>CM050164.1:331789365-332989365 GCA_027410445.1 Discoglossus pictus | reverse complement strand
GTATTTTGGTTTTCTCTATCACTATTAAAAACTAAGTGTATCTGCTAAATAATTATTACCAAGCATATCCATGCCTATTTTCACATCCTATGAGGTAGGTAATACTGAGAGGGAATAGATTGTTACCAACAATTATATTCACAAGAATAAAAATTAACGGAAAGATACTGATGGGAAAACTCCTCATTTAATCCCAAAGTGCTTAAGTGCCTATTTTGATATTATAAGGTAGGTAGGAAATACTAAGAGGAAATAGATTGTTGCTGACAATTATATCCACAGGGATGAAAGTTCACAAGAAAGCGCTAAAAGAAAACCCTTCATTCAATCCTAAAGGTGTTTGGGCCTGTAGTTTATAGATCCATTGGCACTCCTTCTTCAGATCAATGTCGCCTTTTCTAGGGCCTAAGACTGCCCCATATATGGCATAGAACCTAAGAAGGATAACATCCTTTTGGTGATAGTATTTAATATGCTGGGCAACAGGTGTATCTAGGTCCTTGTTTATTGCATACATTTGTTCCTCTGTTCCTTAGCTGTCAACTGGTTTTACCCACATTGAGCTTGTCACATATGCATTGTGCCACATATATCCACATATATCACTAATTTGGTGCTGCAGTTGTAAAACTTTCGGGGGGGGACTTCTTGGTATTGGTATTTGGATGGATGAAGCTTTTGGAAGGTCTTATAAACTTGCAAAATCTGCATACCCCACATTTGTAGCATCCATTTAGTGGTTGTAACCATGCTATTTTAGAGTGTTCTTCGGTATAGTGGCTATAGACCGGTCTGTCCCTTAAATTGGGGCCTCTGCAATAAGTGATGTTCAAATGTGGTGTCAGCACTTCTTTAAGGTCACTATCCAACATAAGCAGACCCCAGTATTTCTCAAAAATCCTCTTTATGTCCTCTGAATTTTGGCCAAAAGTCAATATGCATCATTTTGTCTTGTCATTTTCTTATTTGGGTTCCTTTTATTTTTGAACACTTAATAGTTCTGTTCTATCACAGTTAAGGGTCATTTTATATACATTTATTAGGAATTTGTTTGGGTAGCCTCTGCTGTTAAATTTGGATCTCAGTTTCTCTGCCTCTCTTTTGAATTCTTTATCCGTACTACAGTTTCTGGAATGCCTTATTTTTGGGGGCCATAATGTTGCCTGGACCAATGGAGTAAACTGTTAGTGGCAATGTTTTTCCTGTATTTGTGTTGGTCATGCCTTGAGGACTTTTTTGGATCACCAGATCAAGAAATATTACTGTTTTCTGATCCATCTCAAAAGTGAACCTCCTAGGGGGTTGTTATTAAGAAGCTGTTAAAAGGAGGTAAAACTAGCTTTAGTACCTTGCCATTTTACTAAGATGTCGACAAAAAATAGGATGTTATCTGTATATTCTTTCAATGATTCATCAAAAACAAATTGTTTCTTCCACCACCCTAGGAAGAGGTTCACATAATTGGCCCCGTGGCCGTTCCCCTTACTTGGTGAATACATTTACTCCAAAGACAAAATTATTCTTTGAGAAGTAATGTAATTAGATCGGTATTGAAATGTTTCATATCTTTTCTCTGGACTTTAAAGAAATGTTCAACAGCTAACAGGCCTTCTTTGTGCGGTATGCTACTATATTAGGCCTCAACGTCTATTCCAATTAACCATGATTCTTCTGGAATAGACAGATGCTCCAAAGTTCTAAGTATTTCACTTGTGTCTTTAAGGTATGATGGTAACTCTGAACTAGGTTCTTAAGATGGTGATCAAGAAAGAGAATGCAGTTTTGGGAAATATTGTCATTCCCAGAGACTATCAGTCTCCCCGGTATTGGTGTGATCTTTTTATGCACCTTGGGTAAGGCATAAAAAGTTGATATCGTTCGTCTGACTGGTAGGAGATATTTATGTGTGTTTTTATCAATGATTCTCCAAGAATGTTCTTTCATAATTTTAAGTATTCAGAGGTTGGATTCATTTTGAGTATCTCATATGTTGTTTTGTCTTTTAAGATCTTTTCACAAATGATTTTATAGTCCTCACTTTTCATGAGGACTATATTCCCACGTTTGTCAGCTGGTTTTATTTGAATTGAATCACACATCTAGTTGTCTTAAAGCCAACATTTCCTGTTTGCTTAAATGTAATTCCTTCTGTTGTTTGTGGCATATAATTCCTCCAATTCAGTGGTGACCTGTTGGGCAAACAGAATTATGTTGGCATCATCCTTTAATGGGGGGGGGGGGAGAGGGTAAATTTGCTTTCCTTTTTAAGGATTTTTTTTCTGGTTGATTTAAAGTCCTTATTTTTTGTACCTCATTTTCATGCAATAGGGATATCAAGATAGTAAGGCTTTCACTATCCTCTTTTCCAACCCCAAAATTCAAATACTTTCTATCTATTTTCATTTTATGGAACTTGTGCAGTGCTAGTTTCCTCAGAAATAAAATTAGATTTTTTTATATTTGTGAATAATTCAGAGTTTGAAGTTGGTACAAAGCAAAGACCCTGATTTAACACAGATAGATGAAACTCATTCAGTTCAAGATCAGACAAATTAATAATTTGTAATTTTTGTTTGTTTTTTTTCCTCACATTGCGATCTTTGCCTAAAAAAATACCCCAATTGTGGTCTTCCCTGGAAGGATCTGTTTAATGGGACCCCCTCTATTTGAATTACTATAGGATGCTTCAGTACTGGGTATATGGACAGGTTCATCTATGTCAGATTATTCATAATCTGATGAATTTATGTCAGAAGTCAACTGTGTTTTAAAATTGTTAGGAAGCTTCCTGTAGATTCTTCCTGTTTTGTAATCATTTTGACCATGTGCAAACTTTTTTGTTTGCATTCTTTTATTTCCCTTTTGAATTTTTCAATGTTTTCATTATTTATATTACAGTTGCTCTCATTTTCTGGTGCTTCCTCAAAGGTCTCAACCTGTTTTTGGATCTTAGATCATTTTAAGTTGTTGTTGTTTAAGTTGTTGTTCAGATTAGCCTGTCCCGTTTCTACAATCAAATTCAACAATTCAAGACTACAACGTGAGATGATATCCTGCCATTTTTTTATGTATACCTCATCTGACAGTTTAGAAGCAGGGACTGCCTGTATCCTCTATCCTCTTGGGCTCATTTAATTTTTCATGTAATTTTTCAGGCTACTAATCTCTTATACAGTTCTAACCTGTCTCCTTAATACTTTCAACATCTCTCTAAAATTATTCTTGATGCCGGGGTCCTCTTCTATTTGTGAGGCTACTGGATCTCAAAATCACTCAATTGAATGTGGCTCATTATTTGTATATCACAGCCTCAAATGAACCACTAGCTCTGTGGGCTTAAAGGTCATCTGTGCAAATAGACCTAGGTGTTGTTGAATGCTTACACATTTACATTTCCACTTGAATGTTCTTCCACTATCCTCCCACAAAGAGTAAAATCTGTCTTTACTTGCTCTGATCAGCTTTTCTACATAGAGGTGCTACCAATTCTGGGTGGTGCCATGCACTAAAAAAGTGCAGTAACCAAGGTACAAGATCTCTTCCATATTGGCCTTTGACACCACTCCTCACTTAATTATGTTCAACTTATTGCCATTGCTCACTTACTTTTTTCCTACTTTCTTCCTTGCTCAGCTCTAAATTTCCTCAACCCATGTTACCTGGTCTTTTTCTTTATTGTCCATGCATTAACTGCCTCCCAGTCTGTGAAATTGTATTCAAAATAGACATATATGCAAAATAAGTGTATGTTGTGGGTTTGGTATGTCAATGCAGATTTTTGTAGCTCACAGTTTCCTTTTGTTTCTGTGACATATTAAGATTCATTGTAGTGAGATTCTTCTTATTAAGTGCCATTTTCTTAAAAGCAAGAGTAAAAAAGGTCCTCCATGCTCAAAGTGACTCTGATTATAGACTTACTGCTAAACCTATTTCATGGTGGGTGTGAATGTGACTAAAAGGGATTGTTTTCAGTTTCTCAGTTTGCACCAAATACAATACTGTAAATGCTGTATATTCTGAGCTGACATAGGTTTGTTTTGTTTTTATTTCAGATTGTCACATTCAGATTGAAATTGCATTTGTAATAAGTGTTATGCTAAAGTGCCAAAGGGCAGCAAGGTACAAACAAGGATGAATTTATTGAATCGGAATAATGATACAGTGTACCACTGTTCAGGTAGCAGGGTACAGACAAGGATCAGAGCTTAGAAGTCTGAGCAATTCAAAGTCTAGGCAACAGTATTGGGTTAACCACTACAAACAATGTAGTTTGTTGAAGTATTAGTACTCACTTTAGAATAGCAGGTCAAAATAAGGAAGTAGAAGCAACACTACAAGTATTAGGGTAAAACAACAAGGGACACATCTCCAAAGGCTTAAATACTGCTTAGAGAGCAGGATTCAGTGAAAGATGAAAGTACATAACAGCCAAAGGCTAGGGACAAATCCCAGGTACTTATCTAGGAGCAGGAAACATCACTGCTCTAGATTTCATAGAAGTAAGGGTTCGCACAAACCTTTAGGAAACAAACTGTAGATGGCCAGGTCTGGGGGCAGGTGTCACAATAATGAAGATGGCAAGATTTTCCAATTATGTCAGCAACACTGAAAGCTGAATAATGCAGGAGGTCAAGTGTCACAGGTAGCCAGGAGAACAGCAATATATATTTCCAATCTGAACTGGAGAAACTACTGCACAAATAACCAAGTGACATGAATAGCACTCCCTCTAGCGAGCTTCACGCAAAGGCCATTTCTCAGGAACTTTAGCACAGTCAGGAACAGATCAGATGCTTTTGAGTACTTCACTATTCAGGAACAAATCTAGGACTTCTCAGGAAAATACCATAAACTCTTAGAAACAGACTACAGGGTGTCATAACCTTCAGTATTCAATGAGAGACTATGGGTTCACTGGAACTTAAGGATCTTCAGGATACTTAATGAAAGCAGGAACAGATAGACATTCTCAGGAACACTGGAACTGACGAATCAGAATCAGATTGAGATAGTCAGAGATCACAAACTTGTAATATAATCAGGCTATAGGCTATATGGCTTCACAAGAACAGTCTAAATACACAGGATTTACCAAGGCAGGATCCATCAAACAACAGGACAGGGATACTTGGAAGTTGAAGGATTATATAGGCCAGGTGCTATTTAGGCTAGAATAGCAAACCACCCAGATTTGGTAATAATGTAGCATATAATGAATATCATTCAAACATGTTCCTAAATTGTTTTTGCATATCTTTCACCTGCACAACACTAAATTAATATTACCACCAAATGTGCTGTATGTGGATTTTGCAATTACTACTGATGCGATTTAAAAAAAGTGAATGGAGAATAAGTAAAATGATCTTGGACCTCATTTAAATATATTAATGTTAGTATATTAGACAGTTGCCAGCATGTTATCATATAGAAAACCCATGGCCATACATAGTGAAGGGTAGTGGGGTTTTGATCTGGCTTTAAAATAGTAGACAGGGGAATTAAAGTGATTGATTGTAATTAAAGGTAGGGGTGGGTGGTATATGGTAGAAGGTGTGTTTACAATTTATATAACAGTGATAGTTTATATAAGGGGCAGTTCCATCTCTTAGTTGACAGTTGAAACCTGGTGACACAGTATAATAACTGCTGTTAAATATATTGCCAATTTTTGCCTTCAATTACAGCCTACCATTTGTGGATAGCTTCATTGCTAAGGAAAGAGGGCTTCATTAGGGCCCTGTGTGACTTGCTTCTATTTTGCCATCTCCTTCTGCTCCTCTAACCCTATCCCCCGTTCCTTCACAATTAAACAAGGCTAAATCACAATCAAACAAGGCTACACAAAAAAACACATAAGACTGGGGATATACATACCATATTGACTGTATATAAAGGAAAAGGTTCTTTGTGGACAATTGGCATTGTTGGGAAGGCAAGGAGATGAATGCTGAGGGATGAACCACAAGCCTATACACAAATGGAGGATGATGACTTATCACTGGAGTTATTTACTTGCTCAGGTAGTGGAAGTGACAGCTGGGTAAGGATGGCAATCTTTTCCTCAGTGATCCAGGGGAGGGTACCTCTATGTTTAGGCAGGATCAATCAGTTGTTGGTTGCAGTGAGTTGGGTTCTACAGTCTACTAATGCTCATACTATTGCAGATGGTAAATCTTCTTATCCAGGCTCCACACCCAGCCTGGCAAACAAGGAAAAGATTGGAGAACTAGGTAGGGAGAGAAGATCCCCTCCCTCATTAAGAAAGGAGTTGGCAGCCCAGGACAATCTTGTCTCCTTCTCAATTGAGAGTGGGGAGGAGATCTCTTGAACTATAATTTACATAAACATAAAATAATATAATAAAATAATAATCAGAAAAAATCTAGTGATCATATTACAAATGAATAACTCCCATTAATTGACAAACAGTGACATTACGAAAAATTATCAATTTTTTAATTTTTAAATTGTTTATCAAACCTCTTTGGAGTTGGTTTAATTTAAATGGCTAAACGTTTGGCTCTCTCTCACCATAAAATGAACCCCCTCATTGATATTCCCTTATCTTTAACTTCCCTGTGTGTTCCATTTAACTCCTCCTCCCATGTTCAAAACCGAATTTCTATACATCTGATCTTGATTCCAAGTTACATAAACCTTTATAATCTTTTACACAAATATCAATGTTCTTAAGTGTATTAGACCTCATATGTGAGAAAAAAAGGTCAGACCAATATTCACTATACCTAGAAGTGATAAAAAAACTGATCAACTGATCATATTGTACATTTATTATTCCCTTTAAATAACAAACAGTGACACTCAGGCATGATCGGTGTAGGATTATCATTACATTTATTTATCTAGCTTCTTAGTAGTTAATTTGATTTAACTAGCTACAAGTGAGGGACTTGTTCCCAACCTGTGGTAAAAAAGAAAAAATATTCCAAACTACCTAAGAAACTTGGGGTTATATTTTAAATCACCTAGTTTGACTTCTTGATTCATCGTCATTTCAAGTTGGTGATTCTTCTGAAAATTCTCTCCTTCTTTGACTCAGTTAATAAACTGTCTATCATTAGAATAAAAAAAACACCAATTTGCCCGAAAATGACCATTTATAATTCACTTCTTTTTCCCTCAAGGTCTTTGTAGTTCACCAGTACTGCTTGCTCATAGTTAATACTTCTCCTTTAGGTTTTCAAACAGGGCTTCAAAGGTTTTCTTTTCCCATGCTGCACACATAATTGTATGCTTTTCAGTTTGAGATCCCTGGGAACATTGCCAATTAAATGTTTAGGCAATGGCATGCGATGGATTGCTTCAAAGAGGCAGTCTGAGCTAGGATGTTTCATATTTAGCTGATTAAAAAAGGCCCTGAGGCGGGCGGGCAAATCCTGTGGTGTATAAATTGTGTCTCTGTAATACACCCCCCTGCAGGTGGGTGAAGGTAGTGTGTTATCACACTACTATTAATCTAAGTTTTAAATTTGCCGTTGTTGAATCATATAATAAAATTGACTATTGCTGGTTGTCATGAATCAGCCAGTGGCCATATTGTGTTTGGACAAAATTCATGGCTCATGCTGTGGAAGAAAAGGTTTGGGGCCCACTTGTTATGGATATATTGTTATGTTGTGGTCTAGGGGATAAAGTATTATAAGTTTATCCCTTAGCCTATTCCCATACCTCCCATGTTTAGGCTCATTGTAATGAGTATCCTGTGAGGGATCTAATGGGATATATTGGTTGTATGTGGGTGAAACATTGGGTGTTATATTTGTAAATATGAATGTATGTTATTATATTAGTATGTTATTATATTGTAGAGGGGAAGTCCGTTGAATACAGCCAAACCTCCTTTGTTCCCAAAGGCCTGTTAATCCCATTAGCTAAGTGTCCAGCAGAGTACTAACAATGGGGAGCTCCCAGCTGGAGAGCAGACAGGCAGGCACCCAGAAACAATGGGAATGGCCTGAGGCTTCTCAGACTTTCTAGCATGGGCACAGGAGAGCCAAGGTGCTTTCCCCTGGAGATTCAGATCCCAAATGAATTAGTTGGCCCCGCCTAGTGGGCAGACTTGGGAGGGGACTATTGGTTCACACACAGTTCCCCTTCATGATTGGCCAGAGGTCATTTGGGGCTGGCTAAGGGTAGCCACTTCCCCCATCCTTGTGTGATGTGGTTAAATATGCTGTTCTGAAATAAAACATGGTTCATAATTTTCATCAAGACTGTGTGTGCAGGTGTATTATTGACCCAGGGGCATATGCTGGTAGAGGAGATTGTTTCTGACTCCCTTCCAGGTTTCCCAGGCACACTACCAAAAGCTGGGACTTATGCTCTTGCATCTACAAAGACTGTCCATTGGTCTGGAGCCACCCAAACTTAGGTCTAAAACCTACAGGACTAGGATTCTCTATACTCCATCATCATTTTAGGTTGTGACACTGGTCCTTATAGATTATAGGGACTATAACTCTTTCATTAATTCTAATCTTTATAATTCAGTGTCAAAGGCACTTATAGGATCCCTGAAGTATAGTTGTTATGTGCTTGTGGTAAACTGTTCAAGAATATATATTTTCTATTCTATTTTGCTATTGAAGGTAGCATTCATTATATTTGCTCAAAAACATCTATACATGGCAGATATAAATTTAGAAAATGATTTTAAAACTAGACATGTAAAGAGGGTAGCAGAGGTGGAGAAGGCCTTCAGTGAAGCAATATTTTCAACTCAGATAGATGATTGGCATTGAGGCGTTAAAGAACTATACAAATTATTGAGGAAACATCTATACTCTTTCTGAAACAAGTCAGGATACTATAGGTACCTGGCAAGGAACATCTTACCTAGAGGCTTAAGAGTTAATGTGTCTCTTCCTTTACATTTCACATTGACTTGTATAGAGAAAGATGGGAACAAGCACTATTTGCTCTGAAACATTACTGGCCATATTGTCAGATTACGAGTCAGATGTTTCAAAAGAGTTGAACAAACAACTCAACTTAATAAGAATTTGAAAACATTTGAAAGTCTAGAAAAATGTAAAGCCTCATATATAAAAATCTGAAAAGATCTTGATAAATTGGAAAGTGATATTATTATTATTAATAAGAGGAGTAAATTTGACAGAGACCTCCAAGATCATGAATTAGGGAGAGTCTATAAATGGGTACATAAAGATAATAGAAGGAGACCCTTTCGCCTTAGAAAGAATGATAAAACAACTACTTAGATATTAGATTATCTAGATATTAGATTACAATGTTATGTCACAAGCCTGCCTACATATCTGAGGGACACGATGGATGTCCTCAGTAAGATCCAAGTTAATCCAAGTTAATGCAGCCACTATTTTAATTATCTGTGACGTGGAGTCTTTGTACACTTCAATTTCACACGAAGTTGGTTGTAGAGCAGTAAGATACTTTTTGGAAATGGAGTCTAGAGATAATAAAGAGAAAAATGACTTCATTATAATGTGTTGACATTTATACTGACTCACAACTACTTCGTGTTATACATCAAGTATTACTTGCAAAAGAGAGGAACCGCTATGAGGGCAGCAAGTGCCCCCACTTTCGCAAATATGTATTTATGATGGTGGGAGAAGGAGACTGTATTTTCGGGTAGGTGTGGCGCATTCAGAGAGAAGATTCTCCTGTAGGTGCGCTATATCGATGTCAACTTGATACTATGGGAAGGTACTATTGAAGAATTTAATCAATATCTGAATATCCTTAACACTAATGATTGGAACTTAAGATTGACTTGCGAGACAAGTCTACAAACAGTTAATTTTTTGGATCTTAGTATATATAAGGACGAGACGGGATATCTTAAATCAGATTTATACAGAAATAAAACAGCAACAAATAGCACTTTCCATTTTGACAGCGCCCACCGTCCCTCAACCAAGAGAGTGATACCGATAGGGGAATTCCTCAGAGTACACAGAAATTGTAGTGACTTGGATACCTACAATGTTAGGGCTATGAAACTCAGTGCAAGACTTAAATTGCAAGGTTACAGCAACAGTCTTATTGGAATAGGTTATCAAAGAGCATTACATAGTAACAGAGAACAGATGCTAGTACCCAAAACTAAAAAAATAGATATTATACTAGTGTATACAATTTACTAAAACTCCCTTCTTATGTTATCTATTAACTAATACTGACTTTTATTTACTAAATAGTGAGGTCATATCAACAAAAAGTAAAACAAAATTGCCATGTTAAATCCTGTTTAATTCCCAATGGAAAGAAATAAGTGAAATGTTGAATAGACATAGCAGGATCCTAAGAATGGATAGCCAATTGTAGGAATATCTAGGCCCCAAAGTACTTACCAGCTGGTGGAGGAGTGCCACCCTGAAGGATCGATTGGTGAAAAGCCGTTTCTTGAGACCTAAAACTAAAAACAGTTTGCCATCAGGAACTTACCCATTTGGTAAGTGTAAATTTTGTCTCTATATGACCAAGGTCATACAAATAGAGGACAGAATAGGCAACGGTCATAAAACTGTACCACGTCCGGGGTAGTTTACTGCCTGTAATGTGAATGCCCGAAAAGATATGTGGGTATCACCATCTGTGAGATCAGACGACGCCTGGGAAAACATGTTGGGAATTTTAGGAATGGTCCAAGAGATAAGGATGACCGGAGAAGTTTAACATCATTGGCAAAACATTTCCTTATATATCATAACTCTAAACCTAGGGTCAAATGCTGGATCCTAGAAAAAGTTAATCTGGGCATTAGAAGGAGAAATATAGAGGAGGAACTCCTCAAAATGTTAAGCAAATGGATAGTCTTATTAGACACAATGAGCCCCAGAGGGTTAAATGACAAACTTAATTTTGCAGTATTCCTTTGAATTTTGATGAGAAAGCCTAGGCCCTTCATTTAACACCACGCTGTACTAACCAAGCAAATTAAGCATGGCATTATACTAATTTGATTTAGTATCAAGTCAACATGATCAATGGTAGACTTTCCTTTAAGATATGCTTCCCCTTTTGAAGTGGAGATTTGCATATATGGCTAATTTTATCTGCACAAATTTGGTCTGGTATGTAAATATTAGTGTTCTCACATTACATTAGCCTGGATGCTTCATAAAAGTTGGCATTGGGATAGTAATAATCTGATAAGTACTATGAGAAAAATATAATAATAAACAATGGTATCTATCTACCCTTCAAATAGCATATACTAACAATGCATATAGATATAGAATATGGGGTAGTACCAGTTAATGATTTTAGAAATATATGCATACATTTTCCCCTTTTTCATAAAAATTGTATCTGTTAATTTATTTGGATAATGTACTATTGTTCTTAAATTGCTTTATAAGAAGGTTAATTGCTTTAAGTTAGATGGTAAATAGCAATTATGCACACATTGTTAGAAGCATACCAAACTAAGTACTATTTTGTTATTTATGTGAAGGCATTTGTTTCCTAAGACCTGCAAGGGTTAAATCGGCATCTGTGGAATTAACAATTTACCTCTATAAAGGAAGCATCCTCCCTGCATTCTTGTCAGCTCCTGTAGAAGCAGGAATAGGAAAGCTGCATAGGGCTGTTTTTAGAGTGGGAGCCACGCTTGAGTGAAGTCACACGCCATCCACACTGCAGGGGAACAGAGGGAAGGGGAGTGAAAAAGCTGTATAGTACTGGGATGCCTATTAGAGATCCTGACTCATAGCAGGACATGCCACTGAGCTATTGAAGCATCAGAGCAAGGCTAGCTATTACAGCTTGTGAACTCACCTAAGGTGGGGGAGATAGCAGCTGACAAGCAGATATTCTTACCCAGCATATGTTAGAGATAGTGTGAAGGACATTCATAGCCAGAGTAACCTTAGCTGTGGGCAAGTTGTACTCAAACAATGAGCAGATCATTAGACATCACATACCTTAATTCACCCCTGAATTACCGACTAGGACACATAAGCTATTAGGGTCTGAATCAAGACCTAACTTATGCCATCAATAAAGGTAATCGGAATAATGGTTTATTTTTGAGCAGTGGATTTTGCTAAAGACACAGATTTTTCTGTCTAATTTGAGGTAATGATCCAAGGGAGGATTGCTAGTAAGGAATATTGTTTAATAGGTATATGTGCCAGTTCAGTATATTAATAGTCCCATATCTGCTAAATATAAGATCTGTGTGATACACACACAGATTGCCACTGAAAAACTGTGTCTCTGTAATACACCCCCTGTAGGTGGATGAAGGTAGTGTGTTATCACACTACTATTAATCTAAGTTTTAAATTTGCCGTTGTAGAATCATGTAATAAAATTGACTATTGCTGGTCCTTATAGATTATAGGGACTATAAGTGTTTCATTAATTCTAATCTTTACAAATCCTGTGGTGTGACTGACTCCTGAATACCTCTAATCTTTACATTTTTACTTCTAATTGCATTGTCTAATCTCCAGTATTTCATTTTCAAGGAATCCTGTATATCCTTAATGTTTGACCTTGTTTCTGCAGAATTTTTATTTGCTTTTGTTTGGAACTTTTCTATATCCTCTGTACGTTTATTAAGATCTGCGATTGCTTTTAAATTGTTTGAGATCTCAAGGGATAATTCTGTTTTAATCGCAAGTTTAAATTCGTTAAATAGATTCCTCATTATTTTTAAAGTCAGTTTTGGTTCCTCCTCAGTAATCCCTTCACTGCTCTCTTCTAGTTGGGAGTTTTCATTGCTACTAAGTTGAGTTTCTGTCAAGTCCATCTGTGACTGATTTCTTCACTCACATTGCTATTTTTACTTGGTGATTTTTCTAGTGGCGCGAAGAAATTGCCCGAAAATCTTGCATTAGATTTTTTATACTAGTGTATACATTTTATTAAAACTCCCTTCTTATGCTATCTATTAACTAATACTGACTTTTTGTTACTAAATAGTGAGGTCATATCAACAAAAAGTAAAAATAATTGCCATTGTTAATCTGGTACAATGGTAGTGTCTAAATATGATAGGAAAATCAAAAGTTCCTTCTTTTCTTTGCTTAATAGCACCAAATAGTATATTTAAATGTTCTTCTTTCAAAATATACTGTTCTTTATCAGCAGTGGTATTGGGCTGGTAGACTTCCCAACTGTCTATAAATGCCTGCTAGACCCTTCCTTCTCCTCTTTCATTCTTTGCACTTGCTATTTTCAATTCAGTATATAGGCTTAACTTGTACCTTTACTCAGATCACCGAACAGTGCCTTGCAAAAGTATTCACCTCCCTTGGCATATTTTGTGTTTTGTTGCCTCACAACCTGGAAATAACATGGATTTTTTGAGGATTTGCATAATTTAATTTACAGAACATGTCCACAACTTTGAAGATGTTTTTTTTTTTTTTATTGTGAAGTAAACAACAAATAGGACAAAATAACAGAAAAAGTCAATGTGCATAACTATTCACCCCCCTAAAGTCAATACTTTGTAGAGCCAGCTTTTGTGGCAATCACAGCTTCAAGTTGCTTTGGATAAGTCTCTATGAGCTTGCCGCATCTTATTACTGGGATTTTGCCCATTCCTCCTTGCAAAACAGCTCCAGCTCCTTCAAGTTGGATGGTTTGCGCTTGTGAACAGCAATCTTTAAGTCTGACCACAGATTTTCTATTGGATTGAGGTCTGGGCTTTGACTAGGCCATTTCAACACATTTACATGTTTCCCCTTAAATCACTCAAGTGTTGTTTGGGGTCATTGTGGGTTTGGGGTCATTGTCCTGCTGGAAGGTGTACCTCCATCCTAGCCTCAAATCAGGCACAGTGGTACAGGTTTTGCTCAAGAATATCCCTGTATTTAGCACTATCCATCTTTCCCTCAACTCTGACCAGTTTTTCAGTCCCGGTGCTGAAAAACATCCCCACAGCATGATACTGCCACCACCATGTTTCACTTGTGGGGATGGTATTCTTTGGGTGATGTGATGTGTTGAATTTGCTCCAGACATAGTATTTTCTTTGATGGCCAAAAAGTTACATTTTAGTCTCATCAGACCAGAGCACCTTCCTCCAGACATTTTGGGAGTCTATTGCCTTTTTGCAAACTCAAAACATGCCATTTTGTTTTTTGCTGATAGGAATGTCTTTCTTCTGGCCACTCTGCCATAAAGCCCAACACTATGGAACGTACAGCTTATTGTTGTCCTATGTACAGATACTCCAGGCTCTGCTGTGGAAATCTGCGGCTCCTCCAGGGTTACCTTAGGTCTCTGTGCTGCCTCTCTGATTAATGCCCTCCTTGCCCACTCTGTAAGTTTTGGTGGGCGGTTGTTTCTTGGCAGGTTTGCTGTTGTGCCATCTTTCCGTTTGGTTATGATAGATTTGATGTGCTCATGGGGATCATCAAAGATTTGGATTTTTTTTAACCTAACCCTGACATGTACTTCTCAACAACATTGTCCGTTACTTGTTTGGAGAGTTCCTTGGACTTCATGGAAGTGTTTGGTTAGTGGTGCCTTTTTCATTTCACCAATTATGTGACTTCCGAAGGTAATTGGTTGCACCAGAGCTTTTTATGGGCTTCATAACAAAGGGGGTGAATACATATGCACATGCCAATTTTCGTTTTTCTATTTCTAAAAATTAGTTTTATGTATATATTTTTCTCATTTCACTTCACCAGCTTATACAATTGTGTTCTGATCCATCACATACAATTCAGATTAATAAAGCATTGAACTTAAGGCTGTTATGTAACAAAATAGGTAAAACGTTAAAGGGGGATGAATCCTTTTGCAAGGCGCTGTACCTTAGTATAATCTTCATACATATTTTCTGTGTTCTTAATCTTGACGCTATCAGTTTTTCTGCAGATCTACTCAACTTCAGCCATCACTTTACTATCTAGTTAGGCATTAAATTACACTCATGATGGTGTCAGTACTTCTCAAAGCATGGGGTCCCCTTGAGTTCTAGAGGCATGAGTAAGCAAGCACTGCTTATTGTTGTTTATAAAATAGTTGATTAAAGTGGTTGTTTAATTATTGTCAATATAGAAGTGGCAGCCTTATCCACAAAATACATTTCCGTGTGGTCAATATTGTGTTGTGTTTGTTATAGGGTTAAGCGTTAGTGAATAATGTACAGGTCAAGAAAGCTCATGGCTGTACCTTGCCAGGATAGTGGCGGTTTGACCTTCTTGGAAATAGGAAACTCTCTCTACCCCTAAGGGGTAAAAATCCTGGCTACTGTATGTGAAATTGTGTTAGGCTGTGTCACACCTTAAGGGGGACGAGAGTGTGCTCCCACATATGTGGTACGGGCATTCAGTTATGCTCCTGGTGGTGTCAGTACTCTTGGGGCACAGGGTCCCCCTGAGTTCTAATGGCATGGGTGGTTATTTAATTATGTTCATGAAAAAAAGCTTTGTTTGTGGCCTTTATTGTGTTGTGTTTGTTATGGCATTAAGTCATAGTGGACAATTCACAGGTCAAGGCAATTAATGTTGATTTGTTCATTTATGATTTTTATATTTAACTAGCGAATTGCCCGTCAAAACATTTCGGCAATGAAATTGTAAGTGAGCTAATGCAGTTTGGTGTATAATAATAAAATAAATAATACATTAATAAAGTAATATACTTTACCTATTTTCAAGTAATATATGGAGGAAGCATTCTGTTGAAGAGCTGGCAATCTGTTTTGATGTTCCTGCAGCATTGGTGCTGTGGAGCTGCTGTGTAAGCATGATGAATGTGTGCAGTGTAATAGTGTGCGTGCGCAAGGCAAATCCGTGTGTACTTCCGCATTGTATAAGGTATTGTTCTAAAATGGCGGCTAATGTGTGGTATGCGGCTGTGGTGGAATATCCATAGCTGTTTGTGGTGTTTTGCGTGTTTATGGTGGTGTTTTGCGTGTTTAGAGTCCTGTAGCCTCGTTTTCGTTTTGTTCAGCGCCCATTTTTTCTTTTGCTTAGGTGATTTTCGGGTGTTTAAACTTCTACATTTGTACTTAAATCGAAGTGTAACTTTACTTGCAGAGGTCCCGGGTGCACCACCTTGCTGTGGGTAAGCTTTTTATATGTTTGTTGTATGTATTTATTGTGTTTGTAATGTGTTTGGGGTCGTGCGGGTTGCGTCCTTGTTTTCGAATCTCGTATGACTTTTTCGGCAATTCCGTAGGTGTTTGGTGGTTGTCACGACCGGCCAATTTGGGGGGGACCACGCTCACCCCAAATCTCTCTCTCTCCACGGTCGCAACTTTTTGTTCAGATCTCAACACCAGCAGACACTTCAGATGACCGCATCATTACTGCAGAGACATGCACCTCAGACCCCTATTCTTATGATCTAAGAATCACACCCATGTACCTTGGATTAGTACAAGCAGACTCTGACACCACCTGTGTTTAGTGTGTCCAAAGTCAGACTGGCTACTTCTTTATTGTTACAAAGATATATAAAAAAAAAACAGAAAGATGACACAAAACACCAAAGACTGCCCCTGGTTCTAGCCCATCCTCCTAGGCAAATAGCTTGCTATTCCCCCTCACCCACATGATTTCCTGATGTAGAAAGGCATCTGACTTTCTTCTAATTACACCTTTTGTTTCTCCTCTTACAGAGCCATAAAACTAGTTACCCCTTTCATGAATAAAGCCAGAGCCTTCACACGTGGCCTATCGCAGGGCCATTTAAATTCCACTATCCTATTTCTAACACAGATACAGTTTTGCAATGTTAGTCAATTACAGCACCACATGCACTTATTACATTCATGATATAAATGTTAAGCAAATTGTTAGTACCTTCTAACCACACATATAATAACTGATGAACCCCAAATAGTCCAGTGGGCTCTTCTGTTCATAACAGTGGTGTTTTGTGTCTTTAGACTGCTGTAGCCTCGTTTTCGGCGGCGGCCATATTTTCTCTCGCTTAGAGAATTTTTCAGTGTCTAAACTCTTTTATTTTGAGTTAAATTGAGGAGTAACTTCAGTTTTTGAGGTCCTGGATACTCCCTCTTGCTGTAGGTAAGCCTTTTATGTATGTGTTGTGTGTATTTATGGTGTTTTTCTTTTTTTTATGTGCGTGGGTTGCGGACGATTTTTGCAAATCGTAATTGTTCGTAACGTGTCTCGTACTTTTTTACAAAGGCCTCAGTTGCTGGCAAGGAGCGCCTTCGGCCAGCAACTGAGGTCCTCGCTTTGCGAGGGCCGCAGGCTAGCTGCGCGAGCCCTCAAGCGTTAGCAACAACTCGCACGCTCAAAACAATGTATGTGATTCATACATTGAACTACTATGTGGATATATTCAGTCTATATGTAATGTATTTAGACCTCATAGCATAAAAAAGTATAGCTGGAATATAGTATAATATTTAATGTTACTTTGCCAAATGTATATGAAAACATAATTTGTCAGAGCTATACATATTTCCCTATATTCCTTACTTCTACTCAAATGCATCCCATTAGTTCATTATATCAACAACAGTCCCTTTCTCCCAACATCCTATTATATCTTCCATACACAGCAACATTTTGTTTATTAAACTTCAAAGGCTAGATATTCTTAGAACAATTGTATGTGTGTCACAAACATGACTGGATTTCTTTGTCCGTACTACTTTTGCTGGAATAATAATTTTTATGTTTAGTGATTTCATAAGATTTATATGGAAATGAATTGCAGATAAAAGACAAATACTAGAACAAAAGGTCATAATATAATGTTTGCAGATGGCATTATAAGATGTGATTTGCTATAGTATTAGCCTATTATGTTTTTTGATTTCCTCGCTTTATGGAGTCACCTCAGCAAGAAATATAACTCTATAGGTGGTATAGCAGATGCAGTCTTCTAGGGTACTTAGAAGGTACCGACAAAAAAGAGGTTCCCTGGTACATGCATAAACATAACATAAGGTATAACTAAGCTGTCATCACTAGAAATGTTGAAGAGTATATCAGTTACCTGCAGTAATTTTTTTCTATTTATATTGTGAACTATATGTAAAATATCACAGAAGAAAATGACATATTACACCCTCAAACAAAACAAAATATTGAAAGTTTTGTGAAGTTAGCCTTCAGGGATGATTAATGGACTCAGCAACTGGATCTTTTTTTTTTAGTCAGATGGACTGATGCATCTTTACTAATATAGCTTCAGGGCAGTTAGTGTTTTTGAGTAAGCTCTGCAGATGGTTAGAAAGAGTTGTTGTTGCATAATTTGCTGCAGTTCATGCTGTGCTTTTGGTTGCAGGTCAGGCTGTGCTACAGCTCAAGCTGTGTTGTTGTTTTCCTGTCTAGCAATATTATGTTTTATTGAAGAAAACACTGTATTCCGGTGACTGCCACACTGCTTAGGCCAACAAACATATTTTTCTGCACAATATATTGATGCTTTCAGTTTCAATGTCTACTTACCACATTTCAAATGATTAAATAACATTTAAATAGCTTTTAAAACAGATCTAATGTCAACCTACTGATGAAGACCTTTGTTAATGGAAACCACACATCTTACATTTAATTTAACTATGTAAGGTTCTTTAGCATACAGAACAGCTAAATACATTTGAGATGTATGCAAAATCATTTAAGTTAAGTAGACACACTAGCTTCAAGCCTTTTGTAGATTGCAGCCCTTTAAGCATCAATTTTATTTACATGTATTATTTGCATTTACTTGCATTATCATACCTTACACTTTTCTTGAAAAAAAAAAATTCTCATGGAAGATGCAATCTTCTTTATTTAGCCATTGAAAGTATAATTTTCACACAGTAAGCCTGATGCACTATTCCTTGAGAACACGTAGAGCCTCATTCAATTGCAGGGGCTGCAACTTACGGTGAGGGACCAGCCCCAGGGAAAGAACAGGGAGGCCAGGAACCCCAGGCACAGTTGGGAGGACAAGATGCTGTGGCAAAGTACAGGGCCCTTAATTATAGACAGACATCCTCCTCATGGAAATCTGTGCAGCTATAGCATCATACATGGTGGGAGGGATGTGAGGCCTAGTCAGAAGACACATGCTTCAGCTGTTGCTACATTAGGGGTTGCAAACCAGGATGTGATGGCTGTCAAACACAGATATGATGACTGCCGGATGAAGGTGAAGAGAAAGATGGCAGCGCAGGCCAGAGCAGTTTCTGCAACCGGTGGTGGGCCACCAGCCAACATAACATACAGTGGATGGGAGTGGAACCTGAAGGAGTGGATCGAGCCAGCGGCAGTTGTGGGCCTTCCAGGACAGCTGGACTCAGGGATTCCAGCAACCCTGTAATGTGAGTATCATATACACCATCACACCCTCATATGCACAAACATGAACCGCACACAAATAGAAAACTGACATACAATAGCACTGTAAGATCTCTGGTTATGACTACAGGTATATTGGGCAGCAATAGCAATGTAAAGCCAGGAAACAAACATATTATTATCATAATTGTTATCAATGAAATGTCTGTCCAATACTTGCAGTTAAAACTGAGTAGCAGTCACCAAATAGATCCAGACTTATTTGCCAACCACAAGAAAGTACATGTATGGGTGTGCACACTGCGTCATATGTGGATACAGACTCAGTAGGACTGCATGTGCGTGTGATGTACTAGCCTAACCTGAACCATGTCTCATCTGCATGTTAACAACCATTGCTGAGAATTGGTCACAGATTGGTCAGTTTCACACACTGTACTACAGATCCAGCTGAGCATGTGTCCCAATGAATTGCAGATGGCACATCGCACCAGCATTACATAAATTGATATTAACCTCAATGGTCATCATACAGGTCAATGTTCATCTGCTTAAAAAAATCAGTACATCCAATTACAAGTGACCATGATGTCAGGGATATGGAAACACACAGCAAACAATTGTTTAGAGAATAATCAAATACTATTGTCCTCTCATTTCAGTACCCTGGAGTTGTACCCCGTCCAAAAAAAGACACAGGCTCCACAGGAGGAAAAACCACATTCACCAACACAAGTGGTGGTGTAGGAAGCTAAGGGCCTGGGAACATCACAGGAAGCTGGCCCATCAGCAGCAAGACTGACACCCAAACCAACATTGTGGGGGGGGGAGAACACATACTCCGGGCCCTCACACACATCAAAGGCATGTTCCTAGCCCTTGCAACCACTTCACATGTCATGGAGCAAGTAACCACCACCAGAGATGTCCTGGAGACCACCCTTAACAGGCCCACCACTGCCACCTGGTAAGTTTAAATGATGCATTGTTTGGACCCCACGGTTCTTCCACTCCTAAACTGTCCACAAAAGAATGGGCCCCCAATAGACAGGGCCCCAAAAGACCCGGCCCCAAAAAACTGTGCCAACATCACCACTATGGATGACACCAACACCATGGCCGCACCATCACCACGGGCAACACCTCTGGCCTTACCACAGCCCATCGACAGTCCCGGTATGTCTATTGACAGACTTCACACCTCCTCAGAAGGCATTTCGAGGGACCTCATGCAGCACATCAAGATGGAGGATGAGAGTAATGTCAACAAAGGTGCAAAGACTGACATCCCACCAGGAGAGCTAAATGAGATTGCAACATGTCATGTCGACAGCATCAGATTGCTATATGGTGAGGTGAGGAGGCACAATCAAAGAGTGGAGAGGTATAAACGAGAGGCTCATAGGGACGGACAAGCCCAGACACGTCTCATTGAGTGACTAGTGCATTTGGCCAGGCCAATACTCTCCAGCCTTCGGTTCCACAGGCTCCACCACCAGCGCAACCAGAACCTGTGGCCTCCTCATCTAACCCCTTACGCTAACATCAGCTGCTACACATCCACCCCTCAATCCAACATCTCCTCGCCGTGGTAGAGGGAAGAAGTGCGTGGGCACAGTAGGAGGGGGCCCAGTGCTCAAAAAGAGGAAGTAATTGATAAAATCCAATAAGTAAGTAGTTCCCCAAGCACTCCTCAGGACCCACCAGACAAACCATTATTTAGGTGAAAAACTGTGTGAATACACATGTGAAGCAATTCAAGGCTCCGCCACCTGTTGAAAACTTGTTGCCTTACTTTTGGTTACAGAGTTTCATCTAAATCATGGCCTGCCTGATGGGTCCTGAGGAGAGGATTGAGAACCACTGCCATAGGTCCTCCTCATTCACACTTCACAAGGAATATTATTTTGTATTAATGTTGACATACTATTGGATGCCTACAGAGTGTGTACACGTGTGGCTATGTTGAATATTTCTGCAATTGATGTTCAATGCGGATTGTCATTGAGATGAGGTGTTGAAGTCAATCCAGATAGTGTTCTGATTGATATCTTGTCTCTGTAGTCCAATCTCACAACCATAAAAAGCATGTTCCTCAACCTCCTCTTTCTATTTCACAGATTCTGCTCATCCATTTTGGATTATTCCTTAATATCTGAAAACACAGTGTGTGGAATAGATTTGTATGACACTATCCAAGCATTTTGGCATATGTTTAATTGAGCAGATTATGACTAAAAGTAAGTGCTATGGAGGGATTTCAGATGATCCTTTTTTGCAGCGTCCAGTTGCAGTGGTGTAGTGACCACATGTGACCATGGTAGGTGCCATACATCAAGATTGCTCTAGACTATGACATTAACCCCTTTAGTTATCCCTTTTTTCCAAAAAGCCTCTATCCCTTCCGGGATTCACCCACACGATATTTATGCACAGTTTGCAATAGTTGGGGTAAACTAATAAGCCCTGGTTACTATACAATAGATTAGTACAAATAATAATAATATATATATATATATATATATATATATATATATATATATACACACACATACATATGCACATACACACATAAATATATCCTTGGCGCTTAGCTTCAGTTTTTTCCAAAGTGCTAAAAAATAGACAAGGAGAAAAGAGGCTCCTCTAAGGTAGCAGGTTTTGCAAAGGAGGAAAGTTCTTTAAAAAGTAGGTCATCTCCTTACATTTATATCAGGTTATTCAGGCTCTCCGATCCTGTCACTGCTCTCCTTGTGCAGGGTTATGTGTGCAGTCAGCTTTATGCATGCAGTCATCAGGGAGAGAAAGGTATGGTCAATAAAGTTTTAATACATAATACAAAAATAATAATATAAAAAGCTTACATTAGGTTTAGTAATGTCCACAAATGAAAGGTAATTTCCTTCAGTCCTCTGTGTCTGTATCTCCACAGATCAGCAGCAGCCCTCCATGTGCTGTGGTTCTGTTTCCTGCTTTGGTTGTCACAGGTGGGACTGTTTAATTACTCAACCGGTTTCACACTTGTGCTTCATCTGGAGTGGGTGGTTGTGTTGTTCTTGATAATGCTCAGCATTTATAATTAACTTCTCAATTAGTACATAAATAATAAAAAACATACATTTTACACCATAGTACACTTAAAATAAAAATACAACTTTTATAAAATTACAAGGTACAGTTAAAACATTATGTGTTAAAATACCCATGATGATGTTTATTTAATATCATAATTTTTTCTGTGTTTATATATTCTTGCTGATTGAAACCATTTTTTTACTGCCAACTAATGTTACTTCATGGTATTGCAGTTTGATAGTGACATAGTAGCTGATTTTATTAGATGAAACAATTTAAGTCCAAATCTACATTTAAACCTTTGGGGGCCATGGTGTTTAAATATATTAACTCTCCTTCTTTTTGAGATAATGTTTTTACTGTGTTTTCCCCCTCTCCAATTCTGTTGAAATGTATGGGTGTTTTTATAGATTAATTTCCCCTGGGTTTTGTTGTGCACTTCTTTAAAGTGTTTTGAAACTGCATGATTTGGAAAACCTTTTGATATTTCTGATATGTTCCTCAATTCTTTTGTGAAGAGGTCTAGAGGTGCGGCCTATGTATGGTTTCTTACAGCTACATTCTAGTATGTAGACCACATTTCTAGATTTACATGATATTTTGTTTGACACCTTAATTTGATTTGTATTTGAAGTACTTTCCACTATACTGTCTTTAAGGAATTTATTTTTACAGGTTTTGCATGCTTTATATAGCCCACATCTAAAAAATCTCCTTTTCTTTTTTATTTGTAGTCTGTTTTGTATTTATCATGCTTTTAACTAGCATGTTTTTTAGATTACCCATTCTCCTGAATATCATTTTTGGGTTTTTAGGCAAAATGTCTTTTAAGGAGCTATCTTGCTTTCTTTATTTGTTTATGATTTTTGTTGTAATCCATGATAGACATTTCATTTTCTTCCTTATTTTTGCTGATATATTCTAGCATAGTTTTTCTATCAATTTTCTTTATCTCTTCTAAGGCAGTATCTATTTCTTGTTCTGGGTAATTTTTTTCTACAGATTTCTTCTTAATGTTTTCTGCTTGTTTGAGAAATATTTTGTTATTACTGCAGTTTCATTTACTTTTTCTGAACTCCCCTTTTGTTATATTCCTAAGCCATTGCTCATGGTGTTGACTGCTTTTTAAGATTAAGTTATAACAGTCTGTGGGTTTAAAATATGTTTTTGTTTTAATATTGCCATCCTCAATTTATATGTTTAAATCTAGAAAGTTCACCTCTTTTTTACTTATTTGTTCTACAAATTGTAAACCTGACATAAATGTAAGGAGATTACCTACTTTTTAAAGAACTTTCCTCATTTGCAAAACCTGCTACCTTAGAGGAACCTCTTTTCTCCTTGTCTATTTTTTAGCACTAAGAAAAAAGAAACTGAAGATAAGCGCCAAGGATTTAAAGACACAATATAAAAACATAGGAAAAGATTTCAAAGGGATCTGAAAAAATTAGATCAGGCTGCTTGTCTTAAGAATATTGTATTTGATACACAATTTTTATAATTTCTTATTTTTATTTAATTGTATGAAAGTGTGTTACAAAATGTTGCTGCTTTTTAATCCAGAAGCGCAGTTAGATACACAATTAACACACATTTATATATATATATATATATATATATATATATATATATATATATACACACATATATATATATATATATATATATATATATATATATATACATACATACATATACATACATACACACACAGTAAATAAATAGTACATCTGTGTTCACATTTGAATGTCTAAAACAAGTAAAAAAACCTGCTTACAGTTTAGAATTCGGCGAAAAACAGTTATTACACTGCATTCTGGGAAGCTGAGCTGGGACATGCAAATGTGTCCACAAATGCCTCGCTCTTCAATTTCATAGCCATTATCAAACATGGCATCCTTTATGATATATATAACAAAAAACATTAAAAATCTCCCAGGTTCTATTTCTATATATTTTTTAATCTCAATATGTGGATTTTTGAATAAAATACCTGCTGCTGATTTTTTATTCTCATTTTCTCCTGACCATATTGAAGGTCCATAAGTCCACATGTTTTAAAATTCATCAAAAAATTTCTTATACGGTATTGCACATTCCTGTAAACAAATTATGTCTGCCTTTAAAGAGGCCAGATAACACAATATGCTACTTCTGTTGATATTAGCTAAACATTTAGTGAGATACATGTTAAAGACATTTATATGTAAAAGTAAAATGTAACCAAGATCTTCTACCTGCATATCTTGAATTAGTCTTGGCGTGGTCTCCAGACTCACTCTCCGGGTCACAATATTCTCTGCAGGAGAGCCGACTGTGGCAGTATCTGTATCCATTTCAGACTTTGTGTCTATCCCCAAAGGAAAATCATCCTGGATTTCAAAATTCACCAGTTCTTCTGTATCAGATCTATCTCCTCTTTTCTCAATCTGTGTAGTTACTGACGTTGTTGGCTCTTCAAACATCTTTTCTGTGTTTATATCTTCCAAGGAGGACCATGTCTCCCCAGTTTGCTTTCTCTTTTTTGACAATTTCTTCTTGAATTTTTTCCCTGTTGACAGGTATTTTTGGGGTTGATTTTCTGTAACTGTCTATTTCACAGGGGCCCTTCTTTGAACTTTATTTTTTACAGCATCTGCAAAAGACTTTGACATTGGTGTGGGGCATGTGTAACTGAGGTATGCTTTACTTTGACAGTAATAACATTGTTTTTCTGCCTCACAATCTTTCTACACATGTCCCAGTTCTCTACAGTTAGAGATGTCGCGAATAGTTAGCCGGCGGACTGTTCCCGGCAAACATAGCATGTTTGCGTTCGCGGCGAACAGAGAACATATGTGAGATTCAACCCGCCCCCTATACTTTATCATTGAGCAAACTTTGACCCTGCAACTCACAGTCAGCAGACACATTCCAGCCAATCAGCAGCATACACTCCCTTCCAGAGCCTTCTACCTCATGGACAGCAGCCATTTTGGAATCATAACTAACTTGCAGTCTTACTGAGAGGAGGCTGAGTGTAGGTGCTGCTGATTGAATAGGGAAATCAATAGCTAGGCAAGTTTATTCAGTGTCCAGTGCAGTGCTGAAAAACTCATCAGATCTCTGCTGTAAACACAGCACCCCAAAAAGCCCTTTTTAGGGCTATAACATCTTTTTTTTTTTTTTTCTGTCTTATCTAACTCCATTTGCCTGTCTCCCTGCTAGCCCCTGCTAGCAAGTGTGTGTGACAGGCTCACCGCTTATACTGTGTGTGCACATTGCAACCACTACAATCTTGTTTCCTAGTTGTCTACTTTTAAAAAACCAAAACTTTTATTTTGTTAAATCTTAGTTCATTTGCCTGACCGCCAATCTAAGTTCATTTGCCTGACCGCTAGCCAGTGTGTGTGTCAGGCTTACAAGTACTGTGCCAAGTTCAACCAATCCAATCACAGTAGCTTGCACGCAAAGTACCACTAATCGGGAAAAAAAATGACAGGCAGTGGCAGGACACCCCGCAGGGGCCGTCGTGGTCGTGGTGCTGTGATTCCCTTTGGCCCTCCAATAATGCCCAGTGTTCAGAGGCCAGTTACCCTGAAATTGAAAAGTTCAGAGGACGTAGTTGACTGGCTAACACAGGACACCCAATCTTCTACAGCTTCCGCTTGGAACATTGACGCACCATCCTCCTCCAGCTTAGCTTCGGGCACCTCTCAATTTACCACTCGCCCGCCTGCCGCCACCACCAACACTAGTACCACAGCCCATTCAATTGATCAGTCAGAAGAGTTATTTACACATCAGTTTGAAGAAATGAGTGATTCGCAACCATTATTGCCAGAGGATGTAGATAACAGGGATATGACTTAGTCAGGCAGCAGTACACACATGTACGTACAATGTGATGATGTTGATGTACCCACTGCTGCTTCCTTTGTTGAGTTGTCAGATACAAGTGAGGCGGGTGATGATGATGACGATGCGTCCGTGGATGTCACGTGGGTGCCCGCTAGAAGAGAAGAAGAACAGGGGGAAAGTTCAGATGGGGAGACAGAGAGGAGGAGTAGACGAGTTGGAAGCAGAGGGAGGTCATCGCAACGAGCTAGTGGCACAGTCAGACAGCATGCATCAGCACCCGGGGTCAGCCAGACAGCACGCCAATCAACGTATGCTGTTGCCACCACCAGAATGCCTCAGCAGTGTGGCATTTTTTTTGTGTGTCTGCCTCTGACAACAGCGATGCCATTTGCAACCTGTGCCAAAAGAAATTGAGTGGTGGGAAGTCCCACCTAGGTACAACTGCTTTGCGAAGGCACATGATGTCACATCACAAGCGCCAATGGGATCAACACATGAGTACAAGCAGCACACAAACTCAAAGCCGCCATCCTCCTCCTGGTCCAGCATCTTCATCCACGTCAACCACTGCTGTCCTCCTTGCCCCCTCTCAACCATCCACCACTCCGTCTCTCGCCTCTTGCTGTTCCTGCTCATCTCCCCACAGTCAGGTGTCTGTCAAGGACATGTTTGAGCGTAAGAAGCCAATGCCACAAAGTCACCCTCTTGCCCGGCGTCTGACAGCTGGCTTGTCTGAACTCTTAGCCCGCCAGCTTTTACCATACAAGCTGGTGAAGACTGAGGCGTTCAAAAATTTTTTAGCGATTGGGATACCGCAGTGGAATGTACTCGGCCGAAATTTCTTTGCCCAAAAGGCAATCCCCAACCTGTACTCGATTGTGCAAAAGGAAGTAATGGCATCTCTGGCACACAGTGTTGGGGCAAGGGTCTATCTGACCCCTGAAACCTGGTCTGTAAAGCAAGGTCAGGGCAGGTATATCACCTACACTGCACATTGGGTAAACCTGCTGACGCCTGCCAAGCATGGAATGCGTGGCTCAGCAGAGGAGTTGGTGACACCGCCATGACTTGCAGGCAGGCCTGCTGCCACCTCTTCTACTCCTCCTACTCCATCCTCTTCCATAACCTCCTCAGCGGAGTCCTCTTCTGCTGCCGCATCTTGCTCCACATCAACGGCACCCCCCCAGCTCCCCAGATACTATTCCACATCCCCGATACGGCAGTATCATGCCGTCTTGGGGTTGACTTGCCTGAAAGCAGAGAGTCACACCGGGCCAGCACTCCTGTCCGCCCTGAACGCACAGGTGGATCAATGGCTGACTCCGCACCAACTGGAGATTGGCAAAGTGGTTTGTAACAACGGAAGAAATTTGTTGGCGGCATTGAATTTGGGCAAGTTGAAGCATGTGCCTTGCATGGCACATGTGTGTAATCTGATCGTACAACGCTTTGTCCATAAGCATCCAGGCTTACAGGACGTCCTGTAGCAGGCCAGAAAGGTGTGTGGCCATTTCAGGCGTTCCTACACGGCCATGGCGCACTTTTCAGATATCCAGCGGCGAAACAACATGACAGTGAGGCGCTTGATTTGTGACAGCCCCACACATTGGAATTCAACACTCCTAATGTTTGACCGCCTGCTCCAACAAGAAAAAGCCATTAACGAGTATTTGTATGACCGGGGTGCTAGGACAGCCTCTGCTAAGCTGGGGATTTTTTTGCCACGTTGCTGGACGCTCATGCGCAATGCCTGTAGGCTCATGCGTCCTTTTGAGGAGGTGACAAACCTTGCCAGTCGCACCGAAGGCACCATCAGCGACATCATACCATTTGTTTTCTTCCTGGAGGGTGCCCTGCGAAGTGTGCTGGATCAGGCCGTAGATGAGCGTGACGAGGAAGAGGAAGAGTTGTGGTCACCATCACCACCATAAACATCCTTATCAGCATCGCTTGCTGGACCTGCGGCAACGCTGGAAGAGGATTGTGAGGAAGAGGAGGAATGTGGCTTTGAGGGGGAGGAGGAAGACCAATCACAACAGGCATCCCAGGGTGCTCGTTGTCACCTATCTGGTACCCGTGGTGTTGTACATAGCTGGGGGGAAGAACATATCTTCAGCGAGATCACTGAGGACGAGGAACGGGACATGGGTAGCTTGGCATCCAACCTTGTGCAAATGGGTTCTTTCATGCTGTCGTGCCTGTCGCAGGACCCTCGTATAAAAAGGCTGTAGGGGAACGACCTGTCCTGGGTGTGCACGCTTCTAGACCCCCAGTATAAGCAGAAAGTGCCTGATTTGTTACCAAATTACCGCGTCAGAAAGGATGCAGCAGGTCCAAAACAAATTAACAAGTATGCTTTACACAGCATATAAGGGTGATGTCACAGCACAAGGGCAATATAACAGGGTAAGAGGTGAAAGTAATCCTCCTCCCACGACCACGCCGGCAAGGACAGGACGTTTAAAAGACGTTTTGTTGATGGAGGACATGCAGACCTTTTTCAGTCCTACGCATTGCAACAGCCCTTCGGGATCCAACCTCAGAGAACGACTTGACCGACAGGTAGCAGACTACCTCGCCTTAACTGCAGATATTGACACTCTGAGGAACGATGAACCCCTTGACTACTGGGTATGCAGGCTAGACCTGTGGCCTGAGCTATCCCAATTTGCAATTGAACTTCTGGCCTGCCATGCTTCAAGTGTCCTGTGCAGCAGGAGATTTTGTCACAGAGAAGAGAAGTCGCCTAGGGCAAAAAAGTCTAGATTGCCTCACCTTTATAAAGATGAATGAGTGATGAATCCCGAAGGGACTGACACTGGGCGATACATTCGACTGAGAAAGGCCTGATGAGATGAGCTGCCTTCGGCTAAACCTGGTCCACACGCTGCTGTATGTTATCTGTGAATGCCGGATGACTTGTGTGAGTTATCCGCCACCAACAAGGGTTCAAGAAGACGCAATGTTTTATGGCACTTTCTGCCTCGGAAACAAAGGTCAATTTTTCTGGCCGCTGCAACAGCAGCGGCTGCAACAATACCTAATTTTTGAATTTCAATTTTTATGTCAGAAGGTGTACGGCATGTAATGAAAAAGAAAGCATATTGAACAGTTGTGCAAAAATACATATTTACAATGAAGACATTTTGT
The DNA here is from genome assembly GCA_027410445.1 of Discoglossus pictus. Lineage (NCBI taxonomy): Eukaryota > Metazoa > Chordata > Amphibia > Anura > Alytidae > Discoglossus > Discoglossus pictus. The sequence goes on along the minus strand of CM050164.1, from coordinate 332,960,050 downwards.
TAAAATTAGCTGGCTAGGGCTTCTTATTTTTACTTTTTTGGTTAATAAATTTTCTTTTTTTTACTGTGATTGCAATTTTTAAGAGAAACATAAGACATGGTAAAACAGACAATAGTAAAGAGTATATCAGCAGTTAACACCAAAGTCCTATTATCTATCATCACTCCAGCAGTAGCTTATTATTTACAATATCTAACCTGCTCAATTACCTTAGGGCAGGCTTCAGTAGGCAACCTCTCCTTTCCTCTGATGATTTTGCCGAGTCGCTTCAACCATTAACAAATGTTTTATTATATTAGGGGTCCACTAAATGGGGATGTTATCCAGGGATCCCAAATTGTCTGGAACTGGGTGATTCTTTTCAAGACTACATGGTTTAATCTATCGTTGAGCAGTAAATAGTTGATTTTTTTTATTAATTCCTGAAAGTTTTAATTTGGGGTTTTCCAACTACTAGCTATGTGTATTTTTTCTTTCAAAAAATATTTTATTAGGTCAGGTAATATATCCATACATGTTAATACATCACTGAGTTACCTTATCTCTATTAATACTCAGTTTACCCCTTTCCATTCCATAATCTTGGAGCTTATACCATATCCAGGGCTAGTCTGTTATCTGGATTTGGTTGTACCTGTAGCCTAAAAATATATATTTTTTTTACTTTTCAGTTATTAATATAGCTTTAATTCAGTTTGTTTTAAGTTGATTCCCTTTAAGTCTTGAATCCGACTATAATTGGGAAAAAAAAATAACTAGTTTTAACATTTAACATGTTGGGACATGGAAAGGTCCACAAACATCCTCCTTTTTTACATAAATATGATGTAAAATATAGCACTTACCTCCATCCTCCGCCCCTCTAAGGATCCACACACACCTCCATCCATCCCGTTCTCTTGAGAATATCCTCTCTCATTTAGGGGAGCCCCTATTCCGGACCTAAATTTCTTTAATTGTCTCCAGATGATATGCTATCCCTTAATTGCAGCCACGGAGACCATATATCTCAAAATGTATCCATGGAGTTGTCTACTAAATGGGTAAGGCATTTATTTATAAGGATAAAGTTTAATTTATTTTTAACCACCCGAAAGTGTAGGTTATCCGATTTCCATTGTCTGGCTATATGGTTCTTTGTGGCCAACATGATGAACTTTAATAGCCTATTTTGAGCGGGCAAGAGACAGACATGCGGAACATCCAGCATGCAGTTTTATATATTAGCAAAAATCTGAATCTTAAACATTTTAGAAGCTAGTAAGCATGTTTCTTTCCATAGTCTTATGACTGCCGAACACTACCAACAGACATGAATAAATGTAGCCTCATTACCACTGTTCCTAAAACATGAGCTGCTCCGTTTTGTATCCCATTTATTTAGTTTAAAAGGAGTAATATTTGTCCTGTGTAGGACCTTTATTGAAGTCTCAAGCAGACTATAATTTAAAGATCCCCTACTTAAGCCTCGCCAACTTTTATCCCATGTGCTGTCTGCCAACTCAGTGCCCAAATCCCTCTCCCAGGCTTTGGTATAGTCTGGTTTGTTTGCCCATGAGTTTTCATTAAATAGTTCATACATGAGGCTAATAATACCAGGCTGAAAGGGGGAATCCCTACATTTTTTGAGTAGCCAGGTGTTTCTTTGGGGGGTTCCCCTACCACTTATCGTATATATAAAATGATGTATCCTGCAAAAATTATAGTGTTCAGTTAGGGGTAAATTGTATCTATCTCTCACCCGCTCAAAGGTCATTATTTTGTCGTCATGCCACCATGGACCAACCCTTAGTAGGTTCTGAGACTTCCACCAACTGAGAGAGCTTTCCGGAAGATGTATCTTAAAGTGGGGATTGGTATGATGGGGTAAGATCTGATACCCGAGTGTCCAGTTTTTGTGTCCAGTTCATCTCCATCCATATTTTTAATGAGTGCTTAATCAACGGGTTTTTCAAGTTTCTCAAAAAAGTATACAGGCCATATCCCATGTATAAAGTAACATGCTTACATTTTCCATAAATACCCAGAGCGGCTGATGTGTGGGAGAATGCGCCAGAGGAATGAAAGCCAGCTGCGCTGCCTTGTAATACAGTTTGAGATTCGGGGCACGATAGGCCCCCTTTCCCTTTTGGTCTATACATATTATTTTTTGAGATCCTCTGGGCTTTATGATTCCAAATAAATCTAAAAATGTGTTTTTTCCCCTTTGAATCTTTTTGTGTTGTAATCAAACTCCCGGGAGTTTTAATCTGGCTAACGGGGATTTGTAGTATGTATCTATCAAGTTCATAAATTTGCCTGCAAACCCAAATTTCTGTAATACTGCTTTTAAATAAGGCCTTTTCTATATCTAACGCCAAAAGGCATGTGGGTATTTGATGTAGGGATGACCATGAGATTAAATTTTGTATCCGTCTGATATTGTCCCCCGTTTGTCTATGGGGGATAAACCCTGTTTGGTCTTTATGGATTATGGAGGGGAGAAATTGCGAAATCCTGTTTGCCATTAATTTGGCCTAAATTTTTATATCCCTCGTTTAGGAGTGATATGGGGCAGTAATTTTTAAGTTCTAATGGGTCTCGTCATTCTTTCGGGAAACATATCAGATTTGCATGGTTTAGTTCTTGTGGCATGGGAGAGCCTTCTAAAATTTGATTGAAAAGTGTGGCTAAGTGGGGTAATAACAAGTCTATAAAAGTTTGGTAAAAGAGATTTGTAAATCCATCCGGGCCCGGGTAGCTATGTGTATTTTGAATGCTAAAGCCATTAATTGGAATAGCTTGTTCTAGGATTGAGATAAGTTTTTTTTATGTGTATCCCCAGTAAGCAGGATTCCATTGAAAGAGAAATATCCTTTTGCAAGGATTGGAGGCCCGAGATTTAGCTGAAGTCTTTTATAGTGGACATGAGTGCTGGTATAGAGAGAAGGGGCTTGGTCAGGGTGACGGTGTCCTACTTGAACCCCCTGGATGGCATGGTTGGTTCTGATTGCCTGTGCTAGGGGTTCAATGGCAAGAGCAAAGAGCAGTGGGGAGAGTGGGCATCCCTGCCTGGTCCCTCTCTGTACTTGGATATTGGCCTTATGGTCCCCTGGTATCTTTAAGTTAGCTACTGGTGAGTCGTAGTACCTTCTGAGCAGGTTGAGAAAGAGTCCCTCAAATCCAAACTTATCTAGCATTCTGTACATATATGGCCATTCCACCGTATCAAAAGCCTTCTCTATGTCTAGGGCTAGAGGGCAAACTGGGTTGTTATAGTGTTGAGCCAAGAACTGGGCGTTCAGAACCCTCCTTACATTATCTCCTGCCTCTCTGAAAGGAATGAACCCCGTTTGGTCCTTGTGTATTTAGTCCAGTAAAAAGTTAGATATTCGTTTGGCCATAATTTTAGCTAGGATCTTGACATCCACATTTATCAGGGGTATGGGGCGATAATTTTTAACCTCTAAAGGGTCCCTACCCTCTTTTGGAAAGACTATGAGGTCGGCCTGATTCAATTAAGGGGGCATAGGTTCTCCATTTAGTATACCGTTAAACAAAGATGTTAGGTGCGGGGGTAAGCAAGGGCTCAAATTTCTTATAGTACAGATGAGTAAAACCGTCTGGCCCTGGGGACTAGCCAAATTTAAGATCTTGGATTGTAGATTTAACTTCCTCTTGGGATATGTCTAGGTTCAAGCTGTCCAATTGAGGTACAGGTATTTTGTGGACTTCTTGCTGTAGTAGGAAGGACTCTATGTCAGATCTGCTGCAGCGGGATTGGCATGAATATATGGTCTGATATAAGTTTTGAAATGTTTCTTGGATAGCATTGGGGCTAAAGGAGGTTTGGCCATCAGGTAGTCTAAAGATACTGTATATTATGTCCCCTCTTGGGGGGTAAAGACACTAATAATTCCTCCAATAAAATTCTGTTTTTTATGTGGGCAAGGTCCCTGGTTAGCCCCTTGGGTTATCTGTTAAAAAGAGTGGTGCAGAGACTGTGGGGGCTGTTAGCCTCCTTGTCCCAGTGTTGCCGTTTAGAATCCCTGCTGCTGCATGTTTCAGCTTTATTAAGGTGTAATTGTACAGCGTTTGACTCAAGTAGCTGCCTGTGCTGGATCAGTTTGGCTTAATTGCTGGGCCCTTTTCCTGCCAAGATGGCGACCGTCAGTCCATGGGCCTCTATGTCCCCTTCACTACCTTTGTCCCCGCTTGTGTGCTTATTTTGGATGGCCCCCCTTTATATCTCCGGCCCGTGGCCTTCTCAGGTCCCCCCTCAATCTCTGAGTGTGGATATGCAGGGATGGGGCGGTGAATCAGGCCTACCTTCTTCTCTGCTCGCTGCAAGATCAACAATACCTAATTTTTCAGGCATGTGTACATGCCTAATTTTTCTGGCCTCTGGTGCTGCACTGTGGCTTCAACAACCAAACCCAAAAAAGGCACATAACAGGGATTAAACTGATAGTAGTAGTACTACTTAACAACCACTCATATCTGGTGTAACAGTAGTGTACATTTAAAACAAACAAACAAAAATTCTACTGTAATAGATTGCATAGCAGTTAGTTGTCTACAAGCCTTTGTGTCAGACCTACAGCGTCTACTCTGCCAACTTCTGCAAGTGCACAGTGCCACTCATATCTGTTGTCACAGTAGCTTGCATGCATAGTACCAATCTGTCAAAACAAGTAATGATGAATGAGGTCTAGAGTAGCCTGGTTCCCTTATCCTCTACAGGTTGAGACCTAATGTTTGGGTGACTCCAGACCAACACAGGAGTACAAGCAGCACACAAATTTAAAGCCGCCATCCTCCTCCTGGTCCAGCATCATCAGCCACATCAACCACTGCTGTCCTCCTTGCCCCCTCTCAACCATCCGCCACTGCGTCTCTCGCCTTGAGCAGTTCCCGCTCATCTGCCCATAGTCAAGTGCCTGTAAAGGACATGTTTGAGTGTAAGAAGCTAATGTCACAAAGTGCCCCAAAATTGAAGTGATACGACCAACAAAGCATCTTTTTCCATCTCCCGGTTCTAAAAATCCAGGCCTTATACACGCCCCCTGATAGGTGACGTAACAAGTATTAAACTGATAAGAGTAGTACTTACAAACACGCCACTCCTATCTGGTGGCACCTTTAATTGCACGTGCCGTGCCCCAAAATTGAAGTGATACGACCAACAAAGCATCTTTTTCCATCTCCTGGTTCTAAAAATCCAGGCCTTATACACGCTTCCTGGTAGGTGACGTAACAAGTATTAAACTGATAAGAGTAGTACTTACAAACACGCCACTCCTATCTGGTGGCACCTTTGATTGCACGTGCCGTGCCCCAAAATTCAAGTGATACAACCAACAAAGCATCTTTTTCCATCTCCCGGTTCTTAAAATCCAGGCCTTATACACGCCCCCTGATAGGGGACGTAACAAGTATTAAACTGATAAGAGTAGTACTTACAAACACCCCACTCCTATCTCGTGGCACCTTTGATTGCACGTGCGGTGCCCCAAAATTGAAGTGATACGACCAACAAAGCATCTTTTTCCATCTCCTGGTTCTAAAAATCCAGGCCTTATACACGCCCCCTGATATGTGCGGTAACAGGTATTAAACTGATAAGAGTAGTACTACTTAACACACCTTATAATAATGCAGAGAGAGGCAATGCAGTGAGAGGAGTCTGAAGAAGAGGAGTCAGAGGAGGAAGGTGGCTTTGAGGAGGTGGAAGACCAAACACAGCAGGCGTCCCAGGCGGCTTGTTGTCGCCTTTCGGGGACCCTTGGTGGCTGGGTGGAGGAAGAGACCTTCAATGACATCAGTGAGGACAAGGAACAAGACATGGCTAGCTTGGTACCCAACCTTGTGCAAATGGGGAGTTTGCTGTTGGGCAAATGGACTGTTTGCGGTTGTTTGCGGTGCGTCATACCTGATGTTTTAAAGCACGTTATTCCAAACAATTTAGGAATTTTAGGTAATTTATGCCCTTTATGGCTTAAAACCAGACTCTGCATCAACTATGTAATTTTCCGTGGGAGTTTTTCCATGGATCCCCCTCTGTCATGCCACAGTGCAGGTGTTAGTCCCGTTGAAACAACTTTCCCATCACTATTGTGGCCAGAAAGTGTCCCTGTGGGTTTTAATATTCGCCTGCCCATTGAAGTCTATGGCGGTTTTCCGGGTTCGCATGTTTGCGACATCACTATCTACAGTTATTGCAAAAACACAGTTGGTTTGGTCCGAAATCCGTGTATGCTTAGCAGTACAAAGGCATTCCTGGATATCGCAAAAACCCTTTATGGTTTCTAATCTGGAAGGTTTGTTTTTGATGGTACAATCCATCCCCTGAGTACTTATCTTCCTTCAGACGACATTTATATAAGCGTTTTCCTGTCCACACATGATACTTATTTTCAATGAATTCCACTTCTACAAAACTCCCCCCCATTTCAAAAATGTATCAACATCCTCTTGTGTAACATATGAGTTATACATCATTACTGTATCCATCCTAATATAATCTTTGTGCATAAATTGTATGGTACAGTCCTTAAACGCAGCATCATCCTTCTTCTCCAGTATACAGTTTTAAATTGGTTGTAGTGATCCAAATCTTTGATCACCAGCTCATAAATACCTCTGATATAGAATTATGGCATACAGAACAGGCTTGACTACTCCACATTTCTGCAAAAGGCTGTTAACAATGAAATCCAATCAGTTTTCCTCTTGATATTTTTCTGGGATGGTAACTTTTATGGTACAATGATACCGGTCGTCAGCATTCGCCATCTTGCTCATGCTGCTCCAAATGGCTAAATGCCACCAAATCTATCACCGCCATAGATGCTACCATGTAGTTCCCCCAAGCTGTTTCAAGCTTACTGGCTATCATCAGCATGGAGCGGTATCTCAGCTTTTGTTGTGGATTTTAGGAGTAGGTAGTTCACCACAACAATCATTTATAATATGGTGGAAAAAAGAGCGATAGATGCCCTCCACCATACAGTAAATAAATAGTAAATCTGTGTTCACATTTGAATGTCTAAAGCAAGTTAAAAAACCTGCTTCCAGCTCAGAATTCTGAGAAAAACAGTTATTACACTGCATTCTGGGAGGCTGAGCTGGGACATGCAAATCTGCCCACAAATGCCTTGCTCCTCAATCCATAGCCATTATCAAACATGGCTTCCTTTAAGCTTATGCATGCTGTATCATATATATATATATATATATATATATATATATTGTGACAAGGATGGCCGTTTACCACAGGAAATCTTTAGGACAAAAGGTTCTGCAACACAGATTTATGATGCAGGAGACTTGTTTATTTGTAGGGCTCATAAACAAGGGTTTAGAAGTAGAAAAATGAAAAAAAATCTACAGAAACGTTCTTACTAAACATACAGGAACACCCTGACTACACCCGGGCAGCTTCTCTGCTCCGGAGAAATTCTTATAAATAAAGAAAACAATGAATCTAGTATCGTGTTACTTCCAGCAGAAGTTCTTGTGGATCAGTCACAATAGTCTCTGATATGAGGGATAGTGCCACCTTGTGGCCGGGACACCAAATAGTCTCTGTTTTATCAGAAGTCTTTTCCACGTCTTTAAATAAGTATCAGCGGATGAAGTATAGGGCCCGCCCATTTCTCCCATATGCTTCACCCCAGGGACCCTTTTATATTGCAATATTAACTTACAGCAAATTAACCTGTCAAGCACTCAGCCTCTTCCCTGGGGTATGAAGAACCAAAATTAGTTTCTGACCTTTTAGTATTGTATTCGGTCTTACAGGTGGCTTCAGTCTGCAGCACAGGTCCTCACCAGATTGGACATGTTTCCAAAAAGCAGCTTCCTTGGTTTGTCTCTCTCTGCTTCCAGCACCCACACTTCCTGTGTCTATTCTCTTACTTCCCCCCAGACTCCATTTTCTTGCTGTTTTTCTGGGAATTTAAATAGTGTGTTTCACTTCAGGTGTAACTAATTGCTTTAATTCTGTTAGCACTGGACTAATGGACCTGATCAGACTAGTGCTGACATATCTTCCTTCTAAAATGTATCCGTGGTTCAGCCTGACTTTGTGACAATATATATACAGTATATATATATATATATATATATATATATATATATATATATATATATATATATATATATATAAATTGTAACGGTGTCCAGCAAGGACAGATAACCTGCACTAGAATCCAGCAAGAGATCTACATAAGCAGAAGAATGAGTAGGGCTATACATCCATGCTTGAACAGAAGGGGAGCGTGTGAGCTGTGGCCTTATCAAGCCAGTACACCTGATCTAAGTCAGGAGGATTTAAAAGGCTGAGGTGTGAGCAGAGAGGGGCTAGCTAAGTTCACAGGAGATAAGGAGCCTGGAAGAAACCTTGAGCAGAGAGAGCTGTTTTTGAGAAGGTGCCATACTGAAAGCTGGAGTGCTGTTTTTCTGGATCTGCAAGTAAAAGGTCTTGCTGGATCTGCAAAGAAATCCTTATTAAGTACCTGTGGGACACTGCTGAGTTACCTGACTGGAGAAAGCTGCATGGCAGACTGAAGCTAGTGAGGAGACGGACACTCCATTTACCATAAGGTCAGAAACCTTTTACTTAACATATTATACCCCAGGGAAGAGCCTGAGTGCTTGTCCTGTTAAATTGCAGTGTTCCTATTTCAATATCAAAGGGTCCCTGGGGTGAAGCATATGGGAGAGAAGGGCGGGCCCTATGCTTCATCCAAGGTTTTTAAGTGAAGACGTGGAAAGGCCACAGGCTAGCACTATATAAGAGACTAGTCGTAACCTGGTGGCACTACACCACATATACAAGAATACGGATACTGTAAGAGACTATCTGTATTCAGGCCACAAGCTGGCGCTATAAGGGACTGTTTGTATCCTGGCCACAAGGGGGCACTACAAGAGACAGTTTTTTTTATTTATGAATTATAAATTAACCTGTAGTAGAAAAGCTGCTCAGGTTATAGTCAGGGTGTTCCAGAGTCTAAGTAAGCCCGTTTACGTAGATGTTTATTTTTCTGACTATAAGCTATTTAATTTGTGTTTTTGTAACTACTCAATAAAATATATGAAAAGAGCCCAGAAGTCTCTACCATTTACAGTCCATCAAAGGGTACCTTGTTACACTGGTGTCAGAAGTGAGATCCGGGTCTTTGTACCAAAAGACCACCCACAGTAAAAATGAAAGAGTTAATAAAGGCCTTACTGCAAGCAACTGCAGCACAGCAGGACATAAGCAGACAACAACAGGAATCAAACAGACACCAGCAGGAATTTAACAGATTGCAAATCAGATGACACAAAGTCAAGCCAATTTACCAGAGATATTACATCAATCCAAGCAACTTGCTACTGCAGGAACAAGAGAACCAGTGATGGGACTGCAAGCAAGTCACCACATACATAAAATGAGTAAAGAACGTGTAAAGAATTATGTGGAAAACTAGCTGCTGGCCTTTGAAAGGACTGCTATGCGGGAAGCCTGGCCACAAACTCAGTGGGCAGGAATACTGGCCCCATTTCTGATAGGAGTAGCGCAAAGAGCTTATTATGATCTACCAGCAGAACAAGCGGCGGATTATAAATATTTAAAGGCGGAGATTTTAGCCAGGATAGGGGTAAACCCAGCTGTCCGGGCCCAAAGGTTCCATACATGGAAATACCGCGGGGACCAACCACCAAGAGCCCAAATATTTGATCTCCTGCATCTCACACGCAAATGGCTATGCCCAGAGAGTAACTCCCCAGAGAGAATTGTGGAGAAAATAGTCCTGGACCACTACTGGAGAAGATTGCCTCCAGGTATGAGAGAGTGGGTAGGACAATACGAATCACAGTCTCTGGATGAATAAGTGGCCCAAGTGGAGCGCCATCAAGCTGTAAAAAGCATCTCAGCAGACTCATCTATGCAGAGATCAAAAACCTGGAAACATGGGTTATCCATAAAAAAATCGGCCTACCGAAGGGGCCACAGGAAACTATAGAAGAGAACCTCAAGATGTTTATGGAACTGACAAGAGAAACAAGGAGGAACGAAGGAATGACTACTTCCATACGGTGAAGTGTTTCTAGTGTGGAGAAATGGGGCATATGGCAGCCAAATGCCCTAATCGGGATGAGCCAATGCAGTGCAATCTTGGAGACGCCTCAATTCCCTGTGACGTGGTTAATTTAGTCGGAATGACTGAGCTGTGACATCCATTTATCACAGAAGTAATGATAAATGGTCAGAAAGGAAAGGGGCTGATTGATTCCGGTAGCGCAGTTACCCTGTTATCCCCAAGGGCAGTAGCCCCAGATAATAGGAGATTAGGAAAAAGCATGGGCATTACCTGTGTTCATGGGACAGTAATCAACTACCCAACAAAAACCACATGGATTGAGGTCAAGGGCTTAAAAGCCTTAGTAAAAGCCCCGGTAGTACCCTATCTACCATATGCAGCGGTTTTGGGTAGAAACTTCCCACATTTTGAGAAACTGCTCTATACAGAAAGCCAGAGAACGAGTCCTGAATCTATATTGGATATCTTCCCGTTTGAGGATAACAAACTATTCTCCAGCCGGGAAAAAGTTCTGAAATCTCGAAAACAAAGACGAAAAGAGAAGAAAAGGGGAACAGAAATAAAAAAAGAAACTAGTCAGAGAAGAAGCTCTGGTAGCTTCACAGACCATACCTGAGGAGACAGCAAATTTAGAAGAATCTTCTTCTGATGCAGAGATGACCCCTCTAGAGCAAACAGAGAGAGAAGAAGAACAGAACATACTCCAGGAAGATAAACATTTTGGGAGAGACCAAGCAAATGATCCTCTCCTACAAAATATCAGAAGAGAAGTGGTCAAGGTAAACGGCGAAATAGTACAGGGATGAGAAAATTTCCAAGGTCCACTTTGTATTGAAAAGATATCTTCTATATCGTGTGGTTAAAATAGGAGAAGACGTTACAGAGCAATTACTGGTACCTCAAGGCTACAGAAAAAAATGATTAGAAATGGCTCAAAGTCATCTTTTTGGAGCACATCTGGGAGTGAAGAAAACTTTAAACCGGGTAATGAAGAGATTCTACTGGCCTGGAGTATACGAAGAAGTGCGCCGGTATTGTCTGTCTTGCCCAGAATGCCAGCTAGCAAGTCCAAATCCTCAGTTAAAAGCTCCTTTGATACCGCTTCCGATTATAGACGAACCGTTTGAGAGAATAGCGATGGACCTCGTAGGACCACTGGAAAGAACAGCTCGAGGACATCAGTACATTTTAGTCATATTGGACTACGCTACAAGATACCCTGAAGCTGTGCCACGAAGATCTGCTAACTCTAAGAGTATCGCAAAAGAAATGCTACTTCTTTTATCAAGAGTTGGAATACCAAAAGAGATATTAACGGATCAAGGAACACCATTTGTTTCAAGACTGATGAAGGATCTGTGCCAAGAATTACAAGTAAAAGCATTAAGAACGTCAATATATCACCCTCAGACCGATGGATTGGTGGAAAGATTTAATAGAACGCTAAAAAGAATGATACGAAAAGTGGTGGACAAAGATGGGAAAAACTGGGACCTTTTATTGCTGTTTCTGTTATTTGCAGTATGAGAAGTACCCCAGGCCTCTACAGGGTTTTCCCCATTTCAGCTTTTATATGGACGTCATCCAAGGGGAATAATTGATATTCTACGAGAAACCTGGGAAGACCAAAAAGTCCAAGGAAAAAATATTGTGGAGTATGTGCAGACCCTGAGAAATAGAATCTCTCTGATCGCCCCACTCGTTAAAGCACATATGGAACAAGCACAGCAACACCAGAATAAGTATTACAATCGAGATGCCCAAGTCAGGAAATTCCAACCTGGCGATAGGATTATGGTACTGGTTCCAACAGCTGAAAGCAAGCTCCTGGCTCAATGGCAAGGACTATATGAAATCATAGAAGCTGTAGGTGAAGTAAATTATAAAATCAAACAGCCGGATAAACGAAAAAAGGAGCAGATTTATCATGTGAATGTATTAAAAGTTTGCAGGAAAAAGAAGCTGAGGTATCAGTAGTACACCAGGTGTACCCAATGGAAGTAACACTTCCCAAAGTACAAATCTCGACTGAATTGTCAACACAGCAAAAGGAGGAAGTAAGGAAAATGATTCTGCAAAATACAGATGTATTTTCTGAAAATATGATATTATCACTAAGCCTGGAGTAATTATAAGAAGCAGACCGTACCGGATTCCAGAGGCCAAGAGGGAAGAAGTAAAAACAGAAGTAAAAAATAAATGCTTGACTTAGGGGTTATTGAAGAGTCTAGCAGTGAATGGTGTAGCCCAATTGTCTTAATTCCTAAACCTGATGGGACAATTCGTTTTTGCAGCGACTTTCGAAAGTTGAATGAAATCTCCCAATTTGATGCCTATCCTATTCCCAGAGTGGATGAATTAATTAATAGACTAGGAACTGCAAGATTTATGTCTACATTAGATCTGACAAAAGGATATTGGCAGGTCCCTCTGACAAGATCAGCAAGAGAAAAAACAGCTTTGGACGATATTGTAATTCATACCACGGATTGGGATTATCACTTAAATAAAGTGGAAAAGGTCTTGGAGTCCCTGAGAAGAGCGGGTCTAAATGCAAATCCGGCAAAATGTGCACTTGGGCTGGAAGAGATTAAATATCTTTTATCTACGGTGGGAAGAGGACTGATAAAACCTCAGTTAAATAAAGTGGATGCTATAAGAGAATGGCCACAACTTTTAAGGAAGAGACAGGTGCGTGCCTTTCTGGGGATAGTTGGTTACTACCGAAGGTTTATACTCAGTTTTGCCACCATTGCGGCTCCTTTAACTGATTTAACCAAACAAAGAGCCCCAGATACGGTAAAATGGAATCCAGAAGCAGAAAAGGCATTCGAAGACCTAAAAGTGGTCTTGTGTCAGGAACCGGTATTGGTGGCTCCGAATTTCCAAAAACTTTTTATCCTACAGACGGATGCTTCTGCGATTGGATTAGGGGCTGTACTATCGCAAGAGAAAGAGGCCGAGGAACATCCGGTGCTATACCTCAGCAGGAAACTGTCGCTCAGAGAACAGAGATATTTAGTGGTCGAAAAAGAATGCCTGGCCATCAAGTGGGCTTGCGAGGCTCTGACGTATTATCTGCTGGGTAGATCATTCAAGCTGGTTATGGACCATGCCCCATTAAGGTGGATGCATCTTAACAGAGAGAAAAACAGCAGAGTGACTAGATGGTTTCTTTCATTACAACGATTCAGATTTACAGTGGAACATCGAGCCGGAAAGAAACACGGTAATGCGGATGCCCTATCTAGTGTCCACTGCCTCTCGGTGCATGTAGCTCAACTACATGGTGTTGAGCTGAGGGGAAGGATATGTAACGGTGTCCAGCAAGGACAGATAACCTGCTTTAGAATCCAGCAAGGGATCTACATAAGCAGAGGAATGAGTAGGGCTGTACATCCATGCTTGAACAGAAGGGGAGCGTGTGAGCTGCGGCCTTATCAAGCCAGTACACCTGATCTAAGTCAGGAGGATTTAAAAGGCTGCGGTGTGAGCAGAGAGGGGCTAGCTAAGTTCACAGGAGATAAGGAGCCTGGAAGAAACCTTGAGCAGAGAGAGCTGTTTTTGAGAAGCTGCCATACTGAATGCTGGAGTGCTGTTTTTCTGGAGCTGCAAGTAAAAGGTCTTGCTGGATCTGCAAAGAAATCCTTATTAAGTACCTGTGGGACACTGCTGAGTTACCTGACTGGAGAAAGCTGCATGGCAGACTGAAGCTAGTGAGGAGACGGACACTCCATTTACCATAAGGTCAGAAACCTTTTACTTAACTTATGATACCCCAGGGAAGAGGCTGAGTGCTTGTCCTGTTAAATTGCAGTGTTCCTATTACAATATCAAAGGGTCCCTGGAGTGAAGCATATGGGAGAGAAGGGCGGGCCCTTTGCTTCATCCAAGGTTATTTAAGTGAAGACATGGAAAGGCCACAGGCTGGCACTATATAAGAGACTAGTCGTAACCTGGCCACAAGGTGGCACTACACCACATATACAAGAATACGGATACTGTAAGAGACTATCTGTATCCGGGCCACAAGCTGGCGCTATAAGGGACTGTTTGTTTTCTTTATGAATTATAATTTAACCTGTAGTAGAATATATATATATATATATGTATATATATATATTAGGCGAGACCTAAGACCACCAAAGCTCAAAGGGATCAGGCGCAAGGGATGCCCAGCAGGTTCAAAAAAACGCAACTGAAGGCTAACAGTATATCAGCTGCCAAAGAAGATATGATCTCTCCCTGCAACCACTTTAGAGAATTATCCCAATCAGCCCCTAACCCTACTGTGCCATCTGAAACAAATATCCATAACACCCGAGTCATCAATCTCTCAAATATGATACTAAATACAGATCATATTAGCATACTTTTAAGAGGATTCACTTTTGTACCCACAGAATATGCAAGTACATTCTCAATAATCAAAGATCTGAATTTATTTATTCGCAAGCTAGCCCTGCGGAAACATCATACAGAGAGAAAAAGAAAACAAATGTCCAATCTCAATTTGGCTACCCAAGATTTTGATGTCTTCCAAAATCTAATGGGGCTTCTCAATGAAGTTGAAACTGATGATCACATTGATGCAATCCTTAAAGCTCATTTCAAGCATAAAAACAAGTTTACTCCGGACTTCAAGAACTATGTCAATCTTGAGCTGTTTTTAAAGCTGGTCACCAAAGACATTGAAACAGCTTGTCTTTCATCTAGCCCTTCTACTAATAATCTCTTGGAGAATGAGAAGATTGCTCTTGCTGAGATAACGGAAAACAAAAATATCATTGTCAAACCTGCTGACAAAGGAGGCAAAATTGTTGTAATGGAGAAGGACAACTATCTCAAGATGTGCCTCTGTCTGCTACAGGATTCTAATACATACGAAATACTACCAAGAATCCTCAAAAAGAATATCTTGCAGAACTTGATGCGATCCTAACGGCAGCTAGAGACAACGGTTTGATTTCAAAAAAGAATTATGAGTACTTACTTCCATCAGCTCCTGTGGCTGTGACCTTCTATTGCCTTCCCAAAATACACAAGAAATTGAAAAATACTCCAGGGAGACCAATTGTGTCGGGCAGAAACAACCTAACTGAAAGGATTAGCAAATTGGTAGATAAAAATCTTCAACCAATGGTTAGCTGCCTACCTTCGTATACTAAAGACACAACGAGTATTCTGAAACAAGTGGATAATTTGACAATATCGCCCACGTCACTGCTGGCAAGTATTGACGTTGAACAGCTTTACAGCAGTATTCCCCATCATCTTGGGATAGAGGCTCTAACATACTTCCTCTCAAGAGGCAGCTACTCTGAAGCATGGAAAAAGTTAATCACTACATTGATGAGATTTATCTTGGATAGGAACTTCTTCTATTTCAATGATAGATGGTATAGGTAAATCAGGGGCACAGCCATGGGCACAGCCTGTGCCCCAGGGTATGCTAACCTCTTCCTCGGTTTCTGGAAATTAACCGCTGTGTTCATAGAGGCCAATACTCGATTTACAGATTGTGTCTTATCCTGGTCAAGATACATAGATGATATTTTTATCATCTGGGAAGGAACAGCTGACCACATTAAAGCATTTATCCAGCATTTAAATATAAACAATTTAAACCTCAAATTTACCTACATTACGAACTCAAAGGAACTTGAGTTTTTGGACCTCAAGATTCTCAGAAACCAAGATAGAGCTTTACAAACAACAATCTATCGTAAACCTACAGCAACCAACATGTTACTTGACTGGCGAAGCCAACATCCTACCAGTCAAAAAAGGAGCATACCCATTGGGCAATACTTACGCCTAAGGTGAAACTGCAGTGAGGACAGTGATTTTAAGGAGCAAGCGGATATTCTCCGCGCCAAATTTAAAGATAGAGGCTACCCTAACAGGGTTCTCAAAAATGCCTACCAACGAGCCTGCCAATCTGAGCGTACCGAACTTCTTTACCAGCCAAAAAAGAAATCTGATACTGATATTACAAGATGCATCATGACATTTGGTTCAAACAGCACACTGATCAACCAAATCCTTGATAATTATTGGTATCTTCTCTCTGAAGATTCGGACCTCAAGGAACATATCTCTCCAAGGGCAAGCATTACCTATAGAAAAGGCAAATCCTTGGGACAAACGATTTCGTGCAATCCGACATCGACTATCAACAAATCGTGGTTAGGCCTGCCTGTTGGCCTTTTTAGATGCATCAAATGTAAGGCTTGTCCTTTTATCTCACCAGAGAAATGTTTTGTCCACCCAAACACTAAGAAGACCTACCCAATCAAGCACTTAATCATTTGCCTATCTACATATGTTGTGTACGTGTTGGTTTGTGTTTGTGGCCTTCTCTATGTGGGCAAAACTGAGAGACAGCTCAGGCGTCGTATTTTGGAACACGTCCTCTCAGTGAAGAACCTCCTTGACACCCTAGTGGCCAGACATGTGAGGATCGCTCACAACAACAACACGGCAGGCCTCACTTTTCACGTCTTGGATATCATTAAACCCACCATCAGGGGAGGTGACTATAAAACTATGCTCTTGCAGAAAGAGTGTAAATTGATTTATCTCCTCCAAACACAGTCTCCCAAGGGGCTCAATGAAGGGTTTTCCTTCTCTCCATTTATCTAGTTCCATTTTTGTTTTTCCTTCTTTTTCTTTTTGCTGTTTATCATTTCTCCCTCCCCTCCCAAAACCCTTTTTCCGCTCCCACCTCTTCACCACCCTGTTTTTCTGCAGGGCATTCACTTCTTCCTTCCCCCCCCCCTTCTCTTCCCCTTTTTTTCACACACTTTTTCTTTTTTCACTGTCCCTCCCAGCTCTCCTTGTCTTTTTCTTTATTCTTTTATTTTCACCCACACCCATATTTACTTCATACATTAATATACATTTATTCTTTTTCACCAAGTGGTTTTTTCACTTTAGGTATGTTTCCCCCTATTGGGGTTACTCTTCAAATTCATATTTACTTGTCCCAGCCATACATGCATACTTTCCCCTTTTTGCTGGGCCTTCTCTTTTCTTTCCCCCCCTTCCCATCGCTTGCTTTTTCTTTCCCTATTTTACCTTTCTTACTGTACCTTATGTTTGTTTCCTGCTTTTCTCTTCTTTTCCTTTTTATTTAGTTTTACCACCTACATCATTATGGAGATCTATTTATGACTCTCCCATTTATTAATCCTTCAGGATTCATTATTCGTTTTTTATGTATACATATGTTACTACATTCCCTCGATTTCCCTCTTCCATTTTTCTTGTTCTTTTCCTTACCTCTCTGTGGCACATTGCTTGCCATTACATGGTCCCTTAGCGCACTCTCTGTGTGGGTACACAGAGACTTTTACGTCGTCACGCTGAGTGCCCTTAGGCATATAGAGACAGTTCAGGACTTGTGTATCACGCCCCTGATGTTTCCTGTCCCTTTCCTTTCGGCCTCACAGCGTCATGACGCTGCACACGTTTGGCGTGAGGGGGACGTCCCAGGTTTTTCCTGGTGACGCCCATACCACGCGCCACCAATCGGCTGCTCTCTAAGGGAGTTTAAATTTTGCCCGCGAATCTACACGAGACAGAGTCCATGATTTGCCTTTGAGAAAGCGCATTTGCGCGAAATCGGCAGTCCGGTCAGGCAAGCTGCATTTGCCATTGTCCATCTCTCTGATCCTCTGATTTTTTTCTGGATCACTTCCAGTGACCACCAGATGACATGATGTGAGGACTCCAATTCAGGAGTGATGAGCAGTGAGTTTTTCCCTATTTCATAGGGGACAAACCCTCACGTTCTGACCACACTTTTTTTAGCTCCTACTACTCACAGAGCTTGAACTATTGCATTGCATTTTTGCTATTTGCACTTACTCCCATCTACCCATAGACATATATATTTTTTCTACTTGTGCATATTTATCTACATTACTATTTATTATTCATTATCTATATGCACATTGTTACGTCTCCTCTTTGGAGTCTGGGGTCACTGTTTTATTATCTTATTTATTACCTCATTTATTACCTTACTTATTAGGCTCTTGCAGCATTCTTCAGGCTCTTTTCCAGCCCTTTTTTATTACGATTGTGTATTCATTTTCTGCACCTTCAGTCTGGGACACTCAGGGGTGCTCTCCTTTCACCTCCTTTCACCTCTTTTCCTCCCCTGCCCCTCCTTTCTCCCCCATCCTTCCCCCCCCTCCCCCATCCTGTTTTCCTTGTTTTCTCCTTCACTTTCTCTTCCTCATTCACCTCCACATTCCTCGCCATCAGCAAGCTACTTTAGCTTTTTCCAAGCTATCTCTTTCACTTTCGTCACATTTGGAACTGGCTCTTTGCCAGCTCCACTTTTCACTTTATTCCTTTCATCTATACTCTGCTTTTAGCGAGTATTTTTCTTCTCCTTTCTCACCTCACTCACCTTTGCACTTGCTCACACCTTTCTCCCTTTCTCCCTTTCTTTTCCCTCTCTCCTCTGTGTTCCACCCTGCTTGTTTGGGTTGGTATTTTCGTTTAGTATTTTTTCGCCGTTTTTTTTTTTTTAGGTTTTAACTTTTTCCATTAAAATTTGATATTTTATCTTTCTTATTTTTCTCACCTCCCCGTGAGTATTTTCAGCCCTCATTTAGCCTCTTTGTACCCCACCTTTTGCCTTCTAGCTTATCGCTATTTTCAGGTGTTTCAGTCACCAGGGACCTTCACTGTAGTCCCATTTGTGTCTGTGGTCTATTTCCACACTCCGCTCTTTTTGTATTTATATATATATATATATATATATATATATATATATATATAATATATAAATAATATATATATATATATATACATATATATATATATATATATATATACAGTATATATATATATATATATACATATACAGTTGTGCTCAAAAGTTTGCATATCCTTTCAGAAATTAAAAAATGTGGGCATTTATTTTGAAAATATTTCTGATCATGCAAAAAAAAAAAATGTATGGAAGGATAGTGATCATATGAAGCCATTTATTATTACATAGTTGTTTGGTTACTTTATAAATCATAATGATAACAGAAATAATCTAGATGGTCCTGATCAAAATACCCTTAGTTCTTAATACTGTGTATTGCCCATTTAGCATAAATGACAGTGTGCAGTCTTTTGTAATAGTTGTCTATGAGGAGCCTTGACAGTATTCACCTCCCTTGGCATTTTTCATGTTTTGTTGCCTCAGAACCTGGAATTAACATGGATTTTTTGAGGATTTGCATCATTTAATTTACAGAACATGCCCACAACTTTGAAGATGTTTTTTTATTTTTTATTGTGAAAAAAACAACAAATAGGACAAAATAACAGAAAAGGTCAATGTGCATAACTATTTATCCTCCTAAAGTAAATATTTTGTAGAGCCACCTGTTGTGGCAATCAAAGCTCCAAGTCGCTTTGGATAAGTCTCTAATGAGCTTGCCACATCTTACCGTTGAGATTTTTGCCGATTCCTCCTTGCAAAACTGCTCCAGCTCCTTCAAGTTAGATAGGTTTTCGCTTGTGAACAGCAATCTTGAAGTCTGACCACAGCTTTTCTATTGGATTAAGGTCTGGGCTTTGGCTAGGCCATTCTAACACATTTACATGTTTCTCCTTAAACCACTCAAGTGTTGGTTTAGCAGTGTGTTTGGTTTCATTGTCCTGCTGGAAGGTGAACCTCCATCCTAGCCTCAAATCACGCACAGAGTGGTACGAGTTTTGCTCAAGAATATCCCTGTATCTAGCACCATCCATCTTTCCCTCAACTCTGACCAGTTTCCCAGTCCCGGCTGCTCAAAATCACCCCCTACAGCATGATGCTGCCACCACCATGTTTAACTGTGGGGATGGTGTTCTTTGGGTGATGTGATGTGTTGAGATTGCTCCAGACACAGCATTTTCTTTGATGGCCGAAAAGTTCAATTTTAGTGTCATCAGACCAGAGCACCTTCTGCCATAAAGCCCAACTCTATGGAACTTACAGCTTATTGTCGTCCTATGTACAGATATTCCAGTCTCTGTTGTGGAACTCTGCAGCTCCTCCAGGGATACCTAAGGTTTCTGTGCTGCCTCTTTGATTAATGTCCTCCTTGCCAGTCCATGAGTTTTGGTGGGCGGCCGTCTCTTGGCAGGTTTGCTGTTGTGCCATGTTCTTTCCATTTGGTTATGATAGATTTGATGATGCTCCTGGGGATCATCAAAGATTTGGATATTTTTTTTATAACCTAACCCTGACTTGTACTTCTCAACAACATTGTCTCTTACTTGTTTGGAGAGTTCCTTGGCCTTAATGGCAGTGTTTGGTTAGTGGTGCCACTTGCTTAGTTGTTGCAGCCTCTGGGCCTTTCAAAAAAGGTTTATATATGTAATGGCAGATCATGTGACACTGAGACTGCACACAGGTGGACATCATTTCACTAATTATGTGACATCCAAAGGTAATTGTTTGCACCAGAGCTTTTTATGGGCTTCATAACACAGGGGGTGAATACATACGCACATGCCAATTTCGGTTTTCTATTTGTAAAAAAAAAGTTTTATGTATATATTTTTCTCATTTCACTTCACCAACTTAGACTATTGTGTTCTGATCATCACATGAAGATTCAAATTAACAAAACATTGAACTTAAGGCTGTAATGTAACAAATTAGGCAAAAAGTCAAGGGGGGTGAATACTTTTGCAAAGTATTGTATTTTGGTGTCGTCACTCCAGAAGCCAGAAGCTGTGAGTCATGTCAAGGTGCTGTTTGGCATATTGTAACCAAGCTTTTTTTGTGGCATTGGTGTAGTAAAGGCTTTTTTCTGGCAACTCAACCATGCAGCTAATTTTTGTTCAAGTGTCTTCGTATTGTGCTCCTTGAAACAACAGCTTTTTCCAGAGCAGCCTTTATTTCTCTTGAGGTTACTGGTCATTTTTTTCTTTGTATTCCGAACAATTCTTCTGGCAATTGTGGCTAAACTCTTTCTCGGTCTACCTGAACTTGGCTTGGTGTCAAGAGATCCGGGAATTTTTCTCTTCTTAATAAGTGATTGAAAAGTACTGACTAGCATTTTCAAGGCTTTGGATATAATTTTATATCCTTTTCTATGATGTTCCATTACCTTGTTATGCAGATCTTTTGACAGTTATTTTCTGCTCCCCATGGCTCAGTATCTAGCCTGTGCAGTGCATCCATGTGAGAGCTAACAAACTATTTATACACAGACACTAATTGCAATATAAAAAAATGACGGTCAATAAAATTGTAAGGCTTGAAATTCTGTTTGGCATACAATGTAACACTTTTAGTCGTCTGAGTACCTTTGGCGCTCATTGCTAACATAAACATTGCT
This sequence comes from Discoglossus pictus, assembly GCA_027410445.1. Lineage (NCBI taxonomy): Eukaryota > Metazoa > Chordata > Amphibia > Anura > Alytidae > Discoglossus > Discoglossus pictus. The sequence continues at coordinate 332,938,632 of CM050164.1, read as the reverse complement.
AAACTAACCCCCCTCTACACTAACCTATTAACACCTACACTACATACCTACACTACCTACCTACCCCGTAATAAACCCCCACCCCACTAATTCTTGAAAATAATAAAACCTAACAAACAAAAAAAAAAAAAAAAAGCTAAATCACATAAAATAAAAAAGCCTAATTCCTCGAAAAAAAAATCTACATTACATAAAAGAAAAAAATCTACATTACAAAGAAGAAAAAAAAGCTACATTACATTAATAAAAAAAAAAAGTCACAGAAAATTAAAAAGGTACATTACAGAAAATAAAAAACCTACATCACAACCCCACTATGTAAAATTCATTAAATCCTGTCTAAAATACACACATACCCCACGATCTAAAATACATTAAATCCTAACTAAAATACACACATACCTCACTATCTAAAATACAAAAAAATCCTATCTAAAATAAACACATACTCCCCTATCAATCTAAAATACACCCCCCATACTATTTAACATACAATAAATCCTTTCTCCATATACAAACCCTAACTCTCAGAAAATAAGAAGGTTGGGGAGCACATGCTGGAAAGGTGAGTAGAATATTTAGAATATTTAGAATGTTTATTTATTGTATGTTAATGTGTTGTACTATTTTCGTTTTCCTAGGTTGGTTACCTGAAGTGACATCTGCAAAGGTAAGTGATCTTAATTATTTTATTTTAGGTTAGAATTAGGGTTTTTATATGGAGATAGGATTTATTGTATGTTAAATAGGGGGGATGCATTTTAGATAGAAAGGGTGTGTGTGTGTATTTGAGATAAGATTTAATATATTTTAATAGTGGGTATGTATGTAAGTTAGATAGGATTTAATGTATTTTAGATAGTTGGGTATGTGTGTATTTTAGATAGTATTTAATGCATTTTAGATAGGGGGTATTGTATTTTATTTTATTTGTATTGCATTGTAATGTACTGTATATATTCTGTATGTATTTCCTTTTCAGGTGTGTATTTTTTTTTTCTGTAGTGGGGTGGGGAGTTGTAATGTAGGTTTTTTTATTTTCTGTCATGTACCTTTTTTATTTTTTGTGAATTAGTTTTTTTTATTTTCTGTAATGTAGATATTTTTTTTCTGTGACTCAGGTTTTGTTATTTTCTGTAATTAGTGTGGTGGGGGTGTTATTAGGGGGTAGGTAGTGTAGGTAGGTAGTGTAGGAGTTAATAGGTTAGTGTAGAGAGGGGGTTAGTTTAGATTTAATGGTTTATTTGATAGGGCTAATGAAGGTCTTATGGGTGTCTGTAGTGACCACTATGAGTGACAGGTTAATTAATGGATTCTGTGGGTCTGTATTGAACCCCATGAGTGACAGGGTTAATTATTGGCTTATGGGGGGCTGTATTGACCCCCATGAGTGACAGGGTTAATTATGAGCATATAGGGTTCTGTTCTGACCCCAATGAGTGACAGTGTTAATGAAGGGCTTATGGGGGTCTGTATTGACCCCCATGAGTGACAAGGTTGAAGAAGGTCTTATGGGGGTCTGTACTGACCCCTATGAGTGACAGGATCAATTAATGGATTATGTTTGCAAGTGGATTTACCTTACAAGTGAAGGCTGATAAATTGCAGAGTACATTAATTGTGCCTAGGTGAGAGGGGTGTGGCTTGACTGTTTAACTAGTATAAAAGGTTTGTGAGCTGTTTTGGGGCTATTTGCAAGTAACCTTACAAGTAAAGGCTGATAAATTTCAGAGTGCACTAATTGTGTCCAGGTGAGAAGGCAGATCACATATATACTTGTGAACTTACAGGCTGTTGCTCAAGCTTGCGGGCTTGCATTGCAATCCCGCAGCCCTCGCAAAGCGAGGGCTGCGGGCAAGGGCCTCAGTTGCTGGGATGGAGTGCCGAAGGTGCTCCATCCCAGCAACTGAGGCCCTTGCCCGCAGCCCTCGCTGCCCTTGCCCGCAGCCCTCGCATAGCGAGGGCTGCGGGCAAGGGCCTCAGTTGCTGGGATGGAGCGCCGAAGGCATACCACACATTACCCGCCATTAAACGACCTACGGATAATACGCAAAGACGCATACCACACATACCCGCCATTTTACGCTACTGCGGAAGTACACAACTACGCTAACGGTTTCGGCTCGCGCACGCACACTATTACACTGCATACGTTCATTACGCTCACACAGCACCTCCACACCACTAATGCTGCAGCAACATCAAACAAGGTTCACAGCTCTACAACACAATGCTTCTAAATAGGTAAAGTATATTCATTTATTAATTTGTATTATATATTTCAGTAGTACACACAAAACAACATTAGCTACCTTACAATTCCATATGTATATTAATAACTAAACAATTTTCCAAACATACACATCTCATTGGCGTCATTTTTTGTCGGGCAAGTCGCTAGTGTTAATATAAACAGGAGAAGGGGCGAACTTGTGAACACTTTTAGTATCAAGTGCAATTCTAGTAAAAGCGTAGGACTTTAAATAAAAGGAGGGACTTCAAAGAAAAGGGAGGGCAGATTTATAGTGCAAAGGAGGACAACTTTTTACAAATATATTATTTGATATTCTTTATTTTTCCCACTGACATTTTGTAGAAAATAATAATAATTATGAGTCAGTCCAGTGGCAACCTCATTCAGTGTACATCCTGTCATATGTATGCAATACTGGAACAGATGATCCAGGGTACATACCTCTGTGAGAGGTGTGAGCATGTTGCCTCTCTGGAAGCTCAAATTGGAGATCTGGAGAGGAGAATTGCAGCACTTAGTGATATTGCTCCACTGGAAAGGGGGTTGGTGCTCACTGAGCACAGTTTAGCTGGGCCTAGCATGGAGGGTGGAGCTGGGGCTAGTGAGGATGTCCAGGTAGGTAGCTGGGTTACAGTTACAAGGGGAATCAGGGGGAACAGGAGGAGGCAGGACAGTTCTGAGTTGGCAAACACCAACAGATTTGCCAGATTGAGTGAAACTGTTGGGGATGTCCATTCAGGAATGGCAATGCCAGATAGAGCTGTTCCCTCTAACAGTCGGGAGAACAGCTCTACTGGAGAAGAGGGAAGGCAGAATAGGCAGAGCAACAGACAGGTTTTGGTTGTAGGGGACTCTATTATTAGTAAGGTAGACAGGGTGATTTGTCACCCAGATCCCAGCAATCGAACAGTTTGCTGTCTCCCGGGTGCTCGGGTTCGTCATGTTGTGGATCGGGTAGACAAATTATTGGGAGGGGTTGGAAATGAACCGGTGGTCTTGGTACATATTGGTACCAATGAAAAAGTTAGTGAAAGATGGAGTGTCCTAAAGAATGATTTTAGAGAACTAGGTAATAAGCTGAAGGCAGGGACCACTAAGGTAGTATTTTCTGAGATACTACCAGTGCCACGTGCTAGCCCAGGGAGGCAGAAGGAGCTTAGGGAGGTTAATGTGTGGCTAAAGATGTGGTGTACTAAGGAGGGGTTTGGGTTTTTAGAACACTGGGCTGAATTCTCACTTGGGTACAATCTCTACAGCAGGGATGGTTTGCACCTTAATGATGAGGGAGCTTTTGTGCTAGGGGATAGGATGGTAGACAGACTGGAGGAGTTTTTAAACTAGTAGGTGGGGGGTAGGGAATAGATATAAGTAATGGGGTGGAAAGTGTAGAGGGTATAAGGTATGAATTAACAACTCATAGGGGAGGAGATGGGGGGAGGGGTAGTATAGCCAATAGGGAGGTAGTACTAAGTAACTCAAGTAGAGTGGCAGGCACTCTAGAACTACAAACTCATAACATAAGGTGTATGCTTGCTAATGCCAGAAGCTTGTAGGGAAAATGGGAGAGTTAGAATTATTAGAAATTAATGAAAAATGGGATTTAATAGGCATTACCGAAACATGGTGGGATGAATCTCATGACTGGACTGTTAATCTGGATGGTTATAACCTATTTAGGAAAGATAGAGTCAAAGGTAAAAGAGGAGGAGGGATTTGTCTGTATGTTAAGCCTGAATTTAAGCCTATAGTCAGAGAAGATATTTATACTGGACCTAGTGATAAAGTTGAATGTTTGTGGGTAGAGTTAAATAACAGAGCAGCAAATTCCAAAGGAATATTAGTAGGCATATGCAATAAAACTCCAAATATAGCTGAAAGTGAGGAAATACAATTATTGTTACAGATTGGAAATGCAGCTAAGCATGGGCAAGTTCTAATAATGGGAGATTTTAATTACCCTGAATAAACTGGATAAATGAGACCCGCAGTTCAGCTAAAGGGAGCAGGTTCTTAAGTACACTCAGGAATCATTATTTGGCCCAGGTTATACAAGAGCCTACTAGAAATGAAGCTATCTTAGATTTAGTCATCACAAATAATATTGATATAATATCAAATGTTGGAATAGGGAACCCTTTGGGAAACAGTGATCACAAAACAGTCTCATTTGAGATTTAATTAAAAAAACAAAATTTTAAGGGGCCAACAAAAACTCTTAATTTTAAAAAGGCAGATTTTAATGGTCTAAGGGCAGCAATACAAAGTATAGACTGGGACAGAGAACTGATAGGTAAAAACACTGAACATAAATGGACAACATTTAAATCCTTACTAAATATCAATACACGTCGGCATATACCATGTGGGAATAAAAGTAAAAGGAGTAAATCCCATCCAATGTGGCTTAACAATGATTTAAAGATCAAGATAAAGAGTAAAAAGAAGGCATTTAAATTATACAAACAAGAGGGGGCAGAGACTGCTTTACGGGAGTACAAGGAAATCAACAAGGCTTGCAAAAGCTCTATTAGACTGGCTAAAATAGAAAATGAAAAATGAATTGCAAAAGAGAGTAAGACTAACCCTAAAATATTTTTAAATTATATTAATGGAAAGAAGGCGAGGAAGGAAGCTATAGGAACATTACAATGTGAAACAGGCCATCTGAAAACTAGTGACCAGGAAAAGGCAGATGAGCTAAATTGGTTCTTTTCTTCGGTAAACTCAAGGGAGGTACCAGTGGTTGGGACACTGACACATAATGGGGCTACACTACCTTTGCCAAATAATTAGTTAACACAGGAAGTAATCCAAAAGAGGTTGGAAAAAATAAATGATAATAAAGCCACGGGTCCTGATGGAATACATCCACGGGTACTGAGGGAACTGGGTTCTTTAATAGCCAAACCATTATATTTGATTTTTCAAGATTTACTCAACACAGGGTCTCTACCAGATGACTGGAGAAAATCAGATGTGATACCTATATTTAAAAAGGGAGCAAGAGCAAATCCGGGGAATTATAGACCAGTGAACCTCACTTCTGTATTGGGGAAGCTTTTAGAAGGCTTATTAAGGGATAATATACAAGAATATATCTATTTGAACAGGATTATAAGTAGGAATCAACATGGATTTATGAGGGATAGGTCATGTCAAACAAATCTAATTAGTTTCTATGAGGAGGTCAGTAGGATCCTGGATCAAGGCAACTCAGTGGATGTAGTCTTTTTGGATTTTGCAAAGGCTTTTGATACAGTGCCACATGGGAGACTATTGTGCAAACTAAGAGATACAGGAATTGCAGTAAATATCTGCTCATGGATTGAGAGCTGGCTAAAAGACAGGAAGCAAAGGGTTGTTGTAAATGGAACATACTCCGATTGGACTAATGTGGCAAGGGGGGTTACTCGGGGTCCAGTATTAGGTCCTCTCCTTTTTAACATATTTCTTAATGAAGGTAGGATTGGAGTGTGGTGTCTCCATTTTCACTGATGACACAAAGTTGTGCAAGGTAATTAATTCAGATAATAATGTGCTTTCCCTCCAATGGGATTTACATAAAATTGAGGAATGGGCATCTAAATGGCAGATGATATTTAATACGAATAAATGTAAAGTTATGCATCTGGGAAGGAAAAATAGCCATGCAATTTATAATCTTAATGGAAATGCAAATCTAGGTGTATCAGATATTGAAAGGGATTTGGGTGTACTTGTGGACAACCATCTACGTAACAGTGCTCAAAGCCAAGCACCAGCTGCAAAGGCAAATAAAATATTAGCATGTATTAAGAAGGGTATAGAAGCAAGGGAAGCAAATATAATTCTGTCACTATACAAATCTCTAGTACGCCCTTATTTGGAATATGGAGTACAATTTTGGGCACCACTTTATGAAAAGGACATTTTAGAGCTGGAAAGGGTACAGAGGAGGGCAACAAAACTAATAAGGGGAATGGAGATGCTAAGTTATGAAGAAAGACTAACCAAATGAAACTTATTTTCTCTAGAAAATGATTACCTTATATAAATACATCCAGGGTCAGTATAAAGATTTGTTAAGGGACCTTTTTGTGCCAAGAAGTTTTTAACTGACAAGAGGACATCCCTTGAGGTTAGAAGTAAAATGATTCCACCTTAAAGAAAGAAAAGGGTTCTTCAAAGTAAGGGTGGTTAATCTGTGGAATTCTCTACCAGAGGAGGTGGTGACAGCGGATTCGATAGATAACTTTAAAAGGGGACTGGATTTATTTCTAATTATAAAGGGAATTCAGGGTTATCATGGATTATTAGAGAGACAGGATTGATCCAGGGAGAAATCCGATCACCAGTATCTGGGGTCAGGAAGGAATTTTTTTTTCTCCCTTTGAGATGACTGGCTAAGTCTTACTTGTTTTTTTTTCTTTCTGTTTGCCTTCCTCTGGATTAATAATAAAAAAAGAAAAAAAGAAAAAATTGATTAATAATAAATTAACAACTAAGTAATTAATATTTATTCTCCATATTGCAGGTCAGAGGAGATCTTAAAAGGTTGAAGTTGATGGACTGAAAGTCTTTTTTCAACCTTAATTACTATGTAACTATGTAACTATGTGTGTCTGAATTGACCCCCATGAGTGACAGGGTTAATTATTGGCTTATGGGGGGTCTGTATTGACCCCCATGAGTGACAGGGTCAATGAAGGGCTTATGGGGGTCTGTATTGAGCCCCATGAGTGACAGGGTTAATGAAGGGCTTATGCGTCTGTATTGACCTCTATGAGTGACAGGGTTAATTAATGCATTATGTGGGTCTGTATTGACCCCCATGAGTGACAGGGTTAATTATTGGCTTATGGGGGTCTTTATTGACCCCCATGAGTGACAGGGTTAATAAAGGGCTTATGGGGGTCTTTATTGACCCCCATGAGTGACCGGGTTAATTAAGGGCTTATGTGGGTCTGTATTGACCCCCATGAGTGACAGGGTTAATTAAGTTATGATGAGGGTAGTATTGACCCCCATGAGTTTCAGGCTTTATTAAGGGATTATGGGGGTCTGTATTGACACCCATGAGTGACATGGTTATTTAGGGGCTCATTGGGCTCTGTATAGAGCCCTGTGAGTTATAGGGCTAATTTTTTATTTATTGCTGATCCTTAAGGACCTTTACGGTCCTTTAAGAACCCGCAAGGCGGGAAATTAGAATTGTGATTTCAGCAGGGGTGCCCGATCGCGTGCAATTGGGGCGCCCCACTGCGAGGGTTAATGTGGGGTTAATGTGGGAACCCTCCCGGGGTTCCAATGGGGACCCCCAACTGCCGGCCTTAAGTGTTTGTGTGCCGCGGGCTCTTTAAGGAGCGTATTTAAGGAGTGTATTTAGAGCTTTTAAATAGAGATGTCGCGAACAGTTTGCCCGCGGACTATTCGCAGTGATTTTGGAATGTTCGCATTCGCAGCGGACGGCGAACACATGCGCTTTTCGGTTCACCCCCTATACATTATCATTGAGGAAACTTTGAGCCTGCACCTCACAGTCAGCAGACACATTCCAGTCAATCAGCAGCATACACTCCCTTCCAGAGCCTTCCATCTGAAGGACAGGCTAATATTCTGCTCTGTTTCACCAGTCATAGTTGGTGTACCATACATTGAAAAAAACAACCCTTTTTTGCTTTAATCTAATTTCAGTTGCCTGCCTGTGTCAGGCTCACAGCTTATATTGTGCTCAGTGAAATAAAACAACAATTTCTTGACAGGCGTGTGTGTGAAGCCTATTGCATCTACTTCGCCAACATTTGCCAGTGCACAGTGATACGTCATATCTGGTGCAACCGTAGTGTACAGTGACATAAAACAACACTTTTTTGACTGTAATAGATTGAATATCAGTTGCCTGCCTACAGGCATGTGTGTGTGAGGCCTGCAGCGCCTACTCTGCCAACTTTTGCCAGTGCAGAGTGACACTCATATCTGGTGGCACCTGAGATTGCACGCGCAGTGCCCCAAATTTGAAGTAGGAGGTCCGACCAAGCATCTTTTTCCATCTCCCTGTTCCAAAAATCAATGCCATATATACGTCCCCTAATAGTGGACGTAACAGGGATTAAACTGATAGGAATAGTACTACTTAACAGTACACACCTTATAATAACGCAGATAGAGGCAACGCAGAGAGAGGAGTCTGAGGAAGAGGAGTCAGAGGAGAAAGGTGGCTTTGAGGAGGTAGAAGACCAAACACAGCAGGAGTCCCAGGGGGCTTGTCTTGGTGGCTGGGTGGAGGAAGAGACCTTCAATGAGGACAAGGAACGGGACATGGCTAGCTTGGTATCCAACCTTGTGCAACTGGGGAGTTTGCAGTTGTGCAAAGGGACTGTTTGCGGTTGTTTGCGGTGCATTTAACGGGGAGATTGGTCTGTTACTGTGAAGCGTGTGTAACCGTTACACTACCTGATCAATACAACATCATACCGTATGTTTTAAAGCATGTTATTCCAAACAATTTAGGAATGTTAGGTGATTTATGCCCTTTATGGCTTAAAACCAGACTCTGCATCAACTGTGTAATTTTCTGTGGGAGTTTTGCCATGGATCCCCCTCCAGCAGTCCAGGTGTTAGTCCCCTTGAAATAACTTTCCCATCACTATTGTGGCGAGAAAGAGTCCCTGTGGGTTATGAAATTCACCTGCCCATTGAAGTCTATGGCGGTTCGCCCGTTCGCGAACATTTGCTGGAAGTTCGCGTCCGCTGTTCGCAAACCGAAAATTTGATGTTCGCGACATCACTACTTTTAAATGCAGGGGGTGGGGACACAACTGTAACACCCACAGCAAGGGTTGACATCTGCGGAGGTCCCCCAGATGTCCTGGCTGTTCCCCTGTGCTTACGGTGAGTGTTTTTTTTTAAATTCTTATTGTGTTTTTGTGTGTGTTTTCTTGGTTTTGGTTTTGCTCGGTTACGTGTTTGTTTTAGGACCTCGTGTATGTTTTTTTTTCTAAGTCCCGCGGGTCATAAAGGAGGGGAAGAGAGACACAGGGGAAGGACAGGAGGAGGGGAGAGAGACAAAGGGGAAGGAGAGGAGGAGGGGAAGATAGACACAGGGGAAGAGAGACACAGGGAAGGACAGGAGGAGGGGAAGAGAGACAAAGGGGAAAGAGAGAATGAGGGGAAAAGATACACAGGTGAAGGAGAGGAAGAGAGACACAGGGGAATAAGAGGAGGTGGGGAAGAGAGACACAGGGAAAGGAGAGGAGGAGGGGAAGATAGACACAGGGTAAAGAGAGGAAGAGAGACACAGGGTAAGTAGAGGAGGAGTGGAAGAGGTTGTGTGGGGTTGTAGGGATGAGCGCCTACGGTGCTCATCTCCGCCAGACCAAGGAGCACCTTTGGTGCTCCTTGCCTTCAACTGCGACCTCGGTTTGCGAGGGCTGCAGTTGCGTCGGGTTTGCAACGCGAGTCTGCAAGCGTTAGCAACAACCCGTATTGTTCACAGTTATATATGTGATATATATATACTAGCGACTTGCCCATCAAAAGTTACGGCATTAAAATTTGAATCCTGGCAATGCTGTTTGAAACACAATGCGAGGCTCTCCCCCCTCTAATTTGCGGGCCATGCAATGAGCGTCTTCAGCGTTCATTGCTAGCCTCTCCCCCCTCTACTTTAAGGGCCTTGCGATAAGTGCCTGTGCTGCTCATCGTGAGCCCTGCAATGAGCGGCTTTGCCGCTCATAGCAGGCCTCGGCTAACCTGCAACCCGCAACTTTTCTACCCTGCAATGAGTGTCTTTGGTGCTTATCGCGAGCCCCTTAATGAGAGCCTTCGGAGTTTATTGTGAGCCTCTTCCCCTCTACTTTACGGGCCTCACGATAATCAGCTTTGCCGCTCATTGCATGTGTTGGCCAACCCGTGACTTTCAGGCCTTGCTATAACCCCCATTTGGCACTCATCATGAGGCCTGCAATGCGTTCCCAACCCGTAACTTTTCACAAGGCGTTACTCGCAAGTACCACAACTGTTATATGTGATATATATATATATATCACATATAATAGTTGTCAAACTGTGAGTTGTCATCACGCTTGCAAACCTCACAAAGTGAGGCGAGTCGTTGAGACATGAGCTTGCCAAAAATACGACTTTAAAGGCCGAACCACGAAACTGGAAAAGACGGCAAAAACACACAAAATGCCTCAAATTCATTTGCACACTCACACACAGCCCAGGGGCAGAGCCATGGGGCCTGTGAGTGAGGTTGCAAGTTAATTTAAGGCATATTTTGTCTTTTTTAACGATCAAAAATCGCTGAAGCGGCAAAAGAAATGGCAGCCGAACAAACGTAAAAATTCTGAAACAAGATGAAATCGAGGCTCTGCAAGGCCAGGCATACAAAAGACAGTAACACTTACACCAACAATGCCAGGCACGCGGGACACAGACAAACAACGCCAAGCACGTGGGACTTTGAAAATAAAATCAACGGCAGTCAGCGCGCCACAAATAGATTCAGCAGAGACTCAGAGGAGAAAGACACCGGGAAGGGACAGAGTGTAGATGGTGGAAAGAGACACATGGCCTTCCAAAGCACAATAGTTGCAAGTTGCCGAGGCCTGTAATGAGAGGTGAAGTAGATGGGTGAACAGCATTGCCAGGCTTCAAATTTTATTGCCGTAATTTTTGACGGGCAATTTGCTAGTACAATATAATAATAAAGGGTTAATGCACATGCAAAGTCCAATTTGTGATACTGTGGAGTATCCACATGCCCCTGAAGGTTTGATAACAATATGACAGGTGATAATGTGACTTGATAATGTGACTTGATTGATATCAAAACACGTTATGGGATTTAACCAAATGATAATGGGTATACATCTTGAATCATGGCCACCAGCAATCAAAGGCTTAGAGGAGTTGTAAGTTACGGTTATAACAACCGCAGGGATTTTCAGCCTGTAACCCGGTAGATTGATGGCAGATCGCAAAAAGACACCAATTTAATAGCAAATTAATTTACGGGCTAAATTGCGTGTTCCTGTAAGCTACAATTTCTAAATTGAATGAGGCCCCAGGTCTTTGTTATCCCTCACAATAGATTTATTTAGCTCTAACACCTACAGGAATACTCTAATATTTCTTTAAGCTAAACAACTTCTAGCCCAGTGACCAGTACACTCTGTTATTCATCTTTTATTGTAGGCTGTTTGACATCTCAACACATTAGGAATAAATATGATGTAAATAATTAATCCTTTCAGATTTTAGAGCAATTAAGAAAATGGCAATGCCACCAAGAATGAGCAAGTTTTGTGAGGGGCCTGTCTGTCTATCATTATATTATCACTAGCGACTTGCCCATTAAAAATGACGGGGCAATAAAATTGTAAGGCAAGTAATGTTGTTTGCCACAGACATTCATTTTTTGGGTGGTCTGAGATTCTTCAGTGCTCATTGTGAGCCTTGCGCTGGGCGCCTTTGGCCTTCAGCTCTCATTGCGAGCCTATAGGCGCTTTTGCTGTCATTTTAAGGTCGGCGCTGATCTGCTTTTTGCGCTTAATGCAAGGCTGTCCCCTGGTGTAATTTATGTGCTTTGAGCAGCGTTGGCGCTCGTTGTGAGGTGCGCGGTGAATGGCATTTACATTTATTGCGATAGTGTATTTTTTTAGTGTTTATGTCGTTTTTTATGCTAATGAAATAAGTAATAAATTAATAAATTAATATACTTTACCTATTTGTAATTAATATATGCAGGAAGCATTGTGCTGAAGAGCTGACAATCTGTTTTGATGTTCCTGCAGCATACAATGTATATTTTCACTATTGTGGAGCTGAGGTGTAAGTGTCAGCAATGTGTGCAGTGTGTAGTGTAAATAGGCTGCGTGCGCGAGGGGTAGCCGTTAGTGTAGCTGTGTACTTCGGCGAATGTGTATGTGGTACGCGGGTGTGGATGATTTAGCGTCCTTGATAAAACTGTATCTTGTACCTTGTATGGCTTTTTGGAAAAGCTGTATGTGTTTGGTGGTGTTTCGCAGCTTTAAGGGTCGTATAGCTTCGTTTTTGTTTTTTTCGGCGGCCATTTTTTCTCTCACTTAGGGGATCTTTTTGGCTCATTGCAGCCAACGTTGGAGCCTCCACCTTCCAAAAAATGCGGCCCCTTGCATTCGCGAGGGTCGCGAGGGTGCGCATTTGCGGCATGAACTGCGTCCCTCGCTTTGCAAGGGACGCAGTTCTTGTGAGCCCGCTTTGCGAGCTCGCAAAGCGTGACGACGTTTTGTAGTTTGACAACTATTATATGTGATAGGGGGCGGAAGGAACAGAGCTCTCCAGGCTGCTGGAACTGACACTCTCTGTTCATTTCATTGGAGGGAGACAGTGTGCAAAAGGTGTAAGAGAGGGTAAGATTGACCATATACTTGAAGCATTATCACAGGAGCAAACACATGTATGATCCTGTAGTTACTGTTATATAATATCTTTGCAAGGCTACCCTGTACTGTGTTTTTAAAATATACAATGCAGACTTACACTGTACCTTTCTATTATATATATATATATATATATATATATTAATATATATTATTTTTTTACCCATTATGATTGCCTCTGCTAGACTCATTTTCCGTACACAATGTTCAGTGTCGGCATCACCTCTCTGTCAATCACTCCACTGGCTTCCCTTAGCCTCAAGAAAATATTTTCAAATCATGACCCTAACTTACAAAGCCCTCAAAAATAAAGCTCCCCCATACATCTGTGCTCTCATCTCCAAATACTCCCCCACCCGGCCTCTTTGTTCCGCTAATGACCTTCTTCTTTCTACAACTCTTGTCACCTCCTCTCACTCCCACCTCCAGGACTTTTCTTGTGCTCCCCCTAGTCTGTGGAACTCCTTGCCTCGCTCCACCAGATTATCCTCTTGCCTCAAAACATTTAAAACCTCACTTAAAACGCAGCTCTTTAAAGAAGTGTATCACCTTCCACCCTAACACGCTTATCACCCCTCTCACCCTCTTTTACCACACCCGTAAATGGCAAATGTAGCAAAAAATCCTATGAGTAGTAGAGGGGACTCGCAAGCGGGTTAAACACCTGTTCATAGCACTGTAAAAGCAAATAAAAAATCAATACTGCACATTAAAAGATGGGGAAAGCAATGTAAGACATTATAATTAATTGGACAATAGTCTCAAGCTCACAAATCTGCAATAAATAACTATTTTTTTATGTGTAATTTCTGTGTTATATCGATCCCAGCAATCAATGGTTTAATACATATCATTGAACTTGCATGGACTAGGATAGTAGATTTATTGATATTTTTTAGATTGCAACCAATCGCAAATCAGACTTCTAAACATTAATTGATTGTGGTTTAACCTCTATGTTTTACTGATATCATGACGGTCTCATTTACTATTGACTGTTTCTAAAGCGGTAGTTACAAGCTTGCTTAATTGATCAGGATCATGCCCTAAAAATGTTACTTACGGTTACATGGTTTATGGTTTGGGATTTTGTCAATGTAGTTGCAGGCTTGTTCAATTTAATCGCTCTGTAACTGCTGCAAATTTAATAGGAGCCATGGTGTTTTTTCTTTCAAAGCACCTTATAAGATTGAAAACTCACAGACTTACAATCTATGAGCCCAAATGCCTCTAACCAGTTATTATGGCAGCAGGTGTTTTTTTCTCTTAATGTTTAGATTTATTCTATTGACTCAAGCCCATAATTTACCTCCTTAAGCCTAAACTCTTAAACCCTGCCTTTTTAGGTAGGGTTTCAGGGGGCTTGATCATATGATCTGACAAAATTTAGGCAAGCCCATAATTTACTTCTTAGACACAGCCAATAGTAAGAGACCATCATCATGACATCAGTAAAACATGGAAGTTACACATAATCTGAAATCGGATGCTACAAATTAATTAGTGCCAATAAGTAATATCTGCTGATCGGACTTGCAATCAAGCATTCTAGCACAACATAAAATACATTAGATCATGTGTTTTAGTTCAGGTCAGTTTCATGATATGTTTTAACCTTGAGTCCCGGGATCGACATAACTCAGGAATAATATTTAAAAATTATATTTTTTAATTGCATATTTGTTGGTTTTAGACTGTTAATTCAAATGTGTTTCTATGCCTGCCCATGTTTTTAAAGTACATTATTATGTGTTTAATTGCTGCTACAGCTCTAATAAGTTTTTGAAAAAGCCCTTATTTAGTACTCGTTGTTATGAACAGAAGGGCCCACTGGACTATTTGGGGTTCATCAGTTATTATATGTGTGGTTAGAAGGTACTAACAATTTGCTTAACATTTATATCATGGATGTAATACGTGCATGTGGTGCTGTAATTGACTAACATTGCAAAACTGTATCTGTGTTAGAAATAGGATAGTGGAATTTATATGGCCCTGCGATCGGCCACGTGTGAAGGCTCTAGCTTTATTCATGAAAGGGGTAACTAGTTTTATGGCTCTGTAAGAGGAGAAACAAAAGGTGTAATTAGAAGAAAGTCAGATGCCTCTCTACATCAGGAAATCATGTGGGTGAGGGGGAATAGCAAGCTATTTGCCTAGGAGGATGGGCTAGAACTGGGGGCAGTCTATGGTGTTTTGTGTCATCTTTCCGTTTTTTTTTATCTATCTTTGTAACAATAAAGAAGTGGCCAGTCTGACTTTGGACACACTAAACACAGGTGGTGTCAGAGTCTGCTTGTACTAATCCAAGGTACATGGGTGTGATTCTTAGATCCTAAGAATAGGGGTCTGAGGTGCATGTCTCTACAGTAATGATGCTGTCATCTGAAGTGTCTGCTGGTGTTGAGATCTGAACAAAAAGTTGCGACCGTGGAGAGAGAGAGATTTGGGGTGAGCGTGGTCCCCCAAATTGGCCGGTCGTGACACTCGTAATATTTTTTTTTTTTTGTAATACTCTTTTTAGTTGTGGTTCAGACTTTATTTATGAGCTAGAGCTACAGGTCTTATAGAATATCTATTTTGTGTAACATTAATTAATTAGCGCTCGTAATATTAGAGCTGTGCTAAAACCAATGGAGTTCTAAGGTCACTTTACAGGTTTAGATGGCCCTTAGTGATTGTGGGTGGGTAACTCGAAATGTAGCTAATAGAATATGTGGCAATATTAAGAGTGATTTTAAGTATGTTTAAATTTATGAATTGGGCAATATAATAGGACCCTATGTATAGTATTTTATGGTAATCCATGCCAGTCTCGCTATTACTGATTATTATGAGCCCAGGGAACTATTAGGGCCATCATAATTCCTGTAATACCTTTCCTGTTTTGTCAACCACTATTGACTAAATGTCATGTTTGTATTATTAGTTTAATCTTCTCATTAATATAGTTTTTCAATTACAAGAAGTAAAGTGGGCTGATATTCTCACTTGCAGTTAATAGTGTAATAAAGCCAGTCTTTATTTAATAATTAGATACTTCTGCCCACCCATATATGTATATATAGCGATTACCTTTGTATTAGGCCCAAATATTTCTCATGGCAGCCCTGAGAGGATGAATATTGTATCAGTAATCTCCTATACCTATATGTTAATAAAATAAATATAATAGATTCAGCTATTCTTCTGTAGAGATGCAATTCATTTTTTTTAAGTGTTTTAAGCTACTACATATTTACACAACACAGCCAGAGGTCAGTGTTTATGCCATGCTCAACAATGTTGTAACAAATGCATTTATAACTGTTACAGCAGATGGTATGGAACAATACACCCTTTTAAAGACTATTACATTTAACAACAAATGTACTGCAGCATAGCATAGAAAAATATTAAGTACAATTCCTATTGATAATATGTTCTGAACTAGGATTATCACTAGAATGCTTTTCTATATTTCCTGGCAATACTGAAAGCCATGTATATTAATTCATTTTTCAAGTTTCAAATAGCTTTTCAATGCACTTCATTATTCAGTAAGCTATAAAATATTCCTTTATCATCAGTTTAGTTACCAAGGTAAAATGATTTGCACATGAATAAATATCAACAGTAATACTTTTTATTATACATCTGCTTTTGTTATTAAGCCCGTTTAATGCCAAAATCGTGTAATTGTTTGTGGTAGGCAAAAACTATGCAACTATTATACTGGAGTTTTACAGAACATCCTTTTATAGCACTGGCAATATTAGTGGTTTCAAATGTTTAGCAAACAGACGATTTAAAGACCTATTCATAAAATGGATTACTTGCAATTTTTTATTACACTATTGCATTAACGTATTAAAAGTTTTCTTTGATATTGTTTAAAGCAAATGTCTATGGCATTTGTTATACATTTTTATAGCATTTTTTATGGGGGTCAATTTTAAATAATTTCCTATATATTACATCTCTTTCATTTTTCAAATGTCAGTAATAGAGAAATAAAGATTACGTGGATGGTGGATCTGAACAACCAAGTATTATAAAAAGTATTATGCAGCAGAAAAAAATATCTAATTTTAAAATCATTCTTCTGGTGTTATCACACAATACTAATATTTTAACAAAGGTCAGTTCTCAACTATGAGGGAGAGGATACATTGGAATTAGGGGGTATGGTGTTTGTAGACAATATGTGGTAGGGATATATATATTCTAGGAATAATATATAATATGTAGCTATTTCTCATACAATCTGAAAAAAATATCATCTCAGTAATGTTTTTAGGATAGTGTTTAATATTAATTTACATGATAACATTCAATATTGTAATAATTGTACCTTACAGTGTGTGTCCCAAAACAATATTTCCACTGGCTTCATGGATTAGAAGTTTTTGGTCTAACAGACTACCATTATGTAAGGCCATTATGTAAGTCAATGACTGAGTTTAAAGATTTTGTGAAACTTTGTTGGATTCCCTGGGTTGTTTTGCCCATTTTGATTTTAATCTCTAGCTGTTATGCTCACATATAAGATGTTCTATACATATCCTATTACTTAGAAGCCTTCAAATTCAGACTCATGATAATGTTTGCATAAACAATGTAATTATTATTTAAACCTTATTCCTAATGACTGTTCTTTGCTGCTTATATCCTTACCAAAGAAAGAGTAATGTGTGTGCCTGTGGAGATGAACTTGACTGATAATTATTTTGTCTCAGAAATAAAAGAAAACAAATGTGATTTTGTTCTGTGAATCCGATGATTTATTGTTATTTTCAATTACTAAGTAAAGACCATTTTTGCATTATATTTAAAAATGCCATAGTTGGTACTATGACAACATTATTAACAGGGATAATTAAGAAGATAAGGTGAAGTTTTTGAATTATTGGAATCTTCCAGAGTTAATGTTTCAACTCTATCATGTGGATGGCTGCTCTAAGAGGGTGTATAGGAGATAATCACTGTTACATCATTGGTTAAGAATACCCTCCCATTTAAAACCACCATCCACCTCCATCTGCGTGAAGCCTTTGGCACTTCAGGAAAATATAGTCAATGAACTTTATCCATGCTTCCCTTTATAGAGATATATTTGTTGAACATTCATGCATATAATAGAACATTATGGAACTGAATCAAAAGACCTTTTTGAATCTCATATAGATTTTTGAAGGCACACTTCTTGTATTAATGCACTGAAAAAATATCACTGTATGGCAAAAACAAATAATGTTCTGCTTTGTGACAATACATAGTCTGTACGTAGAGGTGGTTTACAGTGGAGAAATTGTGCTGGATGTTGATAAAGGAGGACGTAGTTTGGATAAGTGCAAAATTATGGTTTGAAGATTAGAGGCTCGAAACCATGGCAGTTGGGAAATACTGCAGTGAATCATGAGTGACAGTACTTCCAAAACAGTACTTCTTGTCAAGATGACCACATTATAGGCCTAGATAAAGTATCAAAAGAGCAATACAAAGAGCTACTAATGCAAGTAAGCAATACCAACCACAAACAACACAAATCAACACAGTCTTATGTTAATATATGTATTGGTGTACTTCTTCTTCATCACAATTATTAGTTTTAGGTCCCCTGTCAAAGTATATGGAGCACCCTCCACAAAAAGTATAGCAGCTTAATTAAAATAAAATATTACTGCAATTAAGAAATATTATTCTCACCACATATACAAGAAATGAAAACTAAATGTTTTCTAATGATAGATATCCTTTCATATAGGTATAAACTATTCCACAGGGAATGCACAACATATTGCAAAATATAAATATTAGCCACACACATATCAAAATAATATTTTTTTCATGTATATCAGAAAAATTGGAAATATCATCATGCAGAAATATACTTTACAATGAATAGTTTTATTAAGCTCACTTGGACTTCCATAACAATTTTTCACTACATTAGGTTACTCTAGAAGACTTAAAAAAGTGGTAAAGAGAGCTCAACTCTTCGTTTAATACACTGCCTTGCATTGCTAATATGGTGCTATATGGTGCATGACTCAATCTTTAACACATGGGGGTAAAGCCTAATTACGATAATAAAAACAAAAACCTTTATTAAATCAGTCTATTTTATATGCTGCCTCTTCACTTCAGTTCCATATTATGTGAATATTTCTTTATCCAATAAAGCCTGATACCCATCCTCTCCATAATTAAAGGAGCACTATTTGGTAAATAATAAGTTAAATGTAACCTTTTATGTTCATTTTCTTGTTTATGATTATATTGCATAGGTTAAGACATTTTTTTAGTACAACACTGCTCCTAAGTCATTATCCATCATTTTAATAGTGCTAGATACTTTTCCTCATCACCAAAGGAGTTAACAAATCTCTGTATTAATTGAGTTAAAGGTTTTAATGAATTACTTATTTTTGGTATTTATGGATCTATTCAAGTAGTACCCATCAAAGCTGCTTGTGAAACGTTCATTCAGCATGTGAGCATTGCATTCTGGTGAAGTCACACACTGAGGGGGGAAGAACACAGAGCAAAAGCCAGTTTAGTAGGAGTGCATACTACGAAAACTGTCTTGTTAGATGCCTGCTCAGAAAATAGCTACTACTTCACGAGGATTTTCACAAGAGTTAATTAACAGCTGGATGTTTTGCTGGGTGGGTATGGGAATGAGCAACCCATAGAAAATGAGTTTTTTTTTTATGAATAGGACCTGCTTGCTTGAAAGTTATTCTCCTAATAGGGAATTGATACATTATGATATGAAAGGGATTAGGGAATGTTCAGTTTACTGGATATACCCAGTCCATGTTTACAACATTGTAATCACAAAATAAGTATTTTTAAAGACTACCAGCAAAAACTAGTAGTTTAATGATGTGTTTGTAGCAATTCATAGAACTATTGGGTCATTCTGTTATTTTGATTTATTTTCCATTGGGAAAGTGTTTCTGAAGTATACTACAGATATATGGTGATAGCACTCCCATGGGCCACTCACAAATAAAAAATCAAATAGCCTATTTGGTCCAGGGATTCATTGACATTTCTCCTATATTAGTTCTACTGTTGTGAGGTTCCCGTAAGAGCAACGCAGGAACATAAATTCTCAATAGAGTTGTTACAGCCTACAATAAGTAAGAACGCTTACTTGGAGAAATCAAGAATTATAATTCCCAAAGGCCCCAGGGATCTATATTGTTGATTTTATTTGTTTTAAAATATATAAGATCACTTAGACTAGGAGAATACTCTAAAGGTGCTCAGATTTTTAATTTGTTAATGTCGCTGGAGGCATTTGCATATCACTGTGGACAGTCTTTGATAACACTCATGGAATATTAGCCAGATTTGGGGCATCAAATTAGTTGTGCGTTCTAAAAAGGAAGCGACCCTTGAGGACCATAGGGTCTCATCTCTTCTATCTAGTGTTGTGTTCCTCAGTGATTTTCGTGATTTTGTTCCAGTTATCACACAATTTAGTTTTGCAACTTTATCCCAGTTGTGATTGGAGACATGAGAGATCTTTATGTTTTTAAGTTTTCAAGTTTTCGTTGTTGTTTCTTCATGTGTAAATAAAGATATCTGATTTTAAATTAGTTTACATACTGTATGTGCTGGACGTTATTGAATGTCATCATTGATCATTCAGGGCATTGTGTCCCAAAGGGGTACAATACCTTTTTTCATTGTGCTTTTTGATAGAATGTCGGTGTACATTAATCCTTTGGCTGATTCTCAAATGTAACCTTTCCTTTCACTTACAGTGCATTGTATTATGTAAACCACATTGGAGGATGTGCATGAATATGACCCTATGATGCTGCTGCTGCACTAAGCAAAGGGTTTTAAAAGCCTTTGCCAGTGGTCTTTAGTACGCATAATATTTGCTTCAGCTTTTTGCTGACACAGCACTGCCCTGATTTGCCAGTGATCTGTAAAATCAGATTAGCATAGGGTTTTCGTGTAAAAGTCTAATGGAGTAACTCGTAATATTTTAACAGGGCAAAAATCTATTGGAATTCCTACTGTGCTTTTCGGGTTTGTCATGCAGCAGTCACTTATAGCAGTTCTCTTGCAATGTTTTATAGATTGGGGAATAGCATAGCTAGGTAGAATTTATTTTATTACTACTTCACCCATAATTGCGATAGAGGGTATTTACATAGGGCACATAGTTTGCAAAGAGTTCTGTTTGTAAGCCTTGGCACCATTTTCTTTGTTAGACTGTCCATTGGCCAATCTTCTGCTGACCAATGTTTGTTTCAGGTTTGTGGCTGTCTAAATGCAAAAAAATGAGGCTTTGGGAATATATTTTTTAATCCTGTGTCTTCTGTTAGTAGTGACTTTAAATCTTTAAATCTTTAGAATATTTGTTCTAAAGACAGATGGTATGTGGTTACTAGAGATGACCGTGAAGTAGTTTCTTTAGTTTTGTACAGTAACAGGACCTGACCCAGAACTACGTCTTCTTCAACAAACATATTTACCTGCAAATAGTGGGGACTGAAATTGCAAAAATATTTGCAATGTTTCAGTTCCCCTCACCAGAACAATTGACAGCAGCATCTTCTTCTGTGGAATATGCCTACAATAACAATGTGCATGAAAATATTAGGATGAATTCCTTGTTATGCTAATCAGGCATATCACCTACACTTTGACCTTGATGTTCCTCACCTCACTGAACAACAACAAATGGGGATTCCTTCTGTTTTCCATGTTTCCTTGTTAAAAGGTAAGATACGGGACCCATTTCTTGACAGGCATCAACTATCTACTCCCCCTATTATAAAGGTTGACGCTAAGATGCATATCTTCTCTTGCATTCTGTACTCACACTACAGAGGTAATCAATTACAGTATTATCTGCTGGAAGGGGTTTGTAGATGCTGATGACAAATGGAAAACTACTCCCAACATTCATGTCACTGACCTGATTAAAAGGTTTTACCATGCAAATCCTTCCGAGCGTGGTCCTTGAGGTACCCAGAGGTCACCTGTAAAGGATAAGTATTATCAGATTTGAACCTGAGAAAGTGAGCGTTTAGTCCAGTGAACTAATGATTGTGACACTGGAAACTGCACTCTGTTCTGATGCCCATATAACTGATCTACTATTCTTCTGAAGGTTGGGCTGGTAATAACGGACTGTAATCAAACATATCTATAGGTGAATCTGGGCCTACCTAAGATAAACAGAGGAAGCATTTTGTGCTCAGTACTGTGCTTGGCGAATCTACTGAGATTTGTTGTTCTGACTTCCTGTGTATGACCCCTGGCTTGGCTGGGGTATTCTCACTGGTTCCTAATGCTTTTCTGTTTTTTTGGGTGGGGGGTTTGCTGTACTCTCCACTCCTTGACCTTGCCTTTGGATTACCAGTTGCATTTCTGCCTCATTATTACAGTACATATCAAACAGTCAGCATATTTAATATTTTTTTCAGCTCAGCAGTTTGGAAAAAAAAAGTTAAATCCACAGAGAGAGTTCATCTATCCATTTTATAATCCTTGACTGGATGGAATGCAATTATACCTCACTTGAATAAAAATCCTGATTTATGATCAGTACATACTGTATGCCCTCAAGATGTCTCTGATTGGATAACTTTTGGTAATTGAAAATGGATTAATAAAACCACATAGGCTTTAAGGGGTATATGAAAAGGGTTATACTTTTGATTCACCAGATGAAGCATTCCCTTGAAACTTTCTGATATTGGGGATGAAGCACCTATTTAAGCTTTAAAGCTACCAGTGCAATTCAAAAGTAGAAAATCAACACTGGATCTAATGTTAAGAAGGACAGGGACCATTCAGGACTCCGTCTATTTCCACTTAGCAATTCTGAACTTGCTATATTTTAATTCCTCACTGTTGTCACTAGCCCTGTTCTCTTAACATCATAATTTGTGTTAGGATCCAGCTTTTTCTTAAAGTCTTTGATTTATTGAGTTTTCATTAAAAAAATTAAATTTTGCAAAACAGTATATATATTTTTTTTATAATAGATACAAATTAGCTTGCTTCATAGAGCCTATATTGAAAGAAAATGTAATGATTTAACAGTCTTCGTATACTCCAGCAATTTATGCAGGAGGACAGGCTCCATTGTCTTGAGGTTAGACTGCTAGTATGAATCACCTGAGATTTGTTTTGTTGCTCAAACAACCAGCATTCAGTTTCTAGGCCCTTAGCATACAGTGACAATGCTCCATGATACATTATGATTATGATACATAATTACTATTTTTGGAAGTTTTAGCTAATATTAATAAAGTAAGTGTAAGCACAGAACAAAACTTGCCTTTTTATGTATTTTGATTTCTAAATATAATATAATATTACAGAACTTAATGCAATATTTATATTGCCATATAATAGATATTTATGATTGTTGTTTTTAAATACTCAGAGAGAAATAATCCTTAATTATATAAACAGCTGGAAAAAAACTAGGTAGTGAAATACTGTCATAGCTTTCAGGTAAATACAATTTTGAAAAATGTATATGTTTATTTTTTGGGGGGAAAAATGTTGAAAGCTGGGATTGATTAGTCCCAGTAACTATGCACACAGGACTGTCTATGTCCTTCAACAGTTAGCTACTATGCTCTTAATGAATAGCAGACCCTTCAATTGGTAATAGGCTTGTCTCCTCACACATGAAATTATAAGAAAGGAAGGAGTAGGAGAAAGCACACCAACACCTAGTGCAGGTCACTCACTTAGTGAAAAAAAATGTAACAATTGGAAATATAGCGAGACTCTCAGCCTCAAGTGATTGTGAGATATTATAATGCACTAGTACAATCCTAGGTCTTCTTTGTTGAGGATCCTTGATCTTGCTCACTCAAGAGTAGTATTATAGAAGTATCTATTTAACACTATGGGCCACATTCAATTCAAAGCTCACAACTCGCTCTCCAAAGGCGGTATGTCTGCAATTGAGTTGCGGGCTCCTGTTTCCTTCCGTTTCCAATGCTATTCAATTCCCCAGGGCGATACTCTCTGCCCGAAATCCCAAAATCGGAAACCTGGATTTCCAAAGTAAGCAGAGCTGGATTTGCGAATGCAAGCCCGTAGCTACTGCTTACAATGAGCCAATAGTAAATGGGACCGTCATCAAGACGGCAGGCTTCCGATATGAAACCCTGCCGCAGGGTCCCCACATGACCACTATGATGCAGGGGTCCCAATCAGGATCCCCGCAGGGCCCCCACATGACCCCCATGATGCAGGGGTCCCGATCGGGACCCACACAGGGTCCCCACATTAACCCCTTGCTGCAGAAGTCTCGATCGTGACCCCCGCAGCATTTAAAAATTAAAATTCCCTTTAACTAATTAACTCCTCCTCTAACTAATTAACCCCATATAAGTAATAAACCCTACTTAACTCTCACCATACCTAATTATCCCTATCAAAAACCACCTAACCCTATCTAGTCCTATTTAACCCTATCTGGACCTAGTTAACCCTATCTCGACCTAGTTAACCTTAACTGGACCTAGTTAACCCTAACTGGACCTAGTTAACCCTAACTGGACCTAGTTAACCCTAACTTGGCCTAGTTAACCCTAACTTGACCTAGTTAACCCTAACTGTACCCAGTAAACCCATATCCTATTACCCCCCTCTACCCTATCTTATTAACTCCCTTCTACCCTATCCTATTAACCCCCCTCTCTTCCCTATCCTATTAACCCCCCACTACCCTATCCTATTAACCCCCCTCTACCCTATCCTATTAACCCCTACACTACCTACCTAAGCCCTAATAAAATCCCCAGCACCCCACTAGTTACAAAAAAAAACACTCATTGCACAAAATGAAAAACTACTTTACATAAAGTATAAAAACCTTCATTAAATAAAATAAAAAACCCACATTACTGAAAATAAAAAAAAATACCTTACATAAAAAAACATAGATTACTCAATATAAAAAAAACTAGATTACAACTAAAATAACCCATCCTTTCTAAAAATAGAAAAGGGTAAATGAGACCACTTATCGTACCAAAATGCACCTCCAGCGATGATGGTCTTCTGTGCTTCATCCCAGACAAGGGCCCTCCATAAATTTCCCCAGGTCTGGCACACCTAGAAAAAAAGAAACATTACAGTTAATACACAAATATATACAGCATATAATATAATAATGACATAATAGTCAACTTACCTGCCCAAAATGCTGATGTAACCATCAATCAGATTGCAGCCAATTAGAAGGCACAGATGCTTGGAGCCAATCAGAATGGGATATAGGGGTGTATCCCATTCTGATTGGCTGAAGTTTGATTCACAGCAATTTCAGCCAATCAGAAGGCACCATTTCGGATTTTGTCTCAGAGCATGCTTGGGATCCTCCATTTACGTTAGGGAGCTTCTCAAGGGATTTTTTTTAGAAAATCAGTATTTTTTTTGGGATGGGTCCTGCCTGGGGCAAAGAACTGAGGACCGAGACATCGCTGGACAGGTATTTTGGACAGGTAACTTGATTATTAACCCTATTTATATTACAGGTTGTAATTATATTTTTATTTCATGTAATGTTCTTTTATTTCAAGTGGGACAGGACAGCGAGACATTTATGGAGGGGCATGTTGGACAGGTAAGTTGACTATTATGTCTTTATTATATTACATGTTGTATGTATTTGTGTATTTAAATCAAATCAATTTTATTGTCACAAGAATATTGATATTTTCAGTCAATCAATTTTGACTTGCACGTCAATGCTGTTTCCATTTTACAATGCATGCATATTGACCGAAAAAAATACATTCATTAAATATATTTAGTGACAAATACCACCACAACGTTTTCCTTATTCTTGGATAATTATTAGGGTGGGGGAGAAAGGGTCTACATATCAACAGCTGTTATAGTTGACACTTACCATGTTTTCTGTCAAAGGGATATCAATATATTATTTCCTTAGGGATACCTCCTTCCCTTCTACCTTTTTTACCCAGTGCAAATACTAAAGGATAACCCCAACAAAGGCAACACTTTAACCACAAAGGAAAAAAAAAGGGGGGGAGGAGTAAAAGAAATAAGAGAGAGATGAGGGAAGTACCTAACAAAGAGCAGGGCATACTGTTATTTAAAATAATTTGAACTATGTCAATCTATCTGACTGCCACATTACGCACTTATGATAAAAAGAACGCCCAAACATAATAATGCTCACCTGTGAGAAGCCAGAGGCCCGATATCTACGCCGAAGCCTGAGTCCCACTTATCCGCGTGAGATCAAGTATGTGGATAGAATAGACGGAGCCTTACTCCTAGATTATATCTACAGGAATTTAGCCAGCAATCCCAGATTTCCAGGAATGTAGTATAGGTATCTGTTAAAATTTGTGTTATTCTCTCATATATAAGTATATAATTTATTTTGTTTATAACTTCCTGAAGGTTAAGTTTCAGCATTTTCCATGTCTTTACTAAATGGCTCTTTGCTGCTAGCATGAGAAATTTCAACCATTTATTTAGATTTTTGGTTATTTGAGAAAGCGGGGCTCCCAATACACAAACCTCTATAGAGATAATTATTTGAGTGTCTAGTACGTCTGAGGCCAGTCTGGCTATATCACGCCACCATTTTTAAGCTATGGAACAATCCCACCACATATGACAAAACGTACCTACTACGGGACACAATCGAAAGCAAGTGGGAGGGATTTGTGGGTATACCTTGTGCAACCTCTCCGGTGTGAGATAGGTTCTATGCAGCACTTTTGTTGCAGTTTCCAATAAACTAAAATAGATTGACCCTTTAATTAAATTAGAGCAAATTCTTTCCTATTGGGGAGGTCCCAGGAAATTTCCAACTCTGCTTCCCATTGTTTATAACATTTCGGTTTATGATTCTCTTGGGGCTGATTTAAAAATTAGGAAAGTATTCCCAGTATGCCTTTTGTAAGTAGGGCATTACTGCAGTACGAGCCATGTTTTTTGGGGAGGGCCCCAGCTCTGAACCATTGTTGTTATTAAGTGTCTAGTTTTGTTACAAATAAAATGCTCCTTTATGGCAAGATCAAATTTAGCCCTGAATGCATAAATTTTATTCAATCCTTTGGTATGCCATCAACACTTAGATTCCTCCCCCATACTCTCAAGAGTTTGCGGAAAGCCAAGAGTGGGAGTTAAGGGCGAAACTTAGGAAGCTAAAATTTACTGCTATTAAATTGGCCTCTTTTAGCGTCCCGCAATTGATCTGAGGGTTACAGGCTTAAACTTCCTGCGGGTATCAAAATCGTAAGTCCGACCCAGCTAAGCCTTTGATTTGTCAAGCCCACAATCACTAAAATCGAAAAACGCTATTAAATTGCTACAACTCCTCAAGGCTGCGATTGCTTTCACTCCCGTAAATGCCAAATATAGACAAAAATCCTACAAGTACTAGAGAGGACTCGCAAGAGGGGTAAACACCTGTTCGTAACACTATAAAAGTAAATAAAATCTCATTACTGCACTTTAAAATACAGGGAAAGCAATGTACGACATTAAAATTAATTGCACAACAGTTTCAAGCTCGCAAATCTGCAGAAAAAAAATATTTTGTTAAATTGTTATTTGCATGATCCCAGCAATCAATTGGTTAATACATATCATGCACTAGACCAGTAGTATTTTATACATTTCAACATTTCTGGATTGCGAGTCTGATCGCAAATCGGACTTCTAAACACTAATTGATTGACGTTTACAAGCCATGTTTTACTGGCATCATGATGAAGGTCTCATTTACAATTGTCTGTTTCTAAATCGGTAGTTACGGGCTTACTTAATTGATCATGATCATGCCCTGAAATGCTATTTACTGCTACATGGTTTACGGTTTAGGCTTTCGGCCATGTAGTTGTGGGCTTGTTCAATTTAATCGCTCTGTAACTGCTGCAAATTTCAATCCCACAGACTTACGGTCCGTATGAAGGCAATTGTGGGTTTGGAATTTAATAGAGACCAAGGTTTTCCAATATATATATATATATATATATATATATATATATATATATGTATATAACCAGCCCACGTTGATGTGCGTCAGTAAATATGAAACAGCTGTCCGTGTGTAGGTTTCATGGCTTGTGCATAATCTATCATGGGCTTTGCTTGAAGCTGTCTAATACAGCAGGCATATCATTAAAAGAGCAAAGCCTTTGTGGCCAAATTTGTATGTCCCTGCCAAGGTTTCCAGTGCAATAACTGCTATTCCCAGAATTCTGAGCAGGAAACAAGTTTTCCAAGTTATCCAATGTACTATTTATTTACAATATATATTTATATATATTTACACATACATACTTACATACTTATATACATTCACATAACTTAAGAATGGTTAACACTATTCAATGTAATTACTCTTAAAATATACCATGTATCAAAAAAACTAATGTGTTAAAAAAATGTTGTCACAATACGCTCTTCATTGAGCTTGAAAAGGCCCTTGGTAAACATAAGGTTGGCACCTTTTGATTCCTTTGAACTACTCCACAAGGGACCTGGTGCCTTCTTGTCTCCTCTGCCACCTAGATGCTGAGGGGTCTGCAGCCCTAGGTATCAGCCACCTTGAGCAGGAACTGGGCACAGTAGGGGTTGATTAGATAGTGTGACTGCTGGAGACAGAGTGATGGGTCATAGACCTGGGGTGTGCAGGATTCTTGTTGGTGTCTCTCCGATATTCGGGGGACCCAGCAGAGGTTACTGGGGCTTGGAGTACCTCCTAAGTGGGTAAGGAATAGACCCAGTGAGTTCAGGGGTACTTGGTGGTTGGGTCTACCCACTCCCTAGCCAATCTTCCCTCTGATAGTGATACCTTTATTGAGTTGAAGGGGAGTCAACTAGAAGGGTTCAAGCAGCTCTTGGGTGTATCCACTTTTAGGGGCCACATTGGCTTTCATAACAATTTTTGCAATTAGGGTTCTTTATTAGGTTGAATGGGGGATCATGAACAATGACTAAAGTTAAGTACATTCAAATTTGCGGTTAACCACAAGACAAAGGATCAAAGGAGTCTCACTTGCAAAACACTTGACACCACATGACCCTACTTTATTGAACCAAAGTGTTTCTGCTACTGTTTTGACAGCCTTGTTAAGAATACTTGATGACTTACATCCTTATTAAATTGCGATTCAGCAAATTTAAAAAGGGCTCTATTTAAGCAACATAGCATATTGTTTTTTACAGAAGTTTTTAGTTTGTGAAAACCTTGCTTTTGGATAGAAATTCACTAACTAAATACTTCTGTAAAAGAAATATGCTGTGTGCTTAAATAGAGCCCTTTTAAATTTACTGAATCGCAATTTAATAAGGCTGTATATGTGCCCTGTGGATCTTCCATTGAAGTCTATGGAGCCTAATCTACTGCTTACTGACCACAAGTTACCGGTCCTGGGACTGGGAGCAAACTGAGTATCATGGTTGTCTATCGTAAGGGCTACTAGTCACCCTTAAAGTGGTACTAACCTCAAAATAATTTTATTAGCCCAATGTAATAGTTATACCCCTAAGCACATTCTACACATAAAAAAAGTGTTACCCAGAACCCCCTATACCAAAATTACCTGGTAAAAAGAAATTGTCACAGGCCCTTTTTCCTGTTCCTGGATCTTAGCCCATTGAGTCACCATAAAGGACAGACTGCTTGGCTCAAGCCTTGGACTGTGTGCACTTCCATTTTATTGTAATATTTGTCCCATTGTCTGCCAGATAAAGCTAATGTACTCAACTTGAGGTCTGTACCATTAGACATGGAAACAACATTATTTAGAGGTTGGCCTATTGTTCACAGGTGCCAGACAGGATGCCAGACTATTAGACCCCATGTGGCGTCAATCTCCTGTATTTGTCTGCCACTCCCTGTCATTGTTTTGTGGTAAACACTCGCTTTGTATCTATCCCCTATAAATATTGTTGACTTTCCCCCCAAAAAATCAGTTCACTTCTGAGACTTTAGCAACTGGCATAGTCCTTTAGAAAGCTCTTATGACAATTAGAAAATTAGGGAAGGGAGGAGAAAGTGCACCAACACTTCATAGTGCAGATGAGTTTTATTTTAAACTAGCAACCTGCCTGTCAAAAATGACAGCAATAATATGTGACTTTTGGCAATGCTGTTTGCCACACAATGGAAGCCTCCCCCTCTACTTTACTGGCCTCGCGATGAGCACCTTCAGCGCTCATCACAGGCCTCGCAATGAGAGCCGAAGGCGCTCATCACGGCCTTCCCTTTTGTCTGTTCCCCCCCAATTCCCTCCCTGTGTCTCTTCCCCTTCATCTCCCTCTCCTGTGTGCCTCCCCTCCCCTTTGCCTCTTCCCCCCTCCTCTCCCTCCCCTGTGTGTCTCCGCCCTCCTCTCACTCCCCTTTATCTCCCCCTTCCTCTCACTCCCCTGTGTCTCTCCCCCTCTCATTATTTTGTGTCTCTTCCCCTCTCACACCCCTGTGTCTCTCCCCCTCCTCTGTGTCTCTCCCTCCTCTCATTCCCCTGTGTCTCTCCCCCTCCCCTGTGTCTCTCCCCCCTCCTCTCACTCCCCTTTTTCTCTCCCCCTCCTCTCACACCTCTGTGTCTCTCCCCTCTCACTCCCCTGTGTCTCTCCCCCCTTCTCTCACTCCCCTGTGTCTCCCCCCTCTCACTCCCCTGTGTCTCTCCACCCTCTCACTCCCCTTTGTCTCCCCCCTCCTCTCCCTCCCCTGTGTCTCTCCCCCCTCCCCTGTGTTTTTCCACCTCCTCCCACTCCTTTGTGTCTCTCCCCCATCCTCTCACTCCCCTGTGTCTCTCCCCCCTCCTCTATGTCTCTCCCCCCTCTCGTTCCCCTGTGTCTCTCCCCCTCCCCTGTGTCTCTCCCCCCTCTTCTCACTCCCCTTTTTCTCTCCCCCCTCTCTCACTCCCCTGTGTCTCTCCCCCTTCTCTCACTTCCCTGTGTCTCTACCCCTCTTACTCCCGTGTCTCTCCCCCTCTCACTCCCCTGTGTCTATCCCCCCTCTCACTCCCCTGTGTCTCTCCCCCTCTCACTCCCCTGTGTCCCCCTCTTCTCCCTCCCCTGTGTGTCTACCCCCTCCCCTGTGTTTCACCCCCCCTCCTCTCACTCCTTCGTGTCTCTCCCCCTCCTCAAACTCCACTGTATCTCTCCTCCTTCCTCTTAGTGACCCCCTAGAGACTCCTGCTATAAGGAAGAATATTGTTTTCACTTTTTGATTGAAATTAATTTAGTATAGGTGTAAAGCACCATTTTTTTGCAACTTTTAATTTTTTTCTTTACACTATACAATATTAGAACATAAAATATAAAAAGTCTATACAATGGTACCTAAAATCATATGCGTTTTGCCTCTCATAAGGGCTTTCTTAATGATAAAATAGTGTGTGAAATAATGCAACAAACATAGATGGGTGTACATACCTTGTACTGCTATTTAAAGCCCTTAAATGTGCATTTGGCGCCAATTTTAATTTCCTGCCTGTTTCCTGATTGCCAGCATCCTCCCCTTTGCTGGTCACCATGATAACGTGCATACAATAGACGTCCACAGTCATGGCAGCACATGCAAGTGGGAGCATTGGATCACTGCTAGCGGCACCCACAGGAGGGAATGGTACTACTTGATCTTGGCTTACAGAAATTTAAAAGAGTTGGAGAATAATATGGGATTCATTCAATTCGGAGCTTGCAACGCAATCACAGACAGACGAATGCTTTGCAATTGAACAAGGCCAGAACTCACTGACCCCTGCAGGATCCCAACATTAAACCCTTGCTGTAAAGGGCCTGATTGTGACCCCGGCAGCATTTAAAAATTTAAATTCCCCACCACGGGTCCTTAAAGGGCCTGCGGCACAAAAATGGTGAACCCCTGCCACTGGGGTCCTAAGAGCAGTATCTAAAATTAACCCCGCCATGCTGTGGGGTCCCAATTGGGACCCCTGCAAGGCCCCTCATTAACCCTTGCTGTGGGGGTCCAGACCTTAAAGGTCCTTAAAGGACCTGCGCTACAATTGTAATTAACCCCTTTCTAAAATAACCTCATTACTCATTGGGCTCTATACATACCCCCATGAGCCTATAATTAACCCCATCAGTTCCATAAGAGTCTACAAAGACCCTTAATGGACAATAATTAACCCTGACATTACCACTATAAATGCCATGAGGGTCCTCCAGGACTCTCATGCCACTAAGTCTAAGCACTACCCTACACAACACTATTATCAACCTAAAAAAATAATACATCTAAATTAACCCCTCTAAATAATTAATCGGCTTCTAAGTAATTAACCCCATTTTACCCTCAGCATACCTAAATAACCCTATTACTAACCACTTAACCCTATCTAGACCCAGTTATCCCTATCTAGTCCTATTTAACCCTAGCTGTACCAAATTACCCCAACTGTACCCAATAAACCCTAACTGTACATATTTAACCTTAACTGTACCTCATTTTCCCAACTGAACCCAATTACCCCTAACTGTACCCAATATACCCTAAATGTACCTATTTAAACCTAACTGTACCTATTTAACTCTAACTGTATCCAATAAATCCGAACTGTACAAAATAAACCTTAACTGTATCAAATTACCCCTAACTGTACCCAATAAACCCTAACTGTACCCATTAAACCTTAACTGTGCCTATTTAACCCCAACTCTAACCACAAAACCCTAACTGTACCCAATAAACCCTAACTGTACCCAATAAACCCTAACTGTACCTATTTAACCCAAACTGTATCTAATTACTCCTAGCTGTACCCAATAAACCTAAACTGGACCTATTTAACCCTAACTGTACATAACTACCCCTAACTGTGCCTATTTAACCTTAACTGTAACCAATAAACTTTAACTGTACCTAATAAACCCTAACTGTGCCTGTTTAACCCTATCTCTACCTATTTACCCCTAACTGTACCCAATACACCCAAACTGTACCTATTTAACCCTAAATTACCCCTAAATGTACCAATTTAACCCTAACTGTACCTATTTAACCATAACTATACCTAATTACCCTTAACTGTACCCAATAAAACCTAGCTGTACCCAATAAACTATAACTGTACCTCTTTAAATCCTAACTGTACCTATTTAACACTAACTGTATTCAATAAACCCTAACTGTTCCAAACAAACCTTAACTGTATCTAATTACCCCTAACTGTACCCAATAAATTCGAACTGTACAAAATAAACCTTAACTGTATCAAATTACCCTTAACTGTACCCAATAAACCCTAACTGTACCCATTAAACCTTAACTGTGCCTATTTAACCCCAACTCTAACCACAAAACCCTAACTGTACCCAATAAACCCTAACTGTACCCAATAAACCCTAAATGTACCTATTTAAAACCAACTGTATCTAAAAAAAAACTAACTGTACTCAATAAACCCTAACTGTACCTATTTAACCCAAACTGTATCTAATTACTCCTAGCTGTACCCAATAAACCTAAACTGTACCTATTTAACCCTAACTGTACATAACTACCCCTAACTGTGCCTATTTAACCTTAACTGTAACCAATAAACTTTAACTGTACCTAATAAACTCTAACTGTGCCTGTTTAACCCTATCTCTACCTAATTACCCCTAACTGTACCCAATACACCCAAACTGTACCTATTTAACCCTAAATTACCCCTAAATGTACCAATTTAACCCTAACTGTACCTATTTAACCATATCTGTACCTAATTACCCCTAACTGTACCCAATAAAACCTAACTGTACCCAATAAACCATACCTGTACCTCTTTAAATCCTAACTGTACCTATTTAACCCTAACTGTATTCAATAAACCCTAACTGTTCCAAACAAACCTTAACTGTATCTAATTACCCCTAACTGTACCCAATAAATCCTATCTGTACCCAATAAACTCTAACTGTAACTATTTAACCCTAACTGAACCTATTTAACCCTAACTGTACCAAATTACCCCTAACTGCACCCAATACACCCTAGCTGTACCCAATAAACACTTACTGTCTCTATTTAACACTAACTGTACCAAATTACCCCTAACTGAACCCAATAAATCCTAGCTGTACCCAATAAACCATAATTGTATCTTTTTACCCTAACTGTACCTATTTAACCCTAACTCTCCCCAATAAATCCTAACTGTATCTAATTATCCCTAACTGTAGACAACAAACATTAACTGTACCCAATAAATGTACCTAATTACCCTTAACTGTACCGATTTAACCCTAACTGTACTCAATTACCCCTATCTGTACCCAATACATCCTAACTGTACCTATTTAACCCTAACTCTGCCTAATTACTCCTAAGTGTACCTATTTAACCTTAACTGCACCCAATAAACCCTAACTGTTCTTAATTAACCCTAACTGTACATATATAACCCTAACTGTACCTAATTAACCCTAACTGCACCCGATACACCATAGCTGTACCCAATAAACACTTACTGTATCTATTTAACCCTAACTGTACCTAATTACTCCTAACTGTACCTATTTAATCTTAACTGTACCCAATAAACCTCAACTGTACCCAATAAATCCTAACTGCACCTATTTAACCCTAATTGTACCCATAATCCCCTATGCCATTAATCCCTATCCTATTAACCCCTATCCTATTCTTTTAACCCTCCTCTACCATACCCTATTAATGCCTACACTACCTACCTAACCCACTAATAAAATCCCTAACACCCCACTAGCAGCCTCATTTAATTCAGGCTATCAGCCTTATTAAATTCCAGCCTCGTAGATAAGAGGCTTCTACTTAAATCCTACGTACTGCACATTTCTCAAAGTTACGACGCTATTAAATTAGCCCTGCTGCGAGCAACGTGTGAGCTACGCAGCAGGGCCATCCGTATCAACACTGCGATAATGTACATGAGGAGTGACAGCCTGCGAGATGATCTTGCAGGCTCCCACACCTCATCAATTGCTGCGGGAGTCCTAAACAGGACCTCTGCGGCAGTCCCACACATAAGCCTTGCCTTAGGGGGTACTGCAACTACCCCCACAGCACCTAAAATTAACCCCCCTCTGAGCTGGGGGTCCCCATCGGTAACCCCTAAAGTGTCCCCACATTAACCTCTTGCTGCAGGGGTCCATAGGGACCCCCGCAGCCCCCCCACATTAACCCCTTGTAGCGGGGGTCCCATATCGGCACTGATCGTGACCCTGCTGCATTTAAAATTTTAAATTTCGCGCCTCGCGGGTCCTGAAAGGACCGCAAAGGTCCTGAAAGGACTCATGCTAAAAAATATTAACACCGGCAAACTAAAATTAACCTCATAACACATGGGGGTCAATACAGACCCCCATAATCACTTAATTAACCCTGTCACTCATGAGGGTCAATACAGACCCCGATATGCACTTAATTAACCCATAACTCATGGGGGTCAATACAGACCCCCATAAGCACTTAATTAACCCTCATGGGGGTCAATACAGACCCCCATAAGCACTTAATTAACCCTATAACTCATGGGGGTCAATACAGAACCCCATAAGCACTTAATTAACAATGTCAGTCAGTATTACAGCCAATGAGAAGGCACAGATGTCTTCAGCCAATCACTCCATGGGGTTGTATCCCATTGTGATTGGCTGAAGGCATCTGCGCCTTGTGATTGGTTTACATAAAGATTGACAATCAGAGTGGGATTTTGGGGTGTATGCCATCCTGATTGTCTCACACATTGACGCCTTCTGATTGGCTGAAATTTGATAGACAGCATTTTCAGCCAATCAGAAGGTGCCATTGCCAATTTATTTCCGTAAAAAAGGCTCTAGGAGTCACCGTTAGTTTTTTTTTTTTTTTTTTTTAAAGCACGGATTGTTCCAGGGCTCATACTTTACTTTATTTTGTGTCTCTATGTTGTACTAATGTAATGTGTTTTTTTTTAACAGAGGCCGCGCCGGAGTAGAAAAGAAGAAGGACAGGGACAGGCTGGAAAGGTGAGTATAATATTTAGAATGTGTATAATGTTTATTTATTTTATGTTAATGTGTTGCACTCATTTATTTTTTGTTTTACCCCTAGGTTGGTGATCTGAAGGGACATCTACAAAGGTAAGTGGTCTTAATTATTTTATTTTAGCTTAGAATTAGGGTTTCTGTATGTAGTTAGGATTTATTGTATATTAGATAGATAGGGGGATGTATTTTAGATAGTTAGGATTTATTATATATTAAATAGATTGTATGTTAAATAGATAGAGGATATTGTATTTTATTTGTATTTTATGTATTGTAATGTATTGTATGTATTGTAATATATTGTATGTAATGTATTGTATGCAATGTATTGTATGTATTGTAATGTAGTGTATTGTATGTATTGAATTGTGTATGTCTTTCCTTTTCAGGTGTGTAATTTATTTTTATTTTTTGGTGGGGAGGGGGGTTGTAATGTATTTTTTTTATTTTCTGTAATAGAGATTTTTTTTTTTTGTGACTTAGTTTTTTTAATTTTCTGTAAGGTAGGTTTTTTATTTTCTGTAAGGTAGTTTTTTTTCTTTCTGTCATTAGAGTAGGGGATAGGTAGGTAGTGTACGTAGGTAGTATATGTGTTAATAGATTAGTGAATAGGGGGGTTAGTTTAGATTTAATGGTTTATTGTAGGTTATAGTGCAGTGTAGTGTTTGTAGTTAGTGTCATGATGGTTCTTGAGGACCGTCATGGCACTTATGTAGTTAATGTTAGGGTTGTAACAGCCCCATAAGGGTCATAATATACCCTTATGGGTCTAATGGGGTTAAATAGAGGCTTATGGGGGTCTATATTGACCCCCGTGAGTTATAGGATTAATTAAGGCCTTATGGGGGGTCTGTATTGACCCTATAGGGACCCCTGCAGCATGGGGATGTGTATAGGGAGCAGGGGGGAACCTCACACGGCTGTCTCGGGTTGCTCCGAGGCAGAACGTACAGGCTTTAGGATCCTTTGCTGGCACTTCCGAGGTACGAGATTCACCTCAGAGGTTTTAAGGCTGCGTGTGACTCCGTAGCTCTCTCGGAGCCTATTCTTGGCCATTTTTTGGAGTCATCTCACAAAGCAAGCTGCGAGGGATTCTATGTTTTAAAATGTAGCCCATATCTAAAAAAGTAGGACTGAAGGCTATTAAATTAGCCTCGTAAACCTCCCCACAGACAACTTGCGGGTTAAAACGCAGGATGGCCGAAAAATGCCTAAGGGACGTGGAATGTGGAACTTTGCAACCTGCAACCTTTTGATCTGTCAAGCCTGTACCCGCTACGTTCTATTCTTGCTGTTAAATTGCAACGAAGGCCCCTGTGCTAGTCCGTAACACTGAAATTGAGGCCAAAGCCCAATTAATGCTGGGGAGGAGTCGCAAAGGCTACTGCCCTTACGTTTGCTGCGGGACCAGCAAAAGAGACCGGCCCCCAAACCTCCCTCCGGCCCCTAAAGCTCCCCCCTGCTCCCCACTCTTCCCCATGCTGCAGGGGTACCGATTGGAACCTATGCAGGCTCCCAATACTAACCCTTGCTGCGGGAGTCCCGATTAGGACCTCTGCTACAGTTAAACTTTTAACCCCTGTCCCTGGGGTACTTGAAGTAAAAAATTAAACCTCCTATGCTGGGGATCCCCATCGGGACCCCCGCTGCATTTAAAAATTTAAAAATCCCAGCCTCACTTCCCAGACCTGAGCTAACTAAAAGATTACTATAAGTACCCCGCGGTACCTAAAATTAACTCCATCCCTCATGGGGGTCTATATAGACCCTCATGAGCCTCTAATTAACCCCATCAGTCTCATAAGGCTCTATACAGACCCTTATGGGACAATATTTAACTCTCACAATTAACACTATAAGTGCCATGAGTGTCCTCTAGGACCATCATTAAATGAAGTCTAAGCACTACACTATTAACCCTTTCCTATTATATCCCATTCTATTAACCCCTCTATCTTATCCTATTAATCCCCCTCGACCTTATCCTATTAACCCCCCTACCCTATCCTATTAACCCCCTCTACCCTCTATCCTATTAACCCCCTCCTATACCCTATACTATTAACTCCCCCCACTATTAATTAAAAATTACAACATTACACAAAATAAGAAAAAAAAATAACAAACTACATTACACAAAATAAAAAACTGCATTACAGAAAATGAAAAAAAACCTATTGTACAGAAAAAAAAAAAACAGATTAAATAAAATAAACACTAAATTATATAAAATAAAAACCCCTACATTACACCAAAAAAACAACCCTACATTACAACT
Source organism: Discoglossus pictus (assembly GCA_027410445.1). NCBI lineage: Eukaryota > Metazoa > Chordata > Amphibia > Anura > Alytidae > Discoglossus > Discoglossus pictus. Next base: position 332,900,699 of record CM050164.1, on the reverse strand, counting down.
AAAAAAAACAACCATCCTTACCAAAACTAGAAAAGGGTAGACAACATATTTTGCCAAAATGCCCCTCCAGCGATGCTCTGGTCTTCAGTTCTTTTCCCCAGACAGGGCCCTCCAAAACTGTCCACAGGTCCGGTTATAACTACAAAAAAAGAAACATTACAGTTAATACAAACAAACATACAACATGTAATATAATACACTAGCAACTTGCCTGTCAAAATGACGGGGCAATAAAATTGTAAGGCAGGTAATGCTGTTTGGCACAGACATTAATTTTTGTGGTGGTTTGAGATCCTTCAGCGCTCATTGCGAATCTGTTTGTTGTATTTTTTTTTCTGAGAGGCGCTTTTGCTGTTATGGTTTGGTCGGCGCTGACCTGCTTTTTGCGCTTATTGCAAGGCTTTGTGTGCTATGAGCAGCCTTGGCGCTCGTTGTGAGGCGTGCAGTGAATGGCTTTTGTGTTTATTGCGATAGTGTTTTTTTTTTGTGTAGATGTGGTTTTGTATGCTAATTAAATCATTAATAAATTAATAAATTAATATACTTTACCTATTTTGAAGTAATATATGCAGGAAGCATTGTGCTGAAGAGCTGACAATCTGTTTCGATGTTCCTGCAGCATACAATGTAGGTTTGCAGTGTTGTGGAGCTGAAGTGTGATTGTCAGCAATGTGTGCAGTGTGTAGTGTAAATAAGCTGTGTGCGCAAGGAAAAGCCATTAGGGTAGCTGTGTAATTCCACATTGTGTAAGTTAGTTTTGGAAAATGGCAGCGAATGTGTATGTGGTACGCGTGTGTGGATGATTTAGCGTCCTTGCTAAAAGCATATCTTTTGCTTATACGGCTTTTTGGAAAATCATTCTGAGGCTGCTGTTGTTTTGCGGCTTTAAGGTCGTGTAGCCTTGTTTACGTTTTTTACGGTGGCCATATTTCTCTCGCTTAGGGGATTTTCAGGGTGTCTAAACTTGGGAATTTGGACTTAAATTGAGATGTAACTTCACTTGCAGAGGTCCTGTTTTTTTTTCTAAGTCCCGTATTTAGTGATTGCGTGTTAGATCTATTTTGTTAAAGTGCCGCTTGTGTGTGTGTTTGTAAGCGCTTGTGAGGTGGCGTACAACCTCTACCTCCGCAAATGCGGCCCCTTGCTTTGCGAGGGTCCACATTTGCGGCCTGCAATGAGCTGAAGGCTCATTGCAGCCGACGTGGGAGCCTCCACCTCCGCAAATGGGTACCCCCCCTTGCTGTGGGTAAGTTTTTGATGTCATTTTTATGTGTATTAATTGTGTTTTTAATGTTTTCAGTTAGTGTTTATTGGATACATTTAGGGTTTATTGGGTACAGTTAGGGGTAATTAGGTACAGTTAGAGTTTATTGGGTAAAGTTAGGATTTATTGGTTACAGTTAACGGTAATTAGATATAGTTAGTGTTTATTCAGTACAGTTAGGGTTAAATAGGTACAGTTAACGGTAATTAGTTACAGTTAGGGTTTATTGAGTACAGTTAGGGTTTATTAGGTTCAGTTGGGTTTAAATAGGTACATTTAGGGGTAATTGGGTACAGCTAGGGTTAAATAGGTACAGTTAGGGATAATTAGGTACCGTTAGCGGTAATTAGGGATAACTGGATCCTGATAGGGTTAAGTTGTTAGTGATAGGGTTAATTAGGTATGATGAAGGTTACATAGGGTTCATTTACTTAGAGGGGGGGTCATTCTTTAACTTAAATGGGGTTAATTTATATTTATTAGTTTATTGGGGTGGATAATTGTGTAGTGCAGGGTAGTTCTTAGACTTAGTGTCATGAGTGTCCTGGAGGAACCTCATGGCACTTATAGTGTCAATGATAGCGTTAATTATTGTCCCATAAGCGTCTATAGACCCTTATAGGACTGATGGTGTTAGAGGCTCATGGGTCTCTGTATAGAGTCCCATAACCGATGGGGTTAGGTTTAGACTGGGGTTAATTACAATTGTAGCACAGGTCCTTTAAGGACCTACGAGGTGGAAAATGTAAATTTTAAATGCTGCGGGGGCCCCCCACTGCAAGGGTTAGTGTGGGGACTCTGCCTCATGGGGTTCATCTGGGGACCCTGTGGGGGTCCTGATTTTGACCACTGCATCATGGGGGTTTAATTTAGGAGTGGTAGGGTTTTTTCTCCTTCATTTGCCATTTACGGGTATGAATACATATGTGGGCTTGAAGGAGTTGTAGCAATTGAATAGAGATTTGTGATTTTAGCCTTGCAAAATTGACAGATCAAAGGCTTCTGTAAGCTGTAAGTTACGAGTTTGTCCGGCACCATTTTTTCAAGGCCCCTTAGAGCCCGCAAAAAGACACCAATTGAATAGCAAAGTAGCTTGCGACCTCACTTACGGGCCTCTGGATCTCAAATTTGCTCAACTGAATTTCTCTCTCTCTCTCTCTCTCTCTCTCTCTCTCTCTCTCTCTCTCTATATATATATATATATATATATATATATATATATATACAGTAAATAAATAGTACATCTGTGTTCACATTTGAATGTCTAAAGCAAGTTAAAAAAGACCTGCTTCCAGCTCAGAATTCCAAGAAAAACTGTTATTTCACTGCATTCTGGGAAGCTGAGCTGAGACACGCAAATGTGTCTACAAATGCCTCGCTCTTCAATCCATAGCCATTTTCAAACACGGCTTCCTTTAAGCTTATGCCTGCTGTAGTACATAGCTTTAATGCAAAGCCAAGGCTGGATTTTACACAAGCTGAGAATCCTATCTATTGAATGTGTTAAATAAGAATATATGTACACAAATGTAAATATTGACAATAATAATAATAATAATAATAATAATAATAATAATAATTTGTATATTGTCCTTTCCAAATAATATCATTAGTAAATACATAAATATAAAAAACAAATGCAAATAAAGGGATTAGAAATTAAACATTAAAATATTAGACTCATCCTATATATTACATTATTTCTGATGGAATTGAAGTCTAAAGGCACTGTCAGTCTATCTATCATGTTCGACACATGTTTCAAGTGCCTAGAATGTAAAACTATTTAGTAGTATTTTTCAATGGACACCATAAAATAATCTGCCAATATCACTATTGGTTATATCATTGTTGAAAGCTGAATTAGACCATAATCAAGAATATAAATGGATAAAAAGTTCATATATTACATCATTGGGCCAATTAAAAATCAGATCTCTATAAATACCGCAAGGTCAATGTCTTTGTTTAATCCCAATGATACCCAATGGGCCTAATGTATATATCCATTTAGTTTCACATTGTCTCAACTTCAAAATGTTGTTCCCCCTGAGTATGTCCAGTTTGATGTGATCTGTAGTTAGTAACATCTCTATTGTGCTTCTGCACTACATCGCAAAAAAAAACATTGGTAAGAACTCCTTTATTAACATTGGATAAATGCTCATAAAACCATTTCTTTAAAGATCCTTTGGTACACCCAATGTATTGCTTCTCACATAAAGCATAAACTCCAAAATCAGATTTGTATGTAGTAAAGGTTTTGATTTTGTAGTATCTGCCTTTGCTTGTATAAGTGATCACATATTTCTGTTTTTTCTTTAAATAAATAGATGTATTGCAATTTTTTACATTACATTTGTAACACCCATACAGCTTAGAGGTCCACTGTTCTTTCCTCAGAGGTTTCTCTTTCTTAAGTTCGCTGGAAGGCAGAATATTCTTTAAGTTGGTATTTTTCTTGAATAATATAGGTTTTTCTGGAATCACATCTATCAAAATCTCATCCTCTTGGAGAATGTGCCAATGTTTGTTAATGGCACATGAGATTTTCTTTGCTGCCTGATTATATTGAGTTAAGAATCTGCATCCAACTTGGAGGCTTTTGTGAGGTCCATTCTGGCCTTGATTCTGCTTTTTCTGTAATAGATCCATTCTATTGGTATTCCTTGCTTTATTGTAAGCCTCTAGTATCGTAATTTTGGGATAGCCTTTAATCGTCTTTATTTGCACAATTCCATCTAACTCTGAAGAACTGTCCATATGGAATATTTTGTATCCATCTTTTATCATGGCCACTCTTCGTTTGAAGATAACCATTTGTGTCAGTAGGTTTAGTTTAGAGAGTAGACACAATGTTATCTTCATTTATTTTCAATATTACATTTAGAAATGAAATGGAATGCTTTTTATTTATTTAAAGCAAGAACTTTTAGAGGACCTCCTGGTGATTCATTATATCTGCTACCGAACCACCTCATTGCATGAGGTTGGCAAATGTGTCAATTTCATCTGTTTTATCTTGTCATATTTCTTTTGTACAACCATTTAAAATAAAACCGATCTGCACTAGGAAGTGGTCATGCGCTTTCTCTCCCCTTCCTTATTTTTCTGTTTCATATCTACATACTTGAGTGACCAAGTATCAATAGAGGAAGCAGCCTACCACATACTAAGATCACACATATCATGGAAACAAATGAGAATACATCTATAATATACATCTATATATAAGAGATTGCAAGAAGATTCAAGTCTGTACTCAAGTAAGAGACTTTGTAAACATTATTGTACAAGTGCAGACTATAAGGGTCCTAAAGGTAAATTTTTCCTCTAAAATTGGAGAACTGAGTAAATTGGCAAGTTGTTTTTCATATAGAAACAACTATTGGATTATTGCACTCTGACATATTGTCTTTTGAGATCTATGATAGTTCCAAATTATAATTTTTGCTCAATATTATTCATTCACTAGTACCACTGTATATTTACTCTGGAAGTAAATTATTAATTGTGCATTGTTCTTATGGCAATTAGAGAAGCCCTTGAGTTAAGTAGCTGCATAGCTAAAGCTGACATTTCCTAAAATACTCCATGGGTCCAGAGTTCATGACAAGATATAAATATGCTTTCCTATACTGAAGTAATAACTGCCTACACTGTATTTTCTCAAATTCCTTTTAAAATAAACTGTAATGCAATTATGAAATGTGACTACATATATGCATTATAATAAGGGTAATACATAATATATTCAGAGGGTGGAAAATGTATTACAATAATTAAAGAAATCCTTCTAGTCACTTCATCATAAGTTTGATGAAGTGAAATATTGATCCTTTATACAGTTATACCCCATTTAATGCTGTAGATAGGTCCCTGGAAGTTAGAATGCTAAGTGAGACAGTGCTTAACGGGTTCATTTTATCATAGAGTAGATAGGTCTAAGGGAATTCTCAAGAAAAAGACAGAACTGCAATTGAAACTTTTTGTTTTGTTTTATATGAACTTCAAACATATTTTTTGGCAATTAGTTTTGGTTGGGTTGGATCAGTAAGTTGATGCTTGGAATGGCAGAATAGTGAGATACTGATAAATTGATAACAATCTTCTCTTTTGACAAGTATTTGTAGGTAGCGACTCTGATTGGGTTGATCACTACACTGGAAAAGTTCAATGTCCCAATAATGCAGTTGTTTAGAAGTTCAGTAGATGTTAGGTTTCCACAACCTCTGGTTCCTTCTCAGCTGACTGCAGATTTTGTCTGGCAAAGGAGACCTGAGTCAATGGTGGGACCCCTGTATGGTACCAGTAGGAGAAACCATGGATGAGGTAATTGATGAAGGTAAGTAAGGTTGACTATTAAGGAGGTGAGAAAAGAGGCAAGTTAAAGGCTGCTAGTCAATTACTGTACATTACTGAGGGGCACATGGTCTTGCTGTGGCCTTTATGGCAGACTGAGCTGAAGTGGAGTAAGCAGCACCTGCCAAAGTTACCACCTTTGGAGTTAAAGTTGTTTCAAATGTGTGATGCCCCTAAGTAATACACCTAGCAACAAAGATGGTCTTTCTGTGGATGAAAGAGAGATTCTGGATCCAGGAAGGAACTCCACTTCACTGCCTAGGGGCTCCAAAAAGGTATATCCAGTACTGTATACAGCAGTCACTCCTGTCTCTTGTCAGCAGCATAACATGTTTTATTGTAATGCCACTTTTTAAAAGAGATGTGAGATCAAACCCATCACAGATATAATTAATAATTAAAAAATTGCAATCCCTTTTAGGTGGGGATTACCATTCTGCTTGGATTTAACTAATGGTAACATTCTTCATGTGATTACAGCCTTCCATGAAGGTCTAATTTTAATTAAAACACTGGCAGCCTTATTAAATTGCGATTCGGTCACTTGAAAAGGGCTCTATATAAGCACATAGCATATTTTTTTTACAGAAGTTTTTAGTTAGTGAAGATCTTGCTTTTGGATAGAAGTTCACTAACTAAAAACTTCTGTAAAAAAATATGCTATGTGCTTATATAGAGCCCTTTTCAATTGGCCAAATCACAATTTAATAAGGTTGTGGACCTCTACAAATGACCGATTCCTGTTCCACTATTGCGCCAAAGGACTCCATATCTGAGTTGTACAATTGTCCCCCTTATTAGCTTGAAATATTCTTTTTCATCTTATCATCACCCTTTTTCAGTGTAGGTGATACTGCATCAATAGGGAAAACCATAGCTAGGCTATTGTACACAGTGTGCAATACAGTCCTGAAGGACTCTTTTGATCTCTGCTGCAAGGACACCCCTGTGTCTCTTCCCCCCTTATCATCATCCTCCCCTCACCTTAGCACCCAACCCTAACACCCTTCACACTTATCCATAACACCCACTAACCTAACACCTAACCCTAACACCTAACCCTAACACCCCTCACACTTATCCCTAACACCCCTCACCCTAACACTTATCCCTAACACCCCTCACCCTAACCCTAACACCCCTCACACTTATCCCTAACACTCCTCACCCTAACCCTAACACCCCTCACACTTATCCCTAACACCTAACCCTAACACCCCTTACACTTATCCCTAACACCCCTCACCCTAACCCTAACACCCCTCACACTTATCCCTAACACCCCTCACCCTAACACCTATCCTTAACACCCCTCACCCTAACCCTAACACCCCTCACACTTATCCCTAACACCTAACCCTAACCCTAACATCCCTCACACTTATCCCTAACACCCCTCACCCTAACACCTATCCCTAACACCCCTCACCCTAACCCTAACACCCCTCACACATATCCCTAACACCCCTCACCCTAACCCTAACACCCCTCACACTTATCCCTAACACCCCTCACCTTAACACATAACCCCCTCACCCTTATCCCTAACACCCCTTACCCTAACACCCCTCACACTTATCCCTAACACCCCTCACCCTAACCCTAACACCCCTCACACTTATCCCTAACACCTAACACCTAACCCTAACACCCCTTACACTTATCCCTAGCACCCCTCACCCTAACCCTAACACCCCTCACACTTATCCCTAACACCCCTCACCCTAACCCTAACACCCCTCACACTTATCCCTAACACCTAACCCTAACACCCCTTACACTTATCCGTAACACCCCTCACCCTAACCCTAACACCCCTCACACTTATCCCTAACACCCCTCACCCTAACACCTATCCTTAACACCCCTCACCCTAACCCTAACACCCCTCACACTTATCCCTAAAACCTAACCCTAACACCTAACCCTAACACCCCTCACACTTATCCCTAACATCCCTCACCCTAACACCTATCCCTAACACCCCTCACCCTAACCTTAACACCCCTCACACTTATCCCTAACACCCCTCACCCTAACACATATCCCTAACACCCCTCACCCTAACCCTAACACCCCTCACACTTATCCCTAACACCTAACCCTAACACCTAACCCTAACACCCCTCACACTTATCCCTAACACCCCTCACCCTAACACATATCCCTAACACCCCTCACCCTAACCCTAACACCCCTCACACTTATACCTAACACCCCTCATCCTAACCCTAACAACCCTTACACTTATCCCTAACACCCCTAACCCTAACACCCCTCACACTTAGCCCTAACACCCCTCACCCTAACACTTAACCCCCTCACCCTTATCCCTAACACCCCTTACCCTAACACCCCACACACTTATCCCTGTGTCTCTTCCCCCCCTTATCATTAAGGGAGGGGGGAGGATGATGAGGGGGGGGGGAAGAGACACAGGGGAGGATGATGAGGGAGGGGGGAAACAGACACAGGGGAGGATGATGATGGAGGGGGTAAAGAGATACAGGGGAGGATGATGAGGGAGGTGGGAGGATGATGAGGGAGGGGGGATGAGACACAGGGGAGGGTGATGAGGAAGGGGGCAAAGAGACACAGGGGAGGATGATGAGGGAGGGGAGCAAGAGACACAGGGGAGGATGATGAGGGAGGGGGGAAACAGACACAGGGGAGGATGATGAGGGAGGGGGGAAACAGGGGAGGATGATGAGGGTGGGGGTAAAGAGATACAGGGGAGGATGATGAGGGAGGTGGGAGGATGATGAGGGAGGGGGGATGAGACACAGGGGAGGGTGATGAGGAAGGGGGGAAAGAGACACCGGGTAGGATGATGAGGGAGGGGGGAAGAGACACAGGGGAGGATGATGAGGGAGGGGGTAAAGAGATACAGGGGAGGATGATGAGAGAGGGAGGAAAGAGACACAGGGGAGGATGATGAGGGAGGAGGGGAAACAGACACAGGGGAGGATGATGAGGGTGGGGGTAAAGAGATACAGGGGAGGATGATGAGGGAGGTGGGAGGATGATGAGGGAGGGGGGATGAGACACAGGGAGGGTGATGAGGAAGGGGGGAAAGAGACGCAGGGTAGGATGATGAGGGAGGGGGGGAAGAGACACAGGGGAGGATGATGACGGAGGGGGTAAAGAGATACAGGGGAGGATGATGAGGATGATATAACTTCTGCAAGTGCACAGTGCCACTCATATCTATTGTAACAGTAGCTTGCACGCATAGTACCAATCTGTCAAAACCTGTAATGATGAATGAGGTCTAGAGTAGACTGGTTCCCTTATCCTCTACAGGTTGAGACATAATGTTTGGGTGACTCCAGACCAACACATGAGTACAAGCAGCTCACAAACCTAAAGCCGCCATCCTCCTCCTCTGTGGATGAAAGAGAGATTCTGGATCCAGGAAGGAACTCCACTTCACTGCCTAGGGGCTCCAAAAAGGTAGATCCAGTACTGTATACAGCAGTCACTCCGTTCTCTTGTCAGCAGCATAAAATGTTTTATTGTCATGCCACTTTTTAAAAGAGATGTGAGATCAAACCCATCACAGATATAATTAATAATTAAAAAATTGCAATCCCTTTTAAATGGGGATTACCATTCTGCTTGGATTTAACTAATGATAACATTCTACATGTGATTACAGCCTTCCATGAAGGTCTAATTTTAATTAAAACACTGGCAGCCTTATTAAATTGCGATTCGGTCACTTGAAAAGGGCTCTATATAAGCACATAGCATATTTTTTTTACAGAAGTTTTTAGTTAGTGAAGATCTTGCTTTTGGATAGAAGTTCACTAACTAAAAACTTCTGTAAAAAAATATGCTATGTGCTTATATAGAGCCCTTTTCAATTGGCCAAATCACAATTTAATAAGGTTGTGGACCTCTACAAATGACCGATTCCTGTTCCACTATTGCGCCAAAGGACTCCATATCTGAGTTGTACAATTGTCCCCCTTATTAGCTTGAAATATTCTTTTTCATCTTATCATCACCCTTTTTCAGTGTAGGTGATACTGCATCAATAGGGAAAACCATAGCTAGGCTATTGTACACAGTGTGCAATACAGTCCTGAAGGACTCTTTTGATCTCTGCTGCAAGGACACCCCTGTGTCTCTTCCCCCCTTATCATCATCCTCCCCTCACCTTAGCACCCAACCCTAACACCCTTCACACTTATCCATAACACCCACTAACCTAACACCTAACCCTAACACCTAACCCTAACACCCCTCACACTTATCCCTAACACCCCTCACCCTAACACTTATCCCTAACACCCCTCACCCTAACCCTAACACCCCTCACACTTATCCCTAACACTCCTCACCCTAACCCTAACACCCCTCATATCAAGACCCACTCTCTGGCTGGGGTCTGTTGATCGGATTTGTGTGACTCTGGACTTTTGGATTACAGGAACATCGTGTCTCAGCCCTTGGTTTAGACTGAGCAATATTGACAGTAAGTCTGACGAATCTTACTGCAAGCATATGTCCCTGGGTAAATAATACATCTGCACACAAACTCTTGATGAAAATTATGAACCACCTTTTATTTTGGAACCACATATTTAAAACATTTCACACACACACAGTGGAGGGAGTGGCTACTCTTAGTCAAACCCTCATTCCCCTCTGGCCATTCTCACAGAAGTAATTTGTGGGAACTTATTAGTCTCCTCCCCCAGGGCCTTCCCCAGGCGTGGCTACTAGTTCATTTTGGTCTGGACCTCAGACTGGAAACATCCTGTATTGGCTCTTGAACTATGCCCCTGGGCTGGTGGTTGGGAAACCCCATACTATACTATTGTCCTGCGGTGCCTGGCAGTCTGGCAAATCTATTTGGTCTGCTATCTTCTTTGTTTACACTGAAGACCATATGGCCAACTCCTGACTGAGAGTTTATACAATGGGGGAGGGTTGACTAATTAAAACATAGCTATCACTCCACAATACAATATACAATATAATACTAACATATTATCCCCCATAACACAATATACAGATGGAGGCGATTGGTATATAACAGTGCCTCCTGGTAGGCACAACTAGTGGCCAACTTGAGTTATGACACCTCACACTTATCCCTAACACCTAACCCTAACACCCCTTACACTTATCCCTAACACCCCTCACCCTAACCCTAACACCCCTCACACTTATCCCTAACACCCCTCACCCTAACACCTATCCTTAACACCCCTCACCCTAACCCTAACACCCCTCACACTTATCCCTAACACCTTACAATAACACCTAACCCTAACATCCCTCACACTTATCCCTAACACTCCTCACCCTAACACCTATCCCTAACACCCCTCACCCTAACCCTAACACCCCTCACACGTATCCCTAACACCCCTCACCCTAACCCTAACACCCCTCACACTTATCCCTAACACCCCTCACCCTAACACATAACCCCCTCACCCTTATCCCTAACACCCCTTACCCTAACACCCCTCACACTTATCCCTAACACCCCTCACCCTAACCCTAACACCCCTCACACTTATCCCTAACACCTAACACCTAACCCTAACACCCCTTACACTTATCCCTAGCACCCCTCACCCTAACCCTAACACCCCTCACATGTATCCCTAACACCCCTCACCCTAACCCTAACACCCCTCACACTTATCCCTAACACCTAACCCTAACACCCCTTACACTTATCCCTAACACCCCTCACCCTAACCCTAACACCCCTCACACTTATCCCTAACACCCCTCACCCTAACACCTATCCTTAACACCCCTCACCCTAACCCTAACACCCCTCACACTTATCCCTAACACCTAACCCTAACACCTAACTCTAACACCCCTCACATTTATCCCTAACACCCCTCACCCTAACACCTATCCCTAACACCCCTCACCCTAACCTTAACACCCCTCACACTTATCCCTAACACCCCTCACCCTAACCCTAACACCCCTCACACTTATCCCTAACACCCCTCACCCTAACACCTATCCTTAACACCCCTCACCCTAACCCTAACACCCCTCACACTTATCCCTAACACCTAACCCTAACACCCCTCACACTTATCCCTAACACCCCTCACCCTAACACCTATCCCTAACACCCCTCACCCTAACCCTAACACCCCTCACACTTATACCTAACACCCCTCATCCTAACCCTAACAACCCTTACACTTATCCCTAACACAACTAACCCTAACACCCCTCACACTTAGCCCTAACACCCCTCACCCTAACACTTAACCCCCTCACCCTTATCCCTAACACCCCTTACCCTAACACCCCTCACACTTATCCCTGTGTCTCTTCCCCCCCATTATCATCAAGGGAGGGGGGAGGATGATGAGGGGGGGGAAGAGACACAGGGGAGGATGATGAGGGAGGGGGGAAACAGACACAGGGGAGGATGATGATGGAGGGGGTAAAGAGATACAGGGGAGGATGATGATGGAGGGGGTAAAGAGATACAGGGGAGGATGATGAGGGAGTTGGGAGGATGATGAGGGAGGGGGGATGAGACACAGGGGAGGGTGATGAGGAAGGGGGCAAAGAGACACAGGGGAGGATGATGAGGGAGGGGGGCAAGAGACACAGGGGAGGATGATGAGGGAGGGGGGAAATAGACACAGGGGAGGATGATGAGGGTGGGGTTAAGAGATACAGGGGAGGATGATGAGGGAGGTGGGAGGATGATGAGGGAGGGGGGATGAGACACAGGGGAGGGTGATGAGGAAGGGGGGAAAGAGACACAGGGTAGGATGATGAGGGAGGGGGGAAGAGACACAGGGGAGGATGATGAGGGAGGGGGTAAAGAGATACAGGGGAGGATGATGAGGGAGGGGGGAAAGAGACACAGGGGAGGATGATGAGGGAGGAGGGGAAACAGACACAGGGGAGGATGATGAGGGTGGGGGTAAAGAGATACAGGGGAGGATGATGAGGGAGGTGGGAGGATGATGAGGGAGGGGGGATGAGACACAGGGGAGGGTGATGAGGAAGGGGGGAAAGAGACACAGGGTAGGATGATGAGGGAGGGGGGGAAGAGACACAGGGGAGGATGATGATGGAGGGGGTAAAGAGATACAGGGGAGGATGATGAGGATGATATAACTTCTGCAAGTGCACAGTGCCACTCATATCTGTTGTCACAGTAGCTTGCACGCATAGTAGCAATCTGTCAAAACCTGTAATGATGAATGAGGTCTAGAGTAGACTGGTTCCCTTATCCTCTACAGGTTGAGACATAATGTTTGGGTGACTCCAGACCAACACATGAGTACAAGCAGCACACAAACTCAAAGCCGCCATCCTCCTCCTGGTCCTGCATCATCAGCCACATCAGCCACTGCTGTCCTCCTTGCCCCCTCTCAACCATCCGCCACTCCGTCTCTCGCCTTGAGCAGTTCCTGCTCATCTGCCCATAGTCAGTTGCCTGTAAAGGACATGTTTGGGTGTAAGAAGTTAATGTCACAAAGTGCCCCAAATTTGAAGTGATACGACCAATAAAGCATCTTTTTCCATTTCCCGGTCCCAAAGATCCAGGCCTTATACACGTGCTCTGATAGGTGACGTAACAAGTATTAAACTGATAAGAGTAGTACTTACAAACACGCCACTCCTATCTGATGGAACCTTTGATTGCACATGCCGTGCCCCAAAATTGAAGTGATACGACCAACAAAGCATCTTTTCCATCTCCCGGTTCTAAAAATCCAGGCCTTATACACGCCCCCTGATAGGGGACGTAACAAGTATTAAACTGATAAGAGTAGTACTTACAAACACGCCACTCCTATCTGGTGGCACCTTTGATTGCACATGCCGTGCCCCAAAATTGAAGTGATACGACCAACAAAGCATCTTTTTCCATCTCCTGGTTCTAAAAATCCAGGCCTTATACATGCCCCCTGATAGGTGACGTAACAAGTATTAAACTGATAAGAGTAGTACTTACAAACACGCCACTCCTATATGGTGGCACCTTTGATTGCACGTGCCGTGCCCCAAAATTGAAGTGATACGACCAACAAAGCATCTTTTTCCATCTCCTGGTTCTAAAAATCCAGGCCTTATACATGCCCCCTGATAGGTGACGTAACAAGTATTAAACTGATAAGAGTAGTACTTACAAACACGCCACTCCTATCTGATGGCACCTTTGATTGCACGTGCCGTGCCCCAAAATTGAAGTGATACGACCAACAAAGCATCTTTTTCCATCTCCTGGTTCTAAAAATCCAGGCCTTATACACGCCCCCTGATAGGTGACGTAACAAGTATTAAACTGATAAGAGTAGTACTTACAAACACGCCACTCCTATCTGATGGCACCTTTGACTGCACGTGCTGTGCCCCAAAATTGAAGTGATACGACCAACAAAGCATCATTTTCCATCTCCTGGTTCTAAAAATCCAGGCCTTACACACGCCCCCTGATATGTGCTGTAACAGGTATTAAACTGATAAGAGTAGTACTACTTAACACACCTTATAATAATGCAGAGAGAGGCAACGCAGTGAGAGGAGTCTGAAGAAGAGGAGTCAGAGGAGGAAGGTGGAAGACCAAACACAGCAGGCGTCCCAGGGGGCTTGTTGTCACCTTTCTGGGACATTTGGTGGCTGGGTGGAGGAAGAGACTTTCAATGACATCAGTGAGGACAAGGAACGGGACATGGCTAGCTTGGTATCCAACCTTGTGCAAATGGGGAGTTTGCGGTTGTGCAAATGGACTGTTTGCGGTGCGTTAAACAGGGAGTTTGGTCTGTCACTATGAAGCGGGCCTAACCCTTACACTACCTGATCGATACAACATCATACCTGATGTTTTAAAGCACGTTTTTCCAAACAATTTAGGAATGTTAGGTGATTTATGCCCTTTATGGCTTAAAACCAGACTCTGCATCAACTATGTAATTTTCCGTGGGAGTTTTGCCATGGATCGCCCTCCGGCATGCCACAGTCCAGGTGTTAGTCCCCTTGAAACAACTTTCCCATCACTATTGTGGCCAGAAAGAGTCCCTGTGGGTTTTAAAATCCGCCTGCTCATTGAAGTCTATGGCGGTTCGCCGGGTTCGCCGGGTCGCGAATATTTGCGGCGGTTCGCGGTTTGCGAACCGAAAATTTTATGTTCGCGACCTCACTATTGTCTACATGTATTTAACATTTTCAGTTTATATCATAGTTATATCATAATACTAGAGCAGAGATCAGAATTTCAGTAGCACTCAGACCCCCACAAACAGAGCATAGAAATCAAAACATTCAGGAAAAGAGCACAGTTCTGCCACCTATGTCTTAACAAGAATGTCCAAAGTAAGAAGTCAAGGGCACAGGCAAAAGAATGATCAGGTAAGCCAAAGATCAAGGCCTGACAGAAATCCAACAAGATCAGTAACAATCAGAGCTAACAGCAAAGATCAGTCCAAAAAGGAACAGGAACTTTAATAAAACTTCAAGTCCCATGAATCTACAAGATACAGAAAAAGGTGAAGGTTGTGGAGTGGTCATCCCAGTCTCCTGACCTTAATATCATCAAGCTACTCTGGGAAGATCACAAACGTGCTGTTTATGCAAAACCACCTTAAGACTTTGCATGACCTGTAGGAATTTTGCCAAGATGAATGGGCAGCTATGCCACCTGCAAGAATTAGGGGCCTCATAGACAAATATTACAAAAGACTGCATGCTGTCATTAATGCTAAAGGGGGCCATACACAGTATTAACAACTAAGGGTGTGCAAACTTTTGAACAAGGTCATTTCATTTTTTTCTTCGTTGCAATGTTTTGTTTTAGGATTGTGCCATTCTATTCTGACCTACAGTTGAATATGAATCCCATAAGAAATAAAATAAATGTGTTTTGTCTGCTCACTCATGTTTTCTTTAAAAATGGTACATATGTTAACAATTCGCCAAGAATATGCAAACATTTGAGCACAACTGTAAGGTATGACTGGGGCTTGACAACAACCAATGAGGAGCAATAGCATCTAAAGCTAGGCGAGAAACTTCTGAATCTAAAACACATTGCTGTGGCATGAGACTTTTCTACATGTTAAGCCATAAGATTTGCCACGAGATCTGCCACAAGATAAAACCCAGGCATGGACTTTGACAGGATCACTTTATTGAAAAGGGTACAGCATATTTATAGGGAAAATACAATGGTAAGAATTTACATTAACACAAACTATTTAAACAATGGTACCAATAAAACCTATTACTTGGTAACATTGCAAGGCCTTAACTCACAGTAAAATGGCCGTTTGTCTGGGGGTTTGCTGTGGGCTTGAACTCTGCTACAATTACTGATGGATTCAATTGAACAAGCCCGCAAGTTACAGGCCGAAAGCAACAACCGTAATCCATGCAAGCGTATGTAGCATTTCAGAGCGTGAACATGACCAATTCAGCAAGGCGATAACTACCCATTTAAACAGCCAATATAAAAAAAGATTTGAGGTTACATGTCAATCAATTAGTGTTTAGTGGTCCGATATGCGATCAGACCCGCAATCCTGCAATGTACAAAATAATAAAAATGAATGAAGGAAATGTTCTAGTCCATGTGGGTGGCCTGATTTATATTTGTATTAATTGATTCCAAGAATGATATAACACCGAAATGACCAATAAAAAATATTTTTTTTATTGCAGGTTTACAAGCTTGAGACTGTTGTGTAATTAATTCTAATGTCTTACATCGCTTTCCCTATCTTTTAAAGTGCAGTATTGTTTTTTTTATTGCATTTACAGTGCTACAAACAGGGTTAAATCCCTTTGCAGGTCCTATCTGGTACCCATAGGATTTGCTTCTACATTTGACATTTGTGGATGTGAAAACATTTCCAGCCTTGTGTTGTAGCAATTGAATAGCCATTTGCGATTGCGTATCTCTTGTTGACTTGACAGATCAAAGGCTTAGATGAGTTGCAAGTTACGGTTGTAACAACTGCAGGGATTTTCAGCCCGTAACTCGTAGATCATTTGCGGCTAGTAAATTAGTTTACAGGCTCCATTACAGGCTCCAATAACTTACAATTTCTCAATTGAATGAGGCCCCTAATGCAGATTAATAGTTTAGAAAGCCAAGTTAACCAAATTACCTGCAGCAAAATATGTGACTGGTTAGTAAGCTAGTTTTTTGTCAGCTCCAAAAGGGCCTCTTATATATGCCTTTGTAAATAATAATTGAATTACCCCTACATTGACCAGGCCACATAGTATACCTTGCATTACCATCTAACTATTTATAAAACAAAACATACAAATACCAGGCATGTTTAACATGAATGTAATTAGTATAGCAAGCTGTTACATACAAATATAATGCACCAAGTATTACAGTACAGTGAAAAAAACACCTCTATAGTACAGTGAATATGCCCAGACCTGAAAACGGTACCACCAGTACAGAGAATCTTTTAGCCTAGAGGAACAGTGCAAACCGAATACTTCACACAGACTTGACTGTCACATGGTAGTTAGTGACAGGTTGCATAGTCCAAAATTGTCTCATTCAATAAAAGATTAATTCTAAAAATAAAATATGCATCTCAGTAACTTACCCATCTTCATTTACCACCCCCAATCTCCTGAAATGTTACACAATGCATCCCACAGTCAACAGTAAAATTCAGCAGCAGTGGTTAAGGAATATGCCAATGAAGAAAGATAGCAGATGATTTTGTTCATTCTCTTGATAATATATACCCTTTTCACAGCAGAGCAATTCTTCTCATGTGATTCTTGTTTGCTGGTACATTGCAGGGTAGTTCAAAAATTACATAACATGGGGCCATATTCTATTAGCTGCTCGCTTTTTTTAACTTCCAATATTGCATGTAGGTTTAGATGAGCTAGTTAACTTTTGTAACACATGCTATAGCTTTGTATTGTCCATAACCAAGTTATTCTTATTGAGCTGTTCTGTCACCTACCTGCTATTCGGAACTTGAGTTTCTCTTGTAACAGGAATGTCAAAACCTGGTTTACTTTCTAACTGGTCTTAATTTTGTTTCCCTGTTTTCTTTTTTTTTTAAACAAAAAAATATTATCCAATTTATAATTATAACCCTGAGCTTTAAAAACATTTTTTTAATACAATGTCTTGTTCTTCATAATCATTATTTTGAGTGCAGGTCCTTTGAAGCCATAGCAACTGTCCTTTACAAATATTTTTTTCCAAAAAATAACTATTGAAAAAAAGGTAGTAAGTTTTCCAAAGTTCATCCAACCTGAAATTTAAAAACTTTACCTTGTGTAGCAAACTACAGAAATAAAGGGATATGAAAGGATCCTATACTGTGTATAATATACTTGTGTATCTATTTACTTGTATGTACTTTAGTTTAGAAAGTGCTTATAAGCTCTGTTATACTGCTCTTGATGCTTGTCAGCTATGTTTGGTAAAATTGTATACAACCTATTTTACTCAAAAAGCAAAATATAGCCACTTCTATCTGTTATGTGGACTTGTATAGTATATACAGAAATTAAAAATGTAGACATTTGAAATTAATTTAGACATTTGCACCATCATTTCTCCAGGCATTCCACAACATAAACACAACCCTAGTCTTTTACAGCAAGGCATTGAAGGGTCTACTCTCACCTCTGATAAAAATTTGGACTTTAATTTGCAATAACTGTTTATCCACAAATATATTTTTACTTGCGACTTGCCTGTCAAAAATGATGGCAATAACATTTTAAGACTGGCAATACTGTTTGCCACACAATGCGGGCCTCTCTCATCGCGGTCCTCGGCGCTCATTGCAATGCTCTCCTCTGTCATTACAGGCCTTGGCCAACTTGCCACTTTCATGGTGCGCACTGAGCGCCTTTGGCACTCATTGCGGGCCTCCCCCCCCCTCTACCATCATTGCGAGCCTTTACCCCCTCTACTTTACGCGGCTCAAAGTATAGTAGAGGGGGGAGAGGCTCACAATGAGCACCTTTGGCGGCCATCCTGAGCCCTAAAATGACCGCCTTTGGAGCTCATTGCAGGTCTCTCTCCCCTCTACTTTACATGCTTATCTCCAATAAGTGGCATTAGAAGAATGGGGCTTCTTGGTATTATACACCTTTATATCCAATAGATGGTACTACAAAAACTATTTCCACTGTTGTTATTTACCCTTACATCCAACAGATGGCGGTGTAAGAATGCAACTTATATTTTCACATACAAATGATGGCGCTCTCATAACAATAATAAGTTATTGTTATGACTCCTTAGCGCCAGTAGATGGCGGTGTAACAATTCAGTAATGTATTATTACTATTATTATTTTGTTATTATTTATTATTTTCTATTTTATCAAATCCAATGTATCTTATGCATCCAGGGGTCTTTTTCCCACCGCCTTATTAACATTAGGGAGAATCATCATAAGTCCTTCGGTGCCCATTCGGGCCTAACTCCCGCAGGCCTCGCCATGAGCGCCTGTAGCGCTCATTGCAAGGCCTGCAATGAACACCTGTGGAGCTTATCATGAGGCCTGCAATGAGCGTCTTTGGCACTCATTGCAGGCTAACTCCCTGCGGTGCTCATCGTGAGTAGTCGGAATTGCAAGTTTGCCTGCTCATCGCAAGTGTAATTTAACATTGGTGTGATGGACACATTCGCATATTTGACAACTTTTATAGTTGATATATTATAGATACTGGACTCACCACTCCATGCTAGCAGCTAATTAAACTAATATTCACTTGTTTTATCCAACCATCCTCTGGCATTACAACATATCCAGAGATCAAACATGTGTTCACCTACTGCCCACTTTGCTTGCTGTTTCATATAATTCCTTTAGTCTTCGCTTGGGAGATCTCACTCTAGCACATCACATTGTATAAAAGTGTTTTAAATCCTTACTGATTTCTCAAGGACAGGGTCATTAACTCTTGATTTTTATTGTCATTCCCTTAGATTTACTGTACTACAAGCGATACAGGATATGTTAGAGCTATACAAATAGAAGTTTCTAATAATAATAATAATAATAGTAATAATACAGCAACATATTATTGGTTTCCTACCGACTGTTGACTTGTTGACCGTCAGACTTTTCAACAAGTTCAGTATTTTCCCATTTACCAAAAATGGGAATCCCGTGTTCACATTATGATCAACATTTATGTATTATAAATGTATTGTACAGGGATGCAGCACTATTAAAATTGCAAAGCTTCTGAAGCGTGATCATCGAACAATCAAGCGTTTCATTCAAAATAGTCAACAGGGTCGCAAGAAGCGTGTGGAAAAACCAAGGCGCAAAATAACTGCCCATGAACTGAGAAAAGTCAAGCATGCAGCTGCCACGATGCCACTTGCCACCAGTTTGGCCATATTTCAGAGCTGCAACATCACTGGAGTGCCCAAAAGCACAAGGTGTGCAATACTCAGAGACATGGCCAAGGTAAGAAAGGCTGAAAGACGACCACCACTGAACAAGACACACAAGCTGAAACGTCAAGACTGGGCCAAGAAATATCTCAAGACTGATTTTTCTAAGGTTTTATGGACTGATGAAATGAGAGTGAGTCTTGATGGGCCAGATGGATGGGCCCGTGGCTGGATTGGTAAAGGGCAGAGAGCTCCAGTCCGACTCAGACGCCAGCAAGGTGGAGGTGTAGTACTGGTTTGGGCTGGTATCATCAAAGATGAGCTTGTGGGGCCTTTTCGGGTTGAGGATGGAGTCAAGCTCAACTCCCAGTCCTACTGCCAGTTCCTGGAAGACACCTTCTTCAAGCAGTGGTACAGGAAGAAGTCTGCATCCTTCAAGAAAAACATGATTTTCATGCAGGACAATGCTCCATCACACGCGTCCAAGTACTCCACAGCGTGGCTGGCAAGAAAGGGTATAAAAGAAGAAAATCTAATGACATGGCCTCCTTGTTCACCTGATCTGAACCCCATTGAGAACCTGTGGTCCATCATCAAATGTGAGATTTACAAGGAGGGAAAACAGTACACCTCTCTGAACAGTGTCTGGGAGGCTGTGGTTGCTGCTGCACGCAATGTTGATGGTGAACAGATCAAAACACTGACAGAATCCATGGATGGCAGGCTTTTGAGTGTCCTTGCAAAGAAAGGTGGCTATATTGGTCACTGATTTGTTTTTGTTTTGTTTTTGAATGTCAGAAATGTATATTTGTGAATGTTGAGATGCTATATTGGTTTCACTGGTAAAAATAAATAATTGAAATGGGTATATATTTGTTTTTGTTAAGTTGCCTAATAATTATGCACAGTAATAGTCACCTGCACACACAGATATCCCCCTAAAATAGCTAAAACTAAAAACAAACTAAAAAAAACTTCCAAAAATATTCAGCTTTGATATTAATGAGTTTTTTGGGTTCATTGAGAACATGGTTGTTGTTCAATAATAAAATTAATCCTCAAAAATACAACTTGCCTAATAATTCTGCACTCCCTGTATTTCAATCATGTTAAGAAATTCGTAGTATGATGCTACTAAAAATGTAAGTTGCTAAGATAACAAAATAATTAGAAAAATATGAATATAAGTTGTTAAAAGGAAGTTATGGGAGTAAATAAATTGTTATAACACCCATTGAAATGCATTTTATTTAAGATACTTCTCAGAAATTACTCCATTCTTTTCAGAAAATACATTATTTCACCTTTGATATTTTATTAGTTACATTATTAGTCAGTGTCAGCAGCTAGATGACACTTATTAAAAACACACATCAGACATGATGGTTGTTTGAATGGAATTTAAAATGAATACAACTCTAGTATACTAGATTCACTGTCAATGACAATATAATGGAAAAACATGACAGATCTTCACTGACACAGTTGCATACAAGTGTTTGACATATCACTGCATATTTAGTTTGATGGAATGAGTCTTCACTTATTTAAATTTTAACCTTACAAAGTTGAGAAAAATTGAATGGCAAAATATTTGATTTAAACATGATTCACCATGTCTTTGTTTCTGCTATGTCAAGTATTAGAAAAAGTATCAAATAATTGTCTCTGGACATGAAAATGAAAAAAGACACAATATCATTCATATTTTTTTTAGAAAAGTATGCCTAAATATTACATGTAAACATTGTACACATACACACAATATATATGTATACATTATATGTAAAAACGTATACATATATAAAAACATATCCACACACTCACTGGCATACCCAAAATTTGTACTGGGAGGAGATTCTAATTTCATCCTTTAAATTCAACTTTTTAAATATTTTCATTGGTGAGACCCAAAGGTTATGAGCCCAATTATCAAAATAGAGAGTCTGATGACCAAGAGCCTCATTCAATTGCAAGGCCGCATCTCGCAGTATACAGGCTTTATGTCTATGGGCCTGCTGCAGGCTTGAACTAAGCTACAATAGAGATGTCGCGAATAGTTCACCGGCGGACTGTTCCCGGCGAACATAGCATGTTCGCGTTGGCGGCGAACTGCGAACATATGCGAGATTCAACCCGCCCCCAATACTTTATCATTGAGCAAACTTTGACCCTGAATGTCACAGTCAGCAGACACATTCCAGCCAATCAGCAGCATACACTCCCTTCCACACCCTTCTACCTCATGGACAGCAGCCATTTTGGAATCATAACTAACTTGCAGTCTTACTGAGAGGAGGTAGAGTGTAGGTGATACTGCATCAATAGGGAAAACCATAGCTAGGCAAGTTTATTCAGTGTCCAGTGCAGTGCTGAAGGAATCTTGTGCATTATTATTATTACTAGCGAATTGCCCGTCAAAAAATGACGGCAATGAAATTGTAAGATAGCTAAATTAGTAAATGAATATAGTGTATCTATTTTGAAGCATTGTGATGAAGAGCTGGCAATCTGTGTTGATGTTGCTGCAGCATTAGTGGTGTGGAGCTGCTGTGTAAGCGTGATGAATGTGTGCACTGTGTGGTATGAATATCCGTAGGTGGTTTGTGGCGTTTTGCGAGTTTCTTGTGGTGTTTTGCGAGTTTAGAGTGCTGTAGCCTCGTTTTCGTTTTGTTCGGCGGCCATTTTTTCTGTTGCTTAGATTTTTTTTTTGTCTCAAAAGTCTTTTATTTCGAGTAAAATTGAGGTCTAAGTTGCATTTTTGAGGTCCTGGGTGCTCCCTCTTGGTGTAGGTAAGGTTTTTATGTATGTGCTGTGTGTATGTATTGTGTTTTAAATGTTTGTATGTCGGCGTGTTGCGTCCGATGTTTGCGAGGTCGTAATGTGTGGTAACGTGTTTCGTAGGTTGTTTGCGTTCCTCGTAAAATTTAGCGAGTGTCGTAATTTGTGTGTCGTGTTTTTTGAGTAGTGACGTGAAGTTTGCGAGGGTTTGAGGCCCTTGCCCAGTGACCTCGCCAGCAACTGAGTCCCTCGCTTCGCGAGGGGCCTCAGTTGCTGGCATGGAGCGCCTTCGGCGCTCCATGCCAGCAACTGAGGCCCGTGCCCAGTGACCTCGCCAGCAACTGAGGCCCTCGCTTCGCGAGGGGCCTCAGTTGCTGGCATGGAGCGCCTTCGGCGCTCCATGCCAGCAACTGAGGCCCTTGCCCAGTGACCTCGCGAGGGCCGCGGGCTCGCTACGCGAGCCCGCAAGCGTGAGCAACGACCCGTACGCTCACAACTATATATGTGATTATTACTACTATATAATGTGTAGATGTACCAGCTGGGCATGCATTATTATTATAATTATTATTATTATTATTATTATTATTATTATTATTATTATATAATGTGTAGATGTACCAGCTGGGCATGCTCTTGTGCATTATTATTATTATTATTATTAGTAAAATACTACTACTAATAATAATAATAATGCACAAGAGCATGCCCAGCCGGTACATCTACACATTATATAGTAATAATAATAATAATAATGTAGAAGAGCATGCCCAGCCGGTACATCTACACATTATATAGTAATAATCATAATAATAATAATAATAATAATAATAATAATAATAATAATAATATAGAAGAGCATGCCCAGCCGGTACATCTACACATTATATAGTAATAATAATAATAATAATAATAATAATAATAATAATAATAATAATGCACAAGAGCATGCCCAGCCGGTACATCTACACATTATATAGTAACAATAATAAGAATAAGAATAAAGCAGAAGACCTCCCCTGTGTCTCCCCCCCACTCCCTCCCATGTGTCTCTCTCCCCCCCTCTCCCCTGTGTCTCTCCCACCCTTGCCTGTGTCTCTACCCCCTCTCCCTTCCCCAGTGTTTCTTTCCACCCTCTCCTGTGTCTTTTCCCCCTTCCCTCTTCCCTGTGTCACTCCCCCCTCCCCTGTGTCTCTACCCACCTCTCCCTTCCCGTGTTTCTTTCCCCTCTCCCCTGTGTCTCTCCCCCCCTCATCTGTGTCTCTTCCCCCTTCTCCCCTGTGTCTCTACCCCCTCTCCCCTGTGTCTCTACCCCCTCTCCCTTCCCCTGTGTTTCTTCCCCCCTCCTCTGTGTCTTTACCCCCTTTCCTCTCCCCGGTGTCTCCTCACCACTCCCTCCCATTAGTCTCTTCCCCCCTCTCCCCTGTGTCTCTACCCCCCACTCTCTCTTGTGTCTCTCCCCCCTCCCATGTGTCTCTTCCCCTCACCTCTCCTTTACCCTGTTTCTCTTCCCCCCTCTGCCCTGTGTCTTCCTCCCCCTCTCCACTGTGTTTTTCTCCCCCTCTCCCCTCTCCTGTGTCTTCCTCTCCCTCTCCCCTGTGTTTCCTCCCCCTCTCCCCTCCCCTGTTAGCTTCTATACGCATACATACATACGATAAGAAATCTGGGGGGGGGGGGGGTTACCCCTCATTCCCCCCCCCCCCAGTTCCAACACCCATGTGTACTGTATAATATTGTATTGCATTATGTTATATTATATCACTAGCGACTTGCCTGGCACAAATGATGGGGCAATAATAATAAATAAAAACGTTTGAAGCCATGGCAATGCTGTTTGCAACACAATGAGATGCTTTTTGTACTCTGAGGACCTTCGGCGCTCATTGTGAGCCTCTTCCCTCGTGTCCTTCATGTTTTGTGCTTTGCAACGATCAATCTTTGGTGCTCATCGCAAAGACAGATATATAAGTACAGTGTTAAATATATAATTTTTTTTGTGCAGTGTAAATTAAAAAATGTATTCAGGTCTCAGAGCATAATAAAGTGATTTAGATTTGTAACTGCTTTGAGAGTGCTATCGCTTGCAGCCGATGAGCAGTAATCCAGATACTAATTAATACTTATTAAATGAATGCACGATAATAACTATTGTGAATGAACAAATGTATTAGGAAGTGCGAAGCGTTAATGTATGTAAAGTAACCGCAGTGTAAAATATGCTATTAAGCGTATTTTTTTTATATATATTTTTTTTAATAATAATGAATTAATTAATTACTAAAATACTTTACCTATTTGTAATTAATATATCCAGTGATCAATAACCTGAAGAGCTAACTAAAAAAGATTTTCCTAAAAAGCCGTACGAGATAAAGATACACTACGCTAAATCATCCACACCCGCTTACCACATACACATTCCCCGCCATTTTACAACACTAACTTACACAATGCAGAAGTACCCAGCTACCCTAACGGCTTCCACTCGTGCACGCAGCCTTTTTACACTACACACTGCACACATTGCTGACACTTACACAGCAGCTCCACAGCACTGAAAACCTACATTGAATGCTGCAGGAACATGAAAACAGATTGTCAGCTCTTCAGCACAATGCTTCCTGCATATATTACTTACAAATAGGTAAAGTATATTCATTTAGTAATTATTTCATTAGCATACAAAAATACATATACACAAAAAAAACATTATCACATTAAACATAAAAGCCATTCACTGCGCGCCTCACAACGAGCGCCAACGCTGATCATAGCACACAAAGCCTTGCAATAAGCGCAAAAAACACATCACCGCCTATCACAACCTACAATGATGATGGAGTATAGAGGATCCTAGTCCTCTTATCTCTTGTAGGTTTTAGACCTAAGATTTGGGTGACTCAGACCAATGGACCTTCTTTGCGGATGCAAGAGCATAAGTCCCAGCTTAAGGTAGTGTGCCTGGAAGAACCTGGAAGGGAGTCAGAACGATCTCCTCTACAAGCATATGCCCCTGGATCAATAATACACCTACACACAAAGTCTTGATGAAAATTATGAACCACTTTATTTGGAAAACAACATCTTTTAACCAGGCATACATAATTACCAGGAAGGGGCTACCTTTAGTCAGCCCCTAACTGCCTCTGGCCAATCAGGCAGGGTCCCTACGTGGGAACCATGAGACTCCTCCCCAGGTCCACCCACTAGGCGGGGCCAACTAATCCATTTGGAGTCTGAATCTCCAGGGCAAAGCATACCTTTACTCTCCTGTGCCCATGCTATGAAGGCTGAGAAGCCTTCAGGCCATCCCATTGTTTCTGGGTGCCTGCCTGTCTGCTCTCCAGCTGTGAGCTTCCCATTGTTAGTTCCCTGCTGGACACTTAGCTAATGGGATTAACAGGCCTTTGGGAACAAAGGAGGTTTGGCTGTATTCAACGGCTTCCCCTCTACAATATAATGACATACTAATATAATAACATACATTCATATTTACAAATACAACACACAATGTTTCACACACATACAACCAACACATCCCACCAGCTCCCTCACATGACACCCATTACAATGAGCCTAAACATGGAAGGGATGGGGATATGATAAGGAGTAAACTTATAATACTTTATCCCCTAGACCACAACATAACAATATATCCATAACAAGTGGGCCCCAATCCCTTTTCTTCCACAGCAGGAGCCATGCACTTTGTCCAACCCTTATGGCCACTGGCTGATTCATGACAATCCTTCCCCAAGCAGGCAGGGAACATCAAAGATTTTCCCAGCTACGCTGATAGTCATGAATCTGCTGGTTTGGTCAGGCCCTCTGTATGCTAGGCAAATTCTTGTCTGTGCGCACACAGTCCCAAGGTGCAGAGTAAAGACCTCCCCCAGCCCTTGGCCTTGCTCCCACTGTATAGAGCAAATTGCTCTTCCCATGCAACCCCCACCCAAAACAGTCCAGGATCCCATCTCTCTGTTTTTGGCAGCAGCATGGAAGTCTCTGGGGACACAGTGGGTTGCACCCATACACTCTTCTGAGGCAAAACCGTATTTTTGGGAGCCCCATAAAACAACCCCTGTCCCATAGCAACCCCTTTCCCTCCAGCCAGTTCCCACAGCTGGGCTGGAGTCTCTAAAACAGTCTCTGGGCCTATGGGATTGCAAGGGGGCAGTCCAGTACTTCCCTCAGCAAAATCATTATTGTTGGGAGCCCAATAACACAATAACTGCAGTAAAGTACATACCGGTCTGCGCTTGACTCCAGCGTCCCTGATGGAGTCCGGACTTGGATGCTCTGTTTGCTCTGGCTCCTGGAAATCTGTATCTTTGGACAGATCCTCCTGGTTTTCTTCCCCTGGGTCTGTCTGTGTTGCAGCCTGGAGAACTACGCTGTTCCCACCCAGGCTGTGCTTTGGGGCCCTCAGCTGACCCTCTTCTTCTGCTATCTTTTCCATGGCAACTTGGGCCTCATCCTTTGTGGTCTCCTGGGCCCTCTGAGCTTTGTCTGCTCCAGAGTTTGTATTGGGCTCCTGGACACTGGTCATCTCAGGCAAGTCCTCACTACATCCACAATCCTTTGGGGTGCCGCAATGCACCCATGGCTCTTTCTCCCAGGCAGGCACGGCTATCCATAGCACTGGTGCCACTGCCTCCTCCTGTGTGAGGTCTGGTTCCCTGTAGCTAGGAACCAGTTCCTTTCCCTCCCCACAGTCTCTTAAATAGCAATCCTGAGCCCCTGCTTCCATAAGCAGTTCTGGCTCATACACATTGGCTAGAACTTCTGAGGGCAGACTTAGTTCATCTTGCCCTACCTGTTGAGCAGTTACTGGGGTTTCTGCCAGGATTTGCGCTGGAAGGTAGTCCTCAGGTGAGACCTTTTCCACATCTGTTAACTCAGGCGTGACCCGTTTGGAGAAACTGTGCTCGGCTAGCGTTTCTTCTGGGATTAAGTCTCTTGGGGTATCAGGGGGCAAACATGGGTTATCTGACCCCACCCCGGGAACATTACCCTGGGTCTCTAGCTCTTGGAGCTGGTGATTTGGTTCCAAGCTGACTTTACCATCCCTTCTAGGCTCTGACACAGTCTCTGCATTTTTTAGGGGAAAACAGTCTCCATTCCCAGAAGGTGGTACAGGAGCAGGGTTTACCCCTTCCTCCTCCTCCTGATCCTCTGACACATCCCACTCAGAGATCTCCTCTAGGCAACTCTGAGCCAGTTCTGCTTTCTGGGCCTCAGACAGCCCAGGGCACGGCCTTGTATATGTGGTCGCCTCCATTTTGCTTACCCACATGCGCTCTTTCCATATTCACTGGAACATCTGGTCAAGCACGCAGCCCACATCTTGTGCTGTTAACTTTTCTGGAAAAAGGTGTCTGACTTCTTTAAACCGTCTTTTTGCTTCTTTGGCAATATCTTCCTCATATTGCTGCTCCATTCTTGGTCTTTCTGTAGAGTATCCCACCTCTGCCAGCCAATTGTCACAACCTACAATGATGATGGAGTATAGAGGATCCTAGTCCTCTTATCTCCTGTAGGTTTTAAACCTAAGATTTGGGTGACTCAGACCAATGGACCTTCTTTGCGGATGCAAGAGCATAAGTCCCAGCTTAAGGTAGTGTGCCTGGAAGAACCTGGAAGGGAGTCAGAACAATCTCCTCTACCAGCATATGCCCCTGGGTCAATAATACACCTACACACAAAGTCTTGATGAAAATTATGAACCACTTTATTTGGAAAACAACATCTTTTAACCAGGCATACATAATTACCAGGAAGGGGCTACCTTTAGTCAGCCCCTAACTGCCTCTGGCCAATCAGGCAGGGTCCCTACGTGGGAACCATGAGACTCCTCCCCAGGTCCACCCACTAGGCGGGGCCAACTAATCCATTTGGGGTCTGAATCTCCAGGGCAAAGCATACCTTTACTCTCCTGTGCCCATGCTATGAAGGCTGAGAAGCCTTCAGGCCATCCCATTGTTTCTGGGTGCCTGCCTGTCTGCTCTCCAGCTGTGAGCTTCCCATTGTTAGTTCCCTGCTGGACACTTAGCTAATGGGATTAACAGGCCTTTGGGAACAAAGGAGGTTTGGCTGTATTCAACGGCTTCCCCTCTACAATATAATAACATACTAATATAATAACATACATTCATATTTACAAATACAACACACAATGTTTCACACACATACAACCAACACATCCCACCAGCTCCCTCACATGACACCCATTACAATGAGCCTCAACATGGAAGGGATGGGGATATGCTAAGAGGTAAACTTATAATACTTTATCCCCTAGACCACAACATAACAATATATCCATAACAAGTGGGCCCCAAACCTTTTCTTCCACAGCAGGAGCCATGCACTTTGTCCAACCCTTATGGCCACTGGCTGATTCATGACACCGCCGACCAAAGAATAACAGCAAAAGCGCCTATCAGAAAAAAAATACAACCAACAGCCTCGCAATGAGCGCCGAAGGATATCCGACCGCCAACAAAATGAATGTCTCGTCCAAACCATTACCTGCCTTACAATCCTATTGCCGCCATTTTTTGACGGGCAAGTCGCTTGTAAATATATAAAGATCAAGATAATAAAAGTATCAGGAAATGTAACACAAAGATGCACGCGCGTCTGAATAATACGACAAATACGGATTTTTGTCATAAATGATATGATCGCAGTATTGGGTCATAAACCCTAAACACTGGAATCTGTTACATATAATTTACTGATGATGTCATTAATGGGCTTCAAGGGGGGGATCTCTTTTCATACTTTTTGAGCGGTGCAAATCCAACATACGCAGAGCGGAAACGCCACATTTGTGGGACACACACAAAGGGGTTCACTTTGGGAGAAAAAAACAAACAAATATGAAATATTTAATAATCATATTTTGATGTTACCAACAGATAAGGAAACGAAACTATGGTTATTATATCTAATAGTAGCAAGCCTGGGAGTACTGGGAGTAATAATACTGCAGCAGGAGGTCAGGACTAATGTCACCTATAGACCCCCAGACAGATAAAGGTCAGTACTAATGTCCCTCTATAGACACCCAGTCAGATAAAGGTCAGTACTAATGTCCCTCTATAGACACCCAGTCAGATAAAGATCATTACTAATGTCCCTCTATAGACCCCCAGTCAGATAAAGGTCATTACTAATGTCCCTCTATAGACACCCAGTCAGATAAAGGTCAGTACTAATGTCACCTATAGACCCCCAGTCATATAAAGGTCAGTACTAATGTCACTCTATAGACACCCAGTCAGATAACGGTCAGTACTAATCTCCCTCTATAGACCCCCAGTCAGATAAAGGTCAGTACTAATGTCCCTCTACAGACACCCAGTCAGATAAAGGTCAGTACTAATGTCACCTATAGACCCCCAGTCATATAAAGGTCAGTACTAATGTCACTCTATAGACACCCAGTCAGATAAAGGTCAGTACTAATGTCACCTATAGACCCCCAGTCATATAAAGGACAGTACTAATGTCACTCTATAGACACCCAGTCATATAAAGGTCAGTACTAATGTCACCTGTAGACCCCAAGTCATATAAAGATCAGTACTAATGTCACTCTATAGATACCCAGTCAGATAAAGATCAGTACTAATGTCACCTATAGACACCCAGTCATATAAAGGTCAGTACTAATGTCACTCTATAGACACCCAGTCAGATAAAGGTCAGTACTAATGTCACTCTAAAGACACCCAGTCAGATAAAGGTCAGTACTAATGTCCCTCTATAGACACCCAGTCAGATAAAGGTCAGTACTAATGTCCCTCTATAGACACCCAGTCAGATAAAGGTCATTACTAATGTCCCTCTATAGACACCCAGTCAGATAAAGGTCAGTACTAATGTCCCTCTATAGACCCCCAGTCATATAAAGGTCAGTACTAATGTCACTCTGAAGACCCCCAGTCAGATAAAGTTTGAAATGTTTCTTGGATAGCATTGGGGCTAAAGGAGGTTTGGCCATCAGGTAGTCTAAAGATACCGTATATTATGTCCTCTCTTGGGGGGTAAAGACACTAATAATTCCTCCAATAAAATTCTGTTTTTTTATGTGGGCAAGGTCCCTGGTTAGCCCATTGGGTTATCTGTTAAAAAGAGTGGTGCAGAGACTGTGGGGGCTGTTAGCCTCCTTGTCCCCGTGTGGCCGTTTAGAATCCCTGCTGCTGCATGTTTCAGCTTTATTAAGGTGTAATTGTACAGCGTTTGACTCAAGTAGCTGCCTGTGCTAGGTCAGTTTGGCTTAATTGCTGGTCCCTTTTCCTGCCAAGATGGCGACCGTCAGTCCATGGGCCTCTATGTCCCCTTCACTACCTTTGTCCCCGCTTGTGTGCTTATTTGGGATGGCCCCCCTTTATATCTCCGACCCGTGGCCTTCTCAGGTCCCCCCCTCAATCTCTGAGTGTGGGTATGCGGGCTGGGGCGTTGAATCAGGCCTACCTTCTTCTCTGCTCGCTGCAAGATCTACAATACCTAATTTTTCAGACATGTGTACATGCCTAATTTTTCTGGCCTCTGGTGCTGCACTGTGCTTTCAACAACCAAACCCAAAAAAAAGGCACATAACAGGGATTAAACTGATAGGAGTAGTACTACTTAACACACAACTCATATCTGGTGTAACAGTAGTGTACATTTAAAACAAAAAACATTTTTTCTACTGTAATAGATTGCATAGCAGTTAGCTGTCTGTAAGCGTGTGTGTCAGACCTACAGCGTCTACTCTGCCAACTTCTGCAAGTGCACAGTGCCACTCATATCTGTTGTCACAGTAGCTTGGACGCATAGTACCAATCAGTCAAAACTGGTAATGATGAATGAGGTCTAGAGTAGCCTGGTTCCCTTATCCTCTACAGGTTGAGACCTAATGTTTGGGTGACTCCAGACCAACACATGAGTACAAGCAGCACACAAACTCAAAGCCGCCATCCTCCTCCTGGTCCAGCATCATCAGCCACATCAACCACTGCTGTCCTCCTTGCCCCCTCTCAACCATCCGCCACTGCGTCTCTCGCCTTGAGCAGTTCCTGCTCATTTGCCCATAGTCAGGTGCCTGTAAAGGACATGTTTGAGCGTAAGAAGCTAATGTCTCAAAGTGCCCCAAAATTGAAGTGATACGACCAACAAAGCATCTTTTTCCATCTACCGGTTCTAAAAATCCAGGCCTTATACACGCCCCCTAAGATGTGCTGTAACAGGTATTAAACTGATAAGAGTAGTACTACTTAACACACCTTATAATAATGCAGAGAGAGGCAATGCATGAGAGGAGTCTGAAGAAGAGGAGTCAGAGGAGGAAGGTGGCTTTGAGGAGGTGGAAGACCAAACACAGCAGGCGTCCCAGGGGGCTTGTTGTCACCTTTCGGGGACCCTTGGTGTTGTACGTGGCTGGGTGGAGGAAGAGACCCTCAATGACATCAGTGAGGACATGGAACGGGACATGGCTAGCTTGGTATCCAACCTTGTGCAAATGGGGAGTTTGCGGTTGTGCAAATGGACTGTGAGGTTGTTTGTGGTGCGTTAAACGGGGAGTTTGGTCTGTCACTGTGAAGCTGGTGTAACCCTTACACTACCTGATCGATACAACATCATACCTGATGTTTTAAAGCACGTAATTCCAAACAATTTAGGAATGTTAGGTAATTTATGCCCTTTATGGCTTAAACCCAGACTCTGTATGAACTATGTAATTTTCCGTGGGAGTTTTGCCATGGATCCCCCTCCGGCATGCCACAGTCCAGTTGTTAGACCCCTTGAAACAACTTTCCCATCACTATTGTGGCCAGAAAGAGTCCTTGTGGGTTTTAAAATTCGCCTGCCCATTGAAGTCTATGGCGGTTCGCCGATGTTCGCCGGTTCGCGAACATTTGCGGCGGTTCGCGGTTCGCGAACCGAAAATTTTATGTTCGCGACATCACTAAGCTACAATTATGGTGCTATTCCAAATGAACAAGGCCACAAGTTATGGGCCAAAGCTTCAAGACAGTAAACCCCTCCCGCCCCCGCAAACTGTTAATGGGCTGGAATAAAAGCGGTCCACAGTTACAATCCAATCACGGTAATACAGAGTGCGATGCAGGCCTCTCATCCAGGAGAAAGTGGTCTAGCTGAAGATGATTGACAGAGAGAGATTATAAAGTTGTGTTCCAAATGCCCATGAGTTGACTGTGTTCCGGAGTTGATGGTTTGAGCATTTATATAGAGAGAGAGTAGGCGATTTTTGAGAGCAGTATCTTCCTGTTTTATTACTTTATATTCTAATTATGATGAGAGGTGAGGAGGAGAAGAAGGAGAAAAAGGTGGCCCTGGGGAGTGGTGGAGGAGAGGATGAAGTGGAGGAGAAGAGGAGGTGAAGGAGGTGTGGAGTGGCAGAGGAGAGGAGGAGGAGGCAAGGAATGGCGGGGGAGAGGAGGAGGGGGAGGAGGTGAGGAGTGTCGGAGAGAGGAGGAGGAGTGTGATGGAGAGGAGAGTGGTGGAGTGGAGGAGGTGGAGAGCGGAGGAGAGGAGGATAGTGGAGTAGAGGAGGTGGGTGGTGTCAGGGTGCCCATAGAGATAGGCACATCTATTATAGGGACAGAGGGGAGGGGCTGAACCCACAGGGGTGGTAGTTCAGGCGGGAGGCCTCATGGGCAGTTGAGGGAGCTAAGGATCTCCGACCACAGTGCAAGAGGCTAAAGGCAAGCACAGGGCCCTGAACTACATGCACCAGGAGAATGTGGTTCAAGTTGGTGCCATCCGTGGATGCCCTGTTAACCTTGAGGGGGGAGGAAAGTTAGGCCCGGCCCTAGGGCCCAGGAATGGAAGGAGGAAGTGGCTGCAGTAACAGCAGTGGGTACAGCAAAAAGGTATGTGAGGTATGTGAAGCACTGTTTTGATGACATCAGGGATAAGGCAAGGAGGATGATGGCCAACAAGGACAAGCAAGCTGCAGCACCAAGTGGTGGCCCTAAAGGGCCTGTGCGATACTTTGAGTGGAAGAGGATGGTTTAGGAACTTCTGAGCCAGGTGCCCGCCGCAGGAGCTTCAGGTCTGGTGGCCTAACAGGATCCAGCCTCCATGTCAGGTGAATATCAAATATACCAACATGGCACCACATGTACATCACACACTACACATGTACATGATGACCAACAAGTACAATGGATGGATAATTAAATCCATGAAGTTGACAAATCACTGTAATTCGTGGGCACAACAACAGTATTCAACCAATAGAGAGTCTATGTATGTGCCCACTGCAGCGTATGCAGTTACAGTCCTCAGCCAAAGTCAAGATAGCGCTAGGAGCCAAGAACAATCAAGATCAAGAACCAAGGAATAAATCACATCTAGCAAATGAGAGCTACTCAAGGTTACAGTCATCCTGGTTCAAACCTAGATGTCATATAGTTAGGAATAAACACAAAACAATATATTATTAATCATACTAATAACATATACCATTCTGTTTATTTTTCAGCATCAAGGAGGTCTGGGTCCTGTGGTGAGCCAGAGGCGGGGGCATCGGCTCCATCGGAGCAGGACGTTGGTGAACGATACCCCCACCCAGCAGGAACCAGCACAGGGGGAGAAAGAAAGAAGCAGGAGGGGGGCCTGGTTCAGAGGTGGAGGATGTCATCTGGGCAGTGGGGTCACCAGCAGGACCATCACCCGCAACGGCAGCATTTGACTCCACTATCCCCCTCCTCCAGAGACTAAGCATATCACCAGGGCTCTACTACTGGAGGGACCAGCGGGGCTTGACCCGATCTCCTCCTCCCCTCACCAGTGCGGCAGACTGGCCACCAGGCCCAGTAATGCCACCTTCTTACCCATCAACGCCACACGAACCTCCATCCCCACCAACACCACAATGCCAGGATGCGCAGGTGGAGATGCTGGTCCTCATGTGCCAGGAACTGGAGTGTCTTGAGGGGTTCCAGGCCAGCATCCCCGTCAATTGTGCAGAGGTCATGGACAGCCTTGCCAGGCACAAATGGGAGGAGAGGAGGCACCACCTAATGACAGAATCAGGATGGGGCCGGACATGAGTGCAATCCAGCAAGTGACTGCAGATATGTTTTGGGCCTTCTCAACAGCACTCTTCAGTGACAATCTATTTCTCCAAATGTTAACTTAATCTAGCCTGGCTACAGAGTATAGGATCATGGCCTATGTGATGGTGATATTTTGTATTCACTTGGCTACCTCCCATCACATGGTCCATTACCCTCTTCTCTGTGGAGACGTAGGGTTGTGTGTAACATTTCACCAATTGATTGTCACTGAGGAATGCTGTTTAGAAGAGATGCTGCAGTCCCTATATTTGTAAGGCCTTATTTTGCAGGTGTTATGTTTTTGTTTTGTTTTGTTTTAGGTACAATTCAGGTCCATGAATGCATCTTCTGCATCTGCAAGCATTGTGAAGGAAATGTATTAAGTGTAAGATTTTCCCAGTGCGCCTCAAGTAGACATTACCCCTTAAAGCTGTATTTGTTTCATTAAGCAGATATAGACAAGTTATAAGTGCTGTGCACATTAATGGTTTCTTCAATTAAATAGGGAGATTTCTGATGATCCTTTTTTTCATCAGTTTCCGGCGGCAGTGGTGCAGTGACCACATGTGACCCTGGTAGGTTCTATGCATCATAATTATTCTAGACTAGGACATTACCTTTTTTAGGTATTCCCTTTTCCCAAAAAAAAGCCTATTGCCCTGCCGGGATCTGCCCACACTTCACCCATGATATTAATGCACAGTCTTGTACATTTCTGATTGTGCTCTGTGTATAAAATAAAGCTTTGTTATACCTCTCTCATTGTGTAAGTGTGTTTTCACTGATTGGGGTTATGGGACATCCACATACATCCCATTTGTGTCACATTCCTATATCAGTAAGCTTATGATCCCTAGTTACTATGCAATAGGTTAATACATATCATAATAATAATAATAATAATAATAATACTAATATCATAAGATCCCACATAATATATATATATATAAATATATATATATATATATATATATATATATATATATATATATATATATATAATAGAAAAATAAAGATGTAAAGTCCAATTTGTGATACTGTGGAGTATCAAAATACCTCTGAAAGCCTAATAACAATATGACAGGTGATAATGTCCACTGATTGATAGAAAAAAAACTTAATGGGATAACACCAAATGATAATGGGTGCATCTTGCCACATGGCC
This sequence comes from Discoglossus pictus, assembly GCA_027410445.1. Taxonomy (NCBI): domain Eukaryota; kingdom Metazoa; phylum Chordata; class Amphibia; order Anura; family Alytidae; genus Discoglossus; species Discoglossus pictus. The sequence continues at coordinate 332,864,682 of CM050164.1, read as the reverse complement.
ACAGGAATAGCATGGGATTAACCAGGATGGGCGTTGCAAAGATGAAGGTAAGTTGGCTATTGCTCCACATGCCTCGGCAAAGCCTCCATGTGTGTTGTGGCCATTCCTGATGGGTTGGAGTAAATTAGTGTGGTGTATGTCCCCCTTGTCCCCTTCTGTATTGCTAAATTGTGGTGGTGAAGGGGCTTGTGTATATCAACGAAGCTGTGAGCTATAACATATAGGGCCACTCTAGGTGGGCAGGTCATAGCACAGAGGCCAGACAAATCACAGTCCACTGGAAAAGGAACTCTTAACCCACTCCAGTATGTTTTCCATGCAAACCTTGTGGATAAGCACAGACAGAGACATCATTAAGCGTGCAGCAGTCCACAACTGAGGGACTGAAGAACCAAATCTAAAATTTCCCCTGGTGTTTGATATACAGTGCCTTGCAAACGTATTCACCCCCATTGACTTTTTACTTATTTTGTTACATTACAGCCTTAAGTTCAATGTTTTGTTAATCTGAATTTTATGTGATGGATCAGAACACAATAGTCTAAGTTGGTGTAGTGAAATTAAAAAAATATATACATAGAAACTATATTTTAGAAATACCTGTGTGCAATCTAAGTGTCACATGATCTGTCATTATATATACACACCTTTTTTGAAAGGCACAGAGGCTGCAACACCTAAGCAAGAGCCACCACTAACCAAACACTGCCATCAAGACCAAGGAACTCCCCAAACAAGTAAGGGACAATGTTGTTGGGAAGTACAGTCACGGTTAGGTTATAAAAAAATATCTAAATCTTTAATGATCCCCAGGAGCACCATCACATCTATCATAACAAAATGGAAAAACATGACAGGACAGCAATCCTGCCAAGAGACGGCCGCCCACCAAAACTCATGGACTAGGCAAGGAGGGCATTAATCAGAGAGGCAGCACAGACACCTAAGGTAACCTTGGAGGAGCTGCAGAGTTCAACAGCAGAGACTGGAGTATCTGTACATAGGACGACAATAAGCCGTACGCTCCATAAAGTTGGGCTCTATTGCAGAGTGGCCAGAAGAAAGCCATTACTTTCAGCAAAAAAACATGGCACGTTTTGCGTTTGCGAAAAGGTATGTGGGAGACTCCCAAAAAGTATGGAGGAAGGTGCTCTGGTCTGATGAGACTAAAATTTACATCACATCACCCAAAGAACACCATCCCCCCAGTAAAACATGGTGTGGCAGCATCTTGCTGTGGGGATATTTTTCAGCAGCCGGACTGGGAAACTGGTCAGAGTTGAGGGTAAGATGGATGGTGCTAAATACAGGGATATTCTTGAGCAAAACCTTCTACCACTCAGTGCGTGATTTGAGGCTAGGACGGAGGTTCACCTTCCAGCAGGGCAATGACCCCAAACACACTGCTAAAGCAACACTTGAGTGGTTTAAGGGGAAACATGTAAATGTATTGGAATGGTCTAGTCAAAGCCCAGACTCAAATCCAATAGAAAATCTGTGGTCAGCCTTTAAGATTTCTGTTCACAAGCGCAAACCATCCAACTTGAAGGAGCTGGAGCAGTTTTGCAAGGAGGAATGGGCAAAAATCCCAGTGGTAAGATGTGGCAAGCTCATAGAGACTTATCCAAAGCGACTTGGAGCTGTGATTGCCGCAAAAGATGGCTCTACAAAGTATTAACTTTAGGGGGGTGAATAGTTATGCACACTGACTTTTTCTGTTATTTTGTCCTATTTGTTGCTTGCTTCATAATAAAAAAAAAAACGTCTTCAAAGTTGTGGATATGTTCTGTAAATTAAATGATGAAAATCCTGAAACAATCCATGTTAATTCCAGGTTGTGAGGCAACAAAACCCGAAAAATGCCAAGGGGGGTAAATACTTTTGCAAGGCACTTTACTTTAGCTGGGGATCCTAGGTTTAAAGGGGCTAGCGCATGTAGACAGGGAAAATAGCTCATGGGTTAGTGCTATTGACCTGTAAATGTGTTGGGTATGAGGAATCAAGCCTCAAATAAAAGACAATTGAGGTCTTAGATTGATAATAGGATCAGATTTGATGCATGTAGGCTTATCAAACACATTTTTGTGCCTCTGCGGGTGGGTGAAAGTAGTAGTTTTAAAACCTCAGCACTTATAAGGACTTAAGAGTGTCCCTACAACATTAGATGTGGACAGCACAAGTTTCTGTTGAGCACGCTGGCAAGAAAATACATAATATACATATTTTTGTGTATAATTTAAGACTGAGATTTTAGTATAACAGCATAGGTGATTTTGCAGGGATAGTATGAAACACTTGTTCAGTAGATATGGATGTACACTAATAACCTTGTTTTGATCTAATCTGGCAGAAATATTTTTTGTGTAGACCAAATATGTACTTCAACAAATATATCTTACTTGTTAATACCAAGCACAGTGACAAAAAACCTTACAAAACCTTATACTTCATAACTCTTTTGTCTGTTATGGTACTATAGAACAAAATAAATAAGACCACTCTAAATAAAATATTGTTTGAGGAGACATGTGACATAACAAATTATCAAAAAACGTTATCTGGCACAGTTCCTTTGCCCACACAAGTATTCTGTAATAAATGTTCAAAACCTATAATTGCCACTGACAAATAAAAACAAATAAGTGTATAACTGGATCCAAAATCTGGGTTAGCCTGCCTTTAAATACAATATTAAAATAATAATGCATAATATAATTAAATAAACAGTCTTACAACTAAATATATAGGAAAGGCATTGAAGCCAATAAACAGGAATTGAAATATGTGTCACTGATGATAAATAGAATATGACCAGCCTATTACCATATAAAACATGATAAATCAATGTTATAAACCAATGAACATTTGAGTATGCTGAATTCTGGTATTATTATCTTTGAGACATACAGGAATGAAAAATGGAAAATGGCATACATATGCAAGTCTATATATTGTAAAATCTACTGAATTAAGAAAAAATATATAATGATTTTCGTGAGATTTGTGTTTACTTAGTCTAGAAATGTTGCATGAAAAGAAAAATAAAACAGCCCCGCTGGTCCCTCCAGTAGTAGAGCCCTGGGGAAAGTGATAAGGATTTTTTATTGTTGCTTTTTTTTAATAAAACACGTTGCTTAAAAATTAATAATTTACTTTTACAGTTGTCTTAATCTTATCTCTCCTCTCCTTTCTTTTCAGACAGCAATTCTTTATTTTCATCCATAATCAGATGGTCAACTGCTCAGCCAATAAAGGCAATCAGAGAAAACATCCATATATTTTTTTTTTCCTACAATGACAATGCATTTTTCCATCAGAGGAAACGGTCTAACCTGTGACTGGCTGAAGAACTCAGGTGATTAAGTAGGTATAGAGAAGTTTATAGTGGAGAAAAAATAGAGGGACAGTGTAAGCCAACCGAAAAGTAAGTTATCAAGCTTTTGAAAGCATTTTACTCCAGTATATGTATTATTCCCTTATTTTAAATTATGACTTCACAAAGAAAAAAGAGCCTTTCCAATTTCCATTTAATATTTTACTATGTGCTCAGCGAAATATAGCACATATATATTTAGAATACTTTTTTTTGTAAATCTTAAAAGATATACATTAGCACACATTGGACCACACAGTAAACTGAAGAGTGAAGTTTTGAACATTTCTGGAAATAAAAAAGATTTACTTACAGACTTCAGCTGGATACAAAGGGCTCCATTCCATGGCTCCTATAAGCTCGGTATCACAAGGACTCCCTCAAAATCATTTTTGCGCTTTGGGTTTATCTATTAACAACCATTAGATTATCTATCAAACCCTGTGAGGGCCCATAACCATAACCATGGTAGTCCCTGTGGGCCTATAATGGTCCTTATGTACCCCCATGGCACCTAACTTAAACATCTATGCTATAGAGGTTCATAAAGACCCCACATGGAATACTATTTTATAACTTAACATAGCACATACAGTAACATGCATGCCTAAACTGGGGATCCACGTGGTATACTATCCTATAACAATGCAAGTCTCTATAAACCTCTATGGCACTCCCAGTACTAACTAAAAAACTAAATGTAATTAATAAAAAAAAAAGGAATTACAGAAAATAAAAAGAGAATTACAAATCAAACAGATTACAATTTAAATAAAATAAGACAAACTACCAAAAAAAAACTAATCTATACCTGTTGTAATGTTTTTAACTGATATTCTCTTTTCTAAGGAGCTGAGGGTTTTTAGTCAAGAAAGAAGATCATTAATTTCTTCTATGAAGATGGATACACTTGCTTATCAATGGCTCTATAATGAGAACCAGGGCTTCAATAATCATCGATGGAGGATCTTCCATGTGAGGATAACTAGTATCCCCCCAACATGTGTATATGTTCGCTTTTGTTTTTTTCTGTAGTTCATCTTTTGATTTTAATGTTAATCTTTTTTTTTATTTGTATTTTTTTTTATTGTTAGTAAACATTTTATTTTCTGTAATTCTTTTTGTACCATTTTTTTTGTGAATTTATTTTATTTAATTAGGAAGGGTAGTAGCAGGCTAAGGCTATGCTTGAGGACTTCCATGAGGGAATACGATCAATGGGGGTCCATAAGGACCCCTATAGTAATAGTTAGGTCTGAGGATAATCAAATCCTTATTTATTACAACTATATTAAAAACAATTAATAACAGCCCCACGTGGGACAAAAGACCTCCATCAAAAAAACAAAACATTTATATATATATATATATATATATATATACCTTAATCCTTACATTCTAATTTGTTACAATACCTGTATACCATTATATTACAATTCTTAATCCTAACCTAATAATATAGGCTAAACCACATTTTATTATAGATACTAGCGAATTGCCCGTCAAAAAATGACGGCAATGAAATTGTAAGGTAGCTAATGCTGTTCAGTGTGTAATAATGAAATATATAATATATGAATAAATGAATATACTTTACCTATTTTAAAGCATTGTGTGGAAGAGCTGTGAATGTGTTTTGATGTTGCTGCAGCATTAGTGGTGTGGATCCGCTGTGTAAGCGTGCTGAATGTGTGCAGTATAACACTGTGCGTGCGAGAGCCCAAACCGTTGTCGTGTACTTCCGCATTGGCGTAAAATGGCGAGTAATGTGTGGTATACGTTTGTATCGGAATATCCATAGGTGTTTTGTGGTGTTTTGCGAGTTTCTTGTGGTGTTTTGCGAGTTTAGAGTGCTGTAGCCTCGTTTTCGTTTTGTTCGGCGGCCATTTTTTCTCTCGCTTCAAATTTTTTTTAGTCTCTAAACTGTTTTATTTGGAGTAAAATCGAGGTGTAAGTTGTATTTTTGAGTTGCTGGGTGCTCCCTCTTGGTGTAGGTAAGTTTTTTATGTATGTGGTGTGTGTATGTATTGTGTTTTAAATTTTGTAATGTTCGCGAGTTGCGTCCGAGTGTTGCGAGTCCGTAATGTGTGTGAACGTGTGTCGTATGTTGTTTGCGAGTGTCGTAATGTGTGTGTCGTACTGTTTGGGTTGCGACGTGATGTTTGCGAGGGTCGCAGTTGCTTTGCGAGGTCCTCAGTTGCTGGCATGGAGCGCCTACGGCGCTCCATGCCAGCAACTGAGTCCCTCGCTTTGCGAGGGTCCTCAGTTGCTGGCAAGGAGCGCCTTCGGCGCTCCATGCCAGCAACTGAGACCCTCGGGCAGTGCCCTCGCTTCGCGAGGGCCTCGGCTCGCTGCGCGAGCCCGCAGCGTTAGCAACAACTCGTACGCTCACAACTATATATGTGATTGCGATGCATTTAGGATTAGGATTGATTTGCAACCAAATATATTTTTTTTTCCTCTGGATAGATGATTACGTATTGAGGAGGTTTTGACTGATATGGAATAAGTCTCTACTTGCAGTTTTCTAGTGAAAGGTTTCCTTGATTTAGTAGGCCTAAAAGATGGACTGAGTTAATTTGCGGTTCAGTTGGGCATTACAGTAATTCATAAAAAATGTTTTCTTTTGGTGTATAGAATGTATTGCAATATAAATAGAATTTCTCCTTACAGATATCTACATTGTCGTGGTAAAGAGGCTTCTGTACCTCAGTGAAGCTGTGAGCTATAACATGTTGGGTCACCCAAGATGGGAAGATAATATCAGAGAGGTCAGATAAATCACAGTCTACTGGAGAAGGAACTCCAATATCTTTGACATGAAAACCGCATGGATCAGTGCAAGCAGACACAAGATGTACATGGTGTCCTGCAGTTCATAGGGTCATGGAGAGTAAAATGACTAAACAACAACAACAAATAGAATTTAGGATTTAAAAGTATCAAAATAAATTAAAAACAAGAATAGCTAAGTGTAGATTCCACAAGGACACTTAATTTATAAAAATCTATTTTAATTAAATTTATTGGTATATTTGAGCTTGTTGTATATGTGGCTTTTTGTATTTGTTTAAGAAATATATAAAATTATCAAACTACCCCTGACAAAAATGGTCCAGGGAACATCAAAAGGAGACTTCCCACTTCTTTCACAAGTTTTGCTTTGTGTAAAACATCAGAAAATATGGGGAACAAACTGATAAGGGTTCCCCTTGTGAGTAAGACAACGCCACTATAACTAAGACCTGTAAAAAATGATATTTTGATAGTATGTAACAAATGTTGTGTGAGGGAGAATTTTTTTTTATGATTTAGGGATATAATCAAATATAAAGGTTACTCTAGTGATATCACATCATCCATTCAAATTAATCTGTAATGATATCACTAAGAAGAGTGCTGGAATTGCATATGTAATTATAATTCTAAATAAAGAGAGAGAGAGAAAAAAACAGCAACTATATGCCCAGCTTAACTTTATTGATAAGGCAAAAAATGCATATATATATATATATATATATATATATATATATATATATATATATATACAGTATATATATATATATATATATATATATATATATATATATATAAATATATATATATATATATATATATATATACAGTATATATATATATATATATATATATATATATATAAAGGAGTCTCAGATCACACCAAAATATGCCTATAAGTACATATTAGAGCTTATAAGTGGTCTATCCCCATTAGCTCAAATATCTACCTTGCAAAAGTATCCCCCCCCATTGACTTTTTACCGATTTTGTTATATTACAGCCTTAAGTTCAATATTTTGTTAATCTGAATTTAATGTGATGGATCAGAACACAATAGTCTAAGTTGGTGAAGTGAAATGAGAAAAATATATAAATAAAACTATTCTTTAGAAACAGAAAACAGAAAAATGGCTTGTGAGTATGTATTCACCCCCTTTGTTATGAAGCCCATAAAAAGCTCTGATGCCACCAATTACCTTCGGAAGTCACATAATTAGTGAAATGATGTCCACCTGTGTGCTATCTAAGTGTCACATGATCTGTTATTACATATATACAGCTTTTTTGAAAGGCCCCAGAGGCTGCAACACCTAAGCAAGATGCATCACTGCCATGAACAAGGAACTCTCCAAACAAGTAAGGGACAATGTTGTTGAGAAGTACAGTCAGGGTTAGGTTATAAAAAAATATCCAAATCTTCGATGATTCCCAGGAGCACCATCAAATGTATCATAACCAAATGGAAAGAACATGGCACAACAGCAAACCTGCCAAGAGACGGCCGCTCACCAAAGCTAACGGACCAGGCAAGGAGGGCATTAATCAGAGAGGCAGCACAGAGACCTAAGGTAACCCTGGAGGAGCTGCAGAGTTCCACAGCAGAGACTGGAGTATCTGTACATAGGACGACAATGAGCCATATGCTCCATAAAGTTAAGCTTTATGGCAGAGTGGCCAGTAGAAAGCCATTACTTTCAGCAAAAATCAAAATGGCACGTTTTGAGTTTGCGAAAAGGCATGTGGGAGACTCCCAAAATATATAGAGGAAGGTGCTCTGGTCTGATGAGACTAAAATTGAACTTTTCGGCCATCAAAGAAAACACTATGTCTGGCACAAACCCAACACATTACATCACCCAAAGAACACCATCCCCCCAGTAAAACATGGTGGTGGCAGCATCATGCTGTGGGGATGTTTTTCAGCAGCCAGGACTGGGAAACTGGTCAAAGTTGAGGGAAAGATGGATGGTGCTAAATACAGGGATATGCTTGAGCAAAACCTGTACCACTCTGTGCGTGATTTGAGGCTAGGACGGAGGTTTACCTTCCAGCAGGACAATGACCCCAAACACACTGCTAAAGCAACACTTGAGTGGTTTAAGGGGAAACATATAAATGTGTTGAAATGGCCTAGTCAAAGCCCAGAACTAAATTAATTGAAAATCTGTGGTCAGACTTTAAGATTTCTGTTCACAAGAGCAAACCAAGGAGCTGGAGCAGTTTTGCAAAGAGGAATGGGCAACAATCCCAGTGCTTAGATGTGGCAAGCTCATAGAGACTTATCCAAAGCGACTTGGGGCTGTGATTGCCGCACATGGGGGCTCTACAAAGTATTGAATTTGGGAGGTGAATATTTATGCACATTGACTTTTTCTGTTATTGTGTCCTTTTGTGGGCATATTCTGTAAATTAAATGATGCAAATCCTCAAACAATCCATGTTAATTCCAGGTTGTGAGCGGGTGAATATTTTTGCAAGGCACTGTAGGTGCCCACAATATTAAGTTATCCACTATTTGTAGGCAGACTATACTTCTAAAAGCAATTCACATCACCAGACCTGTGCATCTGCTTGTTATATTAATATATCTATCTGAGTGACAATCAAATATACCACTCGGTCCTTTGGTAAGATATTCCCTCACTTAAGAATGTATAATGAAAGCATTGAGACCGGTAGAGTGTTAATGGGTTATTAAACTTAAGATACAATGTAACTACATGGGCTTACTAATAGATTCCCTGCATTGTTTGTATCAACATATAATTGCTGGTGACAAACAAATAAAAAGCAAAGTTACTAACTCAATGTGTGTCTAGTTATCAAAAAATAGTATATAGGGTAACAGAAAGGACTTATCAGTGGTCTCTGTGCTCAATGGAGCTAACACATGGTTATACAGTGTTAGTAGAGATTAGCAGCCCTATTAAATTCCAGCCTCGTAGATAAGAAGCTTCTACTTAAATCCTACGTACTGCAAATTTCTCAAAGTTGTGACGCTATTAAATTAGCCCTGCTGAGAGCAACGTGTGAGCTACGCAGCATGGCCGTCCGTCTGAACACTGGGAAAATGTACATGAGGAGTGGCTGCCTGCGAGATGATCTCGCAGCCTCCCACACCTCATCAATTGCTGCAGTGGTCCTGATCGGCACCGATCAGGCCCCCCGCTGCATTTAAAAGTTTTAAATTCCCTGCCGCAGCTCTTTAAAGGGTCCGCGGCACACTATTAACAATCCCGGCTGCGGCACCTAAAATTAACCCCCCTCTATGCTGGGGGTCCCCATTGGGACGCCCAAAGTGTCCCCACATTAACCCCTTGCTGCAGCGGTCCAAAGGGACCCCCGCAGCCCCCCAAAATTAACCCTTTGCAGCGCTGGTCCCCGATCGGCACCGATCGTGACCCCGCTACATTTACATTTTTACATTTACCACCTCACGAGTCCTTAAAGGACCGTAAACATCCTGAAAGGACTCGCACTAAAAAATATTATCCCCAGGCAACTAAAATTAACCCTATAACTCATGGGGGTCAATACAGACCCCCATAAGCCCTTAATTAACCATATAACTCATTAGGGTCAATACAGACCCCCATAAGCCAATAATTAACCCTATAACTCATGGGGGTCAATACAGATCCCATAAGCCTTTAATTAACCCTATAACTCATTGGGTCAATACAGACCCCCATAAGCCTTTAATTAACACTATAACTCATGGGGGTCAATACAGACCCCCATAAGCCCTTAATTAACCTTATAACTCATGGGGGTCAATACAGACCCCCATAAGCCTCTATTTAACCCCATCAGTCCCATAAGGGTATATTATGACCCTTATGGGACTGTTACAACCCTAACATTAACCACATAAGTGCCATGATGGTCCTCAAGGACCATCATGACACTAACTACAAACACTACACTGCACTTGGCTGTTGTAAATGTCAGTCAGTATTACAGCCAATCAGAAGGCACAAATGCCTTCAGCCAATCACTCCGTGGGGGTGTATCCCATTGTGATTGGCTGAAGGCATCTGCGCCATGTGATTGTTTTTTATAAAGATTGACAGGTGCGTTAGCAAATCAGAGTGGGATTTTGGGGTGTATCCCATGCTGATTGGCTCACACATTGACAATTTCTGATTGGCTGAAATTTGATAGACATCGTTTTCAGCCAATCAGAAGACGCCATTGTCTATTTCCTTCCGGAAAAGGCTTTAGGAGGCTCATTAGCGTCGGGGCGGTCTGCGAGGGCCGACCTCTGTTATTTTTGGGGGGGTTTGTTCCAGGGCCCTGCCCGGGGAAGAAGAGGAGGAGGCTGGGACATCGCGGGGAGGTAAGTTGAATGTATATTTATATGTTTATATCTTTATTTTTATTTTTTTTGTCTATATGTTGTACTATTGTAAAGTTATTTTTAACAGGGGCTGCGCCGGAGAAGAAAAGAAGAAGGACGGGAACATACTGGAAAGGTGAGAAGAATATTTAGAATGTGTATAATGTTTATTTATTTTATGTTAATGTGTTGCACTATTTTTTTTTTGTTTTACCCCTAGGTTGGTGATCTAAAGGGACATCTGCAAAGGTAAGTTGTCTTCATTATTTTATTTTAGCTTAGAATTAGGGTTTCTGTATGTTGTTAGGATTTATTGTATATTAGATAGATAGGGGGATGTATTTTAGATAGTTAGGCCCTCATTCAATTGCAATTTGGCCAATTGAATAGGGGTCTAAATAAGCACATAACATATTTTTTTTAAAGAAGTTTTTAATTAGTAAAAATGTATCCAAAAGCAAGGTTTTCACTAACTAAAAACGTATTTAAAAAAATATGTTATGTGCTTATTTAGACCCCTATTCAATTGGCCAAATCGCAATTGAATGAGGCCCTTAGGGTTTATTGTATATTAAATAGATTGTATGTTAGACAGATAGGGGGTATTGTATTTTATTGGCATTGTATGTATTGTAATGTGCAGTGTACTGTTTGTAGTTAGTGTCATGATGGTCCTTGAGGACCATCATGGCACTTATGGGGTTGTTATAGCCCCATAAGGGTCATAATGTACCCTTATGGGACTGGTGGGATTAAATAGAGGCTTATGGGGGTCTGTATTGACCCCCATGAGTTATAGGGTTAATTAAGGGCTTATGGGGTTCTGTATTAACCCCCATGAGTTATAGGGTTAAGTAAATGCTTATGGGAGTCTGTATTGAGCCCCATGAATTATAGGGTAAATTATTGGCTTATGGGGGTTTGTATTGATCGGGGACCCCCGCTGCAAAGGGTTAATGTGGGGACACTTCGGGGGGTCCCAATAGGGACCCCCAGCATAGAGAGGGGTTAATTTTAGGTGCCGCGGCCAAAATTGCTAATAGTGTGGCACTGGCCCTTTAACGAGCCGCGGTGAGGAATTTAAAACTTTTAAATGCAGCAGGGGCCTGATCGGTCCTGATAGGGACCCCTGCAGCATGGGGATGTGTATAGGAGCAGGAGGGAGCATCACACGGCTGTCTCGGGCTGCTCCGAGTCAGCACGTAGAGGCTTTAGGATCCCTTGCTAGCACTTTTTTGTGCTTGTATGGATTCTTTTGAGTTGCAAGATTCACCTAATAGATTTAAGGCTGCGTGTGACTCTGTAGCTCTCTCGGAGCCTACTCTTTTGTGAGGTATGAGAGAACTAAGAGGGCTAATTTAATAAGGCCCTAGATATTCAAATCCATTCAGAAATGATTACTTTATTAGATAAAGGGGTGTATCGTCCGTAAGGTTTCACCAGGGGAAAGAGCAGTGTTTTTACCAATAAAACATTTATCACATTTGGCATTAGTAATTATGTTTTACTATTGCGTATTATTTCAGAGAGATACTGAGATTTGGAACTTGAAAAAGAGAAGTGATTAAGGCCACAGGTTATCTCTGTTTAGGATATCATTTTATTTTATTTATTTATTTTAAAGCTGAGGTTTTCCTTTTTTCTTGTTTTGTTATTTTTGTAGAGACAACAACAAATGTTAAGTTTTACATTGCAAGAATCAAGTGCCAAAAGCTGTTCTCTTTTCCTTTATTCATTAGTATTATAATTATATAGCAGTGGTGCACGGACATGAGTTATCAGGTAATTTGGATTGCAGACTAAATAAAAAGTGCAGCAGAACAGAATACGAGGACTCTGAAGGGCCATCTTGTCATACTGGTGTCTGAAGAGGGGTTACCTGGTCTTGGATTGGAAGACTGCCCACATCTCAGCATGGAGGAGGTAATAAAGGCCCTAATACAAGCTACAACAGCTCAGCATAATAATACCAGACAATAACAAGAGAACATCTGACAAAAGCAGGATTTTAACAAATGGATATACCCAAGCGAAACATGCATAAATCAAGGTGTCAGGATATACTGAATACATCCAAAGTCTGAAGGCTAGAATTGCAAAAATCTGCCCTCTAGTCAGATGGTGGCATGCTGGGGAGGAAATGAGGTGGTGATGGTGGCATGATGGTAAGATGCTGTGGTGGTGGAGACATTAGTGTTCTGATGGATACCCCTTGAGACTAAGGTGCTGACAAAGTGGCCATGATCTGGGATCCTGCCAGAAAGAGGACCCAGACAGTAAATATATCTGTATGATGAGGAGGCCAGTGTGGTCAAACTCAACCCTGGTAGCTGATGGGCATGCAGTTTTCCTCAATGACCACATAAACTGATCCACCTCCTCATAAGTTGGCAGATATTCCTCTTCCTCCTTCTAGTACTATTGCTCTTCCTTTTCTGATCATGGATACTGCTAGCTCTATAAAAGTATAGGGTAGAGGGGGGTTATTAGTATAGGGTAGTGTAGGATTTAATAGGGGTTAATAGGGTAGTGTACTGCTTAGACTTTGTGTCATGAGGGTTCTGGAGGACTCTCATGGCCCTTACAGTGTTAATGTTGGTGTTAATAGTGTCTTATGTGGTCTATATGGACCTATATTGGACTGATGGGGTTAATTATGGGCTCATGAGGGGTTCATTTTAGGTTCTGTGCGGGCACTTATGGTACCCCCGCGACAGGGGTTAATTATGATTGAAGCACAGGTCCTTTAAGGACCTTTAAGCACCTGAAGCAGGGGATTTAAACATTTAACTGCTGTGGGGTTGATATAGGGACCTCATGTAGGTCCTGATTGGGACCCCTGCAGCATGGGGCTTTATTTTAGGAGCAGGGGGAAGTTTAGGGGCTGGGGGGAGGTTTGGCGACCGGAGGGGGGGTTCTTTTGCTGAACCTTGCGAGTCCTATTTTGAACCCACAGTATTTTGGCCAACATTTGCCATTTGCAGGTTTGGATTTTTAGGGATTGTAACTTTTGTGGGCTTGACAGATCAAAGGCTTAGCTGGCTCGGAGTTATGATTTTAACAACCCTTAGGATTTTTCAGCCTGTAACCCGTAAATATTTTGAGAGTAGCCAAAATGGGCTAATTTATTAGCCTTAACTTTTGCGGGCTCCTTTACAGGCTCCTGTAACTACAAGTTGGGGAATTTAATGAGGCCCTTGATCTATAGAAGAACAAAGGAATGGAGAGATTCTACAATACATTTCTAAAAATATCCCACTCCAACACCCCATGTTTCAGTAATGTAATACTAGAACTCTGCATGGATCATCTATTTTTATTTTGGAGAAAAATTATACTTGCTAGTTTCAACAATGGCTCCAAAACTTTATTTTTTAGAATGAAATTGTTGAGAGCCTTGCAGGATCACCTGAATATTGTTGAGTTTTGTCATGGACTACCGAAAAGATTTTCTCTGTGTTTTGTAAGGATTAGAATGTTCTGTGCAAGGTTGGTGTGTGCCATGCATTTTTAAACAAGGAAAATAGACATTGTTTATACAATTTTATTAATTTTAATTAATCAGTTTTTTTAAACCAGTTGTCCACTGAACAATTGAGAAAACAAAAAAATCACTATTTTAGAATATTGCATATATAATAGTGACTTTATGATGATCTCATATTACATTATACATTTTTGTGATGTTTCACATTTTAACATCAAAAATAAGCAAAGTACTAGAAAAGGTTTTGATAAAATACTTGTAACAATAATTTACGCTGTGTGGAAACTAATTAAAACTGTGTATCGTTATATTCATCAACATATTTTTCTAAAATATTTTCATAAAAATATGGGCTGCATTTCTTTCATGCCACACATCTCTAAGCTTGTTATAATTACCATGGCTGTAAATTACAAAATAACAAAGAAATATTTATGAATTAATCTATGACTGAATTTAAACTGATTTTCTTAAGACACAGTTCAATGAAATCCTTTCAGGCTTTTAATTGCTGAGTGAATAAAGGTAGTACTGAAATTACTTAAGTTATCTTTGTCTTAGATCCGGATGATATTTTATGCTTAGGTAGCTTAGAAGTTATACTCCTCAGTGACGATTATGGATTTTCCAGTAATGCTTAAAGTAAGTGTTATAGTGTTTTGAGTACTTGTGCAGAATAAATCATTAGTTAAGGTTCTTCAGCTGTTCTAGAGCAAATCATATATAAAGCAGGTACAATAACATGAACAATGATTAACAGTATACAGTATGTGCCAGATCATAACAAGTAGGAAAAATATTGCTTTACTGTTTTAATACGTTATAGAAATAACAATATTTTTACTTCTAACCTCAAAGGATGTCCTTTTGTCAGTTGAAAAGCTCTTGCTCTTTTTGTCTACAGCAAATTCTGAAAGAATTTGGAAGAATCTCTTACCTCAAAGTAATTTTTTTTAAAAATGGTATAACTTTGAGAGGAATTGATAAAAAAAAAAAAGAATTAAAAAAGCTATATCCATAAAATTGGAATTAAAAATATGTGATACACTTAAGTTTTCCTTTCAAATAAGAAATTTGATAAAACTTGAAAGGAGTGATAAAACAAATAAGAATTAAACTATACGATTGGAGTTTTTTTAAATATGTCATGGTCGGCAAGGATAGCCATTGTGAAAATGGTTAAAAATACCTAAAATAACATATATCTTTAAAGGCCTTCCAGAAATTGTTCCTAAATTTATTCTGGTAAAAAATACAAATTTTTAGACATATATATATATATATTTATATGGGTAAAAGACCTAGGATAAAAAATAACATTTCAAGAAGAAAATTTGAAATCGGAGGTCTCTCTATACCGTTAATAAAATATATCAATGATAACATAACAGTTTCACAGGCGATTAATTGTACCTTTCCATATACAGAAGCCATTTGGAGAAAAAAAAATTGAAGATGATCTAGTAGTTGATATATCCGTCTAGTCTGTTTTATGGTTCCCTGAGTTTGTTTCATCATTATTTAGATATCTCTAGGGGGGTAAAACATTGATAAAATGTTGGTATAGGGTCAAAGTATGGTTAAAGATGTCTCAATACCCATCTCTTGGAGCATCTATAGAGGTTTTGACTTACAGAAATAAAAATTTAGATCTATCTTCTTGGAAGAAGAAATTAATTTGTAATACAGTACTTTATTAGACACGGAGAAGATTAAAAAGAAATATGAGTCCCCTAAAACAATGGGGTATTAAAGCAACCATTATGAGAAAGCCAAATTAATTTGAAGAACTAATATATACGCGTGATGATTCACATATAATCTCTAAATTTTGGAAAATAATATAATCTAACTGCCACCTAGTTAAAACCAGAGGACTAAAGGAATGGGAGTCAAATTTAAACATAGTTTATGATGAAAAGATATGGATGGCAGCTTTTAGACTAGTGAAATAGTCCACAGTATTTGTTGTTAGAGAGGTAGTACTATGTTCCAGCAGTTATGAACAGATTTGATACGAAAAGGCAAAACAAATGTTGGAAGCGTTGTGGAGGACAGGGCACAGCCATGCATGTGTGGTGGGAGTGTGAAAAAACTGAAACCTTTTTGGGCACAATGCTGTAAAGAATTCTCTAAGATAGTTGATAAAGATATTCCTTGTTTCCCACAATTTCTAATAGTGATGTCGCGAACATCAAAGTTTCGGTTCACGAACAGCCGACGCAAACTTCCAGCAAATGTTTGCGAACGGGCGAACCCGGCAAACCTCCATAGACTTCAATGGGCAGGCGAATTTCAAAATCCACAGGGACTCTTTCTGGCCACAATAGTGATGGGAAAGTTGTTTCAAGGGGACTAACACCTGGACTGTGGCATGCCGGAGGGGGACCCATGGCAAAACTCCCACGGAAAATTACATAGTTGATGCAGAGTCTGGTTTTAAGCCATAAAGGGCATAAATCACCTAACATTCCTAAATTGTTTGGAATAACCTGCTTTAAAACATCAGATGTGATGTTGTATCGATCAGGTAGTGTAAGGGTTACACCCGCTTCACAATAACAGACCAATCTCCCCATTTAATGCACCCCAAACAACCGCAAACAGTCCCTTTGCACAACCGCAAACTCCCCATTTGCACAAGGTTGGATACCAAGCCAGCCATGTCCCGTTCCTTGTCCTCACTGATGTCATTGAAGGTCTCTTCCTCCACCCAGCCACCAAATGTCCCCAAAAGGTGACAACAAGCCCCCTGAGACGCCTGCTATGTTTGGTCTTCCACCTCCTCAAAGCCACCTTCCTCCTCTGACTCCTCTTCTTCAGACTCCTCTATCTGCGTTGCCTCTGTCTGCATTATTATAAGGTGTGTACTGTTAAGTAGTACTATTCCTATCGGTTTAATCCCTGTTACGTCCACTATTAGGGGACGTGTGTATGGCATTGAAATTTGAAACAGGGAGATGGAAAAAGATGCTTGGTCGGTCCTCCCACTTCAAATTTGGGGCACTGCGCGTGCAATCTAAGGTGCCACCAGATAGGAGTGTCACTGTGCACTGGCAAAAGTTGGCAAAGTAGATGCAATAGGCTTCACACACACGCCTGTAGGCAGGCAACTGATATTCAATCGATTACAGTCAAAAAAGTGTTGTTTTATGTCACTGTACACTACGTTTGCACCAGATATGACGTATCACTGTGCACTGGCAAAAGTTGGCAGAGTAGACGCAATAGGCTTCTTCTTTAGATGGTCTCTCAGATACATTCTTCTTTAGATGTTTTTCTGGTGCTGCATTTTCTTTATTTCCTTGTTTGTTAGGGACTCTTCTTCCACCAGCTATAACTGCAGGACGGTGCCCTGCCCTTAGGGAGCCCTCCTTGAGGCAATTGCTATTCAATCTATTACAGTCAAAAAAGTGTTGTTTTATTTCACTAAGCACAATATAAGCTGTTAGGTGTTAGCCTGTCACACACACACGCTGGCAGGCAGGCATATGCAAATAGATTACACAGAAAAAAATTATAAAATAAAATAAATGATGTTCTAGCCCTAAAAAGGGCTTTTTGGGTTGCTGTCCTTCAGTTGGAAGGCTCTGGAATGGAGTGTATGCTGCTGATTGGCTGGAATGTGTCTGCTGACTGTGAGGTGCAGGGTCAAAGTTTCCTCAATGATAAAGTATAGGGGGCGAACCGAAAAGAGCATGTGTTCGCCGTCCGCTGCGAATGCGAACATGCCAAAATCACTGCGAATAGTCCGCGGGCGAACTGTTCGCGACATCTCTAATTTCTAATGTTACATTTAGATATTAACCAGCTTGACCTTCAATGTATATATTTAATCTCACCGATATTATTGATATTGATCTGGCTTTTTGTAAAATACTAGAAACACACAAATTACTTCATTGGTGGAAATGGAAAATTTGATTGGAAAACAATAGAGCATTTACTAAAGAAGGGTATAAAGCAGGTTTTTAATTTTTGTAATAAAAATATAGAAAACAAAAAGCTTTTGGTACAAAAAGCTCGCTTGACAAAGCCTTATATTGACCGTGGATATATTTATATAAGGTAATCAGATCCTCTCTTAGATGCCTTTTTTCTAGAAAAAATAAGTTTAATTTGGTTAGTCTTTTTGGTAGTTTTGTTGCCCTTCTCTGTAGTTTTTCTGGCTCTAAAATGTCCTTTTTATGAAATGGTGCAAAAATTGTACTCCATAATCCAAATGAGGACGTACTAGGGATTTGTAAAGGGGCAGAATTGTATTTGCTTCCCTTGCTTCTATACCCTTCTTAATACATGCTAATATTTTATTTGCCTTTGCAGCTCAATATTCTAAGAATGTTTGAACTTTCTGAAGCAGTACATGTTCTTTAACACATGTGTAAATGTTTATATTGAATCCAGAGAAAGTCAAACTGCCCCCCCCCCATGAAACCATGAAACTTAGCTAATTGTCTCAAATGGGAAAATAAAAATCCTTCCTGACCTCAGATACTGGTGATTGGATTACTCCCTGGATTGATATTATCTCAGTAATTATACAGTAAAAGGCCAAAAGGCATAAACACATACAATGAAACACATGACAAAATACAATTGATTATTTGAATTAATGAAAGTCAGAACAAATGGGCAAATAGACATGTTTATATTGAATCCAGAGGAAGGCAAAAAAAACAAACAACTGAAATGTCGCCAATTGTTTCAAATGGATAAAAAAAAATCAATTCCTTCCTCACCCCAGATACGAGCAGTCAGATTACTCCCTGGATCAAAACTCTGTCTGTAATTATACTTGTAAATACATACAATGAAAGTCATAACCCACTAAAAAGCACAGAATGACTAAAACTCATAACAACTGTATAAACAAACTTGAAATACATTGAATTAAACTTATTATGACATAGAATGCAAGTATTAAGTATATTCAATGAAATGACACACTGTAATATTTAGAAAACACATTGTCTTTTTGAATATGGTTGTTAACAATGGCATTTGAAAACTTTGTTGAGTGCTTTGTCAATATATCTGAAGGCTTGTTTTAATTTGTGTTTTGTTGTACCCACGGTATCTTTTTGGTGGTCCTCTAAAAAGAGCCCAGGAGACAAATAATGTTGTCTTTGGGATGTAACCACTGTACTGTCCTTTTTTATTGATCTTTTGTAAGTAGTGGTGCTCTAAAAAGAGCCCAGCACATGAATAATGTTGTCTTTGGAATGTAACCATTCTACTTTTTTTTTTTTGTAATGGTGGTCCTCTAAAAAGAGCCCAAGAAACAAAAAATGTTGTCTTTGAGATGTAACCACTCTACTGTCCATTGATTTCTTTTTAAATAGTGGTCCTATAAAAAGAGCACAAAAGACGTCAAAGTGAGTTCTTGAGATGTAACCACTGTTTTATTTTGTTTTGAAATAGTTGTCCTCTGAAAAGGGCTCAAGAGATATAAAAGTTAGTTTTTGAGAAATGACCACTATTCTTTTGTTTTTTGTCTTTTCTGTTGTTTTGTTGTTGTCCTATATTTGATAGAATTAACAAGACCTCATAGTAGATGATATTTTTAGTAAATACCCACCCATTATCTAATTATTCGCCCTGTCGTTTGTTTAATGAAAACTTTAATGTCTTGATGATTTTTGCACCTTGAAAATGCCACAAAGAGTCGTCCATGGGCAAATACTAGTTCTTCTAAAAATAAGCCAACCGAGTTAAACATTTGTCCTTGCGTTTTATTAATGGTCATAGCAAATGCCATGATAATGGGAAATTGTCTCCTTTTAAGTACAAAAGGTAAGCAAGTCTAACTTGAAGCCAAATCTATTATTGGTATGAATACTGCTTCGCCTTTATGGGTCCCATTCAGAATTTCTGCATGTATGAAATGGTCTCATAAATTCTGAACAATTAATCTGGTCCCATTACAAAGTCATTTTTTGGGATTCATATTTATCAGTAACATGTCAATTGCTCCTTTTTTTAGTTGCAAAACATATGGTGGCATTCCAGATTGAGTTAATGTATTTAGAAATGCGGTTGTAAAATTAGATGCACTCTCTTTGTCATCAGCTAGAACAGAATCTGCACTATTATTTGTAGTGCATCAATTCATGTCAATGTTTCATTATTGAGATCCAAAGCATCTTTATTTTTGGATGTTAGAATGACTTTCTCGGCAAGTTCTGAAGAATGTTCTGTAGTTTATTCCATTTGGGAATACAGCTGATATGAATGAATCTTTACAAATCATGTCCGCTGGGATTTCAACAATATCATCAGGTAAATTATATATTTTGTTTGTTTTTCCTTCTCCAATTTGAATTAGCCAATAATTTAATTATATTTGGCCTTCAGATCTCATATTTTTTTCTAACCAAAGGTGTGTAAATTCTTTCCATAGTGGACTTGACTTTATACATGTTTCCATAATGTCTGTGCGATTTCCACGTACAACCACAGGAAATATTTGTCTGAAATCTCCACCTAATAACATGACTTTTCCACCGAAAGGCAAAACATTACCCATGACTTCACGCAATAAACAATCAATACATTGCAGAGCATGGCATGACATCAAAGTGGCATCATCTATGATCATCAATTTTGCTTTTTTCAATTTATTTGCTTGAGGTGATTTCACTCTAATATCAGACATTGATGTTTCGAAAATTGGAACTGGAAGCTTAAATCCACTATGTACTGTTCTGCCACCTTCTAACAATAGTGCAGCAATCCCAGTTGTTGCAAAGGGAAGTGCAATTTCTCCTTTACCTCTAATTGAACTCATCAACAAATTATATAGATACGTTTTTCCAGATCCACCGGGTCCATCTAGATAAAAATAAAGCTCTTTGAGCAAGTCATCATCTAGTGCTTGCTGTATGGCATTCAAAGCGTAATTTTGCAAATCATTTAAAGTGGAATTTTTGTGTTCATTTTTTTGTTTTTCAACATCAGCGTCATAGTCCTCAAAGTTTATATCATGACCAATTCCTGGATCTGTTAGATTCAAACTGGCACAACTTAATCCATGACATAATAAGACTTCTTGATTTGCATTAATGCTTTTAATATTGCTATGGACTTGTTATAATGCTTCAAGAAGTCTTCATACATATGTATTTTAAATTTTTCCCACAAAGCTAATGCATTTGGGACATTGCAAAATATGCAAATTAATGCAAACTGTTCCCTCATCTGCAGAGGCATTTTACATAGTGCTGCTTCCTCTAGACATCTCTCCCATTCTGTCTCATCAGCAAAGAAGTTTCTATGTCAGGCAGCTAATTGAATAGTGTCATAAATTCTGTCATTGACAGTTCTCAATTCTTCAAAACTTTGTGCCCCAGGAACACTTAAAAGTAGTAAACGTAAGCAGAAACGTTCAATGTCTCTTGGACTTACAATATACATTCGGGTAATAATTTTATTACCACCTTGTTTTCTCTGTTTCCATAACCCATTGACGGAGACATAATGATATGGAATCTCATTGTATAAGAATTGTCTTGCCTCAACCTCCTTACAGTTTAATGTAAACCAAGCAGTAAGTGTGGTTTACCGGTGGTCATTTTGTGCCAGAGCATTTTCTTCATTGCCACTATGGAAATAAATTATTTGTCTTTGTGGCAAATGTACCGCTAATCGATATATATTGC
Source organism: Discoglossus pictus (assembly GCA_027410445.1). Lineage (NCBI taxonomy): Eukaryota > Metazoa > Chordata > Amphibia > Anura > Alytidae > Discoglossus > Discoglossus pictus. The sequence continues at coordinate 332,843,026 of CM050164.1, read as the reverse complement.
ATGTGAGCGATCGTGCATTTTAAATTTCAAAAGTCGCCACATTGTTTCTGGCACAGTGACATAGCGTGCATCTACATGAGAAGCAAGTTCATCATGTAGTAACTCATTGTCTTGTTCATTTGGTCCATTTTTGACAACAACAGTTGCTGCAACATATCCTTTATAAATATATTTGTAGACATATTTAATTGATTTGATAGAAGTGCAAGCTTCCACATTTATGTGTGCATTATACTTCATTAATAGATGTGGATTATATGGCACCACATACGTGTTATCTACATTTTTTCCTCTAATTATTGCGTTTGGATCTTTTCTTCATCTATACAATGGATATAAATCATAATTCTCAAAGGTTTGTTCTCTAAAGTCTTTGGGGAAATCTTTAGTGCATTTTTTATTTTACAGACATGGTGAGTTTGATTTAGCTCTCCACATGGTCCAGGAATCATGCAATGTGTTACAATGTGCTTCCGGCTATTGTGGATGTGGCCGTTCAGCAGTAATTACTGAATCCATTTTCTCTGCAGTATTCAATGTATCATTTTCTTGAAGTATGAAAAGCATATGTGCGTGTGGCAGGCCTCTTTTCTGGAATTCAATGGTATAAACATAAGCCACACACTTTCCAAATAAATAATTTTTGGTGATGTCATGTATTAAGGCTGATCATTTTATTTTGAAGACTGTAGCCACTAAGTCTGGTCTATCAAAAGCATTTTGGCCCTCTTTTAAATTGGCAACAATCTGTGGCCATTGAGGATTACATGTAAATGTAATAAATAAACCAGGTTTGCCAAATTTAGTTACAATAGCCACAGCATCATTGTATCTTTTGCGCATATTATGAGGAGATCCTTGGAAGGAAGATGGTAAAATGATGGCTCTGCAAGCTGCCAGATTTTTGTTTGTAGCCGCCTCAGCCACATAATCCATGAGGCCACAATACTGTTCAACACTTAGTTTATGTTGTTGATATTTGATTAAATTTAAGTTATTTGCTTCTACTTCAATGATCCATTGCTGTGTCCGTTTTCCAGCACTTAAGAGGGGATTAAATTCAATGGCAGTTTTTGCCAGTTTAAATTCAAGCATGGAAAAATTACTTCTAACACGTAATTTAGTCTTTGGATAACTGGGAAGTATTAATTTTGGTTGCCAACCTGGCTCCCCATTGGGAAACAAAATTGGATAAGTCATTGGATCCAAATTGGTACTTAATATATTGATGTTAATGAAAGGTTGTTCTTTATTTCTTGGATATATTCTAATATCCCTCTAAAAAGATTGTTCCCTCTCATCATTTTGAAAAACCATTGCAACCTCATTTGCTGTGGGTAAGTTGTAACATCATTTATCATTTGGCACTATTGTAAGATTGTATATTTGCTTTAAAATGTTAGTAATTAGAGATAGTTGGGTCACTCATTATACTTTGTAAATATGTTGGGAATTTTTTTTTCTGGAAGTTTGACTTTACCCTTTTGACAGCAACTAATGAACTTACCATCTCTTGGTCTTTCACTTAGAAAATGATAAGCCCCACAAAATTGACAAAGCACATTCATCATCCCACAATGGTGTTGCTCTACATTTATATCTATAAATAATGCACTTTCCTGAAAAGTAAGGTCAACATTAGATTCTATATCTATATTGTGATCATTACCATATACGTCACCTATTTCATGCACAATATTTTTTAGTTTTCTAGCTCTCTTATGCAGACTTTTGGGATCAACCATGTGTCATTTGTTGTAAATGTGGAGACGCATTTTTTCACGTAGTTTTGTCTTACTGTCCTCAGATAGTGTATTTCTCCTTTTTTTTGTCGTTCGTTGGCCAGATAATCTTGATATTTCTTGCTGGTTTCTGGCTTCTCATCCATATGAATCTGTAATGATAAATATGAATATTTATTTTCAAGTTACGGAATATGTTAATGAACCATTTGGATGTGAATTATTTGTTTAATGTAGCTTACCTCTTCCACTTCCTTTTCATCTGCTCTCAATGCAGTGTGTCTTTTCTTGTAGATTCGCTTTAACTCTTCCTCTTGAACACTTTTCTTCGTTTCCTCCGACTGTTTAGCTCTCCATCTTTGTTTCCGTTACCGGTCGATACACTATTTGGCTTCCTTCCTGGTTTCCATCTTTTCAGCCATTGTAATCTGAAATGTAAAATGTAAATGTTTATTTATAACTTACAGATTATCATAAAGAAGCATTTTAATGTAGTAGAATAATTTATTGTAAGTTTTCATAAGTCGTAAGCATTCATTTTCTATTATTTTTTTGGGGGGTCTTTTCTGGCAATCGTGCACAGTGTACTGAGGAATGAAATGAGTGTGGAGGGTCTGTGGCAAAGTGACCCGGTTGAGTCACTGAGAGGAGCACCGAGAGTGCAAGCTGTGATAGAGAGAGGGAGAGCAGTGTGTGATAGAGAGGGATAGTGCAAAGTGTGTTAAAGACAGTGTGTGTGCGAGAGTGTAGTGTGTCTGTGTGAGAGTGTAGTGCATGTGTCTGATACAGGGAAAATGAAGTGTGTGGGATAGAGAGGGAGGGTTGTGTAATATACAAAGGGCAATGTAATATAGAGAGTGCAATGTAATATAGAGAGTAAATTATAGAAGACCACCAGCGGGAGGGGATAGACTGGGGAGAGAGATGGAGGTTAGAAGAGGTGGAAGAGACACAGGTGGGGGGGGCAGGAGGGGGAATAGACAAAGGGGGGTGAGAGCATGTGAAAGAGACACAGAGGAGGGTGAGGGTTTGGGGAGGAGGGGTAAAAGATAGAGGGAAGGGAGTGGTGAAGAAATACAGGGGAAGGAGAGAGGGGCTCAAAGAGACACAGGTGTATGAGAGGAGTTGTGAAGAGACACATGGGCATTATAGAGGGGGGTTAAGAGCCACAGGGTAGGGAGAGGGGTAGGGGGATAGGCATTGGTGAGGTAGAGGGGGAAGAGACACAGGGTAGGGGGAGCAAGATACTTAGGGAAGGGAGAGGGGGAAAAGACCAAGGTGAGGGAGGGGTTGGAGAGGGGGTCAAGAGACACAGAGGAGGGAGAGTGGATAAAAGAGACACAGAGGAGTGAGAGGGGTGTTGCATTAAACACAGTGTGATGTCTGCAATTTTTTCCTCACTGCTGTTCAAACTATTAATATATAGAGTTATTAATTTATGATGTAATTAAATGAAATATACTGTACCTGCTAGTAAGTGAAATCTCTGTCCAGAAACAGGCACTACGGCGATGTTCTGTGTCCCAGTGAAATTAACAGAGATCTGGAAATTTTGCAAGAAGAGTTTCAGTATATACTAATGATTCAGTTTTTTTGGGGGACCTCTCATTTTATAATTTGTTTCATGAAATAGCAAAGCACCTCTAACGAATTTGGGTTACAAGAGGTGGAAGAGACACAGGTTGGGAGGACAGGAGGGGAAGAGACAGAGGGGTGTGAGAGGATGTGGAAGAGACACAGAGGAGAGTAAGGGGTGGTGGAGGAGGGGTAAGAGAGACACAGGCGTATGAGAGGGGTTGTGAAGAGACACATGGGTGTTAGAGGTGGGTCGTTAAGAGCCACAGGGTAGGGAGAGGGGTGGGGGAAGAGAGAGAGGGGAGGGAGAAGGGGAGAGCAAGATACTCAGGTAAGGGGAGGGGAGGGGGTCAAGAGACACAGAGGAGGGAGAGTAGGTGAAAAAGACACAGAGGAGGGAGAAGGGGGGTTCAATTAGTTGGAGAGGGGGTCAAGAGACACAGAGGAGGGAGAGTAGGTGAAAAAGACACAGAGGAGGGAGAAGGGGGGTTCAATTAAACACACTGTAATGTCCGCAATTTTTTCATCACTGCTGTTCAAACTAATAATATGTACATATTAATTTATGGTGACTTTAAATTAAATATACTTTACCTGCTAGTAAGTGAAGTCTCTTTCCAGAAACCGTCACTTCAGAGATCTTCTGTGTCCCTGTGAATTTGACAGAGATCTGAAAAATGTGCAAGAAGAGTTTCAGTATATAGTAATGATTTTTTTTTTTTCTGGAACTCTTATTTGATCATTTGTTTCATGAAATAACAAAGCACTTCTAAAGAATGTCTGATGTGTATAAAATGTAATTGACTATAAAGTAATATATATATATATATATATATATATATATTTGTAATCAATCAGTGACTAAATGAATTAATGAGAAGCCTTTACCTCTTATCTTTGTATGTTTTTGGTACTTCTGATAAAGAGTTAAGTTAGCATGCATACAATTACCTAATTGTAAAAATGACAATTGTGTCAATTTTTTTTTTCTTCAAAATCAATTACTTATTTAAAAACGAATTATATTTGAAAGTGATATAATATGTAATAAATATGTAATTAATTAGTGTAATGAAATATACTGTAAATCATTTTTCAACGTTGGTGAGTTTGACTGCTTGCAGATGTGTCAGTCTGTTCATAAACAGCCCCTGCAGGCAAATTCTGTGTGACTGTCAAATTGTGAGATAGCTGCGAACTTTAAAATCAGATTTCATTACTGACTATATTTTAACCAATACAAACATATACAGCGTACAATGTGTTAATTAATGTCAGGCTAAAAAATACTTTTTGTTTTTTTAGGTTAATAATTCAATTCATAAATTATTGAGTAATCTTATGTCATCTTATAAAGTGATATACATTTTTTTTTTCAATTACGCAACTCATAAATTAAAAAAAATATTAATACTTTACCTATTATATTTCACGGTATTTCTTGGAATTCATCAAGAGTTAACAATCTCTTAATAAAATTTGTCCTCTGATAATGTCCATTCACAGAGTTCATCATCTGAGGAGAAAGTTAGAAAGTTCTGGAAATTTTCCAGTATTTATAGAGTGTCAGCACGAGGACAAACGTGCACATGCTCAGTTGGGCAATTTTCCGCCATTACATGGTGTAAGGTGTAGTTTTATGGAGTTACATCCTTGGTCACTACAAAATGGATGATGTTACGTACTGCGCGATGATCGGTTGCTTGATTGGAGTTGTATTTTCTATGTGCCGCTTGTCTGGAGTTGTGGTTGGTGTTGTAATTTTTTATGTGCCAAGTGCCTGGCGTTGTGCTTGCAAGTGTCAGAGTTGTTGCCATTGTGTTTTGTTTAAGTCCCGCATTATTCGTGTATGTTACTGTCTTTGGCATTGTGTATTTTCTAAGTTCTGCGTGCCTGTCATTGGTAAGCCTTGTTTTCATCCTGTTTCTGAATTTTTACATTTCTTCGTCCTCCATTTAGCTGATTTTTTAGCAACGCAAATGGCAAAATATGGCTCTAATTTGATTGCAACTTCACTCTGAGGTTTCCTGGCCTTCGGCACTCATTGCAGCCTAAGTAGTGCATGCAGCCTAAGTCCCGCATGCCTTTGGTGCTCATTGCAGCCTAAGTGAGGCTTGCATGTGTGGTAGCATGTGTGATAGCGCCGCTTCAGTGCTCATTGCAGCCTAAATGCTGCACGGCTGATTCGCCTCAAGAGGCTTGCATGTGTGACGGCGCTGCTGGCTGCAAGGAGTAACTTTGGCGCTCTTTGCAGCCTAAGTGCCGTGTGGCTGCTTTGCCTCGCTTTGCCAGACTTGCATGAGTGGCAGCGCAACTGTGTGACCAATATCACAAACGTTACATACACTGACACAACTATATATGTGGTAAACATTAGAATAGTATTCTTTTTTTTATATATTTGATTTTTTTGAGAAAGTATGGAGGAGTGAGTAAAAAAGAGAAGGGTTGAGGAAGGGAGGAGCAAAGAGGGTGTTAATATGAGAGGAGTGGAGTGAGGAAGAAGAGGGGAGAATGGGAGTAATGAGGAGAGAGAGAGAGGAGTGGAGAGGTGGAGTAGTGAAGAGTGAGGGAGAGGAGGAGGGAGGGATAGGGCCAGGAGTGGCAGCAGTTCTGAGAGTGGGAGGTCAGTAAGTGAACTTGAGAGAGGGAGGGATGCCCTAGATACAGGAACACAAAGATCAGGGACAGGGGGTGAGTTGTGGGGATGGATAGGCCTCCGTGGCAAATGAGGGAGGCCAAGATGCCCAGCAACAGTTAGGAGGATAAGAGGACCCTATCTATTCACATGAGGAGATGATGGTCCTCCTCTGTGTGATCCATGCCCGTGCAAATATCTTACATGGTAGTAGGGATGTGGGGCCTAGTCAGATGGACCAGCGTTGAAGTTAGTTGGGCAGCCGAGGTATTAGCCCTAGGTTATGCTAACAGAGTTGTGCGGTCTCTCAAACACCGCTATGATGACAGATGGTCCAAGGTGAAGATGAAGACGGCTATGGAGGCCAGAGCAGAAAGAGCTATGGATGGTGGCCTCACAGTGACTGTGCAGTTCAATGAGTGGGACAGGATGCTGATGAACTGGTTTGCCCCAATGACTAGAAGGCTTGGTGGACATGCAGGATCCAAGCACCACACCAGGGGCCTCATTCAATTGCAATTTGCCCAATTGAATCAGACCCTAAATAAGCACATAACATATATTTTTTAAAGAAGTTTTTAGTTAGTGAAAACCTTTCTTTTGGATAGATGCTTGCTAACAAAAAACTTCTTTAAAAAATATATGTAATGTGGTTATTTAGGGCCCTATTCAATTGGGCAAATTGCAATTGAATGAGGGCCCAGGTGATTATCATATACAAAATCATCACATCACATATTTAATATTTACACCACACACATATAGATAACACACATCCAATGTAAATGCTGCCCCACAATGAAATGGAAATATAACCTTCCTGAATTTGATAAGGATATATGATACCTGTGTTTCTAAATACTTAGAGATAACACTTTACAATGAGTATCAATTCCAAAATATAAACAAAGTGAGTAAACAACTGATAGGGTGTACATATATGGTTTTGCTCACTGAATCATATGCAGATAGAAACTCTGTAGGAGTGGATGTGCAGTGTAGTGTCCTAGCCTATCAGGAACCTCATCTCAGCACCATTTCTCAGAATGTTGGTGAGAGATGGCCACAGATTGGTTAGTATAACACACTGCACTGAAAGTACATCAGATTATGTTTCTTGATGAGCTGCAGAGGGTAAACTCCAACAGGATTAATAATTTTGATATGAGCCATTACTAACCAAGGGCCTCATTCAAATAACGGCCATAAAATGGCCGCAATGCTGCGATTCCTTGCAGCCATCTTATGGCCCTGTGTATCGCTACTGCTACCCTGCTATTCAAATAGACGGCGCCACAAGGATATCCCCCTTATGGCTGTCTGCAAATCATGCAATCGGCCGCAAGCGTTTCCCCAACGCCCGTAAATCTTGTTTTAAGGCCGCTAATTCGGAAAACTGTAAATGCAAATATAAATTCAAGATAGCACTGTAAAGCTAGGCATCATAATGGGGGACATGAGGATTAATAGCAACACCCTCTCAAGCTTGCACATCGCCCAAATCCGATATTTCATTTCATGTTTATTTTCCTTCCCAAGTCCTGCAGGCTCATCCTTGTTAAAACCTGTACGGGTTTGGAGGTTGAAGGCCGCAAACTCAAAGCATTGTAGAAGCCAATATATATTCAATCCAGCACTGCAAAGCACTGTAAATGATGGGGAACACAATGGGGGGCATGAGGATTAATAGCAAAACATTCTCAAGCTTACACATCGCCAAATTGTACTTTGATTTTAAAATCCGTCCAAGTCCCACAGACTTCAATGACCAAGACTGTAGCTCGTTATTCAAGCCCGTGCAGCCTTGGAGGGTGAATGTCCTCCAAGCCCATAGCTCGTTATTCAAACCTGTGCGGGCTTGCATGACAGATAGAACACGAAGATTAAACATGAAATTACATTTCTTTATTTGCAGATTTGAGAGTAGGGGAATGTTGAGCTATTAATTCTAAGACCAAACATCACTTTCACTTTTAATAAAAGTACAGGATGGCTTTTCTATGCTTAATGTGCTACGATTTGTAAGTAAGCCCTTTTCGACCTGTGGGTCTATTTTACCTATTTACGGACTTGACGGAGGCTAATCCCGCAGCCTTTGCGGGTCTGATGTTCTCCAAGCCCGTGGGACTCTGGACATGGAAAATGCACATGAATTATAATAGAAATGATTTTCAGATTTAAGTGTAGGGGAATGTTGTGCTATGAATTCTAACACCTCCAATCACTTCCACGTCTCATCAAAGTACAGGATGACTTTTTTATGTGCTTAATTGGTGCTCTCGGGACCTTTTTGGTGTAAGTAAGCTGCGGCTCGGTTTTAGCTAATTACGGCCTTGACAAAAGGGTTCACGTAGCATTTGAATAGTGACCTTGGCTTTCTTGCGGCCAAAACTCTTGCGGCCGTGTAAGATCAAAGGCTTTCCTGCTCCGCTCGTGGCCGCAATTGATAACAGGGCGCCGGCTGCAAGCCTGCTGGAGCCCTCAGCCGCAAGGGAATAGAATACGGACGAAGCTTGCGGCCGGCCCTTGCGGCCACGCATCTCCTACACCCCTTAATTGAATGAGGCCATAAGTTCCTAACACATAGCACTGATAATTTGTAGCAAATAGTAACTCCAAACAATGGCAAATATTTGAACCATCCAGATTCAAAACATTGTGATGTTCATATCATGTTTTAATACCCCTATACCTTTACGCCTCTTTTTTCTACTTCCCTTCTAAATACTACTGGCCTCTCCAAATAGTCAGTTTTACTAATTAACCAGAGAAGTGTAATAAGAAGATGGCTGGCTGCTACACTCGTCAACTTCTCAATTAAACAAACCATCTATAATTGAATGGTTGTATTCTGAGATATATTTTGTGATGTCTAGTCCCTTATATGGAAATTAAGTAAAAAAAAAAAAAAACAGATTACCAAGAACACTCAAATTGTCGTTTCTTTCAAAATATTTTAACCTGCAAAATCCATTGCTATTAGATTATACATACTAGAATGCATACATATGTATTTAGGTAATATATTACAGATCTGTATATACAGATACATATGCATTTCATAGTAACACAGATACCTCTGAACTGAAATTTCTCCATCCTGGGTTTTCAAACACGGGTTGCTTGCAAGATGTGAGATAGCTTACAGGAAGTATTTATGCCCACATAGCCTAAAAAAGCGTGTCATGATTTTAAGATATGGTTGACAGGGTTCAATTACCGTATCACTTCTATATAAAACACAGACACAACTGCAAAAGTGAGTAGAATGCATAACTAATATTATCTCAACGAAAGGCTCACTCATCAAATGGAACTAACTAAAACTGATCTTTCCAGTGATATCATTGTTGGAAAATGGTCACTGTAACAGTATTAATGAGCAACTTGGCCCTTTACTGCTCATTACCTGGTAAAGTTAATATATCAATGTTTAATTTCCTAAAATTAATCAGTTGCTATTCTTTAATCCAATTTTTTTTTAATGAAGTAGCACATTATTTTTTGGAGCATAACTTCTTGCCCTGCTCACCTGTTGTGTTTATGAAATATTTTTCCCTTCTGAACACTGTTACATATGGACTATTTGTATTTTAATATTTTTGTCATACTGTCTAATCAAGACATTTGAGGTTCTTTAGTTCATACTTTACCGGGTATATTGAACGCTAACTGTAAACTCTTATTTTTCTGTAAAGTGCTTTTATTTGTAGTCTTGGAGTTAAAATTCAACTATTTATTGGACATGAAATACTACAAATATGAGGATGTTGAACATTCAAGTGTAATATTAATCTAAAAATGCTAAATACTTGACTGATAACTTTTATAAAGGTTGCACATTTTCTCTACAGTTCGTAAAGCATATTCCCACTAAAAAGATATGTTTTACCAACGTCATGATGACACACTAATTTACTATGGGCCCATCAAATTTCTAACCCGCAGACATATGGGCTGTATGGAGGTTATTTCGGACTTTGAATTAAATGGGGCCTTAAAGATGGAAATGAGATGGAGATGCCACTACAAATTGGCATTTCTGTGGGTATGCAACCAGTATTCTATGGTACCTCATTGTCATCTTCACGCAGCCTGCTGCTCCCTGAAAATATGCTGCACTAGGCTTAGGCCAGATATGTCATGGGTACTACAGCCTGGGTTTACAAGATTTTTACCTTGGGAAGCACATTTTCATAGGGTCAATGCCATGTAAGATGCACAGAAATGTATATATTCAGATAATGTTCTGTCTTTAAGTGTATGTGATCCTTTCTTATTTACTATACTTTTACTATATTCCTACACAGACATAAACATTTATGATTTTCTATCAAGGTGTGCAGTAAATTTATGTTTTAGACAAAGCAAGCAGAAGGTACTAACTAGATCACTGGGTGGCACGGAATTCTGAATGGGCCTACTGTAGCTTAGCCATAAACACTGGAATATATTTATAAAACTTTGTCTCTCAATTTTAGGAGACACTCTTACAGCCTTATTAAATTGCGATTCAGTAAATTTAAAAGGGCTCTAATTAAGCACACAGAATATATTTTTGACAGTAGTTTTTAGTTAGTGATCTTGCTTTTGGATAGAAGTTCACTAACTAAAAACTTCTGTAAAAAAAATATGCTGTGTGCTTAAGTAGAACCCTTTTAAATTTACTGAATCGCAATTTATTAAGGTTATTGATACACAAGTGCTAATTTCATAATTATTTAAAACTAGAATATTGCCCTTCAAAAAATGACGGCAATGAAATTGTAAGTGAGCTAATGCTGTTTGGTGTATGTTAATCAAATAAATAATACATTACTAAATTAATATACTTTACCTATTTGGAAGTAATATATGCAGGAAGCATTGTGTTGAAGAGCTGATAATCTGTTTTGATGTTGCCGCAGCATACAACGTGTGTTTTCAGTGTTGTGGAGCTGCTGTGTAAGTGTCAGCAATGTGTGCAGTGTGTAGTGTAAATAGTGTGCGTGCGCAAGTAAAATCCGTTAGGGTAGCTGTGTACTTCCGCATTGAGTAAGTTAGTGTTGTAAAATGGCGCCTAATGTGTGTAGTACGTGGCTGTGGCTGATTTTGCGCCCTTGTTCTTGGACCTCGTAAAAAATCTGTATGTGTTTCGTGGTGTTTTGCGTGTTTAGGATCCTGTAGCCTCGTTTTTTTTTTTTTCGGCAGCCATTTGTTCTCTCGCTTAGGGGATTTTCGGGTGTCTAAACTCTTAAATTTTTACTTAAATTGACTTGTAACTTCACTTTTAGAGGTGCTGGTTGCCCCCCCCCCCTTGAGGTGGGTAAGTTTCGGCCTCTAAAGTCATATTTTTGCAAAGTCTTCATATTTGTTTGCTGTGGCACGGCTCGTATTTGCGGATGCTAAGTCCGTAAATGTTGTGGTCGCGGTGGGAGCCTCGACCTCCGCAAATGAGGACCCTCGCTTTGCGAGGGTCCGCATTTGCAGGCCTAAAGTCTGCAGTTGCTGGCAAGGAGCGCCTTCGGCATTCCTTGCCAGCAACTGCAGCCCTCGCTTCGCGAGGGCCGCAGCGTTATAAACAAATTTTGACAACCCGCACTGTTGACAACTATATATGTGATTGTGATGGTGTGTCACCAGAGGGCAGTAGAGAGCCCTTCAAGACTTCTCCCCAGGAGTGAAATGGTTAAGAAGATCCTTAAAAAGCTTGGCTGTGGCTGCAATCAAGACCTACGGCTGCTGTCTCCAGGTGGAAAGCTGTTTGACAGTGCTGGAGTGTTGTGTAAGTATGCAGGGCCGAAGTCAGAGGCCACACTGAAAACTAATGGACCAAAGCCAGAAGCTTTGAAGAGCGAGCATGCAGAAAAGAGGAACAGAAAGACCCAAAGGTGATGACCGAGGGAGGGATCTGCTTCGGAAAGAGAGGCCGGAGATACAGAGCCTGAGAGAGAGGTGAGAGGGAAAGACACCTCTGCAACCTATGTTTGGACTGTATGTTTGCACTTCTATATAAGATAGTAAGGGAACTACAGTTTAGTTATGCAGGGCTTCAAGGAGAAACTTGGACTTATTTTCTTTTTGGTTTATTTTCTGTTGTATGCTGACAAATAAACAGCATAAATCTGCTAAACATTTAAAGGGCTCATGCTTTCTCCATTTTGGTGCTGGATATTAGCACGGATCCTGAGAGTGACAGTAAATCTGTCACATTTATGGTGGCAGTGGTGGGACAGAAAACTGTCTGTGTATAAGAAGACAGCCCACAGTACAGTACAATAATGGAGGAACTATTAAAAGCCTTGGCAGATGCCATTACATGCCAGAAAGTGGGCGGAACTTGTCAGCAAGAAAACCAGCAGAAAGGACTGACAGAAATTGCAGAGGACAGAGCCCATGCTGCAAATGATGCTCAACTAAGAGATGCTGCTGCATGTCTGAGAGAGGCCACAGAGAAATGGCAGAGACAAGTAGAAGAGAATATAATCCGCATGAGTGAGGCCACAGAAAAAAGGCAGAGACAAGCGGAAGAGGACAGAGTCCAAATGAGAGCATTTTTGGAGGCACAGAAAGTGCAGCTGCAGAAACTGAAGTCTGCAAATAATACTGTGGTTACAGAAGTAAGTGGAAGCATGAATCCTAATCGCTTCCTAAAGAGGATGACTGCTCAGGATGACGTTGGCACATATCTCCTGAACTTTGAGAAGATTGCCACTAGGTAAGGTTGGCCTAAACAGCACTGGGCCACCCTCCTAGGTCCCTATCTATATGGAGAAGCTCAGAGAGCATATTGTGATGTGCCTGAAGAAAAGGCTACAAATTATTGTATCCTGAAGGAAGAGATCCTTTTCAGACTGGGAGTGAAAACAGTACATAGATTGCACTACTGGGATTTTTTTGACAGACCGGCTTATTGCTATCTAACGGACATGCTTGTCTGCCCAAATTTAAAAAGCAGTTTCCCTGTTAAGGGAAGGCAAACCAAGCCTAATGCAGGAGGAAATCTGGAGTTAGAGACCGGGTAGATAATAGAGGGTGTGCAACAAGCCACCAAGAGAGAGTCAAAAAAGACTGCAGAGCAGGCGAGAGAGACTGCAGGAGCCGCTGCAAGTGAGACTGCAGGAGCCACGGCAAGTGAGACGGCAGAGAGCGCCACTGTGACGGCTGAGAGCGCAGCAGAGAGCGCCACTGTGACGGCTGAGAGCGCAGCAGAGAGAGCCACTGTGACGGCTGAGAGCGCAGCAGAGAGAGCCACTGTGACGGCTGAGAGCGCAGCAGAGAGAGCCACTGTGACAGCTGAGAGCGCAGCAGAGATCGCCACAGTGACGGCTGAGAGCGCAGCAGAGAGCGCCACTGTGACGGCTGAGAGAACCGCAGAGAGCACAAGTGAGATTGCTGAGAGAGCAAAAGAGACCGTTAATGCTGATAAAGTCATTGAGGAAGAAGGGAAACCAAACAGATGCGGAAATCTTATGGACAAGATCGATGGGATGGCCTCCATAAGAGACCTGGACAGACACAGCCACCTGTCCTTGGTTAATACTCCTGAGCTGGAGAGTACTAGAGATAGAAAGTGCCTGACAAAGATCTCTGACCTAGAGAAAGGAGAGACCAAGTGGAAGAATATAGCCAGTGTTCTTAGAAAGGAAGAATGTCATAAAAATGATAAAGAAACTGGAAATCTTTCCAAAGTAAAAGATAAGGAAGAAAAGAGTCTGGAGATTGAGATGGAGAAAGACAAACCACTGTCTCTGAGAGAACATATGAAGCAGGGCATGGAGATGTGTCCTTCTAAAACTATGAAGTGTCCAGAGAGAGTTCTGTCTCAGTTTGCCATAGAACAAAGTGCTATGGATAAAGAGAAGCAAGACAGGAAACAAGTAAAGCAAGGAGTACAGTTGAACTCTATCCCAGTGGGTTTCAAAAAGCCTGAAGTAGAAGACAGGCAAGTTGCTACTGAAATCAAGGGAATCAGGATGATGCCAGTTTATATTCCTGAATGGAGAAGGAAGCCTGCGTTTGAGGACAACAGAGTGTCCTATAGGAAGAAGACACCGATGTCTAATTTGGAGCAGTGGAAGAGTCCCCCCGAGTACAAGATGAATGAGAGAATTATACAGAAGCGACTGCACAGTGGCGAACAGGTGAAGCGAGACCTCCTCACTGACCGTATATCCCAGAGGGAAGCAGCTGTAATAGAAAAGGAGCTCCTGTTCCATACTCCAGAAAAGCAGAGGGTGAGCACACTCCCTGATAGTGAGGCACAGTTGAAGCAGAGTGGAGTTGGTTCAGAAGAGACTAACCCCGATCATCAGGAACTGTGTGCACAAGATGCTACATTTAATGCAGAGTGATACTTGCAGAATTCTCATATGCGAGACATAGTGAAGGTACTTGTACAAGAAAGACAAAATGGTGAAGAAAACCCAGCTGAGCAGCCAAAGATATTCGGGGATGATCTGATAGAAGAGTCAGAGGAGGTTCCTAAGTTGAACATGCAGCAAAAGATCCAGTACAAGCAGAGTGAACTGGATTTGCAACAAGCTAATGAGGAGAAACTGCGGCTGAAGGAAGCTGAGGAAGCCGAAAAGCTGAAAGCCTTGGAGGCAAAGCAAGTAGAGAAGCCACTAAAAAAGAAATAATACAAATGAAGGCTGAAGATGCCAAAAATAAAAGTGTTTTTCAGGAATCTAGGATTCAAGAGGCCACTAAATGTACTAGCCTATCTGCTGAGTGTCAGCCTGGAGTCGCTGAACAGCTGGAAACATTCCAGCAAAAACAAATGTCTGAGAGATCCTTCCTGGCACAGAGAGAGAGTCGCAGACCTTGCAGGATTGGAAGCACAGTGGTAATGAGTAGGCCTGCTGTGAACAGAAAGAAAGATTAGGTGTGGACCCAGGCCCAAGAAGCAACCTTGAGAGAGGACATGCCTTTGGAGTCTACTAAGGATACTGTTCCAGAACTGAAGAAACATGGCCGTATGAAGCTGATATGTTTTGGTGAGAGTTATCAGTCAGCCAATTGGAGCACCTGGAACAGAGCGGACCAGGACAGAAGGGAAGAAAAGCAACACGAGAAGTTGCTGTTCCATTGGGAAGGTGGAAATGATGATGATGATGATCCTAACGAAGGAGTATTGGAGACCCTACAGAAAGGTCTGAAGGGAGCCCGACAAGCTCGAGAGGTCACAGAGGTTGACCAAGAGTTGTACAGATCGACTGCAGAAAACCAGCTGCTATCTGAGCCAGACACAAGTACCCAAATGGGTGAGTTAAAGGAGCAAATGAACTCCAAGCATAAAGAAGCCGAAGTGAGGAAGCTCCAGTCCCAGGCTCCCAGTCTGCAGATGAGGCATAAATACTGTCGGGGTGACTTTGAACAGACGAAAACATAGCGTCTAGCCACAAACTGGCAGGGAGTATGCAAGCTGGAGAGTGAACTGGTGAACGTCAGTCCTTACATTAAAGATATAAAGAGGATAAGTCAGAGCTGCGAGAATAAGATGACGGGTCTAAAAGAAAAGATACATCAGCTGGAACACAAGGTCACAGAAACGTGTGATGTACCCCCAGGGAAGCGACTGTATGGAGAAACATATTCTCATACCAAAGTACAAGAAGTACTTTTCAAGGGTCCCTGGGGCCGGACACTTGGAGAGATGGGTGGGCCGGTGTCCTAGCCTCAAAGTTTAAGTGACAGCAGGCAGAACGGCAAAGAAAGCAGAAAATATAAAGTGAAAGGAAGAGCAGGAAAAATAATTGTCTCTTCACCCAGAAAGAAAACACGGTTCCAAGGAAAGACAATGGAATTTGAAAGCAGTGATGAAGAAGGTAACCTGCGAAATGGGAAAAGTCCTATGAAGGAGTTTAAGATGACAATAGAGACACATGATGTAGATGCTCCTAGAAGTATAAAGAAGAGAGCGCCAACGGATGGTGCAGCTGGAAGAGCAGTAGCTCTGAGTAAAGTAAAGCCTCACTGGTCTCGCCGTGAGAAGAAGAGTGCGGAGAGAACACAGAGGTTACAGAGGATGTGTTGGATCGCAGATACGGCCTCACGGCGTTGGACGCTCAACCCCATGGTGTCGAGGTGGGGTGGGGGATATGTGATGGTGTGTCACCAGAGGGCAGTAGAGAGAACCTTCAAGACTTCTCCCCAGGAGTGAAATGGTTAAGAAGATCCTTAAAAAGCTTGGCTGTGGCTGCAATCAAGACCTATGGCTGCTGTCTCCAGGTGGAAAGCTGTTTGACAGTGCTGGAGTGTTGTGGAAGTGTGCAGGGCCGAAGTCAGAAGCAACACTGAAAACTAATGGACCAAAGCCAGAAGCTTTGAAGAGCGAGCATGCAGAAAAGAGGAACAGACAGTCCCTGGTGATGACCGAGGGAGGGATCTGCTTCAGAAAGAGAGGCCGGAGATCCAGAGCCTGAGAGAGAGGTGAGAGGGAAAGACACCTCTGCAACCTATGTTTGGACTGTATGTTTGCACTTCTATATAAGATAGTAAGGGAACTACAGTTTAGTTATGCAGGGCTTCAAGGAGAAGCTAGGAATTATTTTCTGTTTGGTTTATTTTCTGTTGTATGCTGACAAATAAATAGCATAAATCTGCTCAACATTTAAAGGGCTCCTGCTTTTTTCCATTTTGGTTCTGGATATTAGGACACGGATCCTGAGAGTGACAGTGAATCTGTCACAGTGATCAATTCAAATGTTGAAACAACACAAAAAAATGCATTATATTTCTATCAGAAATATTGTCATGTGAACAATACAGGCCATTACAGTGACAGAGGTGTGCTTTAAGAGTGGTCACATGTCTTAATATGTCCATAGTGTTCAAGCACCATTTTATTATCATGAAATTTAAAATCATGGATAAAAATTAGGAATACTGAATTGTGAGGTTTCATACATTTCTACATTATATTACAAAAATTATAAACACTGTTGTGGATCAACATTTCACTGAAGGGTTGTTAACCATATCAGCTGTAATCTTAATACTTTATATAATACTAGCGACTTGCCCGTCAACAAAAATGACGGTCAATAAAGAAGTGTTGAAATGCTGTTTGCCACACAATGTGAGTGTACTGTGTGCCTCAACTATATAGACCCCTCTAACACACTAATGAACGCATGTAATAACACTATAAGTGCCATGAGGGTCATCCAGGACCCTGATGACCCAAAGTGCAAGCACTACACCATTTTAATCCGGTCACTTATGGGGGTCTATCCAGACCCTCATAAGCCTCTATTTAACCCCATCAGTCCCATAAGGGTATATTATGACCATTATGGGCCTGTTACAACCCAACATTAACCACATAAGTGCCATGATGGTCCTCAAGGACCATCATGACACTAAGTATAAACACTACACTGCACTATACCCCCCCAATAAAACATTAAATATCAACTAAACACCCTCTACACCAACCTATTAACACCTACACTACCTACCTACCCCCTAATAACCCCCTCCCCACCACTGTAATTACAGAAATCAAAAAAACTAAAGTCATTAAAAATAAAAAATCTACATTACATAAAATTAAAAAAACTGAAAATAAAAAATGTACACTACAGAAAAAAAAAATACATTACAACCCCCCACTACAGAAAAAAATAAATTACACATGATTCAATACAATACATACAATACAATACAATTAAATACAATACAATACAATTAAATACAATACAATACACCCCTATCTAATATACATCCCCCTATCTAATATACATCCTATCTAATATACAATACTATCTATCTAATATACATCCCCCTATCTATGTAATATACAATAAATACTATCTATGTACTATACATCCCCCTATCTATCTAATATACAATACATGCTATCTCTATATAGCAACCTTCTAAGCTAAAATAAAAAAATTAAGACCACTTACCTTTGAGATGTTTCTTCAGATCACCAACCTAGGGTAAAAAAGATAAAAAAAATTACTACAACACGTTTACATAAAATAAATAAACATTCTAAATATTCTACTCACCTTTCCAGCATGTCACGTCCTCCATCTTTGCTTCTCCAGCGCGCCCCCTGTTAAAAAAAAACATTACGTTAGCACACATACAGTACATAAACATAAAACCAAGTAAAACAAACATAATCTACATTGTACTTACCTCCCCGCGATGTCTCCGGCCTCCTCGTCTTCTGCCCCGGAAGCATCCGAGCTGTTTAAAAAAAAAAAAAAAAAAAACAACACACATCCGCCCTGGCGGATGTCCCAGACCCTAATGAGCTTCCCACGGATTGTTCTAGAATAAAATTGGCAATGGCAGCTTCTGATTGGCTGAAAACACTGTCTATCAAATTCTGCCAATGAGAAGACGCCAATTATGAACCAATGAGAAAGGAATACACCCCAAAATCCCACGCTGATTGGATAATACACCTGTGAATCTTTATTTGAACCAATCCGAAGGCTTTATTGCCATCAGCGAATCACAATGGGATACATCCCCACGCGGTTATTAGCTGAAGACATCTGTGCCTTCCCATTGGCTGTAATACTGATTGACATTGACAATAGCCAATGAGAAGGCGCAAATGCCTTCACAAATCAGTATGTGGGGGTGTATTCCATTGTGATTAGCTATTGTCAGTGCAACCAATCAGAATGTGCAGATGCCTCCAGCCAATCACCCTGTGGGGGTTTATTCCATTTTGATTGGCTGAAGGCATCTACGCCTTGTGATTGGTTTAAATAAAGATTAACAGGTGCATTATCCAATTAGAGTGGGATTTTAGGGTGTATCCCTTTCTGATTGGCTCACACATTGGCGCCTCCTGATTGGGTGAATTTGATAGACAGCATTTTCCACCAATCAGATGGCACGTTGCCTATTTTCTTCCGGAAAAGTCTCCCGGAGCATCATTAGCCTCGGGGATGTCCGTGAGTGCGGAAGTGTGTTCTTTTTTTTTTTTTTTTTTTTTTATAGCGCGGTTCCAGGGCGGTGCAGAAGAGGAGGAGGCCGGAGACATCGCGGGGAGGTAAATACAATGTAGATTATGTTTATTTTATTTTGTTTTTATGTTTATGTATGTGTTTTAATGTTTATGTTTTTTTTAACAGGTGCCGCGCCGGAGAAGAGTAAAAGAATAAGGACGGGGACATGCTGGAAAGGTGAGTATAATATTTAGAATGCTTAGAATGTTTATTTATTTACTGTAAATGTGTTGCACTAATTATTTTTTTTTCCCAGGTGGCTGATCTGAATGGTCATCTTCAAAGGTAAGTGGTCTTAATTATTTTATTTTAGCTTAGAATTTGAGTATTTTATATATAGATAGCATTTATTGTATGTTAGCTAGGGGTGTGTGTTTTATATAGATAGCATAGCATGTATTGTGTATTAGATTGTGTTATTTATTTAGATAGATTGTGTGATGTATATTATATAGATAGGATGTATATTACATTATGGTATGTATTTATTTAGATAGATTTTCTGTAGTGGGGGGGGGGTTGTAATGTGTTTTTTTATTTTCTGTAATGTTCCTTTTTCTATTTTTTGTGACTTAGGTTTCTTTATTTTCTGTAATGTAGATTTTTTATTTTTTGTCACTTAGGTTTTTTATTTTATGTAATGTAGATTTTTTATTTTTTGTGACTTTAAGCTGTTTTATTTTCTGTAATTAGAGTGGTGGGGGGTTATTAGGGGGTAGGTAGGTAGTGTAGGTAGGTAGTGTAGGTGTTAATAGGTTAGTGTAGAGGCTGTTTAGTTGATATTTAATGTTTTATTGGGGAGTATAGTGCAGTGTAGTGTTTATACTTAGTGTTATGATGGTCCCCCATGAGTGACAGGGTTAATTAGCGGTTTATGGGGGTCTGTATTGACCCCCATGAGTGAGGGGGTTAATTAAGGGATTATGGGGGGCTGTCTTGACTCTCCTGAGTTACGGGGTTAATTAGGGGTTTATGGGGGTCTATATTGACCCCATGAGTGACAGCGTTAATGAAGGGCTTATGGGGGTCTATATTGACCCCCATGAGTGACAGGGTTAATGAAGGGCTTATGGGGCTCTGTATTGACCCCCATGAGTGAGGGGGTTAATGAAGGGCTCATGAGGGTCTGTATTTACCCCCATGAGTGACAGGGTTAAATAATGGCTTATGGGGGGGTCTATATTGACCCCCATGAGTGACAGGATTAATTAGGGGTTTATGGGTGTCTCTATATACCCCTGTGAGTGAGGGGGTTAATTAAGTGCTTATAGGGGTCTGTATTGACCCCCATGAGTGACAGTGTTAATGAAGGGCTTATTGGGGTTTATACTGACCCCCATGAGTGACAGGGTTAATTAGGGGTTTATGGGGGTCTGTATTGACCCCCATGAGTGAGGGGGTTAATTAAGGGCTTATGGGGGTCTGTATTGACCCCCATGAGTGACAGGGTTAATGGAGGACTTATGGGGGTCTATATTGACCCCAATGTGTGACAGGGTTAATTAATGGTTGATGGGGCTCTGTATAGAGCCCCATGCGTGATAGTGTATATATATATATTTTAATAACGGGTCCTTTAAAGACCTTTGCGGTCCTTTAAGGACTTATAACGCGTGAAATCGGGACCCCCACTGCCATGGTTAATGTGGGGTTAATGCAGGTCTCCGAGCTTATCTCGGATTCCCGTGGGGTTAATGCGGGTTTCGGAGCTTATCTCGGATCCCTTCTTGGGTAAGTTGTAGGTGGCTGAGCGGTCCTGGGGCTTTGAGCCTCATTTTCGTTTTTTTCGGCTGCCATTTTTTCTCTCGATTAGGGGATTTTCGTGTGTCTGATCTCAGGAATTTCGACTTAAATGGAGGTGTAACTTCACTTTCAGAGGTCCTGGATGCCCCCCCCCCCCCAGCCCTTGCTATAGGTAAGCTTTGTATGTATTTTTTGTATTTGTTTTTTTTTAACTTTTTTTAGGTGCGCGCGGTTCTGCCTTTATGGTCGTATTTTTCATGCGTGTGGGTGTTTGTTCCGTTAAGGTTGGTTCCAAGGTCATTTTCTTTTCTATATCGTGCGTGTGTGTGGCTGGGCAGTCCTGGGCTTTGAGCCTCGTTTTCGTTTTTTTCGGCAGCCATTTTTTCTCTTGCTTAGGGGATTTTCGTGTGTCTAAACTCGGGAATTTGGACTTAGATGGAGGTGTAACTTCACTTTCAGAGGTCCTGGATGCCCCCCCTTGCAGTATGTTAAGGTTGGATCCGAGGTCGTTTCTTTTTCTAAGTCGTGCGTGTATGTTTTTAACCGCGTTCGCAATGCGTGACGACGTTTCATAGTTTGACAACTATTATATGTGATCACTAGCTGTGATTTGACATATGTATTGTTGGTTGTCACATGCACAACAGTGATGACATGGGACTTCACAGGACACGTATAACCAAGATTCCCATTGATGGAGGTATGTGCAATACCCTTTGTCAAGATTGGCCTTATATCCCAATGTTTGTGTGTGCATAACGCCCTTTTCCTTACATGATCCCTATGACAGTGTCCCATGTTGTGGTATAGTCTTCATTAGGTATTCCCTTTCTCCATTTAGCCCTAATCAGTTTCACCCACTATCTCTATTTAAGGCCAGAGGCTGCCCATTATGAGATTACTCACACTCCAGTGTATTACAACCAACAGCTTTGCGTAGTTGACAAAACTTCCCCTGGATGCGACATACACCATCGCTCTGAGTACTGTGATGAGGTCAGGAAACATAGTGTTAATGAGTATTGTTTGGGGTGTATCTAGCTAGCCCTGTAATAGTGAATGCATTGGAACACCTGTTCTAAGGAATTTGGATTTCCTGATTTGTGCTAACATGTTATCTACTGGGGTCTATGTTATCCTTAAGTTTAATATGTGTTACGTGGAGGTATATTATTTCCAATAGTTGATGTTCCCAATATGTTCACCAAAGCTAAAATAAACATTTCAAATCATTTTTTTGAAGTCATATTTGTGCCTATGTTTCATTTCTAATACAGTTACATGCTCTCCCATACCGTTGTATTACTGTATTTTATCTTTAACTGTTTTTGCAGGACTCAGCAATGCTTCTTATGTTCCCAATATGTGTAATATTTTCTAATTGCACCTTTGTGCTTATGGAACTGTTAAGCATTAACATCTAATGCACATACATGATTTTTAATGGATTTTTAGTACTTTTCAGTCTTTTTAACTGTTATTGCAAGTCTCAGAAAGGCTTTTAAAACCATTTGCGGGTGCTCGTCAGTGCACATAAATATTTTTCCTTCTATTATGAGTTACGAGTCATCCACTTTTTGTGTGTACTCAGTAATCTTCAAATTGAATCGCTACTTAGTATGACATTTTGAAAAAGTAACCTGTAATATTAGGGACCCCTTCAGACATAACTGAAGGACTAAACACAAAATTTGGGATTTCAGAAAATCAATGAAAAAAAAATCCCTTAATTTGTGAGTCTGGCTTTTTCTCGGACATAGTAGCTAATTCGCATTCATGAAAAAAATGGTCAATTGAATAGCGTTGCAGACAATTTTTTTGTGGTGTAACTTTATGAAATAGGGAATTAAAAGCCTTGGTGTAATTTTTATAAAGTAGTGTTTTTATGTGTTTTACTTTAGGGTTAATTGTTTTTAACTAGGGTGAAAAGATTGTCCTTGAGGACCCCCTGGCACATAATGGGTTAACTCTGAATACAAAAGGGCTCCATAAGAATCACCATGGTATTAGGGATTAATGGTCAAGGGTTATTTATTACATGTCGATGGTAAATGATAGGAGCCATGGAGGTTTTTTAAGGAACTCTATGACATATAGGTTTATATTACATGCTATGGCTAGGTTTTTACTTAGATGCATGGGGGTAATTTAAATTGTCATGGATTCCATAATGAACCCATGTGATAGGGGTTAAGTTATAAGTGCCACAGAGGTCCTCCATGGTATGGGGTTAATATTTGGCTGCCATGGGGTTATATTTATATTTAAGTGGAGATTGGGGTAAGCAGGGGAATGAATAGCCAGGGGTGGTTAGCTATTGTGTTTAAGCTCCATGCCTATGCATTTTGATTTTTAACCTCTTCCTTGGAAGCGGTTTATATTAATAGACTAGCGACTTGCCCGTCAAAAATGACGGCAATAAAAACTGAAGCCTGGCAATGCTGTTTGCCACACAATGTAAGCCTCTCCCCCTCTACTTTACTGGCCTTGTGATGAGCGCCTTTGGCGCTCATTACAGGCCTTGCAATGAGCCCCTTTGGAGCTCATTGCGAGTCTCTCCCTCTGTCTACTTCCTCCCTCGTGTCTTATTTCCCCCCTCCTCTCCCTCCCTTGTGTCTCCTTCCACCTCGTCTACCTCCTTTGTATCTCCTGCCCCCCTGTGTTTTTACCTCCCTCTCCCTCCCGTGTCTCTAAACCCCTCCCCTGTGTCTCTTTCCCCCTTCTCCCTCCTATGCATCTCTCCCCCCCCTGTGTCTCCCCAACCCTCCCCTGTGTCTCCCCCAACCCTCCCCTGTGTCTGTTCCCCCCTGGCCTGTGTCTCTTTCCCCCTCAGCCCTGTGTCTGTTACGGCCTTCCTCGTGTCTCCATTTCCCTCCCTTGTGTATCTTCCCCCCTGCACTCTCGCCCCTGTGTCTCTTCCCCCTCCTCTCACTCCCCTGTGTCTCTTCCCCCTCTTCTTTCTGTGCCTCTTCCTCCCTGTCTCTTCCCCCTCACCCTCTGTGTCTCTCCCCACTCTGTGTCTTCCACCCTCTCCCTCTGTGCCTCTTTCCCCGCCTCTCTCTGTGTGTCTCGCCATTGTGTCTCTTCACCCCTTCCTCTGTTCCCCCCCTCTGTGCCTCTTTCCCCCTCTCTCTGTACCTCTTCCCCCCCTTCCCTCTGTGTCTCTTCCTCCCTCACCCTCTGTATCTCTCCCCCCTGTGTCTCTTCCCCCCTCTCCCTCTGTGCCTCTTCCCCCCTCTCCCTCTGTGCCTGTTCCCCCCTGGCCTGTGTCTCTTTCCCCCCTTCCCCCTGTTTCTGTTCCCCTCTCCCCCCCCCATTTCCCTCCCATGTGTATCTTCCCCATGTTCTCCCTCCCATGTGTCTTTTCCCCCTCCTCTACCTCCCCTGTGTCTCTTTCCCTCATTTCCCTCCCATGTGTATCTTCCCCATGTTCTCCCTCCCATGTGTCTTTTCCCCCTCCTCTACCTCCCCTGTGTCTCTCTCCCTCTGTGACTCTCCCCCCCATCTTCCACACTCTCCCTCTGTGACTCTCCCCCCCTCTTCCCCACTCTCCCTCCCCTCTTCCCCACTCTCCCTCCCCTCTTCCCCACTCTCCCTCTGTGCCTCTACCCCCCCTCTTCCCCACTCTTTTACCTGCTCTCGGGCTCCACTGCGCGCAAGCGCGGCTTGCGCCGCGCTCTGCGCATGCGCGGCTCGGGCGCAGAGCGTTGCTCGGGCGCAGAGCGCGGCTTGCGCCGTGCTCTGCGCATGCGCGGCTCGCGCTGCGCTCTGCGCAGCACTTTATAATTGTCTAACTGCGATTCGTCTGAAGCGTGACGACGAATCGCAGTTAGACAATTATAATATGTGATAGGTTGGAGGAGGCTGTGTATTTTACTTTACAGCACTGCTGCAGGGACTTCCTGAGCTGACAGGTCAGTGTTTATTCTGTAATAGATTCAACTGGGATAGGTACATAGCTTGCACCAAAAAAGCTCCCACAATTACAAGAGAAGATTTTTGCCCAGCTAATAATGTCTGTTTTTAGGTTTTTTGCTGCCATAGGACTGTTCATACTTGTGCACTCCAACAACCTCGTTAATCCTTCTTCTTTACTCTTGCTGTACTGCAATCATACGTTTACCACACACCAATATAGGAAAATGAATTTGCCTGTGCAAGTACAGAATCAGAAATGGCAGGTATACTTACAGACAGAATAAATACTGCATCTACAACTTCAGTCAGCCTGTTGTTCCCTTAAAGTGTGGTACCCTAGACTTGGGCTTTGTGGGCATAATCTGAAACACACCCATGCTGATTGGCTCTACACATAAGGTTAGTGTAGATGTATTATGTAATCCATGTATTAGCACTTTACGTAAATTCCACAGTAGAAGCAGGTAGCAGTTTGTATGTAGCAATTACTTATGAGAGTTTACTTGTAAAGGTTTGCTGCGGGTTGAATGTAATAACTACATAGGTCCCTTAGTTAAAAGTCTACATGCATTCCTATAGGAGCCATGTAATTTAATCCTGAATGGATTATACATTGAAAGGGTAATTGCTGTCCATAAAAATGAAGTAAAGGGACATGGGAAGCTTGTATGCTGAACAGCTGCATTTTGAGTGTTAGTTAGAGCTGTGTAACTATTATACAAACAAAGTAAGCATTGGCATATTTAGGCTTTATGTTGCCCTGGGGCATGTTGGAAAGTGTAAAATATACATACAGGCAGGAATATCACTGCATATTTAAATCCCTGTGCATAACCAACCAGATTTCAGAAAAACACCCCTGCCATTGAATATGCACATGATTTATCTTTCTATCCTGAATTGCACATATGCTCTTCAGTCTTTTTACATTGCAAGGGCTTTTATATAAAAAACAAATAAAGAGGCATATGTAGTATAAAATGAACAAATACATTAAAAGTATAATAAATACAGCTATTGCATATCCTTCCTTGTTTTGTAGATTTCATTTGTAATTAATAGTATCTAAATCTATACGGACATCAGGACAAAACAAACCCAAATATTATCAACACATACAGTATATTCAAGTTTGGTGAGTCTAAAATAACAATTTACAAGCCAAAAGATCTCTAAAATATAGGTTTTTAAGCAAATTTTATATAGACTCAGTTTGTTTTTTTGGTAACTAAACTCCACTTATTGCCTGACACATATCTGATTAAATACATGAACATAGATCTGTACTATAAACTGTTTCTCTATTTAAATTTGATTGAGAAATCTTTCTAATAGAAATATAACCTAACAATTTGATTTACATGAGGACAAGAGATAAATGATCGAGGCTCCTGTGGCACAGTGTGGAGACCAGACTGACAGTTGGAACTAATATTTCAGAAACAACTAAAAGGGTGCAATTCATTGAAACTAAAAAAATGTGTATTTTTAAACATACTAACAGATATATGTCCTACTAGCTCACATGGACTGTACACTTGATTTTTACTTACTTTTATTACATGACAGCAATTATACAGTTTTTTTACCAAGGAACAATATTATAAGCATGGCCGGGTTACCCATTAGGCCAAATAGGCAGCCGCGCTTCCCTGTGAGGGGCTCCACTTCTTAAAAAAATGGTTCCTGGCTTAAAAAAAGGAAATGTTGCAGTTCATAGACTGGCTACTAGGGGGTAATCATCTAGAACAAGACAGTTACAACAGGAAATGAAACTTACACGTACAGAAAGGGCAAAAATGGGTCAGTGGAGGGGCTCCTCCACTTCATTGCCTAAGGGCTCCAAAAAGCTAGATACAGCCCTGATTATAAGCAAATATAGTAACAGTGTATACAGTGTAACACACAGACACCTCCACTTACATCAGACTACTTATTTATTAACTACCATCTTGCATCTATTACCCTCCTATATCATACCCCAACCATACCTACTAGATTATAATATCTTTGGAGTTAAAATTTTACTCCTGTTGTGCCAAACTGTTTGTGGATCCATTTGTTTCATATTTTTTATTGCACTGTATCTGTACTTGTATTTCTACTTACCTAATTGTACCCACCCGGTACAATCTGGTCTACTTTGTAAATAGTGCTACGGTTGACGCTTTATAAATCAAGAGTAATACTAATAATAATAAAAAATAATAATAATAATATTTGTGTGACAAAAATAAGGCTACCTATTAAGTAACCATAATAGCCAATATATTATTAAAAGCAAACTATAAGGTTGATGTATGAAAAATAAAAAAATGTCTAAAAGTATCAAAACAAAAGGTAATAAGAGAGTTATCACCTAGCTATTGAGACGTGGTCCCTAATAGGCTAGGACACTGCACCCCTCATTTACAGTGCCTTGCAAAAGTATTCACCTCCCTTGGCATTTTTCGTGTTTTGTTGCCTCACAACCTTGGATTAACATGGAATGTTTGAGGATTTGCATAATTTAATTTACAGAACATGCCCACAACTTTGAAGATGATGTTTTTTTATTTTATTGTGAAGCAGACAACAAATAGGACAAAATAACAGAAAAAGTCAATGTGCATAACTATTCAATCCCCAAAAGTCAATACTTTGTAGGGCCACCTTTTGCGGCAATGAAAGCTCCAAGTCACTTTGCTCCAAGTCTCTATGAGCTTGCCACATCTTACCACTGGGATTTTTGCCCATTCCTCCTTGCAAAACTGCTCCAGCTCCTAAAAGTTGGATGGTTTGAGCATATAAACGGGAAACTTTAAGTCTGACCACAGATTTTTCTATTGTATTTAGGTCTGCGCTTTGACTAGGCTATTCCAACACATTAACATGTTTCCCCTTAAACCACTCAAGTGTTGCTTTAGCAGTGTGTTTGGAGTCATTGTCCTGCTGGAAGGTGAACCTCCGTTCTAGCCTCAAATTACACACAGAGTGGTACAGGGTTTGCTCAAGAATATCCCTGTATTTAGCACCATCCATCTTTCCATCAACTCTGACCAGTGTCCCAGTTCCGGCTGCTGAAAAATATCCCCACAGCATGATGCTGCCACCACCATGTTTCACTGGGGATGGTGTTCTTTGGGTGATGTGATGTGTTGGGTTTGCATCAGATATAGTGTTTTCTTCAACAAAAAGTTAAATTTTAGTCTCATCAGACAGAGCATCTTCCTTCATACATTTTGGAAGTCTCCCACATGCCTTTTCGCAAACTCAAAATGTGCCATTTTGTTTTTTGATGAAAGTATTGGTTTTCTTCTGGCCACTCTGGATAAAGCCCAACTCCATGGAGCGTATGGCTTATTGTTGTCCTATGTACAGATACTCCAGTCTCTGCTGTGGAACTCTGCAGCTCCTCCAGGGTTACCATAGGTCTCTGTGCTGCCTCACTGATTAAACCCTCCTTGCCCAGTCCGTAAGTTTTGGTGGGTGGCCGTCTTGGCAGGTTTGCTGTTGTACCATGTTCTTTCAATTTGGTTATGATAGATCTGATGGTGCTCCTGGGGATCATCGAAAGATTTGGATATTTTTTATAACCTAATTCTGATTGTACTTCTCAACAACATTATCCCTTACTTGTTTGCAGAGTTCCTTGGTCTTCATGGCAGTGTTTGGTTAGTGGTGCCTCTTGCTTAAGTGTTGCAGCCTCTGTGGCCTTTCAAAAAAGTTGTGTAAATGTAATGACAGATCATGTGACACTTAGATTGCACACAGGTGGACATCATTTCACTAATTATGTGACTTTTGAAGGTAATTGGTTGCACCAGAGCTTTTTATGGGCTTCATAACACAGGGGGTGAAAACATACACACATGCCAATTTTCTGATTTCTATTTCTAAAAATTAGTTTTATGTATATATTTTTCTCATTTCACTTCACCAACTTAGACTATTGTGTTCTGATCCATCACATATAATTCAGATTAACAAAACTTTGAACTTAAGGCTGTAATGTAACAAAATAGGTAAAAAGTTAAGGGGGTGAATACTTTTGCAAGGCACTGTAGTCCTACAAAGTCTGTATCTGCATACTCAGCAGTGGGAATGACCATAAGGGAATGCTTTTTGGATGTTTATTCACTTTAATGATATGTTTTAATTGATTATCCTTGTAATGTGATACGTTTTTAAACCACAGGTTGATTATATCCCTAGTCAAATCCAAGAAGCTTACATATCCCATCAATTGATGGGCAGCATTTACTTTAGATGTGTGCTATCTATGTGTGTGGTGTACATAGTTACATAGTATTTGACGTTGAAAAAAGACTTTTAGTCCATCAAGTTCAACCTTTTAAGATTTCCTCTGATCTGCAATGTGCAGATTAGTTGTTAATTGATCCAGAGGAAGGCAAACAGAAAAAAAAACACTGAAACATTGCCAATCATCCCAAAAGGGAAGAAGTTGAATTCCTTCCTGACCCCAGAAACTGGTGATCCGATTCATCCCTGGATCAATACTCCCTCTCTAATTAACCAGGATAACCCTGAATGCCCTTTTTATTTTAAAATATATCCAATCCCTTTTAACGTTATCTATCAAATCTGCTGTCCACAGATTAACTACCCTTACTGTGAAGAACCATTTTCTTTCTTAAAGGTGGAATCTTTTTACTTCATACCTCAAAGGATGTCCTCTTGTCAGTTGAAAACCTCTTGGCTAGAGATGTTGCAAACATAAAATTTTCGGTTCGCGAACCGCGGACGCAAATTTCATCAAATGTTCGCGAACGGGAGAACCGGGCGAACCGCCATTGACTTCAATGGGCAGGCAAATTTTAAAACCCACAGGGACTCTTTCTGGCCACAATAGTGATGGGAAAGTTGTTTCAAGGGGACTAACACCTGGACTGTGGCATGCTGGAGGGAGATCCATGGCAAAACTCCCACGTAAAATTACATAGTTGATGCAGAGTCTGGTTTTAAGCCATATAGGGCATAAATCACCTAACATTCCTAAATTGTTTGGAATAACATGCTTTAAAACATCAGGTATGATGTTGTATCGATCAGGTAGTGTAAGGGTTACACCCGCTTCACAGTAACAGACAAATCTCCCCGTTTAATGCACCACAAACAACCGCAAACAGTCCCTTTGCACAACCACAAACTCCCCATTTGCACAAGGTTGGATACCAAGCTAGCCATGTCCCATTCCTTGTCCTCACTGATGTCATTGAAGGTCTCTTCCTCCACCCAGCCACCAAGGGTCCCCCAAAGGTGACAACAAGCCCCCTGGGACGCCTGCTGTGTTTGGTCTTCCACCTCCTCAAAGCCACCTTCCTCCTCAGACTCCTCTTCTTCAGACTCCTTTCTCTGCTTTGCCTCTGTCTGCGTTATTATAAGGTGTGTACTGTTAAGTAGTACTATTCCTATCGGTTTAATCCCTGTTACGTCCACTATTAGTGAAGTGTATATGGCATTGATTTTTGGAAGCGGGAGATGGAAAAAGATGCTTGGTCAGTCCTCCCACTTCAAATTTGGGGCACTGCGCGTGCAATCTAAGGTGCCACCAGATAGGAGTGGTGTGTTCAGTTGTACTATTTATTCCTATTGGATTCAATAAAGCCAATAAACCTGGCCCGTTACTAGCCAGGAAACTACAAACCAAAACAACACAAAATAGGATACTTCAAATTAAGACCTTGAAGGGAGAAAAAACAACAAACCCAAATAAGATCCAGAATATTTTTACAAAATTTTACAATACCCTTTATACGGCAACAAAACACATAGATCTACACAAAATGAGGTGATTTCTTAATTCCTGTGATCTCCCCTTAATAGAAGAAAATGACTTAGAGACTTTAAATGCCAAAGTGACCCTAGAGGAAGTGAGAAAAGCAGTCCAGAACCTGAAACCTGGTAAGTCACCAGGCCCAGACGGGTACACCAATTTATATTATAAAAAATTTATAGACATATTAGGCCCGCACTTGGTCACTCTAACGGAGTTCTAGAGGGCAAGCAAACACCAGCAGAGCTGAACAGGGCAGATATCGCTCTATTTCCTAAGTAGGGTAGAGATGCTCTAGAACCAAAAAACTACAGGCCAATATCATTACTAAACTGTGATACAAAGATCCTGTCAAAAATAATAGCGGATAGAATGTCATCCTTCTTGCTTAAGTTAATACATAATGACCAAGTAGGCTTTGTCTCCCACAGGCAAGCGGGAGACAACATTAGAAAAGTAATGAATCTACTGTACCACACCAAAGCCTCTAAAATTCAAGCCTGTCTTATGGCCTTTGACATTGAAAAGACGTTTGATTCCGTGGAGTGGACCTACCTATATGCCACGCATGAAAAGTTTGGTATTAAAGGCCATTTCATAAATCTCATACACTCATTATACAAATCATCCAGGGCAAGGTTACAGATTTTGGGAGATGAGAGATCCTTAATTAACATAGAAAGAGGAACAAGACAGGGTGCCCCCTTTCTCCCCTTCTATTCGCAATAGCAATAGAACCCCTGGCTCAGACAATTAGGGCCAACGCTGGGATCAGTCCCTGCTCATCTGTGGGCAGATGAGCAGGGACTGCTCAGCGTGAAACACGGAGTGGCGGATGGTTGAGAGGGGGCAAGCAGGAGGAGGATGGCGGCTTTGACTTTGTGTGCTGCTTGTACTCATGTGTTGATCCCATAGGTGTTTGTGATGTGACATCATGTGCCTTCGCAAAGAAGATGTACCTAGGTGGGTGTTGGACTTTCCACGACTCAGTTTCTTTTTGCACAGGTTGCAAATGGCATTGCTGTTGTCACAGGCAGACACACAAAAAAATTGCCACACTGCTGAGCTCTGCAATGACGGCATTCTGGTGGTGGCAACAGCATGCCTTGACTGGCGGCTGTCTGGCTGACTCCGGGTGCCAATGCATGCTGTCTGACTGTGCCACTAGCTACTTGCGACGACCTCCTCCTGCTTCCAACTCGTCTCCCCATCTGAACTTTCCTCCTGTTCTTCTTCTCTTATAGCGGGCACTCACATGACATCCACGGACGCATCGTCATCATCAACGGCTTCACTTGTATCTGACAACTCAACAAAGGAAGCAGCACCGGGTACAACATCATCATCATCAGACCGTAAGTCCATGTGTGTAATGCTGCCTGACTGGGACATATCCCTGTTATCTACATCCTCTGGCACTAATGTTTGCGCATCACTAATTTCTTCCAATGGATGTGTAAATAACTCTGCTGATGGATCAAGTGAAGCGGCTGTGGTGCTAGTGTTGGTGGTGGCAGCAGGCGGGCGAGTGGTAACTGGAGAGGTGCCCGAAGCTAAGCTGGAGGAGGATGGTGCGTCTAGGTTCCGAGCGGAAGCTGTAGAAGATTGGGTGTCCTATGATAGCCAGTCAAC
Organism: Discoglossus pictus; assembly: GCA_027410445.1. Taxonomy (NCBI): domain Eukaryota; kingdom Metazoa; phylum Chordata; class Amphibia; order Anura; family Alytidae; genus Discoglossus; species Discoglossus pictus. The sequence goes on along the minus strand of CM050164.1, from coordinate 332,811,040 downwards.
CATGTCCTCAGAACTTCTCAAGTTCAGGGTACGTGGCCTCTGAAAACTGGGCATTATTCTAGGGCCAAAGGGAATCACAGCACAACGACCACGACGGCCCCTGCGGGGTGGCCTGCCTCTGCCTGTCATTTTTTTTCGATTAGTGGTACTATGCGTGCAAGCTACTGTGACACCATATATGAGTGTCACTGTGCACTGGCAAAAGTTGGCACAGTAGGCCTAACACACACGCCTGTAGGCAGGCAACTGATATTCAATGAATTACAGTAAAAAAAGTGTTGTTTTATGTCACTGTACACTACGGTTGCACCAGATATGACGTATCACTGTACACTGGCAAAAGTTGGCAGAGAGGATGCAATAGGCTTCACACACACGCCTGTAGGCAGGCAATTGCTATTCAATCTATTACAGTCAAAAAAGTGTTGTTTTATGTCACTGTACACTACGGTTGCACCAGATATGACGTATCACTGTGCACTGGCAAAAGTTGGCAGAGTCAATGCAATAAGCTTCACACTCACGCCTGTAGGCAGGCAATTGCTATTCAATTTATTACAGTCAAAAAAGTGTTGTTTTATGTCACTGTACACTACGGTTGCACCAGATATGACGTATCACTGTGCACTGGCAAAAGTTGGCAGAGTAGATGCAATAGGCTTCACAAACGCCTGTAGGCCATCAATTGCTATTCAATCTATTACAGTCAAAAAAGTGTTGTTTTATTTCACTGAGCACAATATAAGCTGTGAGCCTGACACAGGCAGGCAACTGAAATTAGATTAAAAGAAAAAAGGGTTGTTTTTTTCAATGTATGGTACACCAACTATGACTGGTGAAACAGAGCAGAATATTAGCTGTGAGCCTGACACAGGCAGGCAACTGAAATTAGATTACAGGAAAAAAATGGTTGTTTTCAATGTATGGTACACCACCAGGTATGAGTAGTGAAAATAAGCACAATGTAAGCTGTTAGTTGTTAGCCTGTCACACACATGCTGGCAGGCAGGCAGGCATATGCAATTAGGTTACACAGAAAAAATAGAAAAATAAAATAAATGATGTTCTAGCCCTAAAACGGGCTTTTTGGGTTGCTGTCCTTGCAGCAGATATCAGATGAGTCCTTCAAGTCTGTAGTGGAAGCTAAATACACAGCCTGGCCCTCTATTTCCCTATTAAATCTCCAGCAGCTACACTATCTGTCCTCTCACAACAAATGCAGCTTCAGAATGATTCTAAAATGGATGCTGTCCTTCAGATGGAAGGCTCTGGAAGGGAGTGTATGCTGCTGATTGGTTGGAATGTGTCTGCTGACTGTGAGGTGCAGGGTCAAAGTTTCCTCAATGATAAAGAATAGTGGGTGGACCGAAAAGCGCATGTGTCCGCCGTCTGCTGCGAGCGTGAAAGAGCCAAAATCGCTGCGAATAGTCCGTGGGCGAACTGTCCGGGACATCTCTACTCTTGGCACAAAAAGCTCCCTTGACAAATCTGTATTTATATAATGTAACCAAATATTGTCTTAGGCACCTTTTTTCTAGAGAACATTTGTTTAATTTGGTTAGTCTTTCTTCATAACTTGGCCTCTTTATTCCCCTTATTAGTTTTGTTGCCCTTCTCTGTACCTTTTCCAACTTTAAAATGTCCTTTTTATGAAGTGGTGCCCAAAATAGTACTGCATATTCTAAATGAGGGCGTACTAGGGATTTGTATAGTGGCAGAATTTTATTTGCTTACCTTGATTCTATAACCTTCTTTATATATGCTAATATTTTATTTGCCTTTGCAGCTGCTGCTTGGAATTGTGCACTTTTACCTAGGTAGTTGTCCACAACCACTCCCAAATCCCATTCAATATCTAAAACCCCTAGATTTGCTCCATTAATATTATATCTTGCATGGTTATTTTTCTTTCACAAATGCACAACTAACATTTATTTGTATTAAATTTCATCTACCAATTAGATGCCTCTAATTTATGTAAATCCACTTGGATAGAAAGTTCATCATTATCTGATTTAATTACCTTGCACAACTTCTTGTCAGCAAAAATGGAGACACTACAGTCCTACTTCTACGTCATTAATAAAAATGAGAAGACCTAATACTGACCCCCGCGGAACCCCACTCACAACATGAGTGCAATTTGAGTATGTTCCATTTGCCACAACCCTTTGCTTCCTGTGTTTTAGCCAGCTCTCAATCCACGAGCAGATATTTACTGCAATTCCTGTATCCCTTAGTTTGCACAAAAGTCTCCCACGTGGCACTGCAAAATTCAAAAAGACTACATCCACTGAGTTGCCCTGATCCAAGTTCCTACTAACCTCCTCATAGAAACTAATTGGATTTGTTTGACATGACCTATCCCTCATAAATCCATGTCGACTCCTACTTCGAATCCTGTTTAAATAGACATATTCTTGTATATTGTCCCTTATTAACCCTTTTAAAAGCTTTCCCACTATAGTAGTGAGGCTCACTGGTCTATAAATCCCCGGATTTGCTCTTCCTCCTTTCTTAAATATAGGTATCACCTCTGCTCTTCGCCAGTCATCTGGTAGCGACTCTGCATTGAGTTAATCTTTAAAAATTAGATAAAATGGTTTGGCTATTACAGAATCTAGTTCCCTCAGTACCCTTGGTTGTATTCCACCAAGACCTGGGGTTTTATTAACATTATTTTTTTTAAACTACTTTTGGATTTTTTCCTGAGTTAACCAATTATTTGTTGTAGGTAGCATAGCCCCATTATGCTGCAGTGTCCCAACCACTTGTACCTCCCTTGTGTATACAGAAGAAAATAACCTATTTAGATCATCTGCCTTTTCCTGGTGATTTATTATCAGACTGCCTGTTTCACATTGTAATGTTCCTATAACTTCCATCCTGGCCTTATTCCATTAATATATTTAACAAATATTTTTGGGTTAGTCTTAATCTCCTTCTCAAGTAACTTTTCATTTTCTATTTTAGCCAGTCTAATAGACCTTTTGCAAGCATTGTTGATTTCCTTGTACTCACGAAAAGCACTCTGTGTGCCTTTTTTTTTTTTTTTTTACTCCGGATCTTGATATTTAAATCATTGTTAAGCCACATTGGATGTGATTTTCTCCTTTTACTTTTATTCCCACATGGTATATGATGATAAGTATGTATATTTAGTAAGGATATAATGTTGTCCATTTATGTTCAGTATTTTTATCTGTAAGTTCTTTGTCTCAGTCTATACTTTGCATTGCTGCACTTAGACTGTTAAAATCTGCCCTTTTAAAATTATGAGTTTTTGTTGGCCCCTTACAGTTTTTTTTTTTTTAATTCAATCTCAAATGAGACTGGGTTGTGATCACTGTTTCCCAAAGGTTGCCCTATTTCAACATTTGATACCATATCTATATTATTTGTGATAACTAAATCCAAGATAGCATAATTTCTAGTTGGTTCTTGTATAACCCAGGCAAGTTAATGATCCCTGAGTGTACTCAAGAACCTGCTTCCCTTTGCTGTACGGCTGGTCTCATTCATCCAGTTAATATCAGGGTAGTTTAAATCTTCCATTATTAAAACTTTCCCATGCTTAGCTGCATTTCCAATCTGTAACAATAATTGCATTTCCTCACTTTCAATTATATTTGGGGGTCTATAGCATACTCCTAATATTATTTTTGAATTTTCTGCTCCGCAATTTAACTTTAGCCACAAACATCCAACATTACCGCTAGTTCAAGCATAAATATTTTTTTCTGACTATAGGCTTAACATACAGACAAATCCCTCCTCCTCTTTTACCATTGCCCCTATATTTCCTAAATAGTTTATAACCATCCAGATTAACAGTCCACCACCATGTTTCAGTAATGTTTATTAAATCACATTTTTCCTTAAATGCTAATAATTCTAACTCGCCCATTTTCCTGGCAAGCTCCTGGCATTAACAAGCCTGCACTTTATGCTATGAGTTTGTAGTTTGTAAGTGCCTGCCTCTGTGTTTGAGTTACTTCGTAATACCTCCCTCTTGACTATACTGTAGTAATCCTACCCCAATCTCCTCCCACGTGAGTAGTTAATTCATCCCTTACCCCCTCTATACTTTTTACCTCATTACTTTAATCTAGTCCCTTACCCCACCTACTAGTTTAAAAACTCCTCCAGCCTTTCTACCAGTGGCGGCTGGTGAACTATAAAGTTGGAGGGGCGCCAGGGCAAGACTTGGCTCCTCCCCTTACACAGACCCCACCCCTTTTAAATCTCCTCCCCTGTTGTCATATTGACCTTTATATGCCCTGCCCAATGACCTTATACTTGCCCTGCCCATTGAAATAGACTCCACCTACTTATTTTTTTATACCTTTTAAAAATTGCAGAATCTTGGGATTCGGCAAATAATAAAATTTCTCTTCAGCATGAATGTAATGACACTCACCAACAGTTGACTCTCCTTCTCGGGTTGTCTTCAAGTGTAGTAGTCCAAAATAGTCTGCATCCGCAGAGTGTTTGGACCTTGGCGTGATATAAAACCAGCATAAAAATCAGAGAGTGCAAGACCATAACTGTATTTAAAAACACTTATGAAACCAAGCGAGACTAGGCCCCAACCCTACCTAAAACCCCATATTATACAAAGCGGGACTACAACCGGACCTTTCAAACCCACATTATATCAAGCAGGACTATATAGCCCAAACCGTACCTAAAAAAACATAAAATACCAAGCAGGACTAAATAGGGCCCAAACCGATCCTTAAAAACCCACATTACACCAAGTGGGACCATATAGGCCACAACCGGACTTTAAAAACCCACATTACACCAGGAGGGATCATATAGGCCCCAACCGTACCTTAAAGACCCACATTACACCAAGCGGGACCATAGAGGCCCCAACCGGACCTTAAAAACCTTAAAATACCAAGCGGGACTAAATAGGCCCAAACCAGACCATTCAAACCTTAAGATACCAAAGCGGGACCATATAGGCCCCAACCAGACCTTCAAAACCTTAAAATACCAAGCCGGACTATATAGGCCCAAACTTGACCTTACAAAACCCACATTACACCGAGCGGGACCATATAGGCCCCAATTAGACCATAAAAACTGACATTACACCAAGCGGGACCATATAGGCCCCAAACGGACCTTAAAAACCCACATTACACCAAGAGGGACTATATAGGCCCCCCCCTCTACTTTACTGGCCTTGCGATGAGCACCTTTGGCACTCATCACGCGTCTCACAATGAGTGCCTTTGGTGCTCATTTTGAGCCTCTACCTCCCTCTACTCCCCCCCCCTACTTTACCGGCCTTGCGATGGGCCTCGCAATGATCGCCGTTGGTGCTCATAACAGGTCTCGCATTGAGCGTCTTTCCCCCCTCTACCTGTCCCCCCTCTACTTTACTGGCCTTGCGATGAGCGCCAAAGGCGCTCATCACGTGCCCCGCTCATTGCGAGCCTCTCCCCCTGTGTCTCGTCCCCCCTCCTGTCCCCTCCTCTGTGTCTCTTCCCCCCCTTTGTGTCTCTCCCATCTCCCTCCCCTGTGTCTCTTCCCCCCTGTGTCTCTCACCCCATATCTATCCCCTGTGTCTCTCCCCCCGCCCTCTGTGTCTCTTCCCAATCTCCCTCCCCTGTGTGTCTTTCCCCTGCTCCTCTCCCTCCTCCTATAGGAATAAAAGTACAAGAACAAGAGAGGCCTCCACCATACAGAGATAATACATACACAGATATATATATATATATATATATATATATATATAAAAGAATTGGTTTGGTGATGCAGTGGGTTAGAGCTCTGTGCTTCCACAGCTATTGACATGGGTTCTAATCCAAACCAGTTCCACTACAGAAGGAACTGACAATCCACTCCAGTATCACTGCCTGTGCAAACTTACTTGGTTGAGGAGATCAGCAGGGGAAAATCCAGTCAGTAAAAAGAGCAGGAACAGAGAGGGGGAGTGTTTGAGATAATTGGCTTTATATAAAACCTTCCTGATGTCATATCATAACAATAAGCTCTATAAGCTTGGGGGCATTCAGTGGGTAGGTTCATAGCAACCAGACAGCCTGCAGTACTGATTGGCTGATGCTGCAAGCTGTCAGTCTGCCAAATTTATACAATTGCAGCAGCGTCAATTAACATTAACTCAGTTTACAGCGATGCAGTAATATGATCTAGCAGTGCAGCCCCAACTAGAGAGACCAGGCAATGGGGAAAGCACACAAAGGGTTCATTTAAAGTGATAGATGCATATTTTTAACAAAAACATATGAAAGAAGACATGACAGCTGATATACGGATATAATTACATTGTACTTTCTATATAAATTTAAAATACAATATTAAAGTGATTGATAGTTTTGGGGGGGCGCCTGCCCATTTGCCCCTATGCACCAGCCGCTCCTTCTTTCTACCATACTATCCCCTAGCACACAAGCTCCATCATCATTAAGGTGTAATCCATCCCTGCTATAGAGATTGTACCCAAGTAAGAAGTCAGCCCAGTGTACTAAAAACGCGAAGTCCTCCTTAGTGCCCCACTTTTTTAGCCGATGCATTAACCTCCCTAAGCTCCTTGTGGCACAGGTAGTATCTCAGAAAATATTACCATGGAGGTCCTTGCCTTAAGATTATTCCCTAGTTCCCTAAAATCATTCTTTAGGACACTCCATCTTCCACTAACTTTGTCATTGGTACCAATATGTACCAAGACCACCAGTTCATTTCCAGCCCCTCCCAATAATTTATCTATCCAATCCACAACATGCCAAACCTGAGCCCCCTGGGAGAAATCAAACTGTTTGCTTGCTGGGATCTAGGTGACTAATCACCCTGTCTACACTTCCTAATAATAGAGTCCCCTGCCACCAAAACCTGTCTGTGACTCTGCTTAATCTGCCCTCCCAGTCCTCCAATAAAACTGTTCTCCCGCCTGTTCGAAGAAACAGTTCTATCTGGCATTGTCAGTCCTGAATGGACATCCCCAACTGTTTCACACAATCTGGCAAATCTGTTGGTGCTTCCTGGCCTGCCTCCTCCTCCTGTTCCCCCTGCTTCCTATTGTAACTGTAACACAGCTACCTGCCTGGGCATCCTCACTATCCGCATCTCCACCCTCCATGCTAGACCCAGCTAAAATATCCTCAGTGAGCACCAACTCCCTTACCAGTGTATGTGTGTGTATGTGACAGGATAGTCTATATGATATTCACCTGGATATGATATTCACCTGAAATTATGCCTGCCTGAATGTTGTCCACCAGGGCAGGAAGTCTCTCCGACTCTTTAAAGTGAATAGTCACCACCATATAAGAAGGATAGATCAACTACTCCAATATCCTCTGCAGAAAGCTCACCTCATACAATAGAGAAATAACTTATTTTATTTTATTATATAAGAATGGTAGAATTTCCGGCTGGTATATCCATAGATGTGATATTAACTATTCTGCAGAGCCAAATAAAAAAAAACAAAAAAAAAGATTAACACATAACACAAAACATATGGACGTGGGGGCAACTTCTATATAGGGCATACTATCAGGACCATTATTTTGTGTGCTCGGTTTCATTAATTCCAGCTCCTGTTTTCATCTTTAGAATAATTACTTATTCTTTTTCTGAGGAGTTTACCCATGTTTTCAATTTTATTAGTGTCTTTTGTGATAGACCTATAAATATTGCTCCTGTTTCTAACTGAAATAAAATATACAATGAATAAGAACTATCATTCTAAGTGGGCATCTGTATTTGTTTCCATTTTTTTGCTATTAGTAATTTTACCGATGGAATTATTTGTAAAATAAATGCTCTCTTTTCTATTGTTATTGTTTTCGGTATTATATAAACTAATGCAATTAATTTTAGTTATTATAGATATTTTTTCAAAGCACAATTTCCAAAGACTTTGGATTTGTGGGCATTCCCACCATAGGTGAAATAAATTTCCTTTTATCCCACATATTCTCCAACTCTCATTATTGTTTTTTATGGTTGAAAATGTAGAAATATTAAGATGAGAGAGATACCACCTATTAAGGATTTTACAGTATACTTCTCTCATAGAATAATGTTTTATATAATTATTAGTATATTCAAATGCATTGGACCATGTTTCCTATGTCCAAGTCTTACTAGTTTTATCCCCTTCATACTTGTCTTTAAGAATCCGATAACAATTAGATGTTAAGATTTTTTTTTTTTGTATACAAGTCTTCAATTTTCAACTTTTTACCAGCATTAATATTTGTTATTATTTAAATTCTTCTTGTATAACTTTAAACTATTTCACTGAGTTATCTATATATAAATTAGAGATCTGTTGAATGCCCCACTTGACCCATGGTTGTATATTTGGGATATTTAACCTCTCTGCTAATGTCGATATTGGAGTTAAATAAATGTTGCTAATTCCATTTTTTTATTTAACTAAGCCCAGAATTTCCAAAGTCCTTCCAATAAGATATTCCCTTTTCTTATCTTCTCTTTATCATAGTTGTCATACCACACTATGGCCCTCATTCTATTATCGGACGTAAATCGGCCGCAAAGCTGCGATTCCTTGCGGGGCTCCCGTTACCTTGCAATTTAATTATATGGCGCCGCAAGGCTATCCCCTTACTGCCAGCCGTATATCTTGCAATCGGCCTTAAGCTCAGAAATCTTTAAATGCAAAACTAAATTCAAGACGGCACTGTAAAGCTCTGTAAATGCTAGGGATCATTATGGGAGACATGAGGATTATTGGGACCCCCCTATCAGCCCAAATCCGAGATTATATTAACTGTTTATTTTCCGGCCGCAGCGTGGGCGGGTCTGAGGTGCTCCAAGCCCTCTGGACTTTTTACATGGATATGTGACATAAATTAAAATAAAATTTTATTTACGGATTTAAGTTTAGTTGAATGTTGTGCTATTAATGCTAACACCTACAATCACTTTATAGCAGGATGGCTTTTTTATGTGCTTATTTGTGTGCCTGCGGGACCTTTTTGCTGCAAGTAAGCTGCGGCTCGGTTTTAGCCTTGCAGAGAGGTTTCCCGGAGCAATTGAATAGCAACCAGGATTTTCTTACGGCCAAAACTCTTGCGGCCATTTAAGATTAAAGGCTTTCCTCCGGCGCATGCGGCCGCAAGGGATAGCAAGGAGCCGGCCGCAAGCCTGCCAGAATCCCCGGACGGAAGGGAATAGAATAGGCGAATAGCTTGCGGCCGGTCCTTGCGGCCCCGCATCTCCTACGGCCGATAATAGAATGAGGCCCTAAGTCTTTTATATTACCCTTTACTATGTTATGGTTTTCTATTTGGATCCATCCTATATTAATGTGTGTTATAATCCACTCTATCACATGAGAAAGCATAAATGCATTATGATACATTCTAATATCTGGGAATGATAATCCACCCCTATTAAAATTCCTACAAATTATAGAAAATTTTATTTGTGGTTTTCTTCCATATATATAAAATCTTGAAAGTGCTTTATCAATGCTTTAGTTAAGGGGATGGGAATACTTCTCATAAGGTATTTAATCTGAGGCAGTATAGTCATCCTGATGGCAGCTATTCTGCCTAAAAGAGGAAATTCATGTTTTTTCCAAGATGTAAATATGCTTGTAAGTTTAGCATGAAGTTTTTTTATAATTTGGTGTAATAATTTGATCTATATTGTTGTAAAAGTTGATTCCTAAGTGTGTTAAAAAAAAAATTCCAATTGAAATGAAATTTACTTTTTATTTTTTCCATATCCTGATTTTTAATATTATTTAACACTAGCGACTTGCCCGTCAAAAATGACGGGGCAATAAATTGTAAGGCAGGTAATTCTGTTTGATAGTGTTTTTTTTTTTGTGTATATGAACTTTTGTATGGCAAATAAATAATTAATAAATTAATATACTTTACATATTTGTAAGTAATATATGCAGGAAGCATTGTGCTGAAGAGCTGCCAATCTGTTTAAATGTCAGTTTGCACTATTGTGGAGCTGAGGTGTAAATGTCTGCAGTGTGTATTGTAAATATGCTGCGTGCGCGAGGGGAAGCTGTTAGTGTAGCTGTGTATTTCCGCATTCTGTAAGTTAGTGTTGTAAAATGGCGGCGAATGTGTATGTGGTACGCGGGTGTGGATGATTTAGCGTCCTTGGTAAAAGTGTATCTTGTACCTCGTATGGCTTTTTGGAAAAGACGTATTTGCTTGGTGGTGTTTTGAAAGTTTAGGGTCCTATAGCCTTGTTTTTGTTTTTTTTGTCTGCCATTTTTTCTCTAGGGGATCTTTATGTGTCTAAACTCTGTAATTTGGACTTAAATTGAGCTGTAACTTCACTTGCAGAGGTCCTGGGTGCCCCTCCCCCTTGCTGTGGGTAAGCTTTTTATGTCTTTTTTGTGTGTATTTTATGTTTTTTTAATGTTTTCAGGTGCGCGCGGTTCGGCCGTTAAGGTCGTATTTTTGCAAGTTTTGTAATGTTTTCTTTTCTAAGTCCCGTGGCTCGTATTTTTTTATTTTAAGTTCGTACATTTTTTGTTCTAAGTCCCCCAGCTCATATTTATTTGTGTAAGTCCGTATTTAGTGATTGCATGTTAGATGTATTTTGTCAAAGTCCTGCTTCTGTGGGTGTTTGTAACCTGTTGTGAGGTGGCGTAGAGCCTCCACCTCGGCAAATGGGGCTCATTGCAGCCCATGTGGGAGCCTCCACCTCCGCAAATGCAGCCCCTCGCTTTGCGAGGGTCCGCATTTGTGGCCTGCAATGAGGCTTTGGCTCATTGCAGCCGATGTTGGAGCTTCCACCTTCTGCAAATGCAGCGCAGTTCTTGCGAGCCCGCAAAGCGTGACGACGATTATGTGATTATAACCATTTTTGCCGTATTTAACTCTGCTGAAGGCCTTTTCTGCATCCAATGACATTATGACCATTGGAATCTTATTACTTTTTACATATGTCAAAATGTCAATTTATTTTCTTGCGTTATAATTTCCCTGCCTACCTATCACAAAGCCTGTTTGCTCTCCAGCAATTAATTTATTTATTACTGAATTCAATCTTTGGGCCAGGATTTTAGCATAAAGCTTTATATCTGTATTTTGGAAGGATATCGGGCGAAAGTTTTTATAATCACTCAGGTCTTTATCAAGTTTTGAGATATTTATGATTAATACCTCCAACATTTCACATGGGGTTTTCCCCTTTTGTTTAAATTTGTTGAAAACGTTGCTCAGATGTTTTACAAGTATTAATTAAAAAATGTTAAAAAAAAGAGACTATTGAAGCCATCAGGGCCAGGAGCAGTGGGAATTTTCAATTTAGATATAGCTATTGGAATTTCCTCCACTGTTATTTATTGATTTAATGTATTAATTTCAGTTAATGATAATTTAGGCAATTTGATTAGATCTAAAAAGTCTTTTGAGTTGAAGGTTTAATAAAATGTTTCACTTTTTCTAGATTATAGAGAGTACTATAATAGTTTGCAAACACTTCTATATATTTAGGTTTTGAGCAATTTTTTTCATATATCTTTAATAGAATTAATATGATTAGATAGGATTTTTTTTCTTAATTTATTTGCCAGCATTTTACTGATTTTATTTCCTTGCAAATTAAAATTATTTTGTAGCATCCAAATGTATTTGTCCACTTTCTCCTGTTTGAATCTTTTCAATTTGATTTTGCAAATCTTGAATTTTACTAATGTTTTCTTTCATCTTATTAAGCCTTTCAATTGTGCCCAGATCAATATACAAATCTCTCAAGTTCTTCCCTCTGTTTTTTGTTGTTGTTGTGCGTGATGTTAAATAATAATATTTCTAATATATGCCTTATGGCTATTCCATAGTATTGATTTTGAGATTAGAGAATTTTCATTTATCTCAAAAAATGGATTTAGTTCTTCCATTATTATTTTCCTATTATGATAATTATTTAACACTGCTGTATCTAACTTCCAAATTTTATTGCAACTATTGATTTGACCCGTTTTATGATTCATTTTGACCATTCCATGGTCTGTCTATGCTATTGGTCCAATTTCTATTTCAATAATTTTTTCCAAAGTCTTGTGTTTTGTTTTTGTATTTGTTGAATTTCAGGCACATACCGTATATACTCGAGTATAAGCAGACCCGAGTATATGCCGAGGCACCCATTTTACCACAAAATACTGGGTAAAATGAGTGACTCGAGTATAAGCCGAGGGTGGGAAATGTACTGCCCCCTGTGTCCCTCTTGTGCCCTCTGTGTCCCCCTCTCTCTCCATGTCTCTTCACCCCTCTCCCTTCCCTGTGTCTATTCCCCCCTCCATTATCACCCTCCTTAACCCCACTCCTCAACCTCCCTCCTCATCCTCAACCTCCCTCCTCATCCTCAACCTCCCTACTCATCCTCAACCTCCCTCCTCATCCTCAACCTCCCTCCTCAACCTCCCTCCTCAGCCTTAACCTCCCTACTCATCCTCAACCTCCCTACTCATCCTCAACTCCCTCCTCAACCTCCCTCCTCATCCTCAACCCCCTCCTCAACCTCCCTCCTCATCTTCCCTCCTCAACCCCCCCATCCTCAACCCTCCTCCTCAACCCCCCATCCTCATCCTCCCTCCTCAACCCCCTATCCTCAACCCCACATCCTCAACCCCCCTCCTCAACCTCAACCCCCCTCCTCAACCCCTCCTCCTCATCCTCAACCTCCCTCCTCCTCCTCAACCTCCCTCCTTAACTCCCCCATCCTCAACCCCTTCCTTAACCTCCCTCCTCAACCCCCCATCCTCAACCCCCTCCTCAACCCCATCCTCATCCTCAACCCCCTCCTCAACCTCAACCCTCCTCAACTTCAACCCCCCCTCAACCCCAACCCCCCTCCTCAACCTCCCTCCTCAACCCCCCATCCTCAATCCCCTCCTCAAGACCCCCATCCTCATCCTTCCTCCTCAACCCGCCATCCTCATCCTCAACCCCCTCCTCAACCTCAACCCTCTTAAACCTCAACCCTCCTCAACCTCAACCCCCCTCAACCCCAACCCCCCCTCCTCAACCTCCCTCCTCACCCCCCCATACTCATCCTCTCTCCTCAAACCCCCATCCTCATCCTCTCTCCTCAAACCCCCATCCTCAACCTCCCTCCTCAACCTCCCTCCTCATCCTCCCTCCTCATCCTCAACCTCCCTCCTCAACCCCCCTCCTCAACCCCCTTCCTCAACCTCCCCATCCTCAACCCCCTCCTCAAGCCCCCAATCCTCATCCTCCCTCCTCAACCCCCCATCCCCATCCTCAACACCCTCCTCAACCTAAACCCCCCTAAATACCTCCCCCCCTCTCCCCTCACTTACCTGCTTGTGCTCCGGCCTCCGCTCCTTGACCCAGCTCCGGCGCCCATGTGACGTCACATGGGCCACGTCATTAGCATATACCGGGTGCCGGCATTGTCACTGTAATTATAATTATAATACAAATGTTTATGCAGCAAATGCTATTCGCAGAAATATTATAATGTATAAACCTGTGCTATTTTGAAAAGTCATATGTTGTAAATCGATTATATGTGTTCATAACATGAACATTGTTTCTTGTATTTTAAAACTTTGTAAATAAAAAAAGAAATAAAAACTATTCTGCAGAGCCATGGTAGTTATCCTTCCCTTATGTCTTTGTCTATAATTTTCAACTTGTTACCAGCATTAATATTTGTTATTTAATGTTATACTTAAATACAACACTTCCTCTAGATACCAATACAGATGGAATAATAAATTTAAGAGCAATTAAATGTTTTGGTTATAAGCAAGCTAAACTTAAACAAATGCAGGAGCCTATACACTAATTTATTCAGACAAGCATTAATAAATATTGCTTCTAGTAATGTTAAAGGTTTTAATAACCTTAATAAAATAAGCATGTCAACATTAGAAATCTAAAACCAGATTTTTTCATATTACAAGAAACACATTTTGCATCATATTTTAATTCATATTATAAGGATTATTATTTTTCGAATAGTTCACAGAAAACAAGTGCAATTGTGATTTTAATACACAATCAATATCCCTCAGTATGCAGATACACTTGGGATGTTCCTTGTATTGCAGACTCAAACCTTGAAGCAGGAATTTAGCACTGTTTATTTAAATTTACCACCAAATAAATGGGTCCGTATGTTAGAAGAACTAGATAAAAAATTAAGTACTCTAAAAAAAGCGACTTTAATTATTGGAGGTTGTAATATGACAATAATGGCATTCTAGATCATTTACATATGCGAAATAACCAACAAAAATATTAGCTCATAAATGTAATATGTTCAAATGCATTGGAATTCAAATGACACCTGTACAGAACAGCATCCTTGACAATGTGCACATTTATTCATTTCACATCCACATCATTCTTATTCAATAATATATTTGATTTTAACATCAACACATTTTTTAAACATGTATTAGAAACAGATATCAGTCCTGCAGTTTTGTCAGGCCAAGTCGTTATTGAATGATACAGTAAATCCTATAAATTAAGATTCAATGAAAATATATAGCTCAATTTAAAAAGTGTAGATTATATTCAGAAAAAGCAATTTTTTCTAAGATGCAGTAAACCAGATAGACTATCAGCATGTAAATTAAAGGGATATACTAAACACTCTAAAAGAATAGAAATCCGCACATGCAAATACCATATCACACATACTTTATATAATATTAAAAGTGAACTTATAATAAATATTTATTCAAAGAGGTACACGTCAGAGTTGTCCACTTTATCCAGTATTATTTGCTATTTGTATGTAACTTCTTGCAGCCACTATGAGAGAAATTAAGATATACATTGGATAAAAGTTGGCAAATGCAGATTTAAGATTAGCCTCTTTGCAGACAAAGTTATTTTGACAATCATAAAACCATTAATATCTTTGCCAAATCTATTTGTATGAAAAAAATACTGTTAAATTAGAGTAAAAATTAATACTGATAATAATAATGTCACATTTAGTTAAAAAGAAAATCCAGTGTTTACATTTCTAAAAAACTGTTTTAATTTTGCTTGGCTGAACTCACAAATAATATATTTTAAAGTACAAATTCCAGCACAGTAACATAACAGATGTGAACAGGAAAACAAAGTACCGTATATACTCAAGTATAAGCCAACCCGAGTATAAGCCGAGGCACCTATTTTACCACAAAATACTGGGAAAACTTAGTGACTCGAGTATAAGCTGAGGGTAGGAAATGTGCTGTCACCTGTGTCCCGCTTGTGCCCTCTGTGTCCCCCTCTTATGTGCCCTCTGTGCCCCTTTCTTGTGTCCCCCTCTCTCTGCCCTGTGTCTCTTCCCCACCCTCTCTCCCCTGTGTCACTTCCCCCTCTCCCTCCCCTGTGTCTCTTCCCCCCTCCCTTCCCTGTGTCTTTTCCCCCCTCTCCCTTCCCTGTGTCTCTTTCCCTCCCCCTCCCTTCCCTGTGTCTCTTTCCCTTCCCTTCCCTTATCACCCTCCTCATCCTCCCACCTCAACCCCCCCTCATCCTCAACCCCCTCCTCAACCTCCCTCCTCAACCTCCCTCCTCAACCCCCCTCCACATCCTCAACCTCCCTCCTCAACTTCCCTCCTAATCTTCATACAACAACCCTCATGAACCTCTCTCCTCAACCCCCTCCTCAACCCCCCTCCTCAACCTCCCTCCTCAAACCCCTCCTCAACCTCTCTCCTCAACCCCCCTCCTCATCCTCAACCTCCCTCCCCAATCCCCTCCTCATCCTCAAACTCCCTCATCAACCCCCCTCCTCATCCTCAACCCTTCCATCCTCAACCCCCTCATCCTCAACCCCCCTCCTCATCCTCAACCCCCTCCTCAACCCCCCATCCTCAACCCCCCATCCTCAACCCCCCATCCTCAATCCTCCATCCTCAATCCCCCATCCTCAACCCCCCATACTCATTCTCAACCCCCCCATCCTCAACCCATCCATCCTCATCCTCAACCCCCCCATTCTCATGCCCACATCCTCAACCCCCTCATCAACCTCAACCCCCATCCTCAACCCCCCATCCTCATCCTAAACCCCCCTCCTCACTTTACCCCTCTAAGTACCTCTCCCTTTTCCCTCACTTACCTTACATCTGCAGCAGCTTCTCGTCCGTTCCTCCGAGCACCTTCCAGCTGCATCTTGACCTGGCTAATGACGGGACGCGCATGTGACTTCATGTCATTAGCATATGCCAGGGACTCAGCATATGCTAATGATGTGATGTCACATGCACGTCACATCATTGGCCGGATCAAGAAGCAGCCGGAAGGAGCGCGGAGGAGCGGAGGAGCTGCTGCAGATGTAAGGTAAGTGAGGGGAAAGGTAGAGGGGGAGGTAATTAGAGGGCTAAAGTGAGGAGGGGAGTTTAGGATGAGGATGGGGGTTGAGGATGGGGGGTTGAGGATGAGGATGGGGGGTTGAGGATGAGGATGGGAGGATGAGGATGGGGGATGAGGATGATAAGGGAGGGGGGAGGGAAAGAGAGACACGGGGGGAAAGAGAGACACAGGGGGGAAGAGAGACACAGGGGGAAAGAGAGATACGGGGCAATAGACAGACATGGGGGAAAGAGAGACACGGGGTGGTGACTTGAGTATAAGCCGAAGGGGCCCTTTTCAGCCTTAAAAAAAGGGCTGAAAAACTCGGCTTATACTCAAGTATATACGGTAATTCAAATAAGATACATTTCAAGCCTACAACAACTGGTTAATTTGTACACTTATACATGTAGCGAGCATTCAATATTAGCTGATCAGCCTGCATGAAGGTAAATGAGAATGTTTCATAATATGTATATGCAGATGACAAACTTAACTCTACCCAGTATAAAAAAATACATTTTTAATAAATAAAATGATGATAGGGAGTGTTTATTATTATTATTATTATTATTATTATTATTATTGTTATTTATTTGTAATGCGCCAACATATTCCATAGCTCTATACTTGGGTAATTTAAAGGTGAAATAGCAATATTTACACAGGGCACTGACTTTGAGCTTAGAATCCAGTGCCCTTAGTGTTTTACCCCAAAGCACCATGCAAGATTGAAAACTTGCAAGCTTACAATCTGTGAATTTTGAGCAGATATTTCTTGGGTTTGGGTGATTACCTTAATTTTACTTTATACCAAATGAGCAATACAGCATTATAAATAGATTACATTAATAGCAATAACAAGAACAATAGATTTTCAGTATTAAACACATTAACTTTTTTGTGGAAGATTAATTATGATTGCAGGAGTTTTGATGTGCTTCATTATGCTTCAATGTGTGCTATTTCCTGTCTATTTTCTACTTCGCTTTTTATAACTTTGTGAATCTACCTGTTTGTTAGGTTTCTATGTAAAATATATAAACATTTCAAATGAGAACATAATTTCTAATTAAGTATATATATTTACTGCTTACTTCCCTAAATTTCTGTTAATGATCCTAGGTTCTACATTAGAATGTTAGTCATATCATTAATACAATTTATGAATATGTATTGTCTATGAAATATTAAATGCAAATCAAATATCTCGCAGAGAAAAGGGGTGCACATATTAAATGATAATGCTCTAGCTAAGGATACCATTCAAATGATCCAAAGCATAGTTTGTAATATTGAAAAGATAAAAGCATCCCAGGCTCATATAATATATTGGTGCATAAAGCTACTTGATGTGAAATTTTAATTTGGCTATTGATTGTTATACTGTTTTACCAACTGCATATATTTTTTGTATTTCTAAATGAATTACAGTGTTTTTATAAATTAGGACTAATTTGCATTTTAATTCAACATTTATTATGATAAAAAAAAAATCATGAAATACACCTGTGCACTAAGTTCAAATGCTGTTTAACATTTAATGTGGAAAAATTCATTATGGTAATTTCAAAAACTGAGCATGCAAAGTATTTTTACTTTGTATTACACATTACAGAAGTGTCTTACTGCAGCTCTTAGGCGTGTTCTGAGGTTTGAATTAAATATATTGCAAAAAAATATGTATATACATTGTATTCTAGTGACCCTGAGCCATATTCTGTTCCTATATCACAAAGTTACACTTACAAAAAGCGCAAAGTAAATCTCCCTAGCTATTCTATTCACCCATCAAAGCATGATGGTGGGAGAGCTACTCTTGATAACTACAGCAAGCCAGAGAAGCAAAATACAGCAGGATATTCTCCATCAGGAATTTTGAGAATCACTTAAAATTACTTGACACTCTCAGTCCTAAAATCCCTGATTTAAAAAAAAATAGTGGGAGTACTCCGGAACATTTTTATGACTTTGCGACTGTTTTTCCCAAGCCTGGTTACTACAGAATGCCTCCTTCCCACTCAAAATATATTCCCTACCTCAATCAACCCCATTGCATAACCATGGGGTTCCATAAAGGCCCCCATAACACCTCAAATGTTAACCCCATGCTAATTTAGCATGCCATAAGTGTCTACGAAGGTTTTGAGATATGTATGAGTAACGTGCTAAAATGAGTTGAATATTAATATATATACTGAAATTTCAGCTGTTAATTTACAAGGCCACAGGGGCCATCGTACAGCCCGTAAGTCTTCCGGATTGAAATTTGCAGGAGTTAGAGCGATTCAATTAGAAAAGGCCGCAACGACATGACCGGACTCTAAATCTGTAAACCATGCTTCGGCACATAGTATTTCTTCATGATAAATTATTCAAACCCGTAGTTACGGGTTTAGACAGAGCCAATAGTAAAAGAGAACGTTAAATTTCAATCACATAGGGCTTTGAAATCCGAGCCTGCATTCCAGAAATAATGCAATATGAAAAAATCAATAAATATTATATTCTACTGCATGCAAGTTCTATTATATGTATTAACATATTGATTGCCAGGATCAATATAACAAGGAAATTAAACAAGAAAACAATATTTTTTTATTGCAAGCTTGAGAATGTTGTGCTATTCATTTTAATACCTTTCATTGCTTTCCTATAATTAAAAATACAGTAGAGTGTTTATATTTGCTTTTACAGTACTATTCTAGTACCTGTAGGACTTTTGGCTATATTTGCCATTTATGGGTGTGAAAACAATTGCGGGCTTGAGAACTTGTAGCAATTTCCTAGTGATTTGCTGTAACATTTTGGCTGCGGGTAAAATTTTTAGATTTTTTTTACAACTAATAGATGTATTCAATTATCTCTAACCCATAATTACAAGCTTCCAGCCTCCACACGCAAATCAGTTGAAAAAAATGCTGAAGGGAGTGTGATTAGATGCCATTCTCAGGGACAAACTAATTCTGCTATTGCACCACAGCCCCAGGAGCCAATAGAAAAGAGCTAGAGGATAATAAAGTGCCGGCTACCCACCCTAGCATTAACTGTGTTGTAGTTTCTGACATAGTAGCACGCTGGTCCAGGCATTGTTGATTTTATCATTGTGAGAGAGTAGGCATTGTTTCAGAGCAGGTGCTTATGTTTTTATTGATTTCTATTTCTAAAATGTTTTATTTATTATTTATTTTACACTTATTCCATCAAAACAGATACACATATAGATAGGCCACAAGATCCACACATCCCCATACTATACCTCAACAACTAAAATGACACATCAAAATATATTTTTTTTACCTGTGAAATATATACACATATACTTATTTTCATTTATCGTTATATTATTTTTGGTATTATGATGGAGGCTGGAGAGCGGAGAGGGAGGGAGTGAGGTAGATGGAAGGGATAAAGGGACTGGGTGATAGGGAGGGATGGAGGGAGTGGAATGGAGGTAGGGATAGTAAAGTGGAGGGAGGGAAGGATAGAGGGAGTGGAGGGAAGGATAGAGGGAGTGGAGGGAGGGATAGTGGCAGGAGGGATAGAGGGGTGGAGAGGTGAAGGCTAGGTCTGGTAGTTCCAGGAAGGTGGGTCGGGGATGGTGTAGAGGGAGGGTGGGAATCACCCACAGTAATAGGCACATCCAGCTCAGGGTCCGAGGGAGAGGGGCCTGTTCCCAGGGGGTGGTTGTGAAGGATGGGTAAGGCCTCAGGGTCAGAGAAAGTCAGACAGGATCCCCATCCACAGTCGGTAGGACAAGAGGCTTTAGGCAAACACAGGGCGCCTAACTACAGGCACAAGGAGATGGTGGTCCTCCTCTGTGCCAACCTTGCCTATCCCATAATCTTTTCGGGGGAAAGAGGTAGCAGCCATAATCACAGCAGTTGGCCTGGCTGATAGGGATGTGAGGTCCATTAAGCATTGTTTTGACGACAGCCTGGCAAAGAGGAGGAGGAGGATGCTGCAGTCGGAGAGGGCAGCTACAAATGGTGCCCCACCAGTGACTGTGAAGTACACCAATGAGGAGAGGTTGCTCAAGGAAATGCTGAGCCAGGTGCCCGTCACTGGAACTCTAGGCCTGGTGTCCCATGTATTTTTGTGCACGCACTGCAGCATATGCAGGTACAGACTGTGTAGAGATGGATATGCAGTGTAGTGTACTAGCCTATCAGGGAACACATCTCAGCAGCATCCTAATAACTATTGTTGAGATATAGCCACTGATTGGTTAGCATGAAAAACTGCCTAGCAATTTCTGCAGAATATCAAGTTGCATATACAGACCACAGTAGGAGTCCAGGATTATTATGAGCAAAGCTTGTGATCCAAAATCTTGATCACATCTAGCAAATGATAGCTCCACACAGTGGAAATTAAGTGAACTGTGCAGATTCAAGACATCTAGATGTCCGATAGATAGAAACACACAGCAATCAATGGCTCTATCAATGTTATTAACTCATGTACTATTCTCCTCTTGTTTGCACTGGCAGGAGGCCTTGGTTTCATAGTGAGCCAGAGAGAGGGGTGTCGGCTCCATCTAAGCCGGATGTCCTGGGACGAATGCCCACCCATCAGGTGCAAGCAAAGGAGGAGGAAGGAAGAGGAGCACAAGGCCTTGGATATTAGGAGGAGGAGGGTGACTATAGATTCATGTGGTTAGTGGGGAGACCTGAGGGACCTTCAGCCATACTCGTGGTAATCAACTCCACTGGCCTCACTAGTAGACTCACCACCCGGGCCCTCCTACTGGATGGATATTGGTCCATTATCACCACCACCTCCTCCTCCCACCACCAGCACAACCTGGTTCCCACCACCAGGCCCACACCGTGCTTTTTCAATGTGGCCACGACCACCACCTCCTCACTCAACCATGCCCAGCTACTACTGACCTCCATACAGCTGTCCACCAGGGGGGAGATGCTGCTCCTGCTGGATCATCAGGTGAAGGCTAAGCAGACTCTCCAGACCAGTGTCTCTCCAACCAGGCCGCATGGGACAGTAGCAACCAGAGGCTCTACAGGGAGGTGAAGAGAATCAGTAGAGTCATATTTAAGGGCTGCACCTATGTTTGTACCTTCTCAACAGCACTCCGCAGTGGCAATCTATTGGTCCAAATGTTTACATAATCTAGCCTGGCTACAGAAAAGAGGATCATTGCCTATGTGATGGTGATATTTTGTATGTAGATGGCTACCATCTGTCACATGGCCCATGATCCTCTCCTCTGTGGACACAAAGCGTTATGTTTAACACTTCACAAATTGATGGTCTCTGAGGAATGCCACTGAGTAGAGATGGTGCGGTCTCTATTTTAATGTTAGCCTTTCTATTTCTATTTTCTTTATAAATGATTTTTATTTTAGGCTCAATTCAGGTCCATGAATGCATCAAAATCATTGCTCAAAAATAGTGTGATTGAAAATTATTCACAGTGGCATCATATAGACAATCCACCACTGACAACCCCTCTGAGAATTTAGTACACAGGGCCTGACTTCAATAAAATATCATGTTTTTTAACACTTGGGAGTTGGTGAATATAATATGTACTAATGCAGCTATGGCGGTGGACTTGCAAAATCCAACAATGCCATTTTAATCAAAGCCAGCATTAATCCAAACATAAGTGAAGCATGACATCCTCTCAGGAATCTCAATAGGAGAACATATACTCTTGTCTGATGTAATTAACAAACATTATGGTCACTGACCCTTGTGCATTAAAACTATATTTTAAAATAATATGTGATAACACCTGTATCCCAGCTGGTCACAGCTAAGCATTCCTTGTTAGATGACACATCATTATTAATTGTCGTGACTTTTGATTTAACAACTGCCTAATGGTTAGCAATGCTTGTAGATGAAGATCAGATAAGTTGGTATATTCTTACAATTACAGTATTTGGCACTGTACTGTATATGTCTTTTTTAGATTTTTAGGATTATTTGCCATTGTCTGTGTGTTTATGCATCTGCTCAATTGAGCAGATGAAGACCATATGTAAGTGCTTTGCACATTACTGGTCACTTCCATTAAAAGGAGTTATGTGAAGAGATTTCTATGTATTGTGGTGTACTGACCATATGTGACTCTACTAGATGGTAAGCATCTCTATTAATAATAATATTCAATATTACCTTTTAACCTCTTAGGTTACATTAATGATACATTTATGACTGTGCTGCATGTATATAATATATATTGTGTCATACCATTATCACTGTTTGCATTTGTTTCTCATAGTTAATATTTTAGGACATCAACTTTCTCAAAATTACTTATGGCTTGCAACTTGTAATACTATGGATTTAGAAAATGTCTTTCAACCTTCCCCACTCACACCTGACCGCAAATATTCATAACCATAAGGGTCCATTGAGGCTCCCATGGCAGCTAAAATATGCACCCTGTTAACCCCCACCGTGGGTGTCCTAAAGGGACCCCCATGGCATACACAATTAACTCCAAATGCCACAGAGGTTCCAGAAGGACATGTACCCTCTATCCACAGGCCCATCAATCTGAGCAATCTGATTGGTCCAATTAAATTTTATAGACAAAATAAGGATGGTGACATCTAAAAAAACATTCTGAGTGGCTGAAATATGTTGGACATCTATTTCAATCAATCATAATCTGTAAAAATACAATTTAAGGTGGCAACGGACATTTGCAGTGGGACAGCTCCTCCTTGAGGATCCTGTAGCATATCAGGGGTTAATATTAGGGGACCATGGGTTAAGGGTTAATTTAGCTAACATGGGGGTCTATGGTCTATATGGTCCCCCATGTTATGGGTTCAATTGTTCCATCCCACAGAGGTCCTCATTTAGAGACATTAAGGTCCATTAAGGATTTAGATTAGGTTACATGAGGGGTTAATGTTTCATGCCACAGAGGTCCTTCTAGGATATGTTAATGCCATGGGGTCCATTAGTTCTTGGAGCAGTAGAGATTACTGGGAGAGATCGAGAGAAGGAGCTTTCGGCAGTGTCAGAGAGTTTCATACTTATTTTACTTATAGAATAATTACTTTGCACTTAATTTACCAGACACATAGATATTGATAATACATAATTTACACACACACATACATTTTTACACATGGATACAAATAGAGCTAGGCCACACCATCCACACCACAACCTATAACCTTTCAATAAAAAAAAATACATTAAACATACATTTTTATTTTTCCTTATTTTAATTTCAAAATTCATTATGGAGGGAGGTGCTAGGAGGCGAGAGGTTGGGAGGAGAAGAGGAAGAGAAGAGGAGAGGATGAGTGAGAGGCTCTAGGGAGTGGAGGGGAAGGAGAGAGGTAGTAAGGGAGTGGCAAGGAGGGATAGGGAGGGTAGGTGAGATAGGGAAGGAGAAAGTGGTATGGAGAGAGGGAGTGGATGAATGGTAGAGGTAGGGAGAGATGGAGTGGAGGGGAGGAAGGGATAGGTAAGTAGGGTTTGAGGGAGTGGAGGGGGAGGGCTAGGATTGGGAGTTCCGGGGGCAGTCCAGAGGTGAGGTAGAGGGAGGAAGGGAGGTACTCTTAGTTTAGGGTCACAGGGGGAAGGGCCTGATCCCATGGGGAAGTAGTGGGGCCTCAGAGACAGAGCAGTGAGTATTGGATCCCCATTCAAATTCGGGAGCACAAAATGCTGGGGGCAAGCACTAATTACATACCTGAGGAGATGGTGGTCCTTCTCAAAAATATCTGTGCCCATATCCTTCTAGCTTGAAGGGAAGTTATGCCTGGTCCCAGAGCCTAGGAGTGGAAGAAGGTAGCAACTGCTTTTACTGAGGTCAGCTTTGTGAATAGGGATGTGATGTCTGTAAGGCCAGGCCAAGGTGAAGAGGTTGATAGAAGAGGAGGCAAGAGCAGAGAGAGCTGGAAGAGGTGGTCCCCCAGTAACTGTCCAGTATAATCAGTGGGAGAAGTTGCTCAAGGTATTGATGGCCACATTGACGCTTGCAGGAGCTCTAGGCCTGCTGGGCAGACATAATCAAGCCACCATGCCAGGTGAATATCATATACACCAACATATCCTCATATTTACACCACACGCACGTAGAAAATACACATGCCATGAAAATGCTGTCAAAGAATGAGAAAGATATGTGAGCTCAATAGATTTTATTAGGGAATGGATGTAAAATGTAGCCCTAGTCAAATCCCTGAAGCTTACATACTACTCTCATTGGTGGGCAGGATCAAATGTGTGACAAATACAGCAAATACCTGATATATGTAAAATGAGTAAACAAATAAAGAAACTGTAGGAATAGATGTGCAGCATAGTGTCTATCTATTAATATAATTAATAGATGCTATCTATTAATATACCTGTGGTGTTCACCTCCCCCATTAAGCCACCATGATAAAATAACTTACATCCCAGTATATAAGATACAAGGTTTTGTGTACATGACATACCTTTACATGGATGTGATGTAGCTGATCGCTGTCAGTACAGTGCTATGGTAAGGATTAATACTATTGCTGAGTAATGTTTGGGTTGTGTCTAGGCCTTTAATGTGATTGCTTCAAATCGTCTGTTGTAGTCAATGTGTGTTTCATGATATGAACCTCTTGCATACTGTGGTCTATTTTACCCTGGACATTTCAATATGTTATGTGGAGGTGTAATATTTCCAATAGTTGTTGATCCAATTATATCAATATATAATATCCACCCTTATGCCTCTGGGATCCTTATGTATTATTCCTCATGCAGTTAAATGCTTTTCTCTTTAACTATTTTAGCCGGCTTACAGCAATGCTTTTAACGATCCCATATGTCTGATAAGTCAAAAATTAAACAAAAATTTTTTATCAAATGTGTTCTTTTCGAGACTGTTAACCATTTACTTATAATGTTTTTGTTTGCTTTCACATCCATGTTTAGTACCCGTAAATTTTCCTTCAGAAGTTTGATACTTTTACTATTTACGAGTCATCCATAATTTGTGAGTGATAAGTAAAGTCTCAATTGAATTT
Organism: Discoglossus pictus; assembly: GCA_027410445.1. Lineage (NCBI taxonomy): Eukaryota > Metazoa > Chordata > Amphibia > Anura > Alytidae > Discoglossus > Discoglossus pictus. Next base: position 332,785,722 of record CM050164.1, on the reverse strand, counting down.
TGTGTAAAACTAAGAAGGAATCATATTATGGATGTCAATAAATCAATGGAAAAGCTTGATGCAGTTTGCGTGTCTGATTTTGTTTCTTATTTTAGGTGTGACTCACTCACAATGAGGAAAAATAGGGTGAATGGAATATTTAGGTGAAGTTCCGTTTTTATTGGTGTAACTTTACAAAATGGGAAATGGAGCCCTATTACAGGTATGGGGAATTGAATAAATCTGTAACATTCTGGAAAAAAAGCACTCACATTTCAAAATTTGTATTTTTACCAGTCACGAGTCTGGAATTGAATGAGGCCCATAATTGTTAAATACCTTCTACTCACACATATCATTTGCAACATTTCAGAACTCTCATGCCAAACATGTTATAACAAAAAGGTGTATGTTAAGGAATATAACTGTACTAGCGACTTGCCCGTCAAAAAATGACGGTCAATAAAAATTAAATGTTGTGAAATTTGTTTTCAACACAAAATGAGTCACCTACATTTGTTCCCTTTTTTTTTTTCTAAAAATAAAAGTACATTATTTATTTTAACTTTTTATTTTTTTAACTTTCAACTTATATTTCACAAACATGAAACTTTGTAACATGAAACTTGTATATGAAACATTCGTTCAACATTTTGTTAACAATACTAACACTTTTCAATACATATTCATCACTGAGTAACTGCGGACTATATTAACTTAGAGTAAGTAAATTGTTTTAACAATAACATGCTTTTTATCATTTGTAACATATTTGTAAAACTCTTGTTAAACTAAATTAGCATTGAATCCAGAGGAAGGCAAACAATAAAAACCCTCTATTGAAACTTGTCCAATTGTATCAAAGAGGGAAAAAAATTAATTCCTTCCTGACCCCATTAACTGGCGATCGGATTTCTCCCTGAATCATTACTTTGTCTTTAAATAATACATTTCCAATTATTATTAAAATAGTTAAACTTTATACTAACAATACATATTTGACCATACCACATATATATTGACCAAACTTTTTTCAAAATTCCAAAAACACATATTTAACATCTGAAATTTTAACATCAAACAATAACATTTAACTGTTATAAACTTGAAAAAGTCAGTTAATTGTTTTGTGGGGCCAATCATGTAACTATAAAACTTTGAACCCATTCCGATCTGTTTAAGGATATTTTACTTTTTATTCTTTGGATGTTTTATGTGAAATGTTTTTTTTTGTGCAATCATATTGAGTCCCATAAAATGTTGGCATTAAAATGAAACCATTGTCCTCTATCTTTCCAACACCTCATAGTAGACAATGTTTTTGGTGTAAACACATCCATTGTCCAATAAATGACCCTGAGTTTCGTTTTCTTCAACATGCACTTTAATTTCTTTTGGATTAGTGCACCTTGAAAAAGCCACATAGAGTTGTCCATGTGCAAAAACTGGTTCCTTTAAAAAAATCCCAACTGACTTAAAAGTTTGTCCTTGGGATTTATTGATGGTCATAGCAAATGCCATGATAACTGGAAATTGTCTCCGTTGAAGGACAAAGGGCAAACCACTCTCACTTGGAGCTAAATCAATTCTTGGTATAAAAACTTGTTCACCTTTATGGGTACCAGTTATAATTTCTGCATGTATAAAATTATCTTTTAACTCATGCACAATTAATCGGGTCCCATTACAAAGTCCTTTTTTTGGATTCATATTTTGCAATAACATAACAATTGCGCCTTTTTTCAATTGTAAAATATGTGGTGGCATTCCAGATGGTGTTAACGAATTAATAAATTCGATACTAAAATTCGATTCACTGTCTTTATCATCTAACAGAATAGAATCTGCACTGTAATAATTCTTTTGTGGTGCATTGATGTATTTTAAAATTTCGTTATTTACATTCAAGGCATCAATATTTTTTGATGTTAATATCACTTTGTTTGCAATGTCTGTGTAATCCTCATTATTAAGAGTGTTTAGAAATATGGCTGATATGAGTGATTCATTGCAAACCATTTCTGATGGAATTTCAATGGTATCATTTGGTAAATGCTGTATTTCTGGATGTTTTCCATCTCCGATTTTAATGAGCCGGTCATTGAATTCATGTTGGCCTTCAGATCTCATATTTAATTCTAATTTGAGATGTGTAAATATTTGCCACAGTTTACTGGTCTTGATACATGTTTTAATGATCTCTGTTCTATTTCCGTGTGGCACAACAGGTAATGTTTGCCTAAAATCGCCTCCTAACAGCATCACCTTTCCACCAATGGCGACTTATTATTCATTACTTCTTTTAAGAATCTGTCAATACATTGCAGTGCATGACATGACATCATTGTTGCCTCATCTATGATAATAAGTTTAATTAGTTTGAATTTTTTTGCTTGTATGGAATTGAGTCGAATATCTGACACTGATGTTTCCAAAATGGGAACTGGCAGCTTAAATCCACTATGCACAGTTCTCCCACCATCTAAAAAAAGTGCAGCAATTCCAGTTGTTGCAAATGGCATAGCTATCTGACCCTGTGATTGAATATAACTCAACAAACAATTGTACAGATAAGTATTTCCTGATCTACCTGGTCCGTCTAGATAGAAATACCGGTCTTTGACCATTTCATCATCTGTAGCATTTGTGATGGCATGAAATGCTTCTAACTGTAAAGTATTTAAAGTTGCCAGTGTCATAATCATCAAAATTGATGTCATCTATAAGTCCTGGATCAGGTAAATTAAAACTTGCACAATTTAATCCATGAGCCAACAATATTTCTTGGATTTCCATCAATGTTTTTAACAGAGCTATTGGTTCTCTGTAACGTTTCAAGAAATCTTCTGACATGTTTAATTTAAATGTTTCCCACAAAGTGAAAGCATCAGGTACATTGCAAAATGCAAATTGTTGTCTCATTTGCTTAGGCATTTGACATAGTGCTGCTTCTTCCAGACACCTCTCCCATTCTGTATCATCAGCTATGAAATTTTGATGTCTTGCAGCTAATAGGAATGTATCATAAACTATGTCATTCACTGTACGTAAATGCTCAAAACTCTGTGCACCGGGAACATGTAGCAGAAGTAATATTAAGCTGAAACGTTCAATATCCCTTGGACTGACGGTATAAATGTGTGGTATGATTTTATGAGTATCTCTTCTTCGTTGTCGCCATAGACCATTTACAAATACATAGTGATATGGTATCTCTATGTGTAAAAATTGTCTGGCCTCCGTATCCTGACAGTTTAATTTAAACCACGCAGTAAGCGTAGTATCTCTGTCTTCAATTTGATATAATGCAGATCTTTCATTTCCTTGAGTAAAGCAAACCAACTGACTTTGAGGCAAATGTACAGCTAAACGATAGATAGCATGTGACTGATCATGCATCTCAAATTTCAAAAGGCGCCACATTGCTTCAGGAGCACTTACATACCGAGCATCTAAATAATTCGATAGTTCATCATGTAAAATTGGATTTTCGTTTTCATTTCCAACACCTTGTACAACAACAGTAGCTGCATCGTATCCTTTGTATATATATTTATGCACATACTTAATTGATTTAATTGAAGTGCAAGCTTCCACATTGATGTATGCATTGTACTTAATGAGCAAATGTGGATTCTATAGAACGACAAATCTATTATAAACCTTTTGGCCACGGATAATAGCTGTTTGTCCTTGTGTTCTTTTATACAAAGGATATCCATCACAATTTGCATAAGTTTCCAGTTGAAATTGTTTTGGAAATTCTTTAGTACATTTTTTATTTTCCATACATGGTGAATTCGGATTCATTTCTCCACATGGTCCATGAATCATTCTATGTGTAACAATCTCCCAAAGATGTTTACATTTTTCTTGGTCTGGCAATTGTGCACAAATTACTGAATCCACTCTCTCTGCAGTGTTCAACTTGTCTTTTTCCTGCAGTATTAAAAGTGTGTGAGCATGTGGCAATACCCTTTTTTGAAATTCAATGGTGTAAACAAAAGCCACACATTGTCCAAATAAGTGTGCTTTAGTGATATCATGAATTAATGAATTGAGTTTGATTTTAAATACTCTTGACACTAAATCTGGTCGGTCAGAAGTAGTTTGTCCCAGATTCAAATTTTCCTTGATCTCTGGCCATTGTGGATTACACGTGAATGTAATAAATAAATCTGGTTTTCCAATTTTTGTAACAATAGCCATGGCATCATTATACCTTTCTCGCATATTGCGAGGAGATCCTTGGAAAGAGGATGGCAAAATAATTGCTCTAGCAGCTGGAATGTCTCTGTTGGAAGCTAAATCGGCCACATAATCCATTAATCCACAATACTGTTCGACTCGTAATTTATTTTGTTGATATTTAATAACATTTAGATTATTGGCTTCAACTTGTAAATATGAATCAATAATCCATTGTTGAGTGAGTTTTCCTCCGTGTAAAATTGGATTAAAACAATCACGGATAGCAGTTTGTGCCACTTTATATTCCAGCATGGAAATATTAGATCTAATACGAAGTTTAGTATTGGGATAACTTTCCAATTGTAATTTTGGTTCCCATCCTGGTTCCCCATTTGGAAAGAAAATGGGATATGTCATTGGATCTAAATTACAGCTTAATATATTAATGTTTATAAATGGTTGTTCCTCATTGCATGGATATATTCTAATATCCCGCTGAAAAGGTGGTTCACCATCTTCATTTTTAAACACCATGGCAACCTCATTTACAGTAGGTAAATTATTTCTTCTTTGATCAGTGTTGCGATCTCTTTTTAACACCATATTGACTCTTGGTGTAGGCAATTGATGTCTTTGAGCATGTTCCTGTTGTTCTTTTTCAAGCTGTGCTAATTGTTTGTATGCTTGACTATATGTTTTTTTTTCCATCATTTTTTCAAGCTGTTCAAAGACTATGCGCAAACACTGTCTATTTTCTGGAAGTGTCATTCTTTGTTCCACAGCTTCCATCGTATCTAAGACATATAACTGTGCAAATTTCCTTTGCTGTCCTTCTTGTGGGTGTAAATGTGAAGTTCGGTGGTATATTTGACCTTGAACTCTGAAACAGTAAGGACCATGTCCTGGTACATTTTCTGCTAATGTTGCACCCATTGAAGATAATGAAATTGCACTGTTATAAGACCTTATGTTTTGTTTGAAATTAATATAATTTGGAAATGTTGGATCACTCATAATGCATTCTAAATAATATGGAAATGGGTGTCTTACTGGAAGTTTCACATTTCCTTTCTGACAGCAACTAATGAAATTTCCGTCAGTAGGTCTTTCCTTTATAAAATGATAGGCCCCACAAGACTGACAAACCACATTATGTAACCCACAATAATGAGTATCTACTTGTACTGCAGTAGTAAACACATTATCATGCATTTCTTCAACATAAATATCAGACCCACTTTCTATATGTACATTTTTTCTTGTGTTTCTACATTTAAGTCATTCTGCAAAATAGAGTCATTGGACAATGGTTCTCAGAGATGTTTTTGTTTACTTTTACGTTTCTTGGAAGCCCCAACACACTCACTTGCGGCTTTCTTACTCATCTTTCTTTTATTTAAAAGTCTCTGTCGATCTTCTTCTCGCAAGCGTTGTGAAGTTTCCGGTGTCTGAGCATCTCTCCACCTTTGCTTCCTTTCCCTTGCCAATCTTATTTTGCGTTCAATTTTGTCTTCTCCATTGTCCGCCATTTTAATCTGTAATTTTAAATAGAGATGTAATTATTGTTTGTTCTTTGTTTTATATAAAAAAAAAATCCGATTTGTACTTTTAGATTAAAGTAGATGAATAAACTAATAAAACATTTTCAATTGTTGCACTTTAGTCTGAAAGAAATGAAACAATTTTTCAAAGTATTTTATTCACATATATGAAATCGGAAATAGCTGCACATATCTATCTTTATATTACTAATCTTTCAATGACATTCCTTCTTGATTGAATTCACAGCATACCATCCTTTTATTTTTTTGCAAATGTTGTAAGCTTCTTCTTTTCTTTAAATATTATTATTACTTAGTATTGTCTTTTCAACTTTTTTAAAGTTTTAACTAAATATCATAAATTAATGACTCAATAAGTACTATCCATTTTCAATCAATGTAAATTTTCACCAAATATATAATACATAGCCTTTTTCTATGCGTCACTACAAAATAACATTTTATACCTGTGATGATGTTGATGTTGTTCAAAGGCTGCAAACGTCACACTGTCTGTTTATTCCCTTGCAGATCCGAATAAACTGTAAAATCAAATAGATAATATTTTTAAACTTTTGCTTCATCAATATCATTAAATGAATATCAACAGACATATATTTGTCTACATTAAACACACTTTTTTTTTAATATTTTGCCATAGTAATATAATTAAAATTCTATACCGGTCCAAATTATCCTTATGATGTTCAATTTGTGCAAACCTCACTATCTCTGGTCATTCACATAGAATTCACTGCAATTATACAAAATAGTAAAATTAATGTATAATATGTTACTTCATCTGTATTAATCAATGAGTCCTAACATACCTATTTTTGCATAGATTAAAAACATGAAATAAATATATCAATAAATCAACATGAACACACATATGAAAGCATAGATTATAAACATACACTCAATATTACTGTTAGTCTTTAAATAAGAATCAATGAATGTGTATTAATATTAAATTAATGTCTGACTAAATATAACATCAACACATAACCATGTTCCCTTTTTTTTTTAGAGTGGTATACAAAATATATAAGAACTGAATGATTTAAATAATGTACATACATTAATAATTAATTAATCAACGTGTTCCATTTTTTATGCACATTCTTAAACGTTAACCTTTTTTAATATTAATGATTAGTAATGATACATTAGGAATGTTATTTAAAATTCTTACCCACAGGTAATCACGACATATCCCAAAATAGTTCTTAAATTAATGTACATTAATAATTAATGAATCAATGTGTTCCTAATTAATTAATGTACATTATAAACGTTATTAACAATAGTTTCACACAGGTAATCACGACATATAACAAAATAATTGTTAAATTAATGTACATTAATAATTAATTAATAAATTTTTTTTTTTATTGACATTCTTAATTTTGATATTAATAATTATTTAATTAATTAATGTACATTATGAATGTTATTAACAATTGTTTCACACAGGTAAGCACAATATTATTTTTATATTACTTAAATTTCTTATTTCTTATTTATTAATTAAGTACCAATTTATTAATTAATAATTATAAATAATAAGCACAATATTAATTTTCTATTAATTAAATTTATTATCTATTATTTAATAAGTAAGTACCAATTTATTAATTAAAAATTATAAATAATAAGCACAATATTAATTTTCTATTAATTAAATTTCTTATCTATTATTTATTAATTAAGTACCAATTTATTATTTAATAATTATAGATAATATATTTACCTTTTTTAATGTAATAATGCTGAAGCAGTATACTGAAGAGCTAACAATCTCTTGAGATTTCCCGGCATCAAAAAACATTTTTTAGTGTGCATTTAGTTTTTTTTTTTACTGTTTTTGTTCCGCCGCTTATCTCGTAATTTTTTTCACCTCGTATTTTTTTTCTAAGTGCTACGGTTTAATGGCTCGCTTCGCTACACGAGGCTTGCCTGCAATGAGCGCCTGCGGCGCTCATTGCCAAAGTGCTACGATGTAACGCTCTCATTGCCAAAGTGGTACGAAGTAACGGCTCGCCTCGCTACGCGAGTCTCGCCAAACGATGGCAAAGTTGTACGATCGGCAAAGTGGTACGGTGTAACGGTGTAAGTCGTATGCACTACGCAACACTACGGTTTAACGGCTCCCCTCGCTACGCCTGCGGCGCTCATCGCTAAGTCGTACGCACTACGCAACGCAGCGTGACGACGAATCGTAGTTAGACAATTATAATATGTGATTTACTTTGCTTGTTCTTGTTCTTTGTTGCCTACCTCTTTATCAATATATAATTTATATGTCTAATCAATCCTATCCCTATCATACATCTAGCATGAACCCTATTACTACATGAATGCACCTATTTTTATTCACAGAAGCACACAGATAGGCATGACATATCTTGCCTCAGGCTCAGAATAGCAGAGACTTCCTCTCTAAATTTGTGAGATTTCCTGTGCTCATGCAATTCTATTTGACAGTATTTTATCATGTATTGGTATTTAGATGTAAACATCTGTCTTGTGGTTATCAAAGCAAGACTTTTAACATGTTATTCAGTAGTAATGAATTCTACATTCATAAATGTGAATGTTATTGCACACTTCAGTGTAATACCAGTGCTAAATGTCAAACAATCTTTATGATTGTCATGATCTGCTGCTCGATTGAGCTTGAAAAGATCTTAGATCAAAACTACCCTGTGGAATCGTGAGGTCCATTGTATCCCTGCTAGCATGCTATGGATTAGTATCAGAACAATGACCACCAGGGAGCACTAACAATAACACAGGAAACCAAGAACTGTAGAAGTTACCGACTGTAATTATAAAACTTGCTAAAATTAAAATATTTCAAACAACACAAGCCTAAATGTAATGATAAAATTGTTCTAAAGTTGCAAACTTATTTGCTCTCATATTTTGAAACAATTCTGTTTTTAATATATTTTTTACCGTTTTTTTTTTCACAACAGAATGATTTCATGATTCAGATTTAAGATAACTGGCAGGTGATTGTTTTTCTATTTAGAGTTTGTTCTATCTATGACGTTACCTTTCTGGTCATAAGAAGGAACCGTGGTCCCCCTGGGCATGATAGTGATTCTAGTTTACTAGCCACTTGCCCGTCAAAAATTACGGCAAGAACATTTTAAGGCTGGCTATGCTGTTTGCCACACAATGCGAGGCTCTTCCCCCTCTGAACACCTTCAGTGCTCATTGCGAGCCTCTACACCCTCCTACTTTGGTGCTTTGCAAAGCTCACCTTCGGCGCTCATTGCGAGCCTCTCCCCCCATGTAGTTTACAGGCCTCCCAATGAGCACTCATTGCAGATGTAGTTCAACCTGCCACAATGTGCTAAGCGCCTTCGGTGCTAATCGCAAAGTCCTGTGTGCCTGGGTTTGTTTGGCTAAGTGTTACTGTCTTGGGTTAAGTGTTACTGACTTGGGTTAAGTGTTTCTGGCTATGGCCTAGTTTTGATCCTGTTTGAGAAAATTTACGTTTTTTTTTGGCGGCCATATTTTTCCCCCTAGTGGTCAGATAATATAGTATAGCCTGCACATAGAAAAGTCAGGGGGTAGCTTTACAGAGTGGTAGAGGGAACATTTTAGACATAGAGGGGCAAAGTACAAACACATGGGGCCTTATTCAATTGCTACTTACTTCAAAAAGTAGCAGTAAGTGGAGATCACAAGTTACTTCCCTATCCAATTGCCTGCTACTTGCAGGCTCCAATCGGTTTACTTGCTGAGCGCTACTTTCCCTTACTTTACTCATAATCGCAAGTTACTTAAATCAAAGCCTTTGATCTATAACGGCTGAAAGAGTTGCGGCCGCAAACAACACTAATCGCTATTCAATTGCTCCGATTTACCCTCCTGTCAACCCCGTAAATGGCTAAACATGAACAACAGAGTACTGGTACCAAGAAGGTCTTGCAAAGGTCTTACTTACAAATCCTAGCACTAATTAAGCAAGTAAAAAAGAAATCCTGTCCTGTACTTTTATTAGAAGTAAAAGTAATGTGTGGTCTTAGAATTAATAGCACAACATTCTCAAGCTCACAAATCGGCAAAAATAAGTACTTTATTTCATGTTCAATTTTCATCATAAAGTCCTACTGGCTCCAATTTCCAAGCCTGTAGGACTTTGGAATCCAACCTCCATATTTCATTGAAGTCCTACTGGCTTGAATAACGAGTTAAGGGCTTGAAGGTCATTCAAGCCCGTAGGACTTTGGATGGAAATTAAACATTAAATAAAGTATTTGATTTTGGTGATGTGCAAGCTTGAGAATGTTGTGGTTTTAATCCTAATGTCACCCATTGTGTTCCCCATCATTTACAGTGCTTTATAGTGCTGAATTGAATATATATTTGCGTTTATCGCGATCATGTTCAAGCACGTAAATGCTTACTGCCAATAGCATGGTTTGCGATCGGGACTAACTTGCATGTCTGGCCAATGGAATAGGTAAGTAAAAGTAGAGCTACTTGAACAAGTAGGCCAAAAGTAGCAAATCGGAAAGTTACTTGCAAGTAACAGTCCTGAATTGAATGAGGCACCTGGAGTCTGGACAGAGTTAGCAGCCCTGGGGGATGAGCATGGTAGAGGAGAGGATGGAATGAGTGAGGGGTTAGGGTTAGAAGATATATCTCCAGGAGCTAGCAAAATAAGCAGGGAGAAGAGATGAGAGTTGGTCTTGCAGAAGCATTTCTGCTTATGAGCTTCAGGACATGAATGTAATAATGTGTGACAGAGGAGAGGAGCATGTGGGAGCACAGGGGAGGAAAGCAGAGAAGGAGAGATGTAAATTATGTTGGAGACATAATGTGGAAAAAATTAGGAGGATAGCCTGAGACACAAGCAGGAGCTTAAGATGAAGAAGAAAGAAAAAGGGAACATAATGGCCAAGCGAGTAATCTAAAAGGAATACGTAGGGATAGTAATCATGTGCAGATGATTGATCAGGTGCAGGTAGTTTGAGTGATTAAAAAAATTAAAGCTAACCTGGGGTGGGTGGGAGAGGGAAAGGGAGGGGGTTGATGGCTGTGTTCAGAGACCTGGAGAGTGTATTCAGAGAGTGTTTGAAAGTTTGAGAGAAGACTCTCAGACCCAGACAGCTAAAATAGATATAGATGTGTAAATTAGGTTGGGGGAGGAAAGGTGATTAGGCATAAGGGTCAAGGCATATGGATGGGGATCAGAAAAAATACTATAAATCAGAATAAGCTTTAAAGTCACTAAAATGCAAGAAAAAAACTATGTGCTTAAATATAATATCACAGAAATGAATGCAATAATCAACATGAAGAGGAGATAAATGCAGTTGTGGAGAGTCCATTGGAGATACCTGGCTTGCTGGCTGTGTTCAGAGACCCAGAAAGTGTATTCAGAGAGTGTTTGAAAGTTTGAGAAAAGACTCTCAGACCCAGAGAGCTGGCATGCTGGCTGTGTTCAGAGACCCAGAAAGTGTATTCAGAGAGTGTTTGAAAGTGTGAGAGAAGACTCTCAGACCCAGACAACTGGCTTGCTGGTTGTGTCTAGAGGCCTAGAGAGTGTATTCAGAGAGTGTTTGAAGACTCTCAGCACCAGACAGCATATAAACATAATGTAGTTAAGGTGCATATACACTTACACATGTTTCTTTTGATTTGTGAACAAGACATCTCTTAAGGAGACAAAATAAATTGTATATAAGGCAGAATTAAAATGTCACCAACAAGTAATAGGCAACCATTGCCCAAAGTGACACACGGTGCAAAGTTAAAAACTGTCACATTGTTATTCTTTGTAGAGAAAGGTTGGGCATCTGGTTCCACATACTTTAAATAAGTATAATGTCTAGTGTCACCGAAGAGTATTGAGCTTCTTTGACAGATACTGACATGTTTTACTCCACTGTGAACATTTGGGGTGAACATTTATAACAGCCAAACAATAGCGTATTGTAAAATATTAACTTGGTAAATATAAAAGCAACTTTTAATTCTCAGCTTAACTTTTAAGCAGCCAAAGAGGGTGAGGCCTGTCAGTGATTGTTCTAGAAATTTGCCATAAAGTAGATACCTTGGCAAAAAAACATTTGTGGTGGAGGAGCTCTGTTAGTGTAAAGCTTTTTTTTTTTTTAGACCAACAGGTTTCGTTAGCTAGGAGGACATTGCCATGGCCAAGAATATTGATCAACACTGGCTTCAATCAAGATAGAAGATGACTGGATTGTTCAAGCAACTTGGATAGCCGGTTTGATAGACCCCCATGATATTAGGAATTAATTTTAGAAATAGATATATATGAACTCAAATCATAATCCTCCTAATCTTTCCACCCTCTTCTACAGCTTCCACTCTCTTACTGTTGATAATGCCATCATCAAGTCCAACTCTCAGGCCTATTGTTAGGGGGGTTCTTCTAGATCCTGTCCTCTATATCATTCCTCACATACAATGAATAACTAAATATTGTACTTTTTACCTAAAACACATCTCCAAATTACATCACTAACTTACACAAGACACAGATACAATTATAATTCTAATCTCTCATCATATCTCACCTAGACTACTGCAACCCTCTCCTTGCTGACCTCCCCATCATCCTTCTGTTAACACTCCAATCCATATTAAAGGCATCCGCTAGACTCATTTACCATACTCAATGTTCTCTAAATACTCTCCCAACCGTCCTCTTTACTACTTTGCCAATGACCTTCTTCTTTCCTCCCCCTTCTGGACTTTTCTTGTGTTGCCCCTATTCTCACTCCACTAGACTATCCTCCTGCCACAAATCCTTTAAAACCTCACTAAAACTGGGGGGAGGTGCCAGCAACTGAAGAGTGCAGCAGCAAGACAGCTCAGCTCCTATAAACAAGGATTAAAAAGCTTGACAAATTCTGGTGACCTGCAACTGCCTCATAAGCCTGCAACCAGGGGCTTTCATCTGGGGAAAGTGAGAAACCCAGAGGAACCCTGACAGAAGCTAACCTGGCAACAACCCCCAGGGAAAATGTGAGTATAGAGGGGGTATTTTCCCTACTCCACTGAGACAGGCACATAAGCCCATGCAAATACTCACTTGGACACAACATAATATAACACCATCTCCATATAGTCCCAGCTGCACACAGAATATAACTGCAGGAACTCTAACTTTTTGGCAAGAATCCCCTCCATTTGCAACAATTATTGGATAACTACAACCTACCAGCTAATGCTTATGCAGTACTTTTTGCTACTTTCCCACAAACAGCACCAAAGGAATTCAGTTCAATAAACCTGCAGGCCTAGAAGAAGTGTGCCCACCTCTTTCAGAAAAGATTGCAACTGCTGTAACACCAGCCTTGTTGAGAGAACTGTCTATAACCTCACTATAAAACATATTATTGTCCCCAAAGAGAATTTCAAACAAAGCAAAAGTTTGTCTCAGAGGCTTTTGTGCTCAGAAGCAGACACTGACCCCAGGTGGACAATAGAGAAACTACACATTGACCCACAGAAGTGTATAGGTCTGACAAGCCTGAGGGGAGGTGTAGCAACACAACAGACCATCTATACTCATCACCAAGACCCCCTCTTTACAAAACAGAATCACCATAATCTGAGATGTAAGAGTTCCTAAAAGCCCACCTCAAAGGGACACTGGCATAAGGAAAAGTGATGACAACATACGCCATAGGATATGGCTGGAGCAAGAGCACTAAGAGTATACAATCTTATTACGCTCCAAAGGTCTCTCCACCTTCTAAGCAAAAAGACCAAGGGTCAGTAAAAACTCCCACCCCAACAGCCATGGAACACTCAGCCCCAAGCAACAAGAGCGATATTCAGGTTCTGAAAGACCTGATATTATCATTCCGTGAAGAAGTCAAAGCTGAGATCCAAAAGGTGGCAGCTGACCTATCAGCCGAAATAATAAAAGTGGACTCCAAGACTGTTACACTAGAGGGAAAATATAATGACCTCAAAGAAGCACACAGCAAGCTGGAGGCTGATATCACGGCCCTGAGAGAGGAACAACTATCTCAGCAGTCTGTTCAAGAGGACCTAGAGAATCGCTCAAGGAGGCAGAACGTCAGACTACGTAATGTCCCGGAGTCGGTGACTGATCTCCATCTATATTTGCTGGAGCTGTGTGAACTCCTCCTACCAGACATGAACTCTGAACAATACCGTCTAGACCGGGTACACAGAGCACTGGGTGGCCGGTCCATGATGCCAGATCGTCCCAGAGACATTATTGCCCGCTTCCACTATTATACAACAAAATACCTTTTTATGAGAGCCTCTAGAGCAGGAATCCCGGCCATTGACAGGCAGCAGCCCAGCATATTCTCTGATATTTCTCAACTTACGCTAGCCAAAAGGAGGAAGTTGAGACCCGTCCTGGACAGTGTTCTCTCACATGGGTAGAAATACTCTTGGGGCTTCCCGTTTCGACTGTCCATTGCAAGAGATGGCAAATTTTTCCACATAGAATCCCTGGAGGAAGGAATCAACCTGCTATCCTCATGGGACATTCAGCTGCCAGAGGCCACCAAAGACCCATCAGGCACCAGCCCAGTACGAGAAAGAAGCCGAGACTCCAAGTTCCGACAGAGAACCCCGAACCTTCTGACCGGCAGAACTCCAGACAGAGGGACCAACAGACACAGAGAGGCTTCAAACCTCTAAGACCGTTTTGTTTCTTCATTGTACAGTATATATTATCTTGTCTAACACCTTTTTTGGTACGCTGTTTTACACTTAAAACAACTGCTTAGAATTTCCTAGTTAATGCTAGCTACAGACAAGAGTCGTCACACTCTTATAAAAAGATTTATGTGACTCATAGTGTCCCTTATGGGTTTTTCACCTTTGTTAAGTTTACACGAAGGGCGAATCCACTCAGTGTTCCCTTGTAACACTACTGGATTCACCAAGTGGTTAAGGAAGCCAGAAGTTGCTCTCCTGTAGGTAGTTTTTTTTCCCCTACCACCAAAGTTACTTAGTTAAGTGCTGTTAATTTACAACAGCTGCTATTCACTCCTACCCAGCGTAGGTGAGTCTAGACTGTCCGAACATTAGTCTAGATTTACTTAGAGAGCTAGAAGTTCCTTCCTTTTCCTTTCTTATTTATTTTTCCCATTTTTACTTATTCCTCTCTTTCCCTTGGTCCTCCCCTTTTAAGATAATGTTCTAACGATAACTTAAAGATTTTTAAGAGATAAGATCAACAACGTATCAGCTACTAGCCAGACCGTACAAGTAAAATATTTTCTGTATAGGACTAGAGATCAGCAAGCTTTAAGTTAGGATAGCTAACGCCAGCTCTCACTATCTAATGTACCATTTTTCGCTGTGCTCCAATCCCCGCAGGAGGTAGGTCCATTTGGTTCTAGCGAGGCTCCGGTGTGGTCCCAGCAGGAGGTCCACAGTCCTAAGGAAGCTCCCAAGGAAAGCTCAGCATCTAACCCCACACCTGGGCGGTGCCTGAGCCTAAGGCTAAGGTGAGTCATGAGCATTAACATCATTACACACAGCACTCAAGGCTTAAACGAACCAGTTAAGAGAGGTATAGCCCTGAAAGACTACACAAGACTGGGGGCGGACGTAATAATGCTGCAGGAAACACACTTTAAGAAAGCAGCGGTCCCAAAGTACTGGGGGAAGGCATTTAAACAAACCTTTCACTCGACAGCGTGTGAAAAGAAAAGAGGGGTGTCAATCCTATTTCACAATAAACTTAACTTCCGCCATACTCGCACACAAAAAGACGCTGAAGGGAGATACCTAGCAGTCCACAGCACTATCCAGGAACACAAAGTTTCTTTCCTCAATCTGTATGCACCAAACACTGACCAAGCAAAATTTTTCCATAAGATATCTAATCTCATTACAAGCTGGGAAAACTCAATCTGGATAATAGGAGGGGATATGAATGCCGTCCTAGATCAGAGTAAAGATAGATCACCTCCCCCTGCGCCATATTCCACCCCCACTGCAACCAAGGCATTTAAATCGATCTTAAGTTCTAACTGCATGGTAGACTCATGGAGAATAATGAACCCGCTAGACAGGGAATATACCTTCTACTCCGCAAGACACCAATCTCACTCACGCATAGATTACCTCCTAATTCAACAACATATGACAAACAGCCTAACGACAGCCTCCATTCACTCTATCTCCTGGTCGGACCACGAGCTGGTTAAAATTGCCCTTTTGGGCATAGCACCAAAAGGTCGGTCTCCCAACTGGTCCCTTAATCCTCACCTCTTCAATGACGTAGAAATGAACAAAAAAATAAACAAAGCAATTATTGAGTACTTCAAATTAAACACGGAGGGAGAAGTAGACGAAGCAGGAGTATGGGCAGCACATAAAGCAGTGATCAGGGGAATCTGCATACAGCTAGGGGCGGCAGCCAAGAAAGCAGACCGAGCTCAGATTTCAAAAACCTCACTAAAACTCATCTGTTTAAAGAAATGTATCACCTTCAACCTTAACATGCACAATATTTTGTACCTCACCCATACCCTCTATACTGTAAGTTTGCAAGTTTTCTATCTTATTTGGTGCTTTAGAGAAAGCACTTTAGCCCTACGGAAAATGTTGGCACATTACAAATAATGGTTAATAATAATAAATAATAATAATAGGAACTTTATTGATAAATCTAAATAAAATAAGAAAATGTGTTTCATATGAAAGCTCTGCAAGTAACAGGTCCTTTTGTGGTTATTAGTGTAACTGATGAGGAAATTTGTTACAGTCAAAGGAGATAACAAATTGGACCAAAATACCCATGTATCCTATCAAGTTAACAAGTTACCAAAATTTTACTACGGTACTTTCCCAGCAAATGCATTTAATGGGACAGAGTATTTCAGCCTCAACAAGCCCCAATAAATATCAGAGTACTGTTGAAATCAGTCTCCAGCACTGATCTCATGGTACCCTGTGTCTCACAATGGAGACCTCCTATCTGTTGGGCCAATGGTGCTCCACAAACTAGCTGGGATTTCCTATTTGCTAACCTCAATTTAAAAAGGTCAAAACTGCCCCTATGACCCACAAAACATTCATACAGCTAAAATAAAAATATCAGCCTATGTTGCATGTCCCTATTACAGGGTACAAAAAATATTTAAAGTGCCTTTTTTTCAAAATTATAATTCCTAAGAACTACCTAAAGGAATATAAACATCAATGTAAATGAAACTTAGTATTGCTCATAAATGACACTATCATGAAAAAATGCAAAGCAACTTTCTCAAAGGCTAGGTGAAATTATTTAAAAGAAAAAAATGCAGCCATCGCTCGAGGTTTAAATACACAAAGCCCCATTCAATTTAGCAATGGTAAGTTACTGGAGCCCGCAAGTGAGGCTTTAAGTTAATTTGCTATTCAATTGGCGTCTTTTTGCTGGCTTAGAACGGGTTATGGCCTTGAAAATTTTGTTATGGTTAAACCTAGAACTCGCAGCCGGCCAAAGCTTTTGATGTTTCACTTCCGCAAGTGTTACGATCGCTAAAATCACAAATCACTACTTAATTTCTCCAATTCTCCAGGGCTGCAAATGTTTTCACACCCATACGAGTTAGAGAGGACCAGCAAGAGGGTTTAACCCCCGTCTGCATCACAGTAAATGCACATAAAAAAATCAATACTGCACTGTAAATAACAGGTAAAGCGAAGAAAGGCATTAGAATTAATTGCACAAGCTTGCAAATCGGCAGTAAAAAATAATATTTTTATGTTTCATTTTGGGGTTATATCGATCTCGGGAATCAATGAGTTAATACATATCAGGCCACCCATATGGACAAGAACAGTATTGGCATTCATTTGTATTATTTTGTATTTTGACGGTTTGCATGTCGCATTGCATATCGGACCACCGAACCTAATTGATTGACATGTAATCTCCATGTTTTACTGCCGTAATGATGGTGGTCTCATTTTCTATTGGCTTTTTCGAAATGGGAGGTTACTGTCTTGCTTAATTGATCATATTCCCGCATGGTTTATGGAGTCGGCTTTGGGCCTGTAAATTGCTGGCTCCTTTAATTGAAAAGCTGTGGAATTGGAGACAAACTGGAGCCCGCAGTATGCCCATAGACATGCGACCAGGATCCTGCCAGATGCGGGTTTGCAATCGAATTGAGCTCATAATTTGCAAGAAGACACCCAATTGGCTAAAACCAACCATCCATCCGAGTAGGCACAAAATTCTATAACACACTAGTGTGATAATGTTAACACCTATCACAGTATGACTCATTATTGAAGACTGAAGTGCTTGAAATAGTAGTAATTAAAATAAAGTAAATGACGTGATGAATTTAGGATCAAAAGGTGTAGAGAAAGAATGTGAAATATGTTTATATAAATGAGTGAAATAAATCCTTGACTAATTAGTGTGGGAAATGTGCATTTGAAGTACTGTGAAAATTTGTGAACGATAAAAATAATGATAAACAATATAAGTAATAATAAAAAAGAGGTGTGTGAAAATGTTTTGTTAAATAATATATATGAGAGAAAATTTTTAATAAATGTACATATGTGTGGTAGAAAATAAATAACTGAGAATGACTTTGTTTGATTTAAGTGAAATACCTCCGAACACTGAGTCCTATTCAATTAGAAGCCTGCATCTTGCGGTATACAGGTCTGCGGTCCTGCTGCGGGCTTGAACTCTGCTACAATTCCGTGGCTATACAGTTGAACAAGCCGCAAGCCGTTAGGGGCCGAAAGCCGAAACAGTAAACCATGCACTTGTATGTAGTATTTCAGGGCGGTAGCAATACCGTAACTACCCACTTAAAAGCAGCCAATAGAAAAAAGACCGCCATCATTACAGCAGTAAAACATGGAGGTAACATGTCAATCAATTAGTGTTTGGGGGTCCGATATGTGATCGGACTTGCAAAACCGCAAAATCCCAAATAATAAAAATGAATGCAAATACTGTTCTAGTCCATATGGGTGGCCTGATATGTATTAACTCATTGATTCCCGAGATCAGTATATAACCCGAAATGACACAAAAAAAATATTTTTTTTATTGCTGATTTGCAAACTTGAGACTGTTGTGCAATTTATTCTAATGTCTTTCATTCCTTTCCCCATCATTTACAGTGCAGTATTGATTTTTAATTTGTATTTACAGTGCTGCGGACATGGGTTAAACCCCCTTGCGTGTCCTCTATATCACTCGCAGGTTTGTCCTACATTTGCCATTTACGGGTTTTTGAAAACATTTGATTAACCACCGCAAAGTTTTTTAAGCCAATAACCTTTAAACCATTTGGAACCCTCCAAAAGAAGCCAATTGAATAGCAAATTAACTTACGGCCGCACTTACGGTCTCCAGTAACTTATGATTGTTCAATTGAATCAGGCTCTACTTTCTTACTGGTGACTTGCCCGTCAAAAATTACAGCATGATGGAGTTCTATATATTGTTCCCCCCCCTCCCTACCCTGTGTCTCTTCCCTCCCTCTCCATCCCCTGTGTCTCTCACCCACTCCTCCCCCCTCTCCCTCACCTGTGTCTCTTCCCCCTCTCCATCCCCTGTGTCTCTCACCCACACCTCCCTCCCCTCCCTCACCTGTGTCTCCTTCCCCTGTGTCTCTCTCCCGCTGTATCTCCCCACTCTACCTCCCCTTTGTTTCTTACCCCCGTGTCTCTCTCCCCCTGTATCTCCCCACTCTGCCTCCCCTGTGTCTCTTCCCCACTCTCCCTCCCCTTTGTGTGTCCCCTGTGTCTCCCCCTCTAACTCCCCTGTGTATCTCCCCTTCTCCTGTGTCTCCCCCTCTCCCTCCCCTGTGTCTCTCCCCCTCCCTCCCCTGTGTCTCTCCCCCATTCCCTGTGTCTCTCCCCCTCCCTCCCCCTCTCCCCTCCATCCCCTGTGTCTCTTTCCCCCCTCTCCCTCCCCTGTGTCTCCCACATGTATATCTTTCCCTCCTCTTCCTCCTCTGTGTCTCTTCCCCCTCTCCCTCCCCTGTGTGTCCCATCCCTGTGTCTCCCCCTCTCCCTTTCCCTTGTGTCTCTCCCCTCTCCCTCCCCTGTGTCTCTCCCCTCTCCTTCCCCTGTGCCTCTTCCCCCTCTACCTCCCCTGTGTCTCTTTCCTCCTATCCCTCCCATGTTTCCCTTCCCCCCTCTCCCGCGTCTCTTCCCCCTCTCCCTCCCTTGTGTCTCTTCCCCTCTCCCTCGTCTGTGTCTCTCCCCCCTTCCCTGTGTCTCTCCCCCTCCCTCCCCCTCTCCCCTCCATCCCCTGTGTCTCTTTCCCCCTCTCCCTCCCCTGTGTCTCCCACATGTGTATCTTTCCCTCCTCTTCCTCCTCTGTGTCTCTTCCCCCTCTCCCTCCCCTGTGTGTCCCATCCCTGTGTCGCCCCCTCTCCCTTTCCCTTGTGTCTCTCCCCCTCTCACTCCCCTGTGTCTCTCCCCTCTCCTTCCCCTGTGCCTCTTCCCCCTCTACCTCCCCTGTGTCTCTTTCCTCCTATCCCTCCCATGTTTCCCTTCCCCCCTCTTCCGCGTCTCTTCCCCCTCTCCCTCCTTTGTGTCTCTTCCCCTCTCCCTCGCTTGTGTCTCTTTTCCCTCCTCTCTTTTCACAGTACCACAACTATATATGTGATACTGAAAAATAACTAAAGATGACTATAGCTGAATAATAGGTACAAGATATAGTTAGCCCTGACTGAGCAAAGTGGAAGAGAATGGGGGTTAGGAACAGAGATTACAATAACTAAACTCATTGGTGGGTTGGTAGTCAGGGGTGGAGTATAGAAATGTATTTAGGGAGGAACTTTCCTGCCCCACTAGTTGGTTTATAGCAGGTTTAAACACTATGAATTGTCAACCCCTCTCCTTCTCCCAGATACATTTGGGGTGCAATTTTATCAGTACTGGGAACTGGGTATGGTTAAGTTCATGCATTGTGTCACAGCTGGGTTATGGTGGGGTGCTTGCTTTTATCACTTATGGTGTGGAGATGGGCTAGTCCTCTCAAGGCACGGGATCCCTTTTGAGGTACCCAACTACTGGTTTGAGGGGTCAAGCACCGCTGGTTCTTTTCGGTTGTAACCTAATGTTAAGGTTAACATAACTAAATGACCTGTGGCCTTATTACGTAAAAGTACATCTTTATCCATGAATTATTTTGGGATATAGGGAAGTGGTTTATGGTAATCCCTAGTGGACTATACCAAGGTCAAGTTAGCAATCACTGGTTAGGAACATAGATTATAATAATTAAACTCATTGGTAGCTTATTAGTCAGAGGTGGAGTATAGAAAGTTGTTTAGGGAGGAATTTTCCTCCCCCTTGGTCAATTGAGAGCAGTATTAAAAGAAGGAATTTCAACTACTCTCTCCCTCCCAGATAATTCTGGGGTGCAATTGTATCAGAACTAGGGATTGCTTATGGTATGGTTAAGTTTATGCAATCTGTGACAGCTGGTTTATGATGGGGTGCTTGGCCTTATTATTGGATATATATATATATATATATGACTTATGGTGTGGAGATAGACCTAGTCCTTTTGGGGCACGGGGAAGCCCTTTCAGTTATAACCTAATTTTAAGGTTAAAATTAATAAATGAGATGCCACCTTATTACCCAAAAGTTAATTTGTGTCTGTGTATTATTTGGGATATAGGGTAGTGGTTTATAGTAATCCTTAAAGTTGACATGTACCTTAATAGTGTGATATGTGTATAGTGTGAAGCAATAAAGTAAAAACTCTATATTTTTATACTAATAATATTAATCACATAACATGTATATATATATATATATATATATATATATATATATGTATATATATATATTATTTTTTATTATAAAATAGTACAACTTGTAAATTATATATATATTATGCTTCTAAGAAAGATTAACAAAAGAGAGGTTTAAGATACCCCTTGTAGAACTTTATTTATAATAAGCGTCTCCAAAACTGGTTGTTTCGTTTCACCATACAAAGTTTCTACAAACACATTTTAGTATATATAATTGCTATTGAAACACAATTATACATTTGATTAACTGTATACGTTCTGTCATTGTGAGGATGCACAAATTCTTTCATCAGTTGGACAAACTGGCAGACTTTACATCTTCCACAGCAATAGGTACCATTTAAAGTTTTAAGCCACATACCACCATTTTTTAGTTGGAATGAACTGTGTGAAATACTGTCTCTGATGTTAATGTACATTTCTATACGTTGTGAAAAGCTTTTCTCCAAGGCTGCAAATGTTTTAACACCCGTACGAGTTAAAGAGGACCAGCAAGAGGGTTTAACCCTGTCTGCATCACTGTAAATGCAAATAAAAAAATCAATACTGCACTGTAAATAACAGGGAAACGATGAAAGACATTAGAATTAATTGCACAAGCTTGCAAATCAGCAGTAAAAAATAATAAGTTGTGAGTAAATAAGTTGTAAGTAAATAAGTTGTGAAAGCTTTTTTCTGATATTACCTCCATAAGATACTCAACAGCTCTTAATATTGGCCAATATTTTTATAAAATGTGTATTTTTCTCTCTAATCATGCCCATAAGTTAATGTACAACAGATCTGTTCTGAATTTTTTCCCTTGTTGTTATCTATGCCTCTGTTCACCAACATAAATCTTTCCTTTTTTGGTACTCTTTTGCAGGCTTCTTTTGAGAACCTATTTGAGTGCCCCCTTGCTTTAAATCTAGCTCTATGAAGGTATGTTTGTTTTTGAAAATCTATATCAGTACAGAAGTACTAAGTATTGGCCTGTGGGTTTGCCTCTTTTAAAATCTAATGGGTGCATACTTGACCAAGAGAGAAAAGAAATTATGTAGATGGAAAATCTCAGCCGTGCCACCTAGTGGCCCCTGGCCACCACTGCTGGGGGTGCTGAAAAAATATGAAAGGTCCCATATAATGAAGTATTTCTTCTATTTTGTGCCAAATTTTCCTAACTTTTGGACAATTCTAGTTCTAGTAAATATGTAATTATGACCCTCCTTATCCATATTGTCTAAAGCAAATGTGACTGATTTTGGAAAATGTTATGTCATTTTATTGGTAGGATATACATTCTATGTGTCATGTTTCTAATAAAATATAATTTCTACAACTATTATTTTTGAAAAGTGTGATGACAGTCCTTCACTCAGGATGCTCTTAAATCTAAACTGTTGAATTGCATGTTGCCATGGTAACAGTGACAGTTTAAAACATAACTTTAACTGCCTGCAGGAGACTAATATTACAGGGTCGATTCACATTAATAAGACCACCGTTTACTTTTGACGTCAGCACTGACTAGACAATGGTGGGTATATAAGGTGATGTAAGCATTCTGCAAATATATCAACCATTGCTATTATGTGTAAAATGTGTGAGTTTGTTTGAAAAAGGGGCAATCATTGGCTTTCAGGCCACAAGTTGCAGTACAGCTTATGAACTTTTCAAGTGACTGGACAAATGACGCCACAGAGAATAATTAATTAGAAAGAGAAAAAAGATACCCTTGTTACTCAGCAATATCCTTCCTGCAGAGATAATATTGTACAGAAGGCCAAACAAATTAATTAAAATTAGAATTTTCTTAATAACATTTTAAAAATCATAACAGAAAAAATTCAAAAATACGTTGATTTAAAAATATAAAAAAAATCCTCATCATCCAATTTAGACTGATAATGATTTTAAATGTCTAATAACTAGAGATCCTACAATAAATAATGTATTCAAAAAGAGATTGACAATATGCTGGTCTATATCGAATTCATATTATACATATCCTGAGATATCAATCCAAACAGATATAAAGTGATTGGTGCTGTAAATAATGTCTTGATAACCATAAGTAAGACAATAATACTGTATATTATATACAAATGTGCATATGTATACTGACATTAATCATTGTGCTGCAAATAAATACCAAATCCCAAAAATCCAGAATATTTATATACTTAAATTGAATAAAGTGACCAAGTGCAATACCATATGTATCATACAATAATAAAATATAATGATAATAATTATTAAATATAAGAATGATATTAAAGTGACTTGTGCTATGCTATATTGTTGAATATATTTATGTGCAGACATATCAATTTAGAATGAATTACTCAAAAAGTATTTTTTTTAAGTATAAAGAAATACAATAAAACTATTATTAATAATGTTGTTATTGGGGTCAGTCCCTAAACTATCTGGTGTGGCGGAGCTTGGTACTCATCACTTGTCCCCTTTAATAATCTAAAAAACTACTCTAGATGAAATTAAATCTAAATTAATCCCTAATATCATGTGATGAGATGGGGGCCTACCACTTACCCATGTATTCGTAATTGGTTAACTATACTAATATACAGTAATTGATCGCCTGACCCCTTGTGCTAGATCACATTTAATTCCTTTGTGACATAAATAAATATATTGCTGACAGTTTATATAATACAGACAATGCAATGCATCCAGAAAATCAGTTCATAGAATGCGCGGTATAACATGACCTAATGGGTTCCCCAATGAAGTCATCAACTGGAGACTGAAATTCTACGGTGGTGAATGTGTGCGTTTCATAGTTGCTTCTTCCAGGCCAGACATCAATTAAAACAGAGGTAAGTCTATTTATAGTGTTGATTGCTTTAATTGTATTAACCCCATGTATTCTTTTTTCTTTCAGGTAATTCAGAATCAAGTTAGCTGAAAAAGCAGTAAAACAGAAGAAATTAACAAATCTTATAAATTCAGACTTTTAGGACTAACAATGTAAACATTCTTGTTTATCTGAATAATCAAAAAATGGAATTTAATAAATGAATAATGTATATCATTTGGGCAGTTTTATTTATATAGATTGTTTAAAAATATATATAACTCAATAAATAGATAATCACATGAACAACCTAATAATTATTTTATATTGGTATGTTCCATCATGTCACAGTTTGTTGCTTGTATTTGTGCTCTTATCTATGTATATACCGTCAAATAATTTCATAGTTGGAATTCACATATACAGTATCATTATGACCTCAGAAATCAACAACAAATGTATTGCTGTGTAATGTTATCAATTGATTGTTCATAATAAACAACTGTATTCATTAAATCATTCTAGCCCCTACTCATTAATGGATAGTACTATACTTGAGTCTACATATTTCTATTTTATTTAAATCATAACTATAGTCAATAGTATATATTATATATTCATATAGGACCTAGTTTCTTATTATAAAAGATTATTATCCTAAAATCAAAATATATTTATGTTATGCTAATTAATTCTAGTTATACAGTTGGATTATAATATAATTTCTATAATTAATTTAATATTGTAAGCAAACGATTTAGTAATTAATCAATGAATATTTGAATTGCCATAAAGAATGTGTAGCTGAGTATCATATATAAGATGATATTTATTAAATGTATAATCCCAAGATAAACTCCACTGCTGGTACATTTCAAATAGTTATAGCCATACTGTAAAAAAAGGCCAAACTCATATTGGCATTTCATTGGTTAAATATGTATTACCAAAAAGAAGTAGCACTATCATTCATTCAAACCATGAGGAGTCATAGTGTTGAGCATTGTGATCCAATGAGTTTCTGCCCTCAGTAACTCTTGTTCCATGTTGCCTTTTCTAATTCCTAAATTAATTATCTGCAAGATCCAGCATTTTACCAAACTTTGACTCTGTTGTTTATCATAATAGTGTTGTGCTACTGAGGTCAAGACTTTATTCATTGCCATATCTTTAATACTCTTCCTTATATTGCACAGATGTTCACCCAGTCTGTGTGGTATTGTTCTTGTGGTGACACCTATTTATTTCAGTTTACATGGACTGGCATCTGAGAATAAACAACGTGGAGGCAATGGGATCTTCCAGCAGGAGAATGCAACATGTCATACAACCAGAATTGTCTGGGAGTGGTTGGAGGAGCACAGCGAAAACTTCCAAGTACTTCCCTGGCATCTAAATTCCACAGACTTGAACCCCATTGAGCACCTGTGGGAACACCTCGATCTCCATGTTCACCGTAGAGATCCTCCACCACGCACACTTCAGCAGCTGTTGGATAAACTGCAATCTGCATGGCTACAGATACCCTTACCAACTTTCCAGCATCATATTGATTCAATTCCACAATGTCTAGCTGCTGTCCGTGCTGCACATTGTGGTTATTCAGGATATTAGCTGGTGGTCATAATAATGTGACTTGTTTGTGTTTTTTTTCAGTCTTAACTTTCTCGCTTCTCAGTATTTCTGTCAAACACGGGAATCATTACCTTGTCCTTGCCCAGTCCTAGAAGTTAATGACACCAACTGGTTTCACTAGTTGTTTAGTCTTGTTGAGTGCTTTTAAAACATTATATTCAACACTAGTTATCACATATATAATTGTGAGCAGGCGAGCCTGCTCAAGCTGTTGCTAACGCTTCGTGAGCCCGCGGCCCTCGCGTAGCCGCGCATGAGCACAGTGCGGCGTGAGTGGGGAAGAGGCACAGAGGGAGAGTGGGGCCCTCGCGTAGCGAGTGCGAGCCACGGCCCTCCAGTTGCTACTGAGGCCCTCGCGCTCCATGCCCGCAAGGGATGCGCAATGCGCATCGTGAACTGCGCATTGCACGAGCTGCGCAGCGCGGCAGTAGCCGTGCACGCCACAGTGCGGCGTGAGTGGGGAAGAGGCACAGAGGGAGACTGGGGAAGAGGCACAGAGGGAGACTGGGGAAGAGGCACAGAGAGAGACTGGGGAAGAGGCACAGAGGGAGACTGGGGAAGAGGCACAGAGGGAGACTGGGGAAGAGGCACAGAGGGAGACTGGGGAAGAGGCACAGAGGGAGACTGGGGAAGAGGCACAGAGGGAGACTGGGGAAGAGGCACAGAGGGAGACTGGGGAAGAGGCACAGAGGGAGAGGGGGGAAGAGGCACAGAGGGAGACTGGGGAAGAGGCACAGAGAGAGACTGGGGAAGAGGCACAGAGGGAGACTGGGGAAGAGGCACAGAGGGAGACTGGGGAAGAGGCACAGAGGGAGACTGGGGAAGAGGCACAGAGGGAGACTGGGGAAGAGACAGAGGGAGAGGGGGGAAGAGGCACAGAGGGAGACTGGGGAAGAGGCACAGAGGGAGACTGGGGAAGAGACACAGAGGGAGACTGGGGAAGAGGCACAGAGGGAGACTGGGGAAGAGGCACAGAGGGAGACTGGGGAAGAGGCACAGAGGGAGACTGGGGAAGAGGCACAGAGGGAGACTGGGGAAACACAGAGGGAGAGGGGGGATGAGGCACAGAGGGAGACTGGGGAAGAGGCACAGAGGGAGACTGGGGAAGAGGCACAGAGGGAGACTGGGGAAGAGGCACAGAGGGAGACTGGGGAAGAGACACAGAGGGAGACTGGGGAGGAGACACAGAGGGAGACTGGGGAAGAGGCACAGAGGGAGACTGGGGAAGAGGCACAGAGGGAGACTGGGGAAGAGGCACAGAGGGAGACTGGGGAAGAGACACAGAGGGAGACTGGGGAAGAGGCACAGAGGGAGACTGGGGAAGAGGCACAGAGGGAGACTGGGGAAGAGGCACAGAGGGAGACTGGGGAAGAGACACAGAGGGAGACTGGGGAAGAGACACAGAGGGAGACTGGGGAAGAGGCACAGAGGGAGAGTGGGGAAGAGGCACAGAGGGAGAGTGGGGAAGAGACAGAGGGAGAGGGGGGAAGAGGCACAGAGGGAGACTGGGGAAGAGGCACAGAGGGAGACTGGGGAAGAGACACAGAGGGGGAGGGGGAAGAGACACAGAGGGGGAGGGGGAAGAGACACAGAGGGGGAGGGGGAAGAGACACAGAGGGAGAGGGTGGAAGACACACAGAGGGAGAGGGGGAAGAGGGAGAGGGGGAGATAGACACAGAGGGTGAAGGGGGGAAGAGACACAGAGGGAGGGGGGAAGAGACATATTTATTTATTTAGACATATATATTATATTATATATATTATATATGTATATATTATATATAAATATAGATACATTATTATGTTGCCAATATGTATATCACATATATAATTGTGAGCGTACGGGCCATTGCTCACGCTTGCGGGCTCGCAAAACGAGGGCCGCTGTTTGCGCAGCGAGCCGTGGCCCTCGCGTAGCGAGGGCTGCGGGCAAGGGGCTCAGTTGCTGGGATGGCATGCTAGCAACTGAGGCCCTTGCCCGCAGCGTACGGCCTCTTGCTCACGCTTGAGGGCTGCAGGCAAGGGCCTCAGTTGCTGTGATGGAGCGCCGAAGGCGCTCCATCCCAGCAACTGAGGCCCTTGCCCGCAACCCTCGCAATGCACTTGCCCGCAGCCCTCGCAATGCCCTTGCCTGCTGCCCGCAGCCCTCGCAAAACCCTTGCCTGCAGCCCCTGTGCGTCTGTGTCAGTGCGCATCTGTTCCCGCCACTGACGTCGCTCTATTGTGAAGCTCCAGGACCATGGCAGACCCACGCGTCAGGCACATCAAGATTAAAACTGGGGTGGTGAAGCGGTGAGTGGAGCTGGGGGAGGGTTGTGAGATAGAAGGGAGTCCTGGCCTGGTTTGTGGGGACCTCACAGGGGAAAAGGCCCCGCACTGCAGGAGCAGGTGAGGCGTGGCAGGCTGGGTCCTGAGATGTCACATCTCCAGCCATCACTGGGGCCATAATGTGATACATTACATTGGGATTTTCTTACATGCGGTTTTTATTTACAAAAATAAATATCCAATAATCTCTTGGCTTTCCAGCTCTATATATATTGTGTATATGTATTGTTTGTGTATATATAATGTGTGTGTATATTGTGTGTGTATCAACTGCGGCCCTCGCGAACCAACTGCAACCCTGGCAAACTTTACGTCGCAACGCAAACAACATACGAGACACGTTAACACACATTACGGACTTACAAAAATCGCCCGCAACCCGCGGACATGAAAAAATGAAAAACGCAATAAATACACACAACACATACATAAAAAGCTTACCTACAGCAAGAGGGAGCATCCAGGACCTCAAAAAATGAAGTTACACCTTCATTTAACTCATAATAAAAGAGTTTAGACACTAAAAAATTTGCTAAGTGAGAGAAAAAATGTCCGCCGAGCAAAACGAAAACGAGGCTACAGCACTCTAAACACGCAAAACACCACAAGAAACACGCAAAACACCACAAAACACCTACGGATATTCCACTACAGACGCATACCACACATTAGCCGCCATTTTACAACAATGCGGAACTACACAACTACCCTACTGCTTTCGTCTCGCGCACGCACACTTTTACACTGCACAAATTCAGCACGCTTACACAGCAGCTCCACACCACTAATGCTGCAGCAACATCAAAACAGATTGCAGCTCTTCAACAATGCTTCAAAATAGGTCAAGTATATTCATTTATGAATTTGTATTATATATTTCAGTACTACACACAAAACAACATTAGCTACCTTACAATTCCATTGCCGTCATTTTTTGACGGGCAATTCGCTAGTACATAATAACAATAAGCATAGTAAACAGTACAGAATTATAATGTTACATGTATGCACAGAAAAGAGCACATGAGACAATGATAAGAATAAATAAATAATATATATTTATAACATACCTGGTGGTTGCATTTCAAGGGTTAAGTATTCAGCATGTAAGGAAAACAATCTGATGCAATAGACAAAATAGTTTTTGTAGAATACTTGTAATCCAAAAAATTATATTGTGTTTAAACTTGTCAGCAATGTAGATAATTTGATAAGTGGAAAGCAGAAAAAAAAATGATAGAACTCAAATGCATTACTCTGTTAAATATAAACAGCAATGTTTGAAACAGCAAAGACACAATCACATTGAATGAGCAGCTGACAATTGACATGCTTCTTGTTCACAGAGATTTCTGTGATAAAGTGCTCAGTGTGAGAAGGGAATCTGTCACTTGTCAAGTACTCCAGCTGTTGAGTTTCTATGCTTCATCTACCTTTGCTGATTCTGTTTTAATGCATTATTACATCTGGGCCTTTATTCAAATTGCAAAAAAAAGATTGAATTTTGCATAAATTATTTAAATCTACAGTGCATCTCCAGATTTACATTCCATTAGCTCCTGTTTTACACCTTTTATTTTAAAGCTAAGTGAAAATTGACTATTTTTAATGCAAAGATATGGATGAATTGTTGGAATATCTATATAAAATAAGAGTTTTGAGATACATTTTAAAAGTGGTGAGTGTAGCACAGCTGCTAATCTAAACACACATACTAAACACGTTAAAAGGGTCAAATCAATAGCACATCAATTTATACTGTCACAGAAACATAACCATATGATTGACATCAGTAGCAGTAAATGGTAATTAATAATGGAGATAAAGCAATATTCACAGTGTAAAGAATGCATTTGTGGAGGCGTTCCACACATGTCATAGCCATGAGATATTTTAAAATAGTATAAAAGTAAGACTGATCTTAAACTACATAATAACATTTTTTTATAATGCCGTAATTTCAAAACAATGTACCTCTATAATCTGTGTTATGTACAATTGCCTGTACAAACTGGATATTTATGTTCATAGATACATGATATGCTCATTATGTACTCACTTATATTGACATGAGCAACACAATGTTTATTAAAGTAATGTTGCTATCTAAAGTAATCTTGCTATCTAACAAAAAATTTATAGGAAAAAGGAACCTCTAAATAAGCTAAATATAAAAAAAAAAAAGGAAAATGAGATCCAGCCATCTCTGACCGTTTATCTGGAATAGAAGTGTCACATAATTTTACATTGACATTACACCTTATCACAGTCAATAAGCAAATTCAGTTTTTATAATAATCTAATTAAACAAAAATATATTCAAAAAGCATGGTTGTCAATATCTGAACATTTTAGTCATACTTAATAGAATAACAACATTCTTAAAATGTTGACAAGACATTTGTGTTTGATTGTTCCCATTTGTTCAGCTGAAATGTCTGTGTAATCATAACTAGAAGCAAAATTATGTGTAAACTAAAAACGATACTAAAACCATCCATGATGAAACATGCTTTATTGTAAATCTTCATTTTCAGAAGTTCTTTTTTAATAGAATTTTTTTAACATGAGGAAATCATTTACAAATGTATCATGTGGTATTTAAAAAATCTAGCATGATTTAATACTTTAATGTCAGAGTTTCACGCCTGTACTTTGTGCTGTGAAAAAAAAAAATTCCGACAACAAGTGCCATCACATACTAGTACTTAGGAATGCTATCATTTAATGATTTCATTATATATATATGCACTGGATGTTGGACTAATGTGTATGTATCAAAGACGGCTGGAATGCAGTCTTCATAAATCTCAAAGTAATCTAATTATAAGTTTAGCTAATAGAGCAAACATGTTTTAGCAAAGGTTAATCTAGACATTAATTTTCTTATAAATGCATGCTGATAACTAGTACTATGCAAACCTTATTATAAGACACTACACTCTATTATTTTTTATTGGCCAGAAGGAGTATGATGACTTATAATATCAGGATTTTAGTTTCAGATTTCATATAATCTGAGAAGTAATAAGGTGGTGGTACTAAAAACCAAAGGTGTAGCTAGTGAATGGAGGGCCCTGGTGCAAAATCATTTGGGCAACTTTTCTGTCCACCTTTTAAGATCAATAAAAAAGCCAAATTTATATTTAGATAATAAGATTGCGCCTATGGTAATTAGATCATCTGTCATGCCCTGGGGGACCACTGAACTTTAGAACTGTTAAAAGGTTATGGGCCCCGGATTGGCATTGCTGCAGTCATGATGGCATAGTTAAAGTTTAATAGGTTCAATGTTATTGCTATATTGCCCCTGCCTGTAATGGCAGGAAAGCTGAGATGAAAACCAGGAGCTGGAAAAGTCACCTGTTTGTGGTATATAGGTCCCATCAGATTCTGTTTACCTTCTGACATAACCAGAACAAAGGGGTTAAACTGACAGTTGAGTTTTAGATTTGAAAACAGTAACTGTCATGTGAGGTGTCATATATATAAAGACTGGAGCAGTTGGTAACTGTGTACAGTTTCACCACCATTGTCTGACACCATGCCTTTTTGTTGTAAAATATGCCCTGTGAAAAGTTATAAACAGCGTTAAGTACCATAAGTATCCTCATTCAGATACCACAATGAAAAAGTGTTTTTCATGTAAATGTATCATAAATCAATGTATTTTTTTAGATAACAATATTTATGTTATTCTTTTAACTTCATTGAATATTAGCATAATATTTAGCCACCTCCATAATCTCCATAAAATTACTGAAGTCATTAAATTGGAGGCCAGTAACTTCAATGTGAGGCCCGGAATGGATACAGGCTTGAAATTCCAATGTGTTACGGGGCTATTAAATTGGAAGGGGCTGTGAGCTACGGGCCAGAAATGCTAAACCGCAACTCAGTCTGTTGCACGTTGTAT
This sequence comes from Discoglossus pictus, assembly GCA_027410445.1. Taxonomy (NCBI): domain Eukaryota; kingdom Metazoa; phylum Chordata; class Amphibia; order Anura; family Alytidae; genus Discoglossus; species Discoglossus pictus. Next base: position 332,753,547 of record CM050164.1, on the reverse strand, counting down.
GTGCGGCCGTGAACAGGATCAATTACTCTTGAATCCGCTCTGTAAGTCAGTGCACAGTTTTCTGTCTGTTGCAGTAATCAGTGTACAGGTAAGAGTGGGTGTGGCTTGGCCTGTGTAAGTTATACCTTGGTGCATTTGTGTGAGGTCTGGTTTGAATCCGCTCTAAGTCAGTGCAGAGTTTTCTGTCTGTTGCAGTAATCAGTGTACAGGTGAGAGTGGGTCTGGCTTGGCCTGTGTAAGTTATATCTGGGTGCATTTGTGTGAGGTCTGGTTTGAATCCGCTCTGTAAGTCACTGCACAGTTTTCTGTCCTGTTGCAGTAATCAGTGTACATGTGAGAGTGGGTGTGGCTTGGCCTGTGTAAGTTATATCTGTGTGCATTTTGTTGTTTTCTGTTGAATCGGTTCTGTGGGGCAGGACAGTGTTTTCTATCCTGTGCTCATTTATCATTGTACAGGCGAGTAGGCGGGGTCTATTTTAACAAGGGAAGAGCGAGCTTGGGATATTGCAATCATTTCTAATGTAAGTGTAGTTAGTGTGTAGGAGATTAAATAAAAGGAGGAAATCCAAAGAAAAGGGGTATTATAAGAAAAAACAGAAAACAAACGTATATATTGTTTCTGTTTTGTTTGGTTTAAGGTGTGGAAAAGAAATCTTTATACAAATACATTGATTTGTTTTCACTGTATTTTTGTAACTGATAATCATGAGTCAGTCCAGTGGAAACCTCACTCAGTGTGCATCCTGCCAAATGTATGCACTACTGGAACAGATGATCCAGGGTCCATACCTCTGTGACAGGTGTGAGCATGTTGGCTCTCTGGAAGCTCAAATTGAAGATCTGGAAAGGAGAATTGCAGCACTTAGTGATACTGCTCCACTGGAAAGGGAGGTGGTGCTCACGGAGCACAGTTTAGCTGGGCCTAGTATGGAGGGAGGAGCTGGGGCTAGTGAGGATAGACAGGGAGGTAGCTGGGTTACAGTTAGAAGTAGAATCAGGGGGAACAGGAGGAGGCAGGCCAGTTCTGAGTTGGCAAACACCAAAAGATTTGCCAGATTGAGTGAAACTGTTGAGGATGTCCATTCAGGAATGGCAATGCCAGATAGAGCTGTTCCCTCTACCAGCCGGGAGAACAGTTCTACTGGAGGAGAGGGAGGGCAGAATAGGCAGAGCAACAGACATGTTTTGGTGGTAGGGTACTCTATTATTAGGAAGGTAGACAGGGTAATTTGTCACCCAGACCCCAGCAATCGAACAGTTTGCTGTCTCCCGGGTGCTCGGGTTCGGCATGTTGTGGATCGGGTGGATAAATTATTGGGAGGGGCTGGTAATGAACCGGCGGTCTTGGTACATATTGGTACCAATGACAAAGTTAGTGGAAGATGGAGCGTTCTAAATAATGATTTTAGAGAATTAGGGAATAAGCTTAAAGCAAGTACCTCCAAGGTAGTATTACTACCAGTGCCACATGCTAGCCCAGGGAGGCAGAAGGAGCAGTGCAGAGGGTTTTGGGTTTTTAGAGCACTGGGCTGACTTCTCACTTGGGTACAATCTGTATAGCAGGGATGGATTGCACCTTAATGATGAGGGCGCTTTTGTGCTAGGGGATTGGATGGTAGAACGGCTGGGGGAGTTTTTAAACTTGTAGGTGGGGGGAGGGACTATATAGAAGTATTGGGGTAAATAGGGTAGAGAGGGAAAGGGATGAATTAGTTACCCATGGGGGAGGAGAAGGAGGGAGGGTTACAATAGAAAGTAGGGAGGTATTAATAGGGATCTCAAATACAGTGGCAGGCACTTCACAACAGCAGAGCCATAGCAACATAAAGTGTATGATTGCTAACGCAAGAAGTTTGCCTGGGAAAATGGATAATCTAGAAATATTAGCACTACAAGAAAAATGGGGCTTAATAGGCATTACGGAAACATGGTGGGATGAATCTCATGACTGGACTGTTAATCTAGATGGTTATAACCTATTTAGGAAAGATAGGGGAAATGGTAAAAGAGGAGGATGGATCTGTCTTTATGTTAAGCCTGAATTTAAGCCTATAGTCAGAGAAAATATTTATGCTGGCACTAACGGCATCATTGAATCTTTGTGGGTTGAGCTAAATAGTGGAGGAGCTAATTCTAAACGCATATTGGTGGGAGTATGCTATAAACCCCCAAATATAGCTGAAAGTGAGGAAATACAATTATTGTTACAGATTGGAAATGCAGCTAAGCATGGGCAAGTTCTAATAATGGGAGACTTTAATTACCCTGAAATAAACTGGATAAATGAGACCAGCAGCTCGGCTAATGGGAGCAGGTTCTTGAGTACACTCAGGGATCATTATCTGGCCCAGGTAATACAAGAACCTACTAGAAATGGGGCCATCTTGGATTTAGTCTTCACAAGCAATATTGATATAATATCAAATGTAAAAATAGGGGAACCCTTGGGGAACAGTGATCACAACACAGTCTCATTTGAGATTGAATACAAAAAACAGAGTTGTAAGGGGCCAACAAAAACTCTAAATTTTAAAAGGACTAACTTTAATGGGCTATGGGCAGCAATACAACATATAGACTGGGACAAAGAACTTACAGGGAAGAATACTGAAAATAAATGGACAACATTCAAATCCTTACTAAATAAACATACTCATCAGCATGTACCATGTGGAAATAAAATGAATAGGAGTAAATCACATCCTATGTGGCTTAACAATGACTTAAAGATCATGATGAGGAAAAAGAAACATGCATTTAAATATAAAAGGCAGATGAGCTAAATAGGTTATTTTCTTCGGTATACACAAGGGAGGTACCAGTGGTTGGGACACAACAACATAATGGGGCTACACTACCTTTACTAAATTATTGGTTAACGCAGGAAGTAATACAAAAGAGGTTGAAGAAAATAAATGTAAATAAAGCCCCAGGTCCTGATGGAATACATCCAAGGGTACTGAGGGAGCTGGGTTCTGTAATAGCCAAACCATTATATCTAATCTTTCAAGACTCACTCACTACAGGGTCTGTACCAGATGAATGGAGAAAAGCAGATGTGATACCTATATTTAAGAAGGGATCTAGAGCAAATCCGGGGAATTATAGACCAGTGAGCCTCACTTCTGTAGTTGGGAAGCTTTTAGAAGGCTTAATAAGGGACAGAGTACAAGAATATGTCTATTTGAAAAGGATCATAGGTAGCAGTCAACACGGATTTATGAAGGATAGGTCGTGTCAGACCAATCTAATTAGTTTTTATGAAGAGGTTAGTAGGAACTTGGATCAGGGCAACTCAGTGGATGTAGTCTTTTTAGATTTTTCAAAAGGCATTTGATAGAGTGCCACATGGAAGACTAGTAAGCAAACTAAGGGATACAGGAATTGCAGTAAATATCTGCTCATGGATCGAGAGCTGGCTAAAAGACAGGAAGCAAAGGGTTGTTGTGAATGGAACATACTCCGATTGGTCTAATGTGATAAGTGGGGTTCCTCAAGGTTCAGTATTAGGTCCTCTCCTTTTTAACATATTTATTAATGACATAGAAGTAGGACTCGAATGTAGTGTCTCCATTTTTGCTGATGACACTAAGTTGTGAAGGTAATAAAATCAGATAATGATGTACTTTCCCTACAAAAGGATTTGCATAAATTAGAGAAATGGGCTGCTAAATGGCAGATGAGATTTAATACAAATAAATGTAAGGTTATGCATTTGGGAAGGAACAATAGCCAAGCAATCTATAATCTTAATGGAGCAAATCTAGGGGTATCAGATATTGAAAGGGATTTGGGAGTACTAGTGGACAACCACCTAGGTAACAGCGCTCAAAGCCAAGCAGCGGCTGCAACGGCAAATAAAATATTATCATGTATTAGGAAGGGTATAGAAGCCAGGGAAGAAGATATAATTCTGCCACTATAAATCTCTAGTACGTCCTCATTTGGAATATGGAGTACAATTTTGGGCACCACCTCATAAAAAAGACATTTTAGAGCTGGAAAAAGTACAGAGAAGGGCTACAAAACTAATAAGGGGAATGGAGGGGCTAAGTTATGAAGAAAGACTAACAAAATTAAACTTATTTTTGCTAGAAAAAAGGCGTCTAAGAGGAGATATGATTACGTTATATAAATACATCCAGGGTCAATATAAGGCTTTGTCAAGTGAACTTTTTGTAGCAAGAGATTTTCAACTGACAAGAGGACATCCTTTGAGGTTAGAGGAAAAAAGATTTCACCTTAAACAAAGAAAAGGGTTCTTCACAGTTAGGGTGGTTAAACTGTGGAATTCTCTACCAAAGGAGGTGGTGACAGTGAATTTGATAGACAACTTCAAAAAGGGGTTAGATATATTTTTGAATAAAGAGGGCATTCAATGCTATCCTAGATAACTAGCAAAGGAATATTGATCCAGGGAGAAATTTGATCGCCTTTTTCTGGGGTCAGGAAGGTATTTTGCTTTTTTTTTCCCTTCTGAGACAAATGTCAAAGTTTCACTGGGGTTTTTTTTTTCTGTTTACCTTCCTCTGGATCAAATAACAATTAACAAATAATAATAAATAGTCCACATTAAAAAGATCAATAGAGATCTAAAAAGGTTGAACTTGATGGACTAACTCTTTATTCATCCTCCAATACTATACTATTAATAATAATTTAATCAATAATTTAATTAATAGCTATTCCGCATATTGCAAATCAGAGGAGATCTTAACAGGTTGAACTTGATGGACTGAAAGTCTTTTTTCAACCTTAATTACTATGTAACTATGTAATTATGTATCCCATAGTAACGGGTTAGACGTAGCCAATGGCAATAGAGGTTGCCAGCATGGCTAATGAAAGGCTGCAGGAACCCCCGCAGGCTCCCAATATCAGCGCTTGCTGTGGGGGTCCCAATTGGGTTAAACATTAAGTCCCTGCTGCAGTCCAAAATGCCTCTCCAGCGATGCCCCGGTCTTCATCCAGTCGTCGCAGGCAGGGTCTCTCCAAAAAAACAATAAGACGTTCTAAAAAAAATAAAAAAATTAACAACAGACTGCATCCCCCCTTGAGGAGCTCCCCGTGGAAAATGGAAGTTCCTGTACAGGCTTCGTTTAAAAAATAGAAATGGCACCTTCTGATTGGCTGAAATTGCTGTCAATCATATTTCAGCCAATCAGAAGGCGCAAATGTATGAGCCAATCAAAATGGGATAACAGGGTCTAGATAGGGTTAAGTGGTTAGTTATAGGGTTAATTAGGTATGGTGAGGGTTAAATAGGGTTCATTAGTTAGAAGGGGATTAATTAGTTAGAGGGGGGTTAATTAGTTAGAGGTGGGATAATATAATGGTATAGGGTAGGAAAGGGGTTAATTAAGGAAGTGTAGGGGTGAATGATGTAGGATAGGGGTTTATAGGGTAGGATAGGGGTTAATAATGTAGAGCAGGTGTTAATAGTGTAGGGGGCATTGGGTACAGTTAGGGGTGTATAGGTATAGTTAGGGTTAATTACGTATAGTTAGGATTAATAGTGTAGTGTAGTGGTTAGACTTGGAGGACCCTCATGGCACTTATAGTGTTAATATAGGAATTAATAGTGTCCTATAGGGGTCTATATGGACCCCTATTGGACTGAGGTGGTTAATTAGAGGTTCATGAGGGTCTATATAGACCTTCATGAGTGATGGGAGGGAGGGTACTTTTTTAGTTAGCGCAGGACCTTTAAGGACCCTTAACGTCCTTTGTATATTCTGCTAACAGGAATATAACGGACCTCACAATTTTATTGGGAAGGATTGATCTAGGCTTTTTAAGCCGAATCAAGCAGTACATTGTAATAATAATACTCCATACTCATCTAATAAATTAAGATTCCTCATTTACTGCCAGTAGCAGAGGACCCCTGCCCTCTTGTGGGCCCCTGTGCTTTGCAGTTGCTGTAACAGCAGTAGCTCTGCATTGCTAACAGCAAAGAAGCTTCTTCCTTACTATTAAGACTTTGAGAAGAAGGTGATTTAAAAGCAAACAGTTACATTTTGGGAGCTGTTCAACATTCTTAATTAATTTGCATGCAAATATGTTTTATATATTTTACCCAGTGAGACAGATTTTTTGTATTTTTGCACATGTCACATTAAACATTTTTAGTTAATTGCAGAGATGTATTTACATTATGTTGTATAACCACTGAAAATTACTTGTGTCTGTCTTATTTTTCCTAGATTTATAGACTTTAATTCTCATGTTTTTCAAATAGTGAGGAATACTGACTACTTGATCATCATCATTGTTTTTTCTGCAGACAGTCCGGTTTTCCAGTTAATTCTCAAACACATTATCATGACTGGGTATTTTGGCTTTATGCTGCATCACCAGAAATTGGAACAATTCTTCGTAGCTCACAATTTGCACATTATGTCACAGTATCATTCACATATTCAACAAAATAACTAATGACTTCAGCAGTCACAAATCTGTCACTCCTTCAGTGGATACCAAATTGGCTAACACTTGTTATGAAAGACACTAGTGGGAGTACTTTGTACTCTTCTGTGCTCCCAATAGTGGCTTTCATAAGAAGAGTATATTGTACTATGGGTAACACTTTGATCATTTTTTTATATTTCACATATAATAGTTGTCAAACTACAAATCGCTCGCAAAAAATGTGTCCCCGCGTCAAGCGAGGGACGCAGTTTGGTCCGCAAACGTGGCACTTTACCAAAATAGATCTAACACGCAGTCACTATATACGGACTTACACAAAAAAATAAGAACCGCATGACTTATAACGGAAAATTTATGGACTTACCATGAACTAAATACGAGAAGCGGAACTTAGAAAAAAAAACATTACGACCCCGCAAAAATACGACCTTAACAGCCGAACCGTGTGCACCTGAAAGCATTACAAACACAAACAATACATAAAAAGCTTACCCACAGCAAGGGGGGGGGGGGGCACCCAGGACCTCTGCAAGTGAAGTTACACCTCAATTTAAGTCCAAATTCCCCAGTTTAAACACACGAAAATACCCTAAGCGAGAGAAAAAATGGCCGCCGAAACAAACGAAAACGAGGCTACAGGACCCTAAACACGCAAAACACCACCAAGCACATACAGCTTTTCAAAAAAGCCGTACGAGGTACGGGGACTCTTACCAAGGACGCTACATCATACATAGCCGCGTACCATCTACACATTTGCTGCCATTGTACAACACTAACTTACACAATGCGGAAGTACACAGCTACCCTAACGGCTTTCCCTCGCGCACGCACCCTATTTACACTACACACTGCACACATTGCTGACACTTACACCTCAGTTCCACAACAGTGCAAACCGACATTCTATTCTGCAGGAACATCAAAACAAATTGTCAGCTCTTCAGCACAATGCTTCCTGCATATATTACTTCCAAATAGATAAAGTATATTCATTTATATTTATTCAACGATGCTCATAGCACACAAAGCCTTGCAATAAGCGCAAAAAGCAGATCACCGCCGACCAAACAATAACAGCAAAAGCGGCTATCAGAAAAAAAAAATACTACAACCAACAGCCTCGCAATGAGCGCCTTTGTCGCTAATTGCGAGCCACATGATGAGCACCGAAGGCGCTCAGCGTCAGGCTCGCAATGAGCGTGGAAGGATCTCGGACCACCCAAAAAAATAAAATGTCTGGCCCAGCATTACCTGCCTTACAATTTTATTACCCCGTCATTTGTGACGGGCAAGTCGCTAGTTATATTATAATAATTGAATGATATAACACAACCACCTTGCAGAACGGGCGAACCCGGCAAACCCCCATAGACTTCAATGGGCAGGCGAATTTCAAAACCCACAGCGACTCTTTCTGGCCACAATAGTGATGGGAAAGTTGTTTCAAGGGGACTAACACCTGGACTGTGGCATGCCGGAGGGGGATCCATGGCAAAACTCCCACGGAAAATTACATAGTTGATGCAGAGTCTGGTTTTAAGCCATAAAGGGCATAAATCACCTAACATTCCTAAATTGTTTGGAATAACATGCTTTAAAACATCAGGTATGATGTTGTATCGATCAGGTAGTGTAAGGGTTACACCCGCTTCACAGTAACAGACCAATCTCCCCGTTTAATGCACAGCAAACAACCGCAAACAGTCCCTTTGCACAACCGCAAACTCCCCATTTGCACAAGGTCTCTTCCTCCACACCCTGGGACACCTGCTGTGTTTGGTCTTCCACCTCCTCAAAGCCACCTTCCTCCTCTGACTCCTCTTCTTCAGACTCCTCTCTCTGCATTGTCTCTGTCTGTGTTATTATAAGGTGTGTACTGTTAAGTAGTACTTTTCCTATTGGTTTAATCTCTGTTATTAGGGGATGTGTATATGGCATTGATTTTTGGAACAGGGAGATGGAAAAAGATGCTTGGTCGGACCTCCTACTTCAAATTTGGGGCACTGCGCGTGCAATCTAAGGTGCCACCAGATATGAGTGTCACTGTGCACTGGCAAAAGTTGGAAGAGTAGGGCTGTAGGCCTCACACACACGCCTGTAGGCAGGCAACTGATATTCAATTTATTACAGTCAAAAAAGTGTTGTTTTATGTCATTGTACACTACGGTTGCACCAGATATGACGTATCACTGTGCACTGGCAAAAGTTGGCAGAGTAGATGCAATAGGCTTCACACACACGCCTGTAGGCAGGCAATTGCTATTCAATCTATTACAGTCAAAAAAGTGTTGTTTTATGTCACTGTACACTACGGTTGCACCAGATATGACGTATCACTGTGCACTGGCAAAAGTTGGCAGAGTAGATGCAATAGGCTTCACACACACACACCTGTAGGCAGGCAATTGCTATTCAATCTATTACAGTCAAAAAAGTGTTATTTTATGTCACTGTACACTACGGTTGCACCAGATATGAAGTATCACTGTGCACTGGCAAAAGTTGGCAGAGTAGGGCTGTAGGCCTCACACACACGCTTGTAGGCAGGCAACTGATATTCAATTTATTACAGTCAAAAAAGTATTGTTTTCTGTCACTGTACACTACGGTTGCACCAGATATGATGTATCACTGTGCACTGGCAAAAGTTGGCAGAGTAGATGCAATAGGCTTCACACACACACCTGTAGGCAGGCAATTGCTATTCAATCTATTACAGTCAAAAAAGTGTTGTTTTATGTCACTGTACACTACGGTTGCACCAGATATGACGTATCACTGTGCACTGGCAAAAGTTGGCAGAGTAGATGCAATAGGCTTCACACACACACCTGTAGGCAGGCAATTGCTATTCAATCTATTACAGTCAAAAAAGTGTTGTTTTATGTCACTGTACACTACGGTTGCACCAGATATGACGTATCACTGTGCAATGGCAAAAGTTGGCAGAGTAGATGCAATAGGCTTCACACAAACGCCTGTAGGCAGGCAATTGATATTCAATCTATTACAGTCAAAAAAGTGTTGTTTTATGTCACTATACACTACGTTTGCACCAGATATGACGTATCACTGTGCACTGGCAAAAGTTGGCAGAGTAGATGCAATAGGCTTCACACACACGTCTGTAGGCAGGCAATTGCTATTCAATCTATTACAGTCAAAAAAGTGTTGTCTTATGTCACTGTACACTACGGTTGCACCAGATATGACGTATCACTGTGCACTGGCAAAAGTTGGCAGAGTAGGTGCAATAGGCTTCACACACACGCCTGTAGGCAGGCAATTGCTATTCAATCTATTACAGTCAAAAAAGTGTTGTTTTATGTCACTGTACACTACGGTTGCACCAGATATGACGTATCACTGTGCACTGGCAAAAGTTGGCAGTGTAGATGCAATAGGCTTCACACACACGCCTGTAGGCAGGCAATTGCTATTCAATCTATTACAGTCAAAAAAGTGTTGTCTTATGTCACTGTACACTACGGTTGCACCAGATATGACGTATCACTGTGCACTGGCAAAAGTTGGCAGAGTAGATGCAATAGGCTTCACACACACGCCTGTAGGCAGGCAATTGCTATTCAATCTATCACAGTCAAAAAAGTGTTGTTTTATGTCAAAAACACTACGGTTGCACCAGATATGACGTATCACTGTGCACTGGCAAAAGTTGGCAGAGTAGATGCAATAGGCTTCACACACACGCCTGTAGGCAGGCAATTGCTATTCAATCTATTACAGTCAAAAAAGTGTTGTTTTATGTCACTGTACACTACGGTTGCACCAGATATGACGTATTACTGTGCACTGGCAAAAGTTGGCAGAGTAGATGCAATAGGCTTCACACAAACGTCTGTAGGCAGGCAATTGCTATTCAATCTATTACAGTCAAAAAAGTGTTGTTTTATGTCACTGTACACTACGGTTGCACCAGATATGACGTATCACTGTGCACTGGCAAAAGTTGGCAGAGTAGATGCAAAGGTTTCACACACACCTGTAGGCAGGAAATTGCTATTCAATCTATTACAGTCAAAAAAGTGTTGTTTTATGTCACTGTACACTACGGTTGCACCAGATATGACGTTTCACTGCGCACTGGCAAAAGTTGGCAGAGTAGATGCAATAGGCTTCACACACACGCCTGTAGGCAGGCAATTGATATTCAATCTATTACAGTCAAAAAAGTGTTGTTTTATGTCACTGTACACTACAGTTGCATCAGATATGACGTATCACTGCGCACTGGCAAAAGTTGGCAGAGTCGATGCAATAGGCTTCACACACACGCCTGTAGGCAGGCAATTGCTATTCAATCTATTACAGTCAAAAAAGTGTTGTTTTATGTCACTGTACACTACGGTTGCACCAGATATGACGTATCACTGTGCACTGGCAAAAGTTGGCAGAGTAGGGCTGTAGGGCTGTTTTATTCAATCTATTACAGTCAAAAAAGTGTTGTTTTATGTCACTGTACACTACGGTTGCACCAGATATGACGTATCACTGTGCACTGGCAAAAGTTGGCAGAGTAGATGCAATAGGCTTCACACACACGCCTGTAGGCAGGCAATTGCTATTCAATCTATTACAGTCAAAAAAAAATTGTTTTATGTCACTGTACACTACGGTTGCACCAGATATGACGTATCACTGTGCACTGGCAAAAGTTGGCAGAGTAGATGCAATAGGCTTCACACACACGCCTGTAGGCAGGCAATTGCTATTCAATCTATAACAGTCAAAAAAGTGTTGTTTTATGTCACTGTACACTACGGTTGCACCAGATATGACGTATCACTGTGCACTGGCAAAAGTTGGCAGAGTAGATGCAATAGGCTTCACACACACGCCTGTAGGCAGGCAATTGCTATTCAATCTATTACAGTCAAAAAAGTGTTGTTTTATGTCACTGTACACTACGGTTGCACCAGATATGACGTATCACTGTGCACTGGCAAAAGTTGGCAGAGTAGATGCAATAGGCTTCACACACACACCTGTAGGCAGGCAATTGCTATTCAATCTATTACAGTCAAAAAAGTGTTGTTTTATGTCACTGTACACTACGGTTGCACCAGATATGACGTATCACTGTGCACTGGCAAAAGTTGGCAGAGTAGATGCAATAGGCTTCACACACACGCCTGTAGGCAGGCAATTGATATTCAATCTATTACAGTCAAAAAAGTGTTGTTTTATGTCACTGTACACTACGGTTGCACCAGATATGACGTATCACTGTGCACTGGCAAAAGTTGGCAGAGTAGATGCAATAGGCTTCACACACACCCTGTAGGCAGGCAATTGCTATTCAATCTATTACAGTCAAAAAAGTGTTGTTTTATGTCACTGTACACTACGGTTGCACCAGATATGAAGTATCACTGTGCACTGGCAAAAGTTGGCAGAGTAGATGCAATAGGCTTCACACACACACCTGTAGGCAGGCAATTGCTATTCAATCTATTACAGTCAAAAAAGTGTTGTTTTATGTCACTGTACACTACGGTTGCACCAGATATGACGTATCACTGTGCACTGGCAAAAGTTGGCAGAGTAGATGCAATAGGCTTCACACACACGCCTGTAGGCAGGCAATTGATATTCAATCTATTACAGTCAAAAAAGTGTTGTTTTATGTCACTGTACACTACGGTTGCACCAGATATGACGTATCACTGTGCACTGGCAAAAGTTGGCAGAGTAGATGCAATAGGCTTCACACACACACCTGTAGGCAGGCAATTGCTATTCAATCTATTACAGTCAAAAAAGTGTTGTTTTATGTCACTGTACACTACGTTTGCACCAGATATGACGTATCACTGTGCACTGGCAAAAGTTGGCAGAGTAGATGCAATAGGCTTCACACACACGCCTGTAGGCAGGCAATTGCTATTCAATCTATTACAGTCAAAAAAGTGTTGTTTTATGTCACTGTACACTACGGTTGCACCAGATATGACGTATCACTGTGCACTGGCAAAAGTTGGCAGAGTAGATGCAATAGGCTTCACACACACGCCTGTAGGCAGGCAATTGCTATTCAATCTATTACAGTCAAAAAAGTGTTGTTTTATGTCACTGTACACTACGGTTGCACCAGATATGACGTATCACTGTGCACTGGCAAAAGTTGGCAGAGTAGATGCAATAGGCTTCACACACACGCCTGTAGGCAGGCAATTGCTATTCAATCTATTACAGTCAAAAAAGTGTTGTTTTATGTCACTGTACACTACGGTTGCACCAGATATGACGTATCACTGTGCACTGGCAAAAGTTGGCAGAGTAGATGCAATAGGCTTCACACACACGCCTGTAGGCAGGCAATTGCTATTCAATCTATTACAGTCAAAAAAGTGTTGTTTTATGTCACTGTACACTACGGTTGCACCAGATATGACGTATCACTGTGCACTGGCAAAAGTTGGCAGAGTAGATGCAATAGGCTTCACACACACGCCTGTAGGCAGGCAATTGCTATTCAATCTATTACAGTCAAAAAAGTGTTGTTTTATGTCACTGTACACTACGGTTGCACCAGATATGACGTATCACTGTGCACTGGCAAAAGTTGGCAGAGTAGATGCAATAGGCTTCACACACACGCCTGTAGGCAGGCAATTGCTATTCAATCTATTACAGTCAAAAAAGTGTTGTTTTATGTCACTGTACACTACGGTTGCACCAGATATGACGTATCACTGTGCACTGGCAAAAGTTGGCAGAGTAGATGCAATAGGCTTCACACACACACCTGTAGGCAGGCAATTGCTATTCAATCTATTACAGTCAAAAAAGTGTTGTTTTATGTCACTGTACACTACGGTTGCACCAGATATGACGTATCACTGTGCACTGGCAAAAGTTGGCAGAGTAGATGCAATAGGCTTCACACACACACCTGTAGGCAGGCAATTGCTATTCAATCTATTACAGTCAAAAAAGTGTTGTTTTATGTCACTGTACACTACGGTTGCACCAGATATGACGTATCACTGTGCACTGGCAAAAGTTGGCAGAGTAGATGCAATAGGCTTCACACACACACCTGTAGGCAGGCAATTGATATTCAATCTATTACAGTCAAAAAAGTGTTGTTTTATGTCACTGTACACTACGGTTGCACCAGATATGACGTATCACTGTGCACTGGCAAAAGTTGGCAGAGTAGATGCAATAGGCTTCACACACACGCCTTTAGGCAGGCAATTGCTATTCAATCTATTACAGTAAAAAAAGTGTTGTTTTATGTCACTGTACACTACGGTTGCACCAGATATGACGTATCACTGTGCACTGGCAAAAGTTGGCAGAGTAGGGCTGTAGGGCTGTTTTATTCAATCTATTACAGTCAAAAAAGTGTTGTTTTATGTCACTGTACACTACGGTTGCACCAGATATGACGTATCACTGTGCACTGGCAAAAGTTGGCAGAGTAGATGCAATAGGCTTCACACACACGCCTGTAGGCAGGCAATTGCTATTCAAACTATTACAGTCAAAAAAGTGTCGTTTTATGTCACTGTACACTACGGTTGCACCAGATATGACGTATCACTGTGCACTGGCAAAAGTTGGCATAGTAGATGCAATAGGCTTCACACACACACCTGTAGGCAGGAAATTGCTATTCAATCTATTACAGTCAAAAAAGTGTTGTTTTATGTCACTGTACACTACGGTTGCACCAGATATGACGTATCACTGTGCACTGGCAAAAGTTGGCAGAGTAGATGCAATAGGCTTCACACACACGCCTGTAGGCAGGCAATTGATATTCAATCTATTACAGTCAAAAAAGTGTTGTTTTATGTCACTGTACACTACGGTTGCACCAGATATGACGTATCACTGTGCACTGGCAAAAGTTGGCAGAGTAGATGCAATAGGCTTCACACACACGCCTGTAGGCAGGCAATTGCTATTCAATCTATTACAGTCAAAAAAGTGTTGTTTTATGTCACTGTACACTACGGTTCACCAGATATGACGTATCACTGTGCACTGGCAAAAGTTGGCAGAGTAGATGCAATAGGCTTCACACACACGCCTGTAGGCAGGCAATTGATATTCAATCTATTACAGTCAAAAAAGTGTTGTTTTATGTCACTGTACACTACGGTTGCACCAGATATGACGTATCACTGCGCACTGGCAAAAGTTGGCAGAGTAGATTCAATAGGCTTCACACACACGCCTGTAGGCAGGCAATTGCTATTCAATCTATTACAGTAAAAAAAGTGTTGTTTTATGTCACTGTACACTACGGTTGCACCAGATATGACGTATCACTGTGCACTGGCAAAAGTTGGCAGAGTAGGGCTGTAGGGCTGTTTTATTCAATCTATTACAGTCAAAAAAGTGTTGTTTTATGTCACTGTACACTACGGTTGCACCAGATATGACGTATCACTGTGCACTGGCAAAAGTTGGCAGAGTAGATGCAATAGGCTTCACACACACGCCTGTAGGCAGGCAATTGCTATTCAATCTATTACAGTCAAAAAAATGTTGTTTTATGTCACTGTACACTACGGTTGCACCAGATATGACGTATCACTGTGCACTGGCAAAAGTTGGCAGAGTAGATGCAATAGGCTTCACACACACTCCTGTAGGCAGGCAATTGCTATTCAATCTATAACAGTCAAAAAAGTGTTGTTTTATGTCACTGTACACTACGGTTGCACCAGATATGACGTATCACTGTGCACTGGCAAAAGTTGGCAGAGTAGATGCAATAGGCTTCACACACACGCCTGTAGGCAGGCAATTGCTATTTAATCTATTACAGTCAAAAAAGTGTTGTTTTATGTCACTGTACACTACATTTGCACCAGATATGACGTATCACTGTGCACTGGCAAAAGTTGGCAGAGTAGATGCAATAGGCTTCACACACACACATGTAGGCAGGCAATTGATATTCAATCTATTACAGTAAAAAAAGTGTTGTTTTATGTCACTGTACACTACGGTTCACCAGATATGACGTATCACTGTGC
This sequence comes from Discoglossus pictus, assembly GCA_027410445.1. Taxonomy (NCBI): domain Eukaryota; kingdom Metazoa; phylum Chordata; class Amphibia; order Anura; family Alytidae; genus Discoglossus; species Discoglossus pictus. The sequence goes on along the minus strand of CM050164.1, from coordinate 332,738,092 downwards.
ACTGGCAAAAGTTGGCAGAGTAGATGCAATAGGCTTCACACACACGCCTGTAGGCAGGCAATTGATATTCAATCTATTACAGTCAAAAAAGTGTTGTTTTATGTCACTGTACACTACGGTTGCACCAGATATGACGTATCACTGTGCACTGGCAAAAGTTGGCAGAGTAGATTCAATAGGCTTCACACACACGCCTGTAGGCAGGCAATTGCTATTCAATCTATTACAGTAAAAAAAGTGTTGTTTTATGTCACTGTACACTACGGTTGCACCAGATATGACGTATCACTGTGCACTGGCAAAAGTTGGCAGAGTAGGGCTGTAGGGCTGTTTTATTCAATCTATTACAGTCAAAAAAGTGTTGTTTTATGTCACTGTACACTACGGTTGCACCAGATATGACGTATCACTGTGCACTGGCAAAAGTTGGCAGAGTAGATGCAATAGGCTTCACACACACACCTGTAGGCAGGAAATTGCTATTCAATCTATTACAGTCAAAAAAGTGTTGTTTTATGTCACTGTACACTACGGTTACACCAGATATGACGTATCACTGTGCACTGGCAAAATTTGGCAGAGTAGATGCAATAGGCTTCATACACACGCCTGTAGGCAGGCAATTGATATTCAATCTATTACAGTCAAAAAAGTGTTGTTTTATGTCACTGTACACTACGGTTGCACCAGATATGACGTATCACTGTGCACTGGCAAAAGTTGGCAGAGTATATGCAATAGGCTTCACACACACGCCTGAAGGCAGGCAATTGCTATTCAATCTATTACAGTAAAAAAAGTGTTGTTTTATGTCACTGTACACTACGGTTGCACCAGATATGACGTATCACTGTGCACTGGCAAAAGTTGGCAGAGTAGGGCTGTAGGGCTGTTTTATTCAATCTATTACAGTCAAAAAAGTGTTGTTTTATGTCACTGTACACTACGGTTGCACCAGATATGACGTATCACTGTGCACTGGCAAAAGTTGGCAGAGTAGATGCAATAGGCTTCACACACACACCTGTAGGCAGGCAATTGCTATTCAATCTATTACAGTCAAAAAAATGTTGTTTTATGTCACTGTACACTACGGTTGCACCAGATATGACGTATCACTGTGCACTGGCAAAAGTTAGCAGAGTAGATGCAATAGGCTTCACACACACGCCTGTAGGCAGGCAATTGCTATTTAATCTATTACAGTCAAAAAAGTGTTGTTTTATGTCACTGTACACTACATTTGCACCAGATATGACGTATCACTGTGCACTGGCAAAAGTTGGCAGAGTAGATGCAATAGGCTTCACACACACACATGTAGGCAGGCAATTGATATTCAATCTATTACAGTCAACAAAGTGTTGTTTTATGTCACTATACACTACGTTTGCACCAGATATGACCTATCACTGTGCACTGGCAAAAGTTGGCAGAGTAGATGCAATAGGCTTCACACACACGCCTGTAGGCAGGCAATTGCTATTCAATCTATTACAGTCAAAAAAGTGTTGTTTTATGTCACTGTACACTACAGTTGCACCAGATATGACGTATCACTGTGCACTGGCAAAAGTTGGCAGAGTAGATGCAATAGGCTTCACACACACGCCTGTAGGCAGGCAATTGCTATTCAAACTATTACAGTCAAAAAAGTGTCGTTTTATGTCACTGTACACTACGGTTGCACCAGATATGACGTATCACTGTGCACTGGCAAAAGTTGGCATAGTAGATGCAATAGGCTTCACACACACACCTGTAGGCAGGAAATTGCTATTCAATCTATTACAGTCAAAAAAGTGTTGTTTTATGTCACTGTACACTACGGTTCACCAGATATGACGTATCACTGTGCACTGGCAAAAGTTGGCAGAGTAGATGCAATAGGCTTCACACACACGCCTGTAGGCAGGCAAATGATATTCAATCTATTACAGTCAAAAAAGTGTTGTTTTATGTCACTGTACACTACGGTTGCACCAGATATGACGTATCACTGTGCACTGGCAAAAGTTGGCAGAGTAGATGCAATAGGCTTCACACACACGCCTGTAGGCAGGCAATTGCTATTCAATCTATTACAGTAAAAAAAGTGTTGTTTTATGTCACTGTACACTACGGTTGCACCAGATATGACGTATCACTGTGCACTGGCAAAAGTTGGCAGAGTAGGGCTGTAGGGCTGTTTTATTCAATCTATTACAGTCAAAAAAGTGTTGTTTTATGTCACTGTACAATACGGTTGCACCAGATATGACGTATCACTGTGCACTGGCAAAAGTTGGCAGAGTAGATGCAATAGGCTTCACACACACGCCTGTAGGCAGGCAATTGCTATTCAATCTATTACAGTCAAAAAAGTGTCGTTTTATGTCACTGTACACTACGGTTGCACCAGATATGACGTATCACTGTGCACTGGCAAAAGTTGGCATAGTAGATGCAATAGGCTTCACACACACACCTGTAGGCAGGAAATTGCTATTCAATCTATTACAGTCAAAAAAGTGTTGTTTTATGTCACTGTACACTACGGTTCACCAGATATGACGTATCACTGTGCACTGGCAAAAGTTGGCAGAGTAGATGCAATAGGCTTCACACACACGCCTGTAGGCAGGCAATTGATATTCAATCTATTACAGTCAAAAAAGTGTTGTTTTATGTCACTGTACACTACGGTTGCACCAGATATGACGTATCACTGTGCACTGGCAAAAGTTGGCAGAGTAGATTCAATAGGCTTCACACACACGCCTGTAGGCAGGCAATTGCTATTCAATCTATTACAGTAAAAAAAGTGTTGTTTTATGTCACTGTACACTACGGTTGCACCAGATATGACGTATCACTGTGCACTGGCAAAAGTTGGCAGAGTAGGGCTGTAGGGCTGTTTTATTCAATCTATTACAGTCAAAAAAGTGTTGTTTTATGTCACTGTACACTACGGTTGCACCAGATATGACGTATCACTGTGCACTGGCAAAAGTTGGCAGAGTAGATGCAATAGGCTTCACACACACGCCTGTAGGCAGGCAATTGATATTCAATCTATTACAGTCAAAAAAGTGTTGTTTTATGTCACTGTACACTACGGTTGCACCAGATATGACGTATCACTGTGCACTGGCAAAAGTTGGCAGAGTAGATTCAATAGGCTTCACACACACGCCTGTAGGCAGGCAATTGCTATTCAATCTATTACAGTAAAAAAAGTGTTGTTTTATGTCACTGTACACTACGGTTGCACCAGATATGACGTATCACTGTGCACTGGCAAAAGTTGGCAGAGTAGGGCTGTAGGGCTGTTTTATTCAATCTATTACAGTCAAAAAAGTGTTGTTTTATGTCACTGTACACTACGGTTGCACCAGATATGACGTATCACTGTGCACTGGCAAAAGTTGGCAGAGTAGATGCAATAGGCTTCACACACACACCTGTAGGCAGGAAATTGCTATTCAATCTATTACAGTCAAAAAAGTGTTGTTTTATGTCACTGTACACTACGGTTACACCAGATATGACGTATCACTGTGCACTGGCAAAATTTGGCAGAGTAGATGCAATAGGCTTCATACACACGCCTGTAGGCAGGCAATTGATATTCAATCTATTACAGTCAAAAAAGTGTTGTTTTATGTCACTGTACACTACAGTTGCACCAGATATGACGTATCACTGTGCACTGGCAAAAGTTGGCAGAGTATATGCAATAGGCTTCACACACACGCCTGAAGGCAGGCAATTGCTATTCAATCTATTACAGTAAAAAAAGTGTTGTTTTATGTCACTGTACACTACGGTTGCACCAGATATGACGTATCACTGTGCACTGGCAAAAGTTGGCAGAGTAGGGCTGTAGGGCTGTTTTATTCAATCTATTACAGTCAAAAAAGTGTTGTTTTATGTCACTGTACACTACGGTTGCACCAGATATGACGTATCACTGTGCACTGGCAAAAGTTGGCAGAGTAGATGCAATAGGCTTCACACACACGCCTGTAGGCAGGCAATTGCTATTCAATCTATTACAGTCAAAAAAATGTTGTTTTATGTCACTGTACACTACGGTTGCACCAGATATGACGTATCACTGTGCACTGGCAAAAGTTAGCAGAGTAGATGCAATAGGCTTCACACACACGCCTGTAGGCAGGCAATTGCTATTTAATCTATTACAGTCAAAAAAGTGTTGTTTTATGTCACTGTACACTACATTTGCACCAGATATGACGTATCACTGTGCACTGGCAAAAGTTGGCAGAGTAGATGCAATAGGCTTCACACACACACATGTAGGCAGGCAATTGATATTCAATCTATTACAGTCAACAAAGTGTTGTTTTATGTCACTATACACTACGTTTGCACCAGATATGACCTATCACTGTGCACTGGCAAAAGTTGGCAGAGTAGATGCAATAGGCTTCACACACACGCCTGTAGGCAGGCAATTGCTATTCAATCTATTACAGTCAAAAAAGTGTTGTTTTATGTCACTGTACACTACAGTTGCACCAGATATGACGTATCACTGTGCACTGGCAAAAGTTGGCAGAGTAGATGCAATAGGCTTCACACACACGCCTGTAGGCAGGCAATTGCTATTCAAACTATTACAGTCAAAAAAGTGTCGTTTTATGTCACTGTACACTACGGTTGCACCAGATATGACGTATCACTGTGCACTGGCAAAAGTTGGCATAGTAGATGCAATAGGCTTCACACACACACCTGTAGGCAGGAAATTGCTATTCAATCTATTACAGTCAAAAAAGTGTTGTTTTATGTCACTGTACACTACGGTTCACCAGATATGACGTATCACTGTGCACTGGCAAAAGTTGGCAGAGTAGATGCAATAGGCTTCACACACACGCCTGTAGGCAGGCAAATGATATTCAATCTATTACAGTCAAAAAAGTGTTGTTTTATGTCACTGTACACTACGGTTGCACCAGATATGACGTATCACTGTGCACTGGCAAAAGTTGGCAGAGTAGATGCAATAGGCTTCACACACACGCCTGTAGGCAGGCAATTGCTATTCAATCTATTACAGTAAAAAAAGTGTTGTTTTATGTCACTGTACACTACGGTTGCACCAGATATGACGTATCACTGTGCACTGGCAAAAGTTGGCAGAGTAGGGCTGTAGGGCTGTTTTATTCAATCTATTACAGTCAAAAAAGTGTTGTTTTATGTCACTGTACACTACGGTTGCACCAGATATGACGTATCACTGTGCACTGGCAAAAGTTGGCAGAGTAGATGCAATAGGCTTCACACACACGCCTGTAGGCAGGCAATTGCTATTCAAACTATTACAGTCAAAAAAGTGTCGTTTTATGTCACTGTACACTACGGTTGCACCAGATATGACGTATCACTGTGCACTGGCAAAAGTTGGCATAGTAGATGCAATAGGCTTCACACACACACCTGTAGGCAGGAAATTTCTATTCAATCTATTACAGTCAAAAAAGTGTTGTTTTATGTCACTGTACACTACGGTTCACCAGATATGACGTATCACTGTGCACTGGCAAAAGTTGGCAGAGTAGATGCAATAGGCTTCACACACACGCCTGTAGGCAGGCAATTGATATTCAATCTATTACAGTCAAAAAAGTGTTGTTTTATGTCACTGTACACTACGGTTGCACCAGATATGACGTATCACTGTGCACTGGCAAAAGTTGGCAGAGTAGATTCAATAGGCTTCACACACACGCCTGTAGGCAGGCAATTGCTATTCAATCTATTACAGTAAAAAAAGTGTTGTTTTATGTCACTGTACACTACGGTTGCACCAGATATGATGTATCACTGTGCACTGGCAAAAGTTGGCAGAGTAGGGCTGTAGGGCTGTTTTATTCAATCTATTACAGTCAAAAAAGTGTTGTTTTATGTCACTGTACACTACGGTTGCACCAGATATGACGTATCACTGTGCACTGGCAAAAGTTGGCAGAGTAGATGCAATAGGCTTCACACACACACCTGTAGGCAGGAAATTGCTATTCAATCTATTACAGTCAAAAAAGTGTTGTTTTATGTCACTGTACACTACGGTTGCACCAGATATGACGTATCACTGTGCACTGGCAAAATTTGGCAGAGTAGATGCAATAGGCTTCATACACACGCCTGTAGGCAGGCAATTGATATTCAATCTATTACAGTCAAAAAAGTGTTGTTTTATGTCACTGTACACTACGGTTGCACCAGATATGACGTATCACTGTGCACTGGCAAAAGTTGGCAGAGTAGATGCAATAGGCTTCACACACACGCCTGTAGGCAGGCAATTGCTATTCAATCTATTACAGTCAAAAAAGTGTTGTTTTATGTCACTGTACACTACGGTTGCACCAGATATGACGTATCACTGTGCACTGGCAAAAGTTGGCAGAGTAGATGCAATAGGCTTCACACACACGCCTGTAGGCTGGCAATTGCTATTCAATCTATTACAGTCAAAAAAGTGTTGTTTTATGTCACTGTACACTAGGGTTGCACCAGATATGAAGTATCACTGTGCACTGGCAAAAGTTGGCAGAGTAGATGCAATAGGCTTCACACACGCCTGTAGGCCATCAATTGCTATTCAATCTATTACAGTCAAAAAAGTGTTGTTTTATTTCACTGAGCACAATATAAGCTGTGAGCCTGACACAGGCAGGCAACTGAAATTAGATTAAAGGAAAAAAGGGTTGTTTTTTTTCAATGTATGGTACAGCAACTATGACTGGTGAAACAGAGCAGAATATTAGCCTGTCCTTCAGATGGAAGGCTCTGGAATGGATTGTATGCTGCTTATTGGCTGGAATGTGTCTGCTGACTGTGAGGTGCAGGGTCAAAGTTTTCTCAATGATATAGGTATAGGGGGCGAACCCGAAAAGCGCATGTGTTCGCCGTCCGCAGCGAACATGCCAAAATCGCTGCGAATAGTCCGCGGGCGAACTGTTTGCGACATCTCTAAGTGTATTTTGTATTTCGTTCATTCCTGTGCGAAAGTGCTAAGTGGGCAGTGTTTTGCGTGGTCCGGGGTTGCGTAGCCTCGTTTTCATTTTTTTGGCGGCCATTTTTTTTCTTGCTTAGTTGATTTTCATGTGGTGAAAGTCGTCGAAATCTCCTTAAATTTGCGTTCCACCTCATTCCCAGATGTCCTGGTTGTTCCCCCGTGCTGTGAGTAATTTTTTTTGTTTGTATTTATTTGTATTTTATTTGTGTTTTTTGTGTTTTTTTGATGTTCGCACTTCTGCCGTTAACCTCATAATTTTGCCATGTCGTATTTTTATTTTTCAAAGTCCCGCATCTCAAAGCGCCATTGTAGATATTGGTAATGTTATTAATGTGTTATGCGAGTCACAAGCATTTTCCGTCATCTGCAATAGTGTGTTTTGTAGTTTGTTCGTTCCTATGTGAAAGTGCTACGCGTTTGACAGTGTTTTGCGCGGTCCGGGGTCGTTTAAATTTCTTCCGCTGGCCATTTTTTTTCTGGCTTAGCCGTTTTTTGTGTGGTGAAGTCATCGAAATCGCCTTAAATTCTCGTCCACCTCACTCCCAGATGTCCTGGCTGTTCCCCCGTGCTGTCGGTGTTCTTTTTATTGTATTTATTTTTATTTTCTTTGTGTTTTTTGTGTTTTTTTTATTTTCGTGGTTCGGCCGTTAACATTGTATTTTTGCTATCCCGTATTTTTTTTTTTTTTTAAGTCCCGCGTCTAAGTGCTAAGCATTAACGGATCGCCTTGCAAGCGTGACGAAGTCTCGTAGTTAGAAGATGATATGTGATTTTTCCTATCCTCTTGCTAGAATTAGTTCTGTTTATCTTATCATCTACTATTATTACAACCGTAAGTACTTTCTCAAGGAATAGAATGCATGAAAAATAAAATAAATATGATAATGACAATAATAATCGTAATAATAATATTGTATCAATTTTATACAACGTGAAAAGTAATAATGTAGCGCAGTTGTTTCTCCTAATAAAAAACAACATATTAAATATATTCATTTTTGGGATGGACACAATAAAGTATTTGTCCAAAGGGAGAGAAAATATGCTATCTTACCAAGCAATTGGAAAAAATACATTATATATAAAGAATATTTTAAACAACATAACTTAAATGAATTAATTAAAATACATCTCTTGCAGGATGCTTTCCAAGGGCCCTATGCAAATCTACATACATAGATACGCAAAAAAAAAAAAAAAAGTAAGGCTTCTCACAACAGCAGGAGCCTTTTTTGCACAATTTACGTATCGAAATCAATGCTTTTTCTAGTTACAGAAATTGTTACTTACGAAAGCCCATAAACTATTTTGCTATTCAAGTGCTGTCTTTTTGCAATCCACAAATGATCTATGGGTTACAGGCTGAAAAAAACCTGTAATTTATAACCGATCTAAGCCTTTGATCTATCAAGACCGCAAGAGTTACAATCGCAAATTGCTATTCAATTGCTACAATTCCTCAAACACCCGTAAATGTCAAATATAGAAGAAGATCCTACGGGTATCAGATAGGACTTGCAAGTGTATTTAACCCCTGTTTGTAGCACTGTAAATGCAATTAAAAATAATCAATAATTCACTTTAAAAGACGGGGAAAACAATGAAAGACATTAGAATTAATTGCACACCAGTCTCAAGCTTGTAAATCTGCAATCAAATACTATTTATTTGTATGTGTCATTTCAGTGTTAAATCAATCTTGGGAATCAATTAGTTAATACATATCAGGCCACCCACATAGACTAGAACATTTCCTTTATTCATTTGTATTATTTTGTACATTGCAGGATTGCAGGTCTGATCGCTTATCGGACCCCTAAACGCTAGTTGATTGACATGTAACCTCCATGTTTTACTGACCTAATAATGACGGTCTCATTTTCTATTGGCTGTTTCCAAATAGGTAGTTACGGCATAGCTTAATTGATCATGTTCACGCTCTGAAATGCTACATACTAGTGCATGGTTTACAGTTTCAGCTTTCGGCCCATAACTTGCGGGCTTGTTCAATTGAATCGCTCCATAATTGTAGCAGAGTTCAAGCCTGTAGCAAGCCTACAGACTTGCGGCATGTATACCGTGAGTTGCGGCCTTGCAATTGAATGAGGACCTTAGTCGTTGGAGGGTTGTTTCAAGTGCTTAGGAGAGTTGGTAAGTTTCTAAGATCTAAGAGTAGTCTGGAGATTTTGTTCTGTTATATTTTGCTATACATTACACATAATTTACTAAACACATATTTTACTGACTTCACATGAATTACACATACAGTTATATATGCGGGTGCAGCTTATATAGATCCGAATATAAGCTGCACCCGCATATAAGCCGCACCTGTAAAATTCAAGTGGAAAAAATAGAAAATAGATTGTACTCAAATATAAGCCGCACCCTTAAAATTGGAGAGAAAAAGAGTCTCTCAAAGTGATCAGCCATTGCAAGAAAAAGGCTTTCTAATTAGTACTGTAGCTTTTTTTGCAGGTTACAGGCCTTACAGGATGTGAGAATCACTATGTGAGGAATTGACTCTGCTGGGATTCGAACCCTGGTTTGCATGTTGCTGGACCTCTTCCTTACCGGTACGCCAGCCTGCCTCTTGCAGATTTGCCTGAGATCTGATACCTTCACTCTAAAAGCAATGAAATCAGTGACAACTCTCTTTAGCTGTGTCTGGTCGGCTGTCTGGTTCTTGGCCTATATAAGGCACTTCCTGTCTCTGTATCCTTGCCAGATTATTGTTGGTTCCTGATTCCTTCAATAAAGCTTGTTCCTGTTTCACCTACAAGTTGCTGAACTGGATTATTGCTGACCTTGGCTACTGGTCTCCACAACCTTGTGATTCCTATATCATTACACACTAAAACCATAAATCGCTATTCAATTGCTACTATACCGCAGTCTCAAGAACGCAATCGTGCAAATCGGCAGTAATTTTATGCTCGCGAATAGAAGCCGCACACGCAACTCGCAAGCTTGCAAATCGTCAGTGATTTTTTTACGGGCGCGAATATAAGCCGCACCCGTAACTCACAAACTGAAAAATCAGAAAAAAATATTCGGACCAATACGGTATATATTTTGTTTTTTTGATTTTTGATTTTTAGTTTTGAGTGGAGGGAGGAGTGAATAGGGGAGAGGAGGGGAGAGGAGGGAAGAGGAGAAGAGTAAAGGAGTGAAAAGAGGGTGTCATTGGGTGAAAAGTGGAGAGAGGGAGAGGCGGGGAGTTTGGTGGTAATGAGGAAAGACGGAGAGGCGGAGGTCAGGAGTGGCAAAAGTGAGACTTCTGAGGCGTGAGGTCTGTAGGTGAGATTGAGGGAGGGAGGGATGCCTAAAATATTTACAATTACAATATACAGACACAACAGGACTGCCTTTATTGAGACATTCAGTAGAAATAATACTTTTTTGGAATATGAAGATATTATATTATGACAGGCAATGTATAGTGTGGTAATGTGGCCTTTGGCTACTGGTTTCTTCTGTGACTTCATATAAACAAACCGAGTCCCAAAGTGCTTTTTATATCTTTTAATAAATAGTTTTCAAACATAAACAAAAATAGCTTATTTTCAGCATGAAATAAACATCTGCTTAAACGCACTGGCTTAACATCAGGAACACCCTTGCTAGCCCTGAACTCGCTTCTCTGCCTTCAGGTAAAAACATACAGTTTTTGAATAGTCCATATTCAATAGTTTAAAGCGTCCTTTCTCAGCAGACGGTCGTCTTTCAATTTCATACCATAGGGTGGGGTTCTGGCCAGCACTACTCTCCAGATACCCCAACCTCCAGGGACCCTTAACACCCTCTTTTGCTGAAGGCTACAAATCTGTTAACTTCAGACTTCTCCCTGGGGTTATCAGACTCCGTAATGGTACCTTTACATCTAGTCTCTCTCTCTCTCAGCTGTAATGGATCCTCTGCTCCAATCGCTGGCATAGCACCAATCAGTCTCCTCTGTAAAAAGTGCTGTGGTAAAATCCTTGCAGCAGCTCCTCTGCAAATCCCTTTTTCTCCTCTGCAGCAAACAGTCTCCTCTGTAAATGTTCTTTGTGGCACAAATCCTTAGTAGCAGACTTCTCAGTTTGCTCTCAATTTCTGCTTTCAGCAGACAAAGTCAAAACACTGCCTTCACTCTCACTGGCAGATGCATACAAGTGTTGTTCTTAGCTTGTGTAAGTCTCTGGCCTTACTCTGCTAGGCCAAATAGAGACAAATTGCAGGGCACCACACCCATCTCTCTGTGTGTGTGCCTTTAACAGGCTTACAACACCTGCAGGTTCAATTAGTCGCTTAGCACTGATCCAGGAAGTTAACTCTCTCTTTCCTGGGGAGAACGCTTCATAACGTGCCTTGCTCTCACCTCTGGGGGGCACTATGTTACAATAGATTTATTTATATACATACACATACAGTATAGACATTTATGTACACACATGCACACACAACATTCAATGTATACATAATATACATACATGTACACACACATCATGCATTAAATACATATTGTACATGCAAGTACACACATACATGCATGTTATGCACTATATACATATATTTGCACACCAACAATCACACCTAAACAGAAATGACAAATGTTTTTTTCACTGTGAGAGTGACTTATGATGTTGAGGAGAGAGAAAAATTGTAGAAATTGATGTGACCACCTTTGTGTGTGCATTACTTTCGTAGCATAATTTCCCCCCCATTACTGGTCTCTGTCTCTCCTCCAGATCCCAGGTCCCTCTCACAGCACTGATTTTGTATCTGACATACAGTAACATACAAACATGTCAGAAATTACATAATGTAGAGGCAAGTTCTGTGGACAAATTCATAGAGGAAGAGCCTGTCTTCAATACTTGTATTTTTTCGAAGCAACCGTAGAGCGAAAACAATCTAGCTCCTGGTATCCACGTTGCTCCATGCTGCCTCTCTCTCTTCTCCCTCAGAGATATTGAGTATCTTCTTATGAGGTATGGGCAGTGCCTCTAGTGGTACTAGCAGGAATGAATTAGGATGCTGCAGTCAGGATCTCCATGCACGTACATTAGATAACCGAGCACTACCTAGAGACTAGAATGCTGTCCCGTGGAGCCTGTACATTGCTAAAACCGAGCCGCAGGTCCCACAGTGCTCTTACTTACAAAACGTAGCACTAATTTTTGAAGCCCGCAGGTTTCCATGACGGAAATTTAACAAGAAATAAAGTAGTTATTTATGCCGATTTACGAGTTTGAGAATGTTGTGCTTATAATTCTAAGACTTAAAATCTTTCTCTTTTACTAAATGGATGGCTTTTTTATTTGCTTATGAAGTGCTATGATTTGAAAGTAAGACCTATGAGCTTGTATGACTTCCAAGCCAGTAACTCGTGGTTCAAGCCCACAGACTCGCAGCACTGTAAAGCAGGGTAAATGATGGGGTACAGAATGGGTGACATGAGGATTAAAGGCACAACATTCTCAAGCTGGCACATCACCACAATACATTAGTTTATTTCACGTTTAATTTCCGTCCAAAGTCCAATGGGCTTGAATGACTTCCAAGCCCTTAACTCGTTATTCAAGCCCGTCAAACTTTGGACGGAAATTAAACGTGAAATAAGGTTTTGTATTGTGGTGATGTGCCAGCTTGAGAATGTTGTGCTCTTATTCCTCATGTCACCCATTGTGTACCCCATCATTTACAGTGCATTACAGTGCTGTCTTGAATTTATATTTGCATTTACATTGCTCTGAGATTGCTGCCTTGAAAACATGAGCTACGGCCTTGAGGCCGCAATCCTGTTCATGCACGGAAGTGCTTACTGCCGATAACATGGTTTGCGATCAGCCATAATTGGAAACTCCTTGCGTCACTGCCCGAGTTAATACCAGCGTAGACGTAGCGCTACGCAGGGCCGTAAGCCGGCCGCAAGCAAACACAGATGTTTTACAGCCCTGTTTAAAATGAGGCCCTTTGTGAGTTCTGTCTTAAAACAAGGCTAACTTTTTTTTATTTTTAAAATATGAGCTTTATATTTTCCCACTTTTGAAAATTATTTATGTAAGCTTATTTTAAAGGAAAATATATGATAATAAGGAATTGAAAGAAAAATAAGATTCAGCTATTTTGAACAGAAAGAATGAAAAATGTTTTATCATTTTTACCATGAAAGATATCTGAGGTAGAAATACTAGCATAGTGTAATAATATGTAATAAGAAATTCCATTTTACTAGAAATGAGGCTATGGGTAATATGGCTTGATAGCTTTGACCTTTTTTTTCTATCTGCTAATATTTCTTGGATTTTATTCATTGCTATGCCTTTATCTTATTTCCTAACCTGTCAACATATCCTGATGGATGGCTTGATTTTCCTCATAAGATATTTATTAGAAATCAAGGTGAGGCAAAAATACATTTTTAGTATGCTGAGTATTTTAAGAAAGGATGGATGTATGGTTGCTTTTGGCGAGGATCACATTTTCAAAATAAAATATGGATTTATATCAAATGATAAAATATTCCATAATTAAAAAAAAAGAAATGTAAGTAACCATTCAAACTAAAATGATTAAACATCTATCTATCTATCTATCTATCTATCTATCTATCTATCTATCTATCTATCTATCTATCTATCTATCTTATTAATATATGCATTAAAAATAAGTCACAGCAGTAGGTCCAATGCAAATATAAAATATAGAAAAGTGTCATCATAACTGGGAAATATTTTTTTTAAGTGAACAACAAATAAAATTAGTCTGTTGTCCTTAAAACTTTCTGAGTAAGTATAAACACCATCTCTGCTTTAGAAACAGCTAAGGACTATAATAATATGCATATTACTGAAGGGTACAATATTTCTGTGGAGGTTTTTGAGATAATTAGCTATGATATGTAAAAGTTTAGACAATGCAGAACCAAAAAAGAAGATTATTTGTTCAGTGTGAAAATGATTATCAAACACAATATGTAACTTTGCACCCTTTGATAATATTTACAGTTACAGATGTAAATTCAACAGCTCATATGTAAAATTTGAATGGTTTACAAAAAAATGCAAAGCTATTTTCAAATATTTATTAGAGGATTAGAGAAATACAAAACAATAAATCTTTATTGATACTATTGAAGACAACGTCGATTAAAAACCACTTTAAAATCAAAGGATTGGGGAGTGATTCTTTAAAAACATTTAATATTGACTCCTTTATAAGTGCACATTAGACCACTCAATGAGAGTTAAATACAGTGTTATAGTCTCTCCTTTTTGGTGTCTAAGTAAGTGCTTTTACAAGTATCAAGCTTAGCTTCCTTGCTTATTCATATATATATATCTCAGAGAGATTAAGTGTATATATCCGGAGCTCTGAGTCCCATAAGTTATCAGTCCATATACCGATATTGTATTGTACCCTATATATATCTATTATATGCTGTATAATTTATATCTGATCTTTTTTATGACTTGATATATAGGGAATATCTCCCCTTATGAATGTTAATATGAGATATACTAATCATAAACAGTTATGTATACATCTCCTTTTGTGGTTTTCTTATATTTACCACTTGAGTTAGAAGTACCTCTTAAGATGTTATATGACTCAGGAGAACTATATAAGTTTCCCTGTGTCTGGGGTACAATTGCAGCATATATCTGGGTATATTGGTACACACTGGGCTGCTCCCATATACTGGGGCTAAAGCACCAAGTGTCCAGCTATTAGGAACTCCGTGAACTCCTTTACAGCGGTATTTAATTTAGATTATGATTCCGCTGCTAGTTAGAGTTTAACACTAAGTTCTCCTGTGTGCTGTGACTGAAGCACCAAGTGTGCAGCGAATATGGACTCAGTAGTCACGGAGCTGCATTTAGCCGCATAGGAAGCGCTGGCTTGTTTGCAAGAATTGGCGTCTGACGTCAGACGCTACCCTGACGCACGTTTCGTCACATGGGTGTGACTTTCTCAAAGGGGGAAGGCGATACTCTCCACGGTGCCTTCTATTTATAGTCGAATCGGTAGTCATAGTTACCCTTTAACATATTTGCAAGTGAAGGGGTAACATGTTTAGTGGGTCTGATAAATCATGATCATTATATTAACAAATCATATTGTTCTTCTCTTAATCAATAACTGAACTGAATCTTGTTATGTGTAGTATATATATGCTGGTATTGCCATCTGATCTGAGACAATAGTACATCTTGCATATGGTGCATGATATTATCAAATCTCCCATATATCTCACATAATTAGATGTTCCTTCATGTAGAGTGGATCATATCTCACTCATAATAGCAAAAGATCGCATACTGATGCCTTTTCTCTTTTATATAGAGTATTCCTTGTAGATACACACACTATATACATAGCTGGAATCTCCTGTATTTAGTGTATGTGTGTTGATGTTGGATATTATATCTTACATCTAGTCCATCATATGATCTTGGTTATGTATAGCTCCAAGATAGATACAGATTAACATAAAGGGGGCTTAAGGTGAACTATCTCTTATTACCCATTATATGT
Source organism: Discoglossus pictus (assembly GCA_027410445.1). NCBI lineage: Eukaryota > Metazoa > Chordata > Amphibia > Anura > Alytidae > Discoglossus > Discoglossus pictus. The sequence continues at coordinate 332,722,536 of CM050164.1, read as the reverse complement.
AAGTACCTGGAGCTATCTGAGGTTGTTATGACAGGATCATAACAGGAGTAATAATAGGATTCTGTTCCCATCTATAACTCCTATTATATTGTCTTGGAGTTTGCATACATTTGTTATAGAAATCCTTATTGGGTTCTAAATATATAGATATACCTCTTCTATAATCCATCCATATCCATTATATAAATTATACATGTGACTTGTAAAAGGTGAGGTTACATAAATTAATGTGCTGTGTTATTGCCTACATGGGTTTTATGAGTGGTGCCCAAACTATTGATTTAAGTGCCAAATAAACTCTAAGGTGTATTACGAATCAAGTGTGAGTTATATAACTCAAATAATTATTAGTGAATATACTTCACATCAAGTAGGGGTTCTGTCCAATTACAGAAATGTGTAAATGTGCAGTAATTAAATAATAGTGAATCTTGTGATAAATAGTCTTATATCTGATAGCTGTCCAACTAATTCTAATATAAATATGTATGGACAAAATCCAAGGATATTCTATTATGATCCTGAGTGTTATCATTCCCTCCCGGTACATTAGTTTATAGCATGTTTTACCCATTTACTAAATAGGGACTTATAAGAATGCCTTGTAGGAAAACCCTTCATTCAGGCCTTTCGGTGTTTGGGCCTGTAGTTCGTAAATCCACTTGGATTCCCTTTTAAGTAGCATATCATCTAGATTGCCTTTTCTTGGGCCTAATTTGACTCCATCTATTATCAAAAATTTAAGAACAGATATATCTTTCTGATGTTTTAGTTTTACATGACGTGCAATTGGTGTGTCATAGTCATTTGTAATTGAGCAAATGTGTTCTCCCATTCTACGTCTAAATTCTCTGCTCGTTTTTCCGACGTAGATTTTCATACAAATGCATTGTACCACATAGATAACTCCTTTAGTTTTACAATTGTAGAACTCTTTTATAGGGTATTTTTTGCCTAATGTTGGATGGACAAATTCCTTGCTTGGTTTTATAAATTTACAATATTTACAGCGTCCACACCTATAGCAGCCTGTCAGAGGTTTTAGCCATGTTTTATCCTTCTGTTTATGTTCAGAGAAATGACTATGTACAAGCAGGTCTTTTAAATTCGGGCTACGTCTGTATGTTATTGAGCTTTGTGTTGGGACCTTAGTCTTTAGATCTTCATCCGCCGTTAGTAGATACCAGAATTTTGAGAAGATGTCTTTAATTTCTCTTGAATTATATCCAAAAGTGAGTATACATCTTATGACATCATCTTCCTCACTAGAGGCCTTCTCTTTCTGTATCAATGGTTGTTCCAAGTGTATCTTTTGTATGCATTTCTCTTGTGCATTTAGAAGGTCTGTTCTTTTTATATTCAGGGCATATTGATATGCTGCTTTGAGACATTTATTTGGGTATCCCCTATTCTTGAAGCGTTTCCTAAGTTTGTCAGCCTCTATCTTAAAGGAAATATCATTGCTGCAATTCCTTCGGATACGTAGGTATTGGCCCTTTGGTATCCCTCTTTTTTGGGGTTCATAGTGTTGACTTGACCACTCTAATAAACTATTAGATGCTGTATCTTTCCTGTGTGTGGTTGTACTGATGTTTCCCAGATTATCTTTCATTATTTTTAGGTCCAAAAAGGCCAGTTCAGTTAGATGGATCTCATATGTGAACTTAAGACCCAGGGTGTTGTTATTGAGGGTATCTATGAAGACAGATAGTTCTTCTTTTGTTCCGGTCCAGAAGATTATGATATCGTCTATATATCTTCTCCACATAAGTATGTTATCTGTCATACTTTTATTAGTTTCTTCAAAAATCCATCTTTCTTCCCACCACCCTAGGAATAGGTTTGCATAGTTAGGGGCACATGATGTCCCCATTGCTGTGCCTCTAATTTGATGTATCCATTTATCAGCAAAGATAAAATAATTCCTAGTTAATATATACTCTAGGAGAGCTAATAGGAAATTATTGAATTGTTCCATTTTTGTTCCTTTTGTTCTTAGGAAGAAACCCACAGCTTCAATGCCCTGAGCATGTGGTATAGAGCTATATAAGGCTTCTACATCTATACTCACAAGCCATGTTTTAGTTGGTACTATTGTGTCTTCTAGTTGTCTCAGTATGTCTGTTGTATCCTTAATATATGAAGGAAGACTTGTAACCAAGTGTTTGAGATGGTAGTCTAAAAATCTGCTGATGTTTTCAGATATATTATTGTTCCCTGATACAATCGGTCTACCAGGTATTGGTGACATCTTCTTATGCACTTTTGGAAGTGCATAGAAGGTAGGGATTGTGGGACTACTTGGTAGTAAATAATTATATGTATTTGAATTGATTATTCCTACTAATAGTGCTTTATCAAGTACTGATTTAAGTTCCTCCAAGTACATATTTGTAGGGTCTATATTAAGTATTTCATAAGTTGATCTATCTTTTAAGATCTTCTCGCACATTTTCTGGTAGTCCTCATTTGCCATTATTACAATGTTTCCCCCTTTGTCTGATGGTTTTATCTGTATAGTTTTGCAGTCTTGAAGTTCCTTCAATGCTTCATTTTCCTTTTTACTTAAGTTATATGTGAATTTTTGTTTAGAAGTGTATAAATTCTCCAGCTCTCTTGTAACTTGTTGTATGAATACACTGATGTTCGGATAGTCCTTAATTTGAGGAGTGAATTTACTCTTTTTTTTCCATATTTTTGTTGTTCCAGACTCTAGTGTGGATACATCTTCATTTTCATTTTCCTCTATTAGGGCCATCATGTCCATAAATGTATCTTGATCTTCTTTGTCAATGTTCAGATATGCATATTCTTTCATATTTTTATTCTTATAAAATTTATATAAGGCCAATTTCCTACCAAAGAGATTCAGGTCTTTTATATTTGTAAATAGTTCAACTTTGGATGATGGAACAAAAGAGAGGCCTCTTTTTAGGACAGCTTTATGTGTCTCATTTAGTGCAAAGGTGGATAAGTTCATTATTTGTAAGGAGTCTTCTGACTCAGAGGCATTCGGACTTAATTTGAGGGTCCCTGATATCGATTTGGTCTTATCTGTGTGTTGGTTGCTTTCCTTTTCCCTCTTTGGATGTACCGGCCTCTGTCTAAAAAAGCTTTTTCTTGTCTCTGTTCATGTTCCTGCATTGACCTAGTTCTTAGACCCCTTTGTGGTCCATCAGTGCCAATATTGGTTCCCACTCTCCTACTTGGATCCTCAATATCTGAGGTCTCGTACTCTGAGCTATTTTCAACACTAAAAAACTAAAATTTACTCTATATATACTATTGAGATATAATTGTGCGAATATCCATTAGAAGTATAACTTAAACTCACCAAATTATGAGGTAAGATCAGATGACACTTACATTAAAAATAATAAGTAAATTAATCCTCAGAAACCACAAATCTTGATTACAATCCAACTTCCAAAGCAATAGGACATTAAGAGCTCTGTTTAAAGGCTTCAATAAACAACCAGAAATAGGAGTTGAACTTCCACAAAACTCCTCTAAAATGAAGCCTCAACAAACCTAAAACTCATGGTTCTGATAGTTGTACTCCCAATCTAATACCAGAACTTTCTAGTGGAGCAGATAGGCCATCCCTGGCAAATACACCTCACGTAGCAGAGAGGAGACTGCTACTATAACATCAGAGGGCTATGCACAAAACTTTAGTGGACACCAGTAACACAAACCAGCATTGAAAACATCACAATACAACAGGATAAATTAATGCAGAGCCACAGTAACCACCCAACTCCAAACCTGCCACCTGATTTCCCAGACCCAAATTAGTATCTTCATCAGGAACAGGTAGGCCTCTCAACCCACACATCACATGACAAAATATAGAGAGCATTGTCTTACCACGCAATTGATCAACACGTTGCTGCGCTAGACTCAGTTTAACTGCCATCTCCGGGAAAAAATAAGAGTTCTCACACACCACCAGAATAGCATAGGCTGGAACTGGGGCATTTATATGATGCTGTACCTAAAGTCAGTAAGCTGACATAAAGTGAATATATTCTATATATGACTAATAACAAAAAGGTAAATTATTACTTTATGTAGTGAAGGAACCTGATGTTTAAATAGAAATGTATCAGTAAAAGTAGGTTCTTTCTATGGCCGATGCTACAGGACAATTATTCAAAATACCCTCCACACTGCAGCCATGCTGGGTATATAGCCTTACTCATGCTGTGACTCTTTATACTTATAGAATTTACTGGGCCACATATTTTATGAGACATAATATTAAGCATTTGGACAGGGGACAAACAGAAGTATCCTAAAAATCTGAAGGAGTTTAATTTGAAACCCCACTGGGTAACAAAGGCTAATTAATACATTGCCTCAACTATTACCTTATGAACCCCAGTCTGGAACTTTTACAGTACATCTTAGTGCTACTAAAGTAGTCTTTCCATATTAGGTGGACTTTTCCAAGACCTATTGTTCCCAATAAATCTCTGCTTATGTGTGATCCAGTCCCACCCTTGGATCCCGAGAAATAAATAAATACAAAAATAAAAACATATTGAACTCCCTCACTTGAAAGCTGCCAACCAAATCTATCAACAGACGTTTGCCGCAAGAATTGCAAAGCTTATCTCTTTCCTTAAGGTGGTTTGGCTCCATCTACCATTTAAATTAACTTAATACCCCACACCTAGGGGCAAATCCCTTAGCAAAGTAACAATTCTATTACAACAAATTAAAGTTTTTTTTTAATTTCAATTCATTCTATTCAGAGGGGTATGGCTTGAATTTCCACTAGAAGATCTACCAAGAATATCACATATAATACTTGTGGCAATTGCAAGCTGTCGTCACACAATGTTAAAAGACACAGGCTTGCGCATGCACAAGACCAGGAAGACTTGGACTTGGAAAAAGGCTCACAATGGGCGCTGATGCCCACAATACTTTGAAAAAGGCTCACAGTGAGTGCTGAAGGCCGTAGGCCTTTGGCGCTCATCGCGAGGCCTGCAAGACTTTAAAAAAGAGCATGCGCAGTGCTTTCCCCCCCTAAACCAACGGTTTTGTCTCGCGACTGCAGTTATATATACTGGACAATTTCCAGATCTTTCTAACATTCTCCTCAGGCGATGAACAGTGTAACTGGACTTTTATCTGCTGGTGTACTTTATGAAGAGAGCTTATTAGCTCTTTAAGATTTGGATTACAGAAAATAACAGAGAATAGCCAAAGTATAATTACTTTCACATTCAGTTATTATTTAATTTTTAAATAAAAAAATAAAAAAAGGTGACAAAATAATAGAATTTAATTAAAAGTTCAAAAACAAAAAGTGGTAACAACATTAATCATGTATAACAGTATTTAAAAGAAAGGAAATTGTTGCTTGATAAAAAAAAGGACATACATTTATAACGGATAAACATAAAGCAAAAAAAAAAGATAAATTAAAGAAATATAGGAGGCTATTATTCAAGAAAGAATTAATAAATGTTTTTATAAAATTTTACGGTTTGCAGCTCTCTGTCAATTTGAAAAGACAATTGCTGAAGACAGTTTCACAGAATTGGTTGCCTAAAGTGGACGTTGATGAAGAGAGACTGTCACCTCTGTATGATTTAACCTGCAACTACTTACAGATCAGAGGTATATTATATTAATTTACTCAATAGTTAGATAATTGAAAAAAAAATGTTAACATAAAGCGAGAGAAAAAAATAACGACATAGATTAAAAATGAGGGAAAGCATCAATTAATGTTGAGGATATATAAAACTAGAGAATAGAATCATGACAGTGAATATGCGGCAGATGTTATTAATTTCATACTTTTGAATAGCATGAATTACCTAATAATTGATATTAAAAATAATTTGTAGTGTACTGCTGTTTCGACCTAACACATACAAATAACTAGCGACTTGCCCATCAAAAATGATGGGGCAATAAAATTGTAAGGCAGTTAATGCGGTTTGCCAAAGACAGTAAGTGTTTTGGTCGTCTGAGATCATTCTGCGCTCATTGCGAGCCTTGCGCCAGGCGCCTTTGATGCTCCTCGCGTGGCTCTTGGTTGGTGTATTTTTTTGTTATCAGAAGAGCTTCTGCTGTCATTGTAAGGTTCGCACTGATCTCCTTTTTGCGCTTATTGCAAGCCTGTCCCCTGGTGTAGTTTGTGTCAAATGAGCACTGTTATTGCTCCTTGTGAGGTGCGCCATGAAGGGCTTTGGCGTTTATTGTGATACTGTGGTGTTTTTTTTTTGTTTTTTTATATATTTTTTTGTTTTATGATAAATAATTAATGAAATCATAAATTAATATACTTTACCTATTTGTAATTAATATATGCAGCAATCAATGTGCTGAAGAGCTAATAATCTGTTTTGATGTTCCTGCAGCATACCATGTAGATTTGCATTGTTGTTGAGCTGAGGTGTAAGTGTCAGCAATGTGTGCAGTGTGTAGTGTAAATAGGCTGCGTGCACAAGGGGAAGCCGTAAGTGTAGCTGTGTACTTCCGCATTCAAGTTAGTGTTGTAAAATGGTCGGCAAATGTGTATGTGGTACACAGGTGCGGATGATTTAGCGTCCTTGCTAATAGTGTTGTACCTCGTACGGCTTTTTGTAAAAGTCGTATGTGCTTGGTGATGTTTTACGGCTTTAGGGGTCGTATAGCCTTGTATTAGTTTTTTCTGCAGCCATTTTTTCTCTCGCTTAGGGGATTTTCAAGTGTCTAAACTCGGTAAATTGGACTTAAATTGAGGTGTAACCTCACTTCCAGATGTCCTGGGTGTCCCCCCTTGCTGTGGGTAAGGTTTTTTTTTCATTTTTGTGTGTATTTAGTGTTTCTTATTGTTTACGGCTATGCGCAGTTTGGCCGTGGTGGTGGTGGATAACACAGAATACATCAAAGAAGACAAATAATGGCTAGCAAGGGAAAGCAAATAAAGATGGAGAGCTCAACAGCCTCCGAGACTTCAAGGTGGTTAAGGGAAGAAGACGGGGAGAGACTTGCAAAGAAAAGAAGAATGCCTGCAAAGGGAAAAACAATATGGTAATGAGAGTAATGTGGATATAGAAAGTAGTATTGATATATGTTCTCACGATAGTCCATTATTTACATCTCTAACAGATAGAGACTCACAATTGTGGTATGTTGAATGTTGTTTGTCAGTTTTGTGGTGCTTATAATTTTCAACAGGAAAGACAAAGAGATGGTGAGTATATTAGTTGTTGTCAGAAAGGAAAGGTAAGACTGCCAGAAAGACACCAATTTCCACAATACTTACACAGTATTATGATCGTACATTTCCAAACTATATAAGGTCTTATAACTTTATTTTGCTTCAATTGGTGCCACATTAGCTGCTAATGTGCCAGGGCACGGTCCTTACTGTTTTAAAGTACAAGGCCACATTTACCACTGTACTTCTCATTTACACACAGAAACAGGAGAGCAAAGAAAATTGTGCTCAATTATATGTCCTAGATACAATGGAAGCAGTCGAACAACGCTTTCAGAAAATAAAAAATGCTTAGCGACAGTTTTTAAAGAGCTTGATAACATTATGGCCAACAAAATGACGAAGGGGAACCCTATTTGAGCAGGATATTAGCACATATCCCAGAAATCAAGAGCAACCTTTCATTAACATAAATATCTTCAGTAGTAATTTGGATCCAATGACATTTCCTATTTTTTATCCAAATGGTGAGACAGGATGGCAACCAAAATTAAGACTTGAAAGTTATCCAAATTGTAAAGTTTGTGTCAGAAATTATATTTCAATGCTGGAATATAAAGTAGCACAAACTCCAATTTTATATGGTGGAAAACTCCCACAACAATGGATCATTGATTCATATCTACAAGTTGAAGCAAATAACTTAAATATCAAATTTCAACAAAATAAGCTTTGTGTTGAACAATATTGTGGACTGATGGTTTATGTCTGTAAATTGGTTACAAACAAAGTACTTCCAGATGGCCGAGCCATCATTTTGGCATCTTCTTTCCAAGAATCTCCTTGCAATATGTGAAAAAGATATAATGATGCAATGGTTACTGTTACTAAATCTGGAAAACCAGATTTATTTATAATATTTACATGTAATCCACAATGGCCAGAGATAGTTGAAAATTTGAAAGCTGGATAGACAAGATTTAGTGGCTACAGTCTTCAAAATGAAACTAACAGCATTAATACATGACATAACCATCACACATTAATTTGGAAAATGTGTGGTTTATGTTTATATGATTGCATTTAAAAAAAGAGGACTACATGCACATATACTTTTAATATTCCAAGAAAAAGATAAATTGAATACGGCTGAGAGAGTGGATTCAGTAATTATTGCTATACTACCAGATCCAGAAACATTCCAAACTTTATATTACTTTGAATAGAAGAAACTGCAATTATTTGTGGTAAAATTGTAGATAATCGATATCTGGTTCCATATAATCTACATTTGCTGCTGAAGTACAATGCACAAATAAATGTGGAAGCTTGAACTTCTATCCATTCCATAAAATATATTTACAAAGGATAAAATGAAGCAACTGTAGTTGTGCAAGGTGCACAAAACAACCAAGATAATCCAATTTTACATGATGAACTTTCATGTTATCTAGATGCATGGTTATATAAGTGGCATCTTCTAAAATGTTAAATGCATGATCGCATGGTATATGGTGATAAGTATGTATTTAGTAAGGATTTAAATGTTGTCTATTTATTTTTACCTATCAGTTCTCTGTCCCAGTCTATACTTTGTATTGAGTCCCTTAGTTAAAATCTGCCCTTTTAAAATTAAGAGTTTTTGTTGGCCCCTTAAAATTGTGTTTATTTAATTCAATCTCAAATGAGACTGTGTTGTGTTCACTGTTTCCCAAAGGTTGCCCTATTTCAACATTTGATACTATATCAATATTATTTGTGATGACAAAATCCAACATAGCTTCATTTCTAGTAGGATCTTGTATAACCTGGGCCAGATAATGATCCCTGAGTGCACTAAAGAACCTGCTCCCCTTAGCTGAACTGCTGGTTTCATTTATCCAGTTTATTTTAGGGTAATTAAGATCTCCCATTATTAGAACTTGCCCATGCTTAGCTGCATTTCCAATGTGTAACAATAATTGTATTTCCTCACTTTCAGCTATATTTCGGGGTTTATAGCATACTCCAACTAATATTCTTTTGGAATTTGCTGCTTCGCTATTTAACTCTACCCACAAACACTCAACATTACCGCTAGTTCCACCATAAATATTTTCTCTGACTATAGGCTTAAATTCAGGCTTAACATACAGACACATTTATTCTTCTCTTTTACCATTGCCTGTATCTTTCTTAAATAGGTTATAACCATCCAGATTAACTGTCCAGTCATGAGATTCATCCAACCACATTTCAGTAATGCCTATTAAATCCCATTTTTAATTAATTGCTAATAATTATAACTCTCCCGTTTTTCCTGGTGAGCTTCTGGCATTAGCAAGCATACATCCTATGCTATGAGTTTGTAGTTTTGAGGTGCCTGCCACTATACTTGAGTTACTTAGTAATACCTCCCTATTGACTATACTACCCCTCCCCCCATCTCCTCCCCTATGAGTTTTTATTCATCCCTTATGCCCTCTACACTTTCTACCCCATTACTTATATCTAGTCCCCCCCCCAACTACTACTTTAAAATCTCCTCCTGCCTTTCTACCATCCTATCCCCTTGCATAAAAGCTCCCTCATCATTAAGGTGCAATCCATCCCTGCTGTAGAGATTGTACCAAAGTGAAAAGTCAGCCCAGTGCTTTAAGAACCCAAACCCCTCCTTAGTGCACCACATCTTTAGCCAGGCGTGAACCTCCCTAAGCTCCTTCTGCCTCACTTGGCTAGCACGTGGCACTGGTAGTATTTCAGAAAATACTACCTTGGAGGTCCTTGCTTTAAGCTTTTTCCATAGTTCTCTAAAATCATCTTTAGGACACTCCATTTTCCACTAACTTTGTCATTGGTACCAATATGTACCAAGACCATCGGTTCATTTCTAGCCCCTCCCCCCAAAAATTCTACATGACCCACAATATGGCGAACCCGAGCACCCGGGATACAGCTGTAAACTGTTTGATTGCTGGGATCTGGGTGACAAATAACCCTGTCTACCTTCCTAATAATAGAGTCCCCTACCACCAAAACCTGTCTGTTGCTCTGCCTATGCTGCCGTCCCCCTCCTCCAGTAGAACTGTTCTTCCCTCAGCTGTTAGAGGGAACACTTCTGTCTGGCATTGCCATTCCTGAATGGACACCCCAAACAGTTTCACTCAATCTGACAAATCTGTTGGTGTTTGCCAACTCAGAACTGGCATGCCTCCTCCTCATGTTCCCACTGCTTCCCCATCTAATTGTAACCCAGCAACCTCCCTCCATGCTAGGCCCAGCTAAACTGTTCTCAGTAAGCACCAACTCCCTTTCCACTGGAATATCAGTAAGTGCTGCAATTCTCCTCTGCAGTTTGAGCTTCCAGAGAGGCAACATGCTCACACCTCTTACAGAGGTATGGACCCTGGATCATGTGTTCCAGTAGTGAATACATATGACAGGATGCACACTGAGTAAGGTTGCCACTGGACTGACTCATAATTATTGTCTACAAAATTTTGGTGGGAAAAATAAACAAACAATAATAAATAAATTATATATTTGTATAACGTTTTTTAATAAAAAAAATCTATATATATATATTTTTTTCCTTCCTTTATTGCACTATAAATCTACCCCCTTTTTCTTTGTACTCTCTCCTTTTATTTAAACTCACTACACTTTTACTAGAACTGCACTTATACTATATACTATACTCCTGTTTATATTAACTGTTGCCTTCTCACCTGGACACAATTAGTGCACTCTGCAATGTATCAGTCTTTACTTGCAATAAGTAAAATCCACTTGCAAACAGCCCCAAACAGCTCACAAACCTTTATAATAGTTTAATACAGTCAACCCACACCCTGTCACCTGGACACAATTACTGCACCTTGCAATTTATCAGCCTTTACTTGCAAGAAGTAAAATCCACTTGCAAACAGCCCCAAACAGCTCACAAACCTTTATACTAGTTTAACACAGTAAAACCACACCCCTCTCACCTGGACACAATATCAGCTTACCGGTTCTGCTCGTCTACTAAAATCTTTAGACCACATCCCCTACTGCAGAAGTTGGTAAGTAATGGATCTCAAAATAGCATCACATAATGCCCATGGGCTAAATGATCCTATAAATCAATAGATCGCCTTGGGGGAATACAGTCGCTTGGGTGTTGACATTTTGCTGATCCAAGAAACACATTTCAAAAAGAATGCAACCCCAAAATACTGGGGAAAAAACTTTACTCAGGCCTACCATGCAAATGCCCCTGAAAAAAAGAGGGGTTTCAATCCTTATTTACAAAGATTAAATTTTCAACATATAGCTATCCATACAGATTCCGATGGGAGATATGTCTTAATGCAGGGCTCCATTAACGAGCAAAAGGTATCCTTATTGAATGTATATGCACTGAATACTAAGCAGGCAGCCTTCTTCCATTGATTACAGATTTAATGACTGATTGGCAACTTTCCGCTTGAATGTTGGGGGGAATTGAATTGAATCAGGTATAGTGATGTGCCGAACAGTTCACCAGAGAACTATTCACGGCGATTTTCGCATGTTCGCGTTCTCATCGAACGGCGAACACATGCGCTTTTCGGTCCGCCCCCTATTTTTTATCATTGAGGAAAATTTGACCCTGCACCTTACAGTCAGCAGACACATTCCAGCCAATCATCAGCATACACTCCCTTCCAGGGACTTCCATCTGAAGGACAGCCTCCATTTTAGAATCATTCTGAAGCTACATTCGTTGAGAGAGGACATATATTCTACCTGCTGCTGATTTAATAGGGAAATAGATAGCCAGGATGTGCATTTAGCTTTCACTACACAACTGAAGGACTCATTTGATATCTGCTGCAAGGACAGCAACCCAAAAAGCCCTTTTTAGGGCTAGAAAATCATTTATTTTATTTTATAATTTTTTTCTGTGTAATCTAATTGCATATGCCTGCCTGCTAGCGTGTGTGTGAAGCCTATAGTATCTACTCTGCCAAGTTTTGCCATTGCACAGTGACACTCATATCTAGTGCAACCATAGTGTACAGTGACATAAAACAACACTTTTTTGACTGTAATCGATTGAATAGCAATTGCCTGCCTACAGGCGTGTGTGTGAAGCCTATTGCAACTACTCTGCCAACTTTTGCCAGTGCACAGTGACACTCATATCTAGTGCAGCTGTAGTGTACAGTGACATAAAACAACCCTTTTTTTAACTGTAATCGATGGAATATCAGTTGCCTGCCTACAGGCGTGTGTGTGAAGCCTATTGCAACTACTCTGCCAACTTTTGCCAGTGCACAGTGACACTCATATCTGGTGCAACCATAGTGTACATTGAAATAAAAGAACCCTTTTTTTTCTGTATCAGTTGCCTGCCTACAGGCGTGTGTGTGAGGCCTATTGCATCCACTCTGCCAACTTTTGCCAGTGCACAGTGACACTCATATCTAGTGCAACCGTAGTGTACAGTGAAATAAAAGAACCCTTTTTTGACAGTAATCGATTGAATATCAGTTGCCTGCCTACAGGTGTGTGTGTGAGGCCTATTGCATCTACTCTGCCATCTTTTGCCAGTGCACAGCGACACTCATGTCTAGTGCAACCGTAGTGTACAGTGAAATAAAAGAACCCTCTTTTGACTGTAATCGATTGAATATCAGTTGCCTGCATACAGGCGTGTGTGAGGCCTATTGCATCTACTCTGCCAACTTTTGCCAGTGCACAGTGGCACTCATATCTAATGCAACCGTAGTGTACAGTGAAATAAAAAAAAAAACCTTTTTTGACTGTAATCGATTGAATATCAGCTGCCTGCCTACAGGCGTGTGTGTGAGGCCTATTGCATCTACTCTGCCAACTTTTGCCAGTGCACAGTGACACTCATATCTAGTGCAACCGTAGTGTACAGTGAAATAAAAGAACCCTTTTTTGACTGTAATCGATTGAATATCAGTTGCCTGCCTACAGGCGTGTGTGTGAAGCCTATTGCATCTACTCTGCCAACTTTTGCCAGTGCACAGCGACACTCATATTTAGTGCAACCGTAGTGTACAGTGAAATAAAAGAACCCTTTTTTGACTGTAATCGATTGAATATCAGTTGCCTGCCTACAGGCGTGTGTGTGAGGCCTATTGCATCTACTCTGCCAACTTTTGCCAGTGCACAGTGACACTCATATCTAGTGCAACCATAGTGTACAGTGAAATAAAAGAACCCTTTTTTGACTGTAATCGATTGAATATCAGTTGCCTGCCTACAGGCGTGTGTGTGAAGCCTATTGCATCTACTCTGCCAACTTTTGCCAGTGCACAGCGACACTCATATTTAGTGCAACCGTAGTGTACAGTGAAATAAAAGAACCCTTTTTTGACTGTAATCGATTGAATATCAGTTGCCTGCCTACAGGCGTGTGTGTGAGGCCTATTGCATCTACTCTGCCAACTTTTGCCAGTGCACAGTGACACTCATATCTAGTGCAACCGTAGTGTACAGTGAAATAAAAGAACCCTTTTTTGACTGTAATCGATTGAATATCAGTTGCCTGCCTACAGGCGTGTGTGTGAGGCCTATTGCATCTACTCTGCCAACTTTTGCCAGTGCACAGTGACACTCATATCTAGTGCAACCGTAGTGTACAGTGAAATAAAAGAACCCTTTTTTGACTGTAATCGATTGAATATCAGTTGCCTGCCTACAGGCGTGTGTGTGAGGCCTATTGCATCTACTCTGCCAACTTTTGCCAGTGCACAGTGACACTCATATCTAGTGCAACCGTAGTGTACAGTGAAATAAAACAACCCTTTTTTGACTGTAATCGATTGAATATCAGTTGCCTGCCTACAGGCGTGTGTGTGAGGCCTATTGCATCTACTCTGCCAACTTTTGCCACTGCACAGCGACACTCATGTCTAGTGCAACCATAGTGTACAGTGAAATAAAAGAACCCTTTTTTGACTGTAATCGATTGAATATCAGTTGCCTGCCTACAGGCGTGTGTGAGGCCTATTGCATCTACTCTGCCAACTTTTGCCAGTGCACAGCGACACTCATATTTAGTGCAACCGTAGTGTACAGTGAAATAAAAGAACCCTTTTTTGACTGTAATCGATTGAATATCAGTTGCATGCCTACAGGCGTGTGTGTGAGGCCTATTGCATCTACTCTGCCAACTTTTGCCAGTGCACAGTGACACTCATATCTAGTGCAACCGTAGTGTACAGTGAAATAAAAGAACCCTTTTTTGACTGTAATCGATTGAATATCAGTTGCCTGCCTACAGGCGTGTGTGTGAGGCCTATTGTATCTACTCTGCCAACTTTTGCCAGTGCACAGTGACACTCATATCTAGTGGAACCGTAGTGTACAGTGAAATAAAATAACCTTTTTTGACTGTAATCGATTGAATATCAGTTGCCTGCCTACAGGCGTGTGTGTGAGGCCTATTGCATCTACTCTGCCAACTTTTGCCAGTGCACAGAGACACTCATATCTAGTGCAACCGTAGTGTACAGTGAAATAAAAGAACCCTTTTTTGACTGTAATCGATTTAATATCAGTTGCCTGCCTACAGGTGTGTGTGTGAGGCCTATTGCATCTACTCTGCCAACTTTTGCCAGTGCACAGTGACACTCATATCTAGTGGAACCGTAGTGTACAGTGAAATAAAATAACCTTTTTTGACTGTAATCGATTGAATATCAGTTGCCTGCCTACAGGCGTGTGTGTGAGGCCTATTGCATCTACTCTGCCAACTTTTGCCAGTGCACTGAGACACACTAATATCTAGTGGAACCGTAATGTACAGTGAAATAAAATAACCTTTTTTGACTGTAATCGATTAAATATCAGTTGCCTGCCTACAGGCGTGTGTGTGAGGCCTATTGCATCTACTTTGCCAACTTTTGCCAGTGCACAGTGACACTCATATCTAGTGCAACCGTAGTGTACACTGAAATAAAAGAACCCTTTTTTGACTGTAATCGATTGAATATCAGTTGCCTGCCTACAGGCGTGTGTGTGAGACCGATTGCATCTACTCTGACAACTTTTGCCAGTGCACAGTGACACTCATATCTGGTGTCACAGTAGCTTGCACGCATAGTACCACTAGTCATAAAAAAAATGACAGGCAGAGGCAGGCCACCCCGCAGGGGATGTCGTGGTCGTGGTGCTGTGATTCCCTTTGGCCCTAGAATAATGCCCAGTTTTCAGAGGCAACGTACCCTGAACTTGAAAAGTTCTGTGGACATGGTTAACTTGCTAACACAGGACACCCAATCTTCTACAGCTTCCGCTCGGAACCTAGACGCACCATCCTCCTCTAGCTTAGCTTCGGGCACCTCTCCAGTTACCACTCGCCCACCTGCCGCCACCACCAACACTAGCACCACAGCCGCTTCACTTGATCTGTCAGCAGAGTTATTTACACATCCGTTGGAAGAAATGAGTGATGCACAAACATTAGTGCCAGAGGATGTAGATAACAGGGATATGTCCCAGTCAGGAAGCATTACACACATGGACGTACGGTCTGATGATGATGCTGATGTTGTACCCGGTGCTGCTTCCTTTGTTGAGTTGTCAGATACAAGTGAAGCTGTTGATGATGACGATGGGTCCGTGGATGTAACGTGGGTGCCCGCTATAAGAGAAGAAGAACAGGAGGTAAGTTCAGATGGGGAGACAGAGAGGAGGAGGAGACGAGTTGGAAGCAGCGGGAGGTCGTCGAAAGTAGCTAGTGGCACAGTCAGACAGCATGCATCGGCACCCGGGGTCAGCCAGACAGCACGCCAGTCAACGCATGCTGTTGCCACCACCAGCAGAGCTCAGCAGTGTGGCAATTTTTTTGTGTGTCTGCCTGTGACAACAGCTATGCCATTTGTAACATGTGCGAAAAGAAACTGAGTTGTGGGAAGTCCAACACCCGCCTAGGTACAACTTCTTTGTGAAGGCACATGATGTCACATCACAAACGTCTATGGGATCAACACATGAGTACAAGCAGCACACAAAGTCAAAGGCGCCATCCTCCTCCTGGTCCAGCATCTTCAGCCACGTCAACCACTGCTGCCCTGCTTACCCCTCTCAACCATCCGCCACTCCGTGTCTCACCCTGAGCAGTCCCTGCTCATCTGCCCACAGTCAGGTGTCTGTCAAGGACATGTTTGAGCGTAAGAAGCCAATGTCACAAAATCACCCACTTGCCCGGCAACTGACAGCTGGCTTGTCTGAACTCTTAGCCTGCCAGCTTTTATCATACAAGCTGGTGGAGTCTGAGGCACACAGTGTTGGGGCAAGGGTCCATCTGACCAAGGATACCTGATCTGCAAAGCATGGTCAGGGCAGGTATATCACCTACACTTACATCGCCACGACTTGCAGGCAGGCCTGCTGCCACCTCCTCTACTCCTCCTACTCCATCCTCTTCCATAACTTCCTTGGCTGAGTCCTCTTCTGCTGCTGCTATGTCTTGCTCCACATCAACGGCACCCTCCCAGCTCCACAGGTACTATTCCACATCCTGGATACGGCAGTGTCTCGTCGTCTTGGGGTTGACTTCCCTGAAAGCAGAGAGTCACACCGGACCAGCACTCCTGTCCGCCCTGAACGCACAGGTGGATCAGTGGCTGACTCCGCACCAACTGGAGATCGGCATATTGGTTTGTGACAACAGATGAAATTTGTTGGCGGCATAGATTTTGGGCAAGTTAACACATGTGCCGTGCATGGCACATAAGTGTAATCTGATTGTACAACGCTTTGTGCATAAGCACCCAGGCTTACAGGACGTCCTGAAGCAGGCCAGGAAGGTGTGTGCCCATATAAGGCGTTCCTACGCGGCCATGGCGCACTTTACAGATATCCAGCGGCGAAACAACATGCCAGCGAGGCACTTGATTTTAGACAGCCCGACACATTGGAATTCAACACTCCTAATGTTCGACCGCCTGCTCCAACAAGAAAAGGCCGTTAACGAGTATTTGTATGACCGGGTGCTAGGACAGCCTCTACGGATCTGTGGATTTTTTGCCACGTTACTGGACTCTCATGCGCAATGCCTGTAGGCTTATGCGTCCTTTTGAGGAGGTGACAAACCTGGTCAGTCGCAGCCAGGGCACTATCAGCGACATCATACCATTTGTTTTCTTCCTGGAGCATGCCCTGCGAAAATTGCTGGATCAGGCCGTAGATGAGCGTGAAGAGGAAGAGGAAGAGTTGTGGTCACCATCACCACCAGAAACAGCCTTATCAGCATCGCTTGCTAGACCTGCGGCAACGCTGGAAGAGGATTGTGAGGAAGAGAAGTCAGAGGAGGAATGTGGCTTTGAGGAAGAGGAGGAAGATCAACCACAACAGGCATCCCAGGGTGCTCGTTGTCACCTATCTGGTACCCGTGGTGTTGTACGTGGCTGGGGGGAAGAACATACCTTAAGTGAGATCACTGAAGACGAGGAACGGGACATGACCAGCTCGGCATCCAACCTTGTGCAAATGGGGTCTTTCATGCTGTCGTGCCTGTTAAGGGTCCCTCGTATAAAAAAGATGAAGGAGAATGACCTGTACTGGGTATCCACGCTACTAGACCCCCGGTATAAGCAGAAAGTGCCTGAAATGTTACCGAATTACCACAAGTCGAAAAGGATGCAGCACTTCCAAAATAAATTAAAAAGTATGCTTTACACAGCGTTTAAGGGTGATGTCACAGCACAACGGCAATCTAACAGCGGAAGAGGTGAACATAATCCTCCTTCTCCCCTGACCACGCCGGCAAGGAGAGGACGCTTTGCTGACGTGTTGTTGATGGAGGACATGCAGAGCTTTTTAAGTCCTATGCATCGCCACAGCCCTTCGGGGTCCACCCTCAGAGAACGACTCGACCCTCAGGTAACAGTCTACCTTGCCATAACTACAGATATCGACACTATGAGGAGCGATTAACCCCTTGACTACTGGGTTTGCACGCTTGCTCTGTGGCCTGAGCTATCCCAATTTGCCATAGGACTTCTGTCCTGCCCCTCTTCAAGTGTCCTGTCAGAAAGGACCTTCAGTGTAGCAGGAGGTTTTGTCACTGATAAGAGTAGTCGCCTAGGTCAAAAAAGTCTAGATTACCTCACCTTTATTAAGATGAATGAGGGATCGATCCCGAAGGGACTGACAGTGGGCGATACATTCGATTAAAAAAGGCCTGATAGATGAGCTGCCTTGAGCTAATAATGGTCCACACGCTGCTGTATTTTATCCCTGAATGCCGGATGACTTGCGTGACTTATCCGCCACCAACTAGGGTTCAAGACGCAATCTTTTATGGCACTTTCTGCCTGGCAAACTAACATCAATTTTTCTGGTTGCTGCAACAATACCTAATTTTTGCATTTAAATTATTTTATTTTAGAAGGCGTACAGCATGTAATGAAAAATAAAGCATTTTGGAACAGTCTTGCATAACAGTTGTGAAAAAATACATATTTACAATAAAGACATTTTGTGAAAGTTAGCTGGCTATTCCTTCTTATTTTTACTTTTTAGGTTAATAATTTTTCTTATTTTTTACTGTGATTGCAATTTAAGAGATACCTAAAACATGGTAAAACAGACAATAGTAAAGAATATATCTGCAGGAAACACCAAAGTCATATTAGCTATCATCCCTCCAGCAGTATTAGCTTATTATTTACAATATCTAACCTGGGCAATCACCCTTGGGTTACCCTAGGGCAGTGATGGCGAACCTTTTTGAGCCCGACTGCCCAAACCGCAATACATGCCAACTTTTTTTTCCTCTAAGTGCCAACACGGCAATTAAACCTGAATACTGAGTCTTAGACGAACAACGACAGGAACGCAGAACGTTGAAAATAAAACAAATGGCAGTTAGTGCGCGCCACGCAAATGGTGCTCAGAGGAGCAAAAGCCTCACATTATGTGGCAAACAGCATTGCCAGCCTTACAATTGTATTCCCGTCATTTTTGATAAAATTATAGACTGATCATTTCTTTGTCATGGACAAAAAAAATCCGAAGGGGATCAAATACTCCCCCCCCCCCCCCCACTGTATGTATATATATATACATTTTTAGAGAGAGGAAATTAATATTACATTAATAAGCCCATTCACATGTCTAAAAGGCAGGGCCATGCAAATGAGAATACAATGCACCTCACTCTTTTAATCCAAAAATAGCAATTTTATACATTGCTCCCTTAATGCATATGCCCGCTTCCCCTTGTCGCCCCCTTCTCCCTTGTCTCTCCCCTTCTCTCTTGACTACCACTCCCTCTTGTCTCTCACTCCACTCTTGTCTCTCACTTTCTCACTCCCCCTTGTCTCTTACACCCTTCTCTCTCTCCCATTCTCCCTTGTCTCTCCCCTGCCCCTTATGTCTCCCCTTCCCCCTTGTCTCTCCCCCACCCTTGTATCTCCCCTTCCCCCTTGTCTCTCCCCCACCCTTGTATCTCCCCTTCCCCCTTGTCTCTTCCCCCATTTTTCCCTCTCCCCCCACCCTCCTCTCTCGCCTCTTGTCTCTCCCCTCCCCCTTGTCTCTCCCTCCAGCCTTGTCTCTTCCTTTCTCCCTTGTTTCCCCCCCCCTTGGATCATACACCCTTCTCTCTCCCCTCCCCTTGTCTCTCCCCTTCCTCCTTGTCTCCCACCACCCCTGTATCTCCCCTTCTCCCTTGTCTCTTGCCTCCATCCTTCTCTCTCTCCCACCCTTATTTCTCCTCTCTTGTACCGCTCACAATTGTCTCTGTTTTCTCCCTTGCCTCTACCCCCCCTTGTCTCTTTCCTTCCCTGTGTCTCTCCCTCCTCCTTTCTTTCCATTCTCTACCTCTCCCTTTTGCCTCTCCCCTCTCTCTCACTCCTCCCTTCTCTCACTCTCCCTTCTCTACCTCTCCCTTCTCTACCTCTCCCTTCTCTACCTCTCCCTTTTGCATCTCCCTCTTCCTTTCTCTCTCCTCTCCCTTCCTCTCATGTGCCTCTACCTTCTCTCCCATCTCACTCTCTTACTTTTTCCTTTCCCTTCTGCCTCTCCCTATTTTCTTTCTCTCCATCCTCCCTTCTCTCTGCTCTCCTTTCTTCCTCCCTCCCTCTTTCTCTGCTTATCTCTCCCCCACCCTTGTATCTCCTTCACTCTTGTCTCTACCCCCACCCTTGTCTCTCCTTGTACTTCACTATTGTCTCTCCCACCATTCACTCTCTCTCCCCCTTGTCTCTCCCCTCCCCATTGTCTCCCCCCTTGTCTCTCCCCTTCCCCTTGTGTCTCCCATTACCCTTGTCTCTCCCCCTGGTCTCTCCCACCCTGCTCTCTCTACCCCCTTGTTTCACCCAACCTTGTCTCTCCCATTCTCCCTTGTCTCCCACACCCTTCTATCTCTCTCCCACACTTCTCTTTCCCATTCCCCACTGTCTTCCCCCTTCTCTCTCCCCTTCTAACTTGTATCCCCCACCCTTCTCTTTCCCCTCTTGTCTCTTCACTTCCCCTTGTCTCCCCCTTCTCCATTGTCTCTCCCCTTCTCCATTATCTGTCCAACTCCCCATTGGCTCCCTACACCATTGTCTCTACCTCCACTCTTGTCTCTCCCCTTCTCCCTCCCCCTTGTCTCAACCCTCTTCTCTCTCCCCCTCTCCCTTGTCTCTCCCCTGCCCCATAACTCTTACCTTCCCCTTGCATCTCCCCCTGCAGATCTCGAGGAGAGTCTGTTCGCCTGCGCCGCGCGCGCGCGCACGCTAGCACAGCCCTTCCTTTTTTAAGTGACGGGAGAGCGCTCAGGCGCCGTGCTCGCGCACGATGAGCAGACCCAGCATGCTGCCGGCGACCTATGGCCGCGTGCCCACAGAAGGGGCACGGCGTGCCACCTGTGGCACGCGTGCCATAGGTTCGCCACCACTGCCCTAGGGCATGCTTCAGTAAGCGACCTCTCCTTTCCTGGGATGATTTTGCCGCCAGTTGCTTCTGAAGGGTCTCCAGGGCTCCCCGACTCCGGTCCTTCCCCCAGTGTCGCTTCAACGAGTAACAAATGTTTTATATTTGTAAAGCGACCCAATGATCCCCCTTGATAGAGGTTTATCAATTTAAGACCGGTGTCCCCTGTTTCTGGGTCAGGGAGTATGTGAAATGCCTACAGTAATTGTAATGTTCTGACAGCGGTAGCTCATGCTTGTCCCTCAGTTCCTCATAGGTGAGCATCTGGCCCTTTACTAACCAGTCTCCCAGTCTATCTAGTTTCCTTGACCTCCACCAGTTTTGTGATGTTGTGCTCATGTGTTTCGGGGCCTGAGGGTGGTCAAGAATTGGGGTCATTTGGGTGAATCCAGGGAACAAACCTGTGTGTTTCTTGGCCCATTTCCAGTATGATGGTAAGTGTCTGATTAAGGGGTTTGGCGAGTTTTTAAGGCTCTGAGGCAATTCTGATAGCCAAGCCACCTTGTCCCAGGTTAAGGGCCTTAAAGTGTGGTTCTCTAAATACACACAGGCCGGTTGATGACATATAGAATGTGCTATTGGGAGGAAAGATAGGTGAAGTAACAGGTATTAAACTGATAGGAATGAATAGTACAACTTAACACACCTCTCCTATCTGGTGGCACCTTAGATTGCACGTGCAGTGCCCCAAATTCAAAGTAGGAGGTCCGACCAAGCATCTTTTTACATCTCCCTGTTCCAAAAATCCATGCCATGTACACGTCCCCTGATAGGTGATATAACAGGTATGAAACTGATAGGAATAAATAGTACAACTTAATACTCCACTCCTATCTGGTGGCACCTTAGATTGCATGCACAGTGCCCCAAATCTGAAGTGGGAGGACTGACCAATCATCTTTTTCCATCTCCCTGTTCCAAAAATCCATGCCATATACACGTCCCCTGATAGGTGACGTAACAGGTATTAAACTGATAGGAATGAATAGTACAACTTAATACACTATTCCTATCTGGTGGCACCTTAGATTGCACGTGCAGTGCCCCAAATTCGAAATAGGAGGTCCGACCAAGCATCTTTTTCCATCTCCCTGTTTCAAAAATCCATGCCATATACACGTCCCCTGATAGGTGACGTAACAGGTATTAAACTGATAGGAATGAGTAGTACAACTTAATACACCACTCCTATCTGGTGGCACCTTAGATTGCTCGCGCAGTGCCCCAAATTCAAAGTGGGAGGACCGACCAAGCATCTTTTTCCATCTCCCTGTTCCAAAAATCCATGCCATGTACACGTCCCCTGATAGATGACGTAACAGGTATTAAACTGGTAGGAATGAATAGTACAACTTAATACACCACTCCTATCTGGTGGCTCCTTAGATTGCACGTGCAGTGCCCCAAATTCGAAGTAGGAGGTCCGACCAAACATCTTTTTCCATCTCCCTGTTCCAAAAATCCATGCCATGTACACGTCTCCTGATAGGTGACGTAACAGGTATTAAACTGATAGATTAAATAGTACAACTTAATACACCACTCCTATCTGGTGGCACCTTAGATTGCATGCGCAGTGCCCCAAATCTGAAGTGGGAGGACCGACCAATCATCTTTTTCCATCTCCCTGTTCCAAAAATCCATGCCATATACACGTCCCCTCATAGGTGATGTAACAGGTATTACACTGATAGGAATGAGTAGTACAACTTAATACACCACTCCTATCTGGTGGCACCTTAGATTGCACGCGCAGTGCCCCAAATTCAAAGTGGGAGGACCGACCAACCATCTTTTTCCATCTCCCTGTCCCAAAAATCCATGCCATATACACGTCCCCTGATAGGTGACGTAACAGGTATTAAACTGATAGGAATGAATAGTACCACTTAATACACCACTCCTATCTGGTGGCACCTTAGATTGCACGTGCAGTGCTCCAAATTCGAAGTAGGAGGTCCGACCAAGCATCTTTTTCCATCTCCCTGTTCCAAAAATCTATGCCATATACACGTCCCCTAATAGTGGACGTAACAGGGATTAAACCGATAGGAATAGTACTACTTAACAGTACACACCTTATAATAATGCAGAGGAGTCTGAAGAAGAGGAGTCAGAGGAGGAAGGTGGCTTTGAGGAGGTGGAAGACCAAACACAGCAGGCGTCCCAGGGGGCTTGTTGTCACCTTTCAGGGACCCTTGGTGGCTGGGTGGAGGAAGAGACCTTAAATGACATCAGTGAGGACAAGGAACGGGACATGGCTAGCTTGTGCAAATGGGGAGTTTGCGGTTGTGCAAATGGACTGTTTGTGGTTGTTTGCGGTGCATTAAACGGGGAGATTGGTCTGTTACTGTGAAGCGGGTGTAACCCTTACACTACCTGATCGATACAACATCATACCTTATGTTTTAAAGCATGTTATTCCAAACAATTTAGGAATGTTAAGTGATTTATGCCCTTTATGGCTTAAAACCAGACTCTGCATCAACTATGTAATTTTCTGTGGGAGTTTTGCCATGGTTCCCCCTCCGGCATGCCACAGTCCAGGTGTTAGTCCCCTTGAAACAACTTTCCCATCACTATTGTGGCCAGATAGAGTCCCTGTGGGTTTGGAAATTTGCCTACACATTGAAGTCTATGTCGGTTCGCCGATGTTCGTTCGTTCGCGAACATTTGATGGAATTCGCGTCCGCGGTTCGCGAACCAAAAATTTGATGTTCGCGACATCACTAATCAGGTATGATTTTACCCCAAGTAATACCAAGAGGTATTATGAGCCCCTGATTAAGTGAGATATAGGATCTCACAGAAATATACATCGGAGCGTTGTAACATCACTTCTGGGAGTCAGACGCTGTGCCAGATTATACAACAGCAAGCATATAGGTACAAACAATAAGGAACTATACTAATAAGGGGATCTCTATACATAGACAGCACCACTTGTGATATTGAAGTTCAGGCACACAGCTCACCAATGCGCAGCAGCACTAACAATAATATTACGCCTTTGCAAGAGTGCAGCTAAGTGATATGCAGTGGCATTTAAAACAACAGAATCACAAGATAAAGTGAGAGACACAGAATTAAGAACCATATATTTTACTGACAATATACAGAAGAACTGAGTGGGATAACCCACCAAAAATTATAATAATTAACTATATACAAACTGACACAGTTAAATTATAAGTATAATCTTATAATAATTTTTATTAAGAGTAATAGTGACAAAGTCTCTTTAATAATGATTGAAAATGTATATGGTGCAATATAATAATAATAGTCTGGACATGTGTGCAATTGTAAAAGACTTAAGAAATGTGTTACAAAATAGTACTAAAGCACTTTATTAAGTATAGACGCCAATTGTTTTCTCTAAATTACAATTGCAGTATTTTGTTGCACAATTTTTGAGCACTTTAAGCAGATTTATTTAGCCCTTAATGCACTTTTTACAAGCTGTGTTATAGCTTGGAATCAGAACACCTGAAGGATTCACATCCAATATTGGAAATATCTTAATATTATTTAATTTTTCACATTGCACTTTAACAATTCACAAGAGAGTAAGTACAAGATAAAACCAAGAGACAAATATATTCAGAGACAAATACTGTATATTCAAAGTGGCACAGAAAAACTTCTAGGAACAAAATAAAAAAGTTAATTCTAAATAAAGTCCCAGAAGTGAAATCCATACTGAGTATTACTTTATTCAGATTTTTAAGAGAACGATTTTTAACAGAGATGCTTTTAATAAAGTAATATGTTTTTGAAGTACGGTTTGTGGCTAATATAATAAATTCCACAAAAAAAGGTGTTCTTTAAGTGGTTTTCTCTTACTAACACTATCTTGAAAATATCATAGATTTTAATATCTTAGAGTACAAAAGTTCTAAAACAAAGGTCAAACCAACAGGTCCTTTAAAACTCTCCTTAAAAACTACTGCATGATAGATACCTGGAGAGAATGAAATATGGAGGAGAGAGATTATACTTATTACTCAAAATGACAACGTTCATACTCCCGTATTGACTATATTCTCATCCAACAACGCTTAATCCCAAATTTATCTTTCATTACAATCCATCCCATTTCTTGGTCAGATCATGACCTGATCTGTATTTCCTTGGAAACCTACTTACTAAAGGGCGCACAACTTCCTGGTCACTAAACCCAGTCCTTTTAAATGATGTTTCATCACATAACAAAATAAAAAAAAACTTAATAGACTACTCAAACAGTGAGGATGAAGTAGACCAGGCGTGGATATGGGCAGCACACAAAGCGGTAATAAATATATCAGAGCTCCAGAAATCCTTAAAACATTTAAGGTCTTCCAAGACCCAAGCAGAAATACACAGATTTAAACAAGAATTATGTGGTGTTCTGAGGAGGAAGGTTGTAACTGCCTTACAATGTACTCAGTCTATATATTTTACATTCGCCAACAAAATGCTTGCCGAAAAGTTAAACCAGCAGAAAGCAAACTCATTCATTCCCAAAATCATACTTGACAAGAGCAAGTTTATCTTCCAACCAGAATATATGGCAAGCACATTTGAAAAATACTATGCTACACTATATTCAGCACCCCCCCCCCCAGTTAAATTCACCTAAGCATAAAGATAATATAAATTATTTCCTCTCTTCAATCAAGTTCCCCCAAATTGACAAAGACAGAATTGATTCCCTAGGTTTCCCGATAACCATAGAAAAAAATAAAAATGCTATCAAAGAAACCAAATCCCACAAGGCCCCTGTTCCAGATGGATTTACTAACTACTATTAGAAACAATTTAAAGATATTTTAGCTCCACACCTCCAATCTTTATTTAATGTCTTCCATACTGGTCAACCAATGAGGCAGAATTCCTAGAGGCTAAAAACCCATCTCAATGCCATAGCTATAGGCCCATTTTCCTAATTAATAGGGACACCAAACTGTATTCCAAAATATTAGCAAACAGACTAGCTTAAGTGTTACCTATTTGGATTCACCCAGACCAGGTGGGATTTATTAAAGGTAGAGAGGCTCCAGATAACACTGGATGTATTCTGGATTTTATGGATGTTGCATCAGCAAAAAAACTACCACTGGTGCTGCTTTCACTAGATGCAGAAAAGGCTTTTGACCAGATAGATTGGGTCTACATGTCCGCAATATTGTTAAGGTTCGGTCTGAATGAAGGTCTGGTATGAGGTATTTTAGTGTTATATTCGGCACCAAAAGCCTTGGTAGCCTATCAGGATTTCAGGTCCCAGCTTTTTCCAAACCAAAGTGAAATGAGACAGGGATGCCCCCTCTCCCCACTACTATTTGCCCTATGCATAGAACCGTTAGCAATTGCCCTAAGAGATAACCAAAATGTGAAAGGAATCCGGTTAGCCAATGAGTACAAACTTAGCCTTTTTGCTGATGATATGCTTACTGTGACTGAACCCCTAATAAGTCTTTCTAATGTGTTTAACACTTTATCACACTTTGGCAATATTTCAGGTTTTAAGGTTAACTCTAGCAAGAATTTAGCACTTAAAGTTTTTTTTTAAAGGATTTAGAAGCACTATTGTCAGCTAATTTATCATTCAAATGGGCTCAACACAGTGTCAAATACCTGGGTGTCAATATCCCCAAGCAATCCAGTTTGCTATATCCTGCAAATTATCCTAGAATTATAAAAAAAAAGCTCCTGCAAGATATCAGCCCTTGGTCCTCATATAAATTTTCCTGTATAGGAAAAATCCACGCCATTAAAATTAATGTACTTCCCAAACTCCTATATCTTATTAGGGCACTTCCAGCAGCAGTTAGCATGAAGGACATGTAGAAACTAAAGGGGACAATCTCTCACTTTGTTTGGGATTAAAAAAAAACAAGAGTAAACAAAACTATGCAAGCCCATAAAAGTAAAGGGGGACTAACTTTACCAGATCTAATAAAATATTTTAAGGCTTCTAGATGGAACTATCCAAATTGATTATTAAGGAACATCCAACTTTGTGGGTGGAGATTGAGAGTCATGCTCTAAGAGATCAGAACCTGTTAATCAGCCAAGCGCTCTGGATAAGTCTCCATTTTAAAATCAAGCATGCTCTACTCCCTAGCAGTGTAGCCAAATCTCTTACCCTTTGGAACCAGATGAACAAAAAAACTCCCTTGATAGAGACTGGTTCCTGGCTTATCCCTCTATGGCTACCATATACAAATATCTCACTCAACAAAACTCCCTATGGAATTGGTGGATAAGTAAACCTCTCACTATTGTAGCTGATTTACTTAAAACAAACCAAAAATGGTAACCCATTTTTAGCGCAGAGAATCAGGTACCAATTACAAAATGGCTTAACCTAGCACAAATTTCTAAAACTTAGCAAGTTACCAATTTGGCTAACAAAACCTTATTTGAGAAATGTTGTATTTATAACGCTGAGGGTAATAAAAACCTCTCTATTATTTATGATTAGCATCATGCCCGTCAGAAATGACGGCAAAAAAATTGTAAGCCAGGCAATGCTGTTTGCCACACAATGTGATGCTTTTGCATCTCTGAGCATCTTCACACATGGCTCACAATGAGCGCTGAAGGCGCTCATTGCGAACCTTTCCTCAAGCCTACTGTACGGTACGCTTATTGCAGGGTTCATTAACCTGCAAGTTTTGTGCTTGGGAATGCCATGTGTCTCTTTCCAGCATCTCCCCGCTGTCCCTTCCCTGTATGTTTCTTCTCTGTGTGTCTGATGAATGTTTGTGTGGCACGTGCTGGCTGTCGTTTGTTTTATTTTCAAAGTCCCGCGTGCCTGGCGTTAGTATCGTTGCACTCATTTATTTTCTAAGTCCCACGTCCCTGGAGTTGTCTTTGTAAGTTTTACTGTCTTTGTCGTCGTGTATTTTCTAAGTCCCGCGTGCCTGGCTTTGCTCAGCCTCGTTTTCATCCAGTTTCAGATTTTTTTACGTTTTTCGTCCACCTTTTTATTTCTTGCTTAGCTGATTTTCTAATGTGATGAAACACGGCAAATAAGGTTCAAAATTGCTTGCAACCTCACCCCCAGGCTTCCTGGCTCTCCCCCTGTGCTGTGTGAATGTCTTTAAATTTTTTATTATTTTTCGTGTTTTTCCGAGGTCAGATTTTTTTCCCTATGTCCTGTGTGCCTCAACTGCTTGCAGCCTAAGTAAGTCCAGTGTGTTGTAATTTATTTTTTATTATTTTTCTTGTTTTTTTGTATTTTTCAATTTGCGCGGTTCGACCGCTAACTTCCTATTTTTTTTCTTGCTTAGCTGATTTTCTAATGTGATAAAACACTGCAAATAAGGCTGAAACTTGCTTGCAACATCACTCCCAGGCTTCCTGGCTCTCCCCCTGTGCTGTGTAAGTGTCTTTTAATTTATTATTTTTAGTGTATTTCGTCTTTTTTGATTTTCGCCGTGCCTTCCTCAACTGCTTGAAGCCTAAGTAAGTTCAGCGTTCCTTAACTGCTTGCAGTGTCTTTGACATTGTGTATTTTCTAAGTCTCACATGCCTGGCTTTGTTCGTGTAAGTGTTACTGTCTTTGCAGTCATGTATATTCTGTATATGAAAGTCCTGCCTGCCTGGATTTGCTCAACCTCGTTTTCATGCAGTGTCAGCTTTTTTGATGTTTTTTGTCCGCCATTTTTTTCTCGCTTAGCCGATTTTCCAGTGATGAAATACAGCAAATACGGCTCAAAATCATTTGCAACCTCACTCCCAGGCTTCCTGGCTCTCCCCCTGTGCTGTGTGTGAGCAATTTTTTATTTTTTTATTGTTTTTTGTAATTTTCAATTTGTGCAGTTTGGCCGCTAACTTCATATTTTTCCGAGGTCGGATTTTTTTGCCCCCGAGATTCCGAGGTCAGATTTTTTTATCTAAGTCCTGCGTTCCTCAACTGCTTGCAGCCTAAGTAAGTCCTGTATTCCTCAATTGCTTGCAGCCTAAGTCCTGCATGCCTCAGCTGCTTGCCTTGCTTCGCCTTTGGTGCTCATTTCAGCCCAAGTCCCACGTGCTTCAGTGCCCCAACTGCTAGCCTCACTTTGCGAGGCTCACAGGGCAATGAGCGCCTTTGGCACTCATTGCCTAAGTCCTGTGAGCTCGGAAGACTTCAATGCCTCAATGGCTCACCTCGCTTTGCGAGGCTCGCAAGCGTGATGACAAATCGTAGTTTGACAATCATAATATGTGATTACTTGTTATATTAAGTGACACCATCAAACTCCACCACCAATCTACCTGGGAAAAATAATTGGGCATTACTTTAGATTATGTACAATGGAACAAAAATCACAAAAATGCAAAGTAATCTTCCCTCAACATAATCCTTAGGGACAATTCCTACAAAACAATTTTGAGGTGGTACCTGACACCAGCAAAGCTACTAGTAGACTAGCAGATCCATCCTAAATGGAGAACTGGTTTAGGGGATGTTGCTCTATGGGAACACTCCTTTACACTTTATTGGAGTACCCACAAATTGCCCACATTTGGTTGGAAACATTTGACACCCTAGAGACACTGTGGGACAGAAGACAACATCAAAAACCAGAAGAGGCCTTACTAGGTCTTCCCATTACCGCTCTCAACAAGGAAGCCCAACTTCTTACCAACCAGATATTCTCAGCAACAAAAATTACCATAGCTAAATTTGGGAAGAATCCTACCTCCCTGTATAGAGAGGTCCTAGCCAAACTTAAACACATATGTTCTATGAGTGTGATATAGGCAGAAGTGGATGTTAACTACAAAAAATGGGCTCTACTGGGTTAAATCGATCTTGGATATCAATGAGTTAATACATATCAGGCCACCCATATGGACTATAACGGTATTGGCACTCATTTTCATAATTCTTTATTTTACGACTTTGCGAGTCTGATCACATATTGCACCCCCGAACCTAATTGATTGACATGTAACCTCCATGTTTTACTGCCGTAATATTCACAGTCTCATTTTCTATTGGCTGATTCGAAATGGGAGGTTACGTACTTGCTTAATTGAACATGTTCCCACCCTGAACTGCTACAAGCCAGTGCATGGTTTACAGATTCGGCTTTGGGACAGTAACTTGCGGCCCTGAGCAATTGAATAGCATTGCAATTGGAGATGAATGGGAGCCTGCAAAACACCCGCAGACATTCAGCTCTCTGCAATTGAGTTGCTGGCTTAGAATTAAATATGGCCCTTGCATTGCAATGAATCAATTGTATAGAGTATGAGACAAATGATGATTTGAATGAGGGGAGACATTACAAATAGATGAGAGTGTCTCAATTTGGTCAATACTTTACATATTCTGAAGTTTTAAATTGTTAACATTAGAGAATGTTGCTTCTAAGAACAAACATTTTTGATAGCTGACAATATAGCAATTTTCTAGCTTTTGACTCAATATATTGTAATTTTGCTAGCAGATATTGAATTCTTGAGGGAAATTGATGAATAAATTAATACAGATAAAAAGTAAAAGCTTTAGGTATGCCATTCCACCTTGGTAGAAATTGGATCCCCATATTTAAATATGTTTTAAAATGTATTTATTCAATGTGATTAGAAAAAAAAAAAATCTAACAATTTTCTGAATAAATAATAGTTAAAAAACAAACAAACTGCATTTCTTTTGTTTACCTCAATCGTGAATTAATTAAGTCTGATTTATTTATATTTGCTCAGCATTTTTATCCATTTTATAAGTTACAACACTCGTAAATGCTAAAAAAATTTAACATAGCTATTCAATTCACTATTTTTTCATTACTGCGAGTGAGCCATACAAAATTCTCTGGAAAATCCCACATTTGTAATATTATGAGATGCTTTTAGATTGATTTTCACTCAAATGCTATTTAATTCTTTTTTTACTGAGCACTCGCAAAATACTTAGTCGCAATTCGTAAGTTTAAGTGATTTGATAAAAATATTTACACACTGAAGAGCACCAGTAAATACTTACAAAAGCCTTGCTGAAACTTGTCTAAAGCGGTTAAACAGACTGTACAGTTCTAGAAAAGCCTGAATAGCATGTAAGTACATTACAGTCACATAGACACAAATGTTGATTTAAAAAATATATATAATTTATTTAATATGTTCGAGGCAGTAAACATATGGGAACACCAACTATTGACAATAATACACCTCCACATAACACATAACAACTTTTATGGTGAAATAGTCATCAGTCACTCAAGAGGTTAATACAAAGCAGGAAGCACATGGCAAACAACAGGTGCTCTAATGCATTGACTATTAAAGGGCTAGTTACACCCCAAGCAATACTCATCAACAGTATTCATACTGACCACAGCACAGTACTGAGCATGATGTCACATCCATGGGAAGTTATGTCATTAACACAATAACGTTGGAAGTTATACACTGGGCTGTGAGAAATGTTATCATGGGCAGCCTCTGGCCTTAAAGAGAGGAATGGTTGGCACTGATTGTGAATAAATGGGGACATTATTCCATACTGACGTGAACGCCACAGGTATATCCAGGCCATTCTCCGGATTGTCACAGGAAGCATGAAAGGAACAGGTTGTAAAGGTGCAGTGACATGGGTATTTAGGGACAAATCATGACAACAGGTATTGCATTCATGTGAATTATCTGTTGAGGAAGGCCAGCAAGGACAAGGAGGCTGAAGAGAGGCAGATGGAGCCTGTCACAACCTACAATGATGATGGAGTATAGAGAATCCTAGTTCTCTTATCTCCTGTAGGTTTTAGACCTAAGTTTGGGCTGACTCTAGACCTCTGGACAGTCCTTGTGGATGCAAGAGCATAAGTCCCAGCTTTTGGTAGTGTGCCTGGGAAGAACCTGGCATGGAGTCAGAAACGATCTCCTCTGCCAGCATATGCCCTTGGGTCAATAATACACCTGCACACAAAGTCTTGATGAAAATTATGAACAACTTCTTTATTTTTACACAAGTATTTAAACACCTCACAAAAACAGTACAGGGAGTGGCTACCCCTTTGTCCAACCCTTATCTTCCTCTTGGCCAATGGGGTAATCTCCAGCGTAATTTGATTACCTCTAGCCAATGGACTAGAGGTAAGCTCTGGGAACTTCCAGACCCCTCCCCTGGGCCGCCCACTAGGTGTGGCTAACAGAGTCATTTGGATGCTGGCAGTCAAGAGAGACACATCTCCCTGTCCTCTGGACTTTGCTCTGACTCTCTGAGTGAGAATACCTGTAGACCCCCTGGAGAGATGGTGCCTCAATGTCTGTATAGACCCCATTGTTCCTGACTTAAGTATGTGTACTTAAAGGATTAACCTTGGTGGCCAGCTGGGGGTCCTTCTCCTGTTGCAAGATGTATGTGGCAATGTATCCAGCATGACTACCCCATACTATCATATACATATGTGTACATATTCCACACACTGTCAGTCTATTTAAGTACAAGCGTAAAAGCGCACCCCACATAAAACCACCTAATGTCCTCATAGTATATGGGATTGGGGCAGGGTTTCCACATCAATCCATCTCATGCATTATGATGACTTTTATTGATGGTGATGGGAACCCTGCTCATTTCCTTAGACAATAATCATAATCATATAACAGTATAACCGTATAACAGTATAACAGGGTGTCTGGGAGCCCCAAACCTTTTGTTCCTCCCCATGGCAACAGCATGTCGAAGACCACCCAGCCCAAAATGGCCACCGCTGCCAGTCACAAAATGGCCCCAGCATAGTTCACACCCAAATCCAATATGGCCACTGGCTGATTCATGACAATCCTTCCCCAAGCGGGCGGAGAACATCCAAGATTTTCTCAGCTACGCTGATAGTCATGAATCTGCTGGTTTGGCCCGGCCTGCTGCATGCTAGGCAAGTTCATGTCGGTGCGCACACAGTCCCAAGGTGCAGAGTAAAGACCTCCCCCAGCCCTTGGCCTTGCTCCCACTGTATAGAGCAAATTGCTCTTGCCCGGCACCCCCACCCAAAACAGTCCAGGATCCCAGCTCTCTGTTTTTGGCAGCAGCATGGAAGTCTCTGGGGACACAGTGGGTTGCACCCATACATTCTTCTGAGGCAAAACCGTATTTTTGGGAGCCCCATAAAACAACCCCTGTCCCATAGCAACCCCTTTCCCTCCAGCCAGTCCCCACAGCTGGGCTGGGGTCTCTAAAAAAGTCTCTGGGCCTATGGGATTGCAAGGGGGCAGTCCAGTACTTCCCTCAGCAAAATTATTATTGTTGGGAGCCCAATAACACCATAACTGCAGTAAAGTACATACCGGTCTGCGCTTGACTCCAGCGTCCCTGATGGAGTCCGGACTTGGATGCTCCCTTTGCTCTGGCTCCTGGAGATCTGTATCTTTGGACAGACCCTCCTGGTTTTCTTCCCCTGGGTCTGTCTGTGTTGCAGCCTGGAGAACTACGCTGTTCCCACCCAGGCTGTGCTTTGGGGCCCTCAGCTGACCCTCTTCTTCTATGGCCTTTTCCTTGGCAACTTGGGCCTCATCCTTTGTGGACTCCTGGGCACTGGTCATCTCAGGCAAGTCCTCACTACATCCACAATCCTTTGGGGTGCCGCAATGCACCCATGGTTCCTTTGCCAAGGCTGGCAAGCTTGCTGCCCCTGTCGGGGCTCTTGGTGCCCCTGGCACTCTCTTGGTGCCCCTGGCACTCTTGCTGTGTGAGGCCTGGTTCCCTGTAGCTAAGAACCAGTTCCTTTCCCTCCCCACAGTCCATTACATAGCCCTCCCCACAGTCTCTTGGGTGGCTATCCTGAGCCCCTGGCTCCATTAGCAGTTCTGGCCCATACACATTGCCTAGAACTTCTAAAGGCAGACTTAGTTCACCTGGCCCTACCTGTTGAGCAGTTACTGGGGTTTCTGCCAGGATTTGTGCTGGAAGGTAGTCCTCAGGTGAGACCTTTTCCACATCTGGTAACTCAGGCGTGACCCGTTTGGAGAAACTGTGCTCGGCTAGCGTTTCTTCTGGGATTAAGTCTCTTGGGGTATCAGGGGACAAACATGGGTTATCTGACCCCACCCAGGGAACATTCCCCTGGGTCTCTGGCTCTTGTAGCTGGTGAGTTGGTCCCAAGCTGACTTTACCATCCCTTCTAGGCTCTGACACAGTCTCTGCATTTTTTAGGGGAAAACAGTCTTCATTCCCCGAAGGTGGTACAGGAGCAGGGTTTACCCCTTCCTCCTCCTCCTGATCCTCTGACACATCCCACTCAGAGAGCTCCTCTAGGCAACTCTGAGCCAGTTCTGCTTTCTGGGCCTCAGACAGCCCAGGGCACGGCCTTGTATATGTGGTCGCCTCCATTTTGCTTACCCACATGCGCTCTTTCCATATTCTCTGGAACATCTGGTCAAGCACGTAGCCCACATCTTGTGCTGTTAACTTTTTTGGAAAAAGGTGTCTGACTTCTTTAAACCGTCTTTTTGCTTCTTTGGCAATATCTTCCTCATATTGCTGCTCCATTCTTGGTCTTTCTGTAGAGTCTCCCACCTCTGCCACCAATTGTCACAACCTACAATGATGATGGAGTATAGAGAATCCTAGTTCTCTTATCTCCTGTAGGTTTTAGACCTAACTTTGGGCTGACTCTAGACCTCTGGACAGTCCTTGTGGATGCAAGAGCATAAGTCCCAGCTTTTGGTAGTGTGCCTGGGAAGAACCTGGCATGGAGTCAGAAACGATCTCCTCTGCCAGCATATGCCCTTGGGTCAATAATACACCTGCACACAAAGTCTTGATGAAAATTATGAACAACTTCTTTATTTTTACACAAGTATTTAAACACCTCACAAAAACAGTACAGGGAGTGGCTACCCCTTTGTCCAACCCTTATCTTCCTCTTGGCCAATGGGGTAATCTCCAGCGTAATTTGATTACCTCTAGCCAATGGACTAGAGGTAAGCTCTGGGAACTTCCAGACCCCTCCCCTTGGCCGCCCACTAGGTGTGGCTAACAGAGTCATTTGGATGCTGGCAGTCAAGAGAGACACATCTCCCTGTCCTCTGGACTTTGCTCTGACTCTCTGAGTGAGAATACCTGTAGACCCCCTGGAGAGATGGTGCCTCAATGTCTGTATAGACCCCATTGTTCCTGACTTAAGTATGTGTACTTAAAGGATTAACCTTGGTGGCCAGCTGGGGGTCCTTCTCCTGTTGCAAGATGTATGTGGCAATGTATCCAGCATGACTACCCATACTATCATATACATATGTGTACATATTCCACACACTGTCAGTCTATTTAAGTACAAGCGTAAAAGCGCATCCCACATAAAACCACCTAATGTCCTCATAGTATATGGGATTGGGGCAGGGTTTCCACATCAATCCATCTCATGCATTATGATGACTTTTATTGATGGTGATGGGAACCCTGCTCATTTCCTTAGACAATAATCATAATCATATAACAGTATAACCGTATAACAGTATAACAGGGTGTCTGGGAGCCCCAAACCTTTTGTTCCTCCCCATGGCAACAGCATGTCGAAGACCACCCAGCCCAAAATGGCCACCGCTGCCAGTCACAAAATGGCCCCAGCATAGTTCACACCCAAATCCAATATGGCCACTGGCTGATTCATGACAGAGCCCAGCAATGGGAATCTTGGGTACATCTGTTCTGTGAAGACCCACACCACTGTTGTGCATGTGACAACATGTATACAAATAATACATATGTGAAATTATAGCTACTGTTATTGTATGGATTAATTATGAATAATACATATCATATAGTTAAAAAACCACCAGTGGAATGGTGATTGAAAACAATGTTATAATGTAAATATATAAAAGTAATTAACTTCAAGGATCATTAATATTGTTGTTCACGCATTATTTAGAATTTTGTGTTAATAACATATAAAATAGTGCTTGAACACACTTTGGCCAGAATAAATCATGAGACCACTTGTATATCACACCTGTGTCACTGTAACGGACTCTATTGTTAATATGACAATGTTTTTTATAGAAATAAAATGTTCATCATGATGTCACTCTAAATGCACATTTAAGGTGTTCTGTGCACCAATATGTGAATAGATGTTAAATAATGATGATATTAATTTCAGTTTAAACACTTGGCCCAAAAAATATCAGTATTAATTAACATGAGATTATAGACATGAAAACCTAGGATTACAGTAATCATTGGTTTCAAGACATGTATCATTATCAACCATTTATCATATGGAAATACATTTATGATATGGAAATAAATTATGCAGTTTATGCATATGCATGTATCCATATGTTATTAATCCAACATGCAGATAATTACTGAAAATATACATTTTACATAGTCACCATTGCATAACACAGGAAAGGTATACAGAAAGATGATCTATATACAAAAATCTGTTTGTTAAGTAAATGTATTGTATGCTGATGTTCAGAATCAGTAACCATTACAAACATATAGACAAAATGATTATGGTATACCAATAAAAGAGTTTACACAGATCACAGTCATAAATGTATCTGACTGTGCATTAGTATGATTTGTGTGGTGTACAGAATCACCAAGAGGACAAGAGGCTTTGTGAAAAATGTGAAAAACAATCTAAATGGTTAAAGGTTATACTGTATAATAGCAATGGTTTATAGTATCTACTAGAGTCACATGTGGTCATTACACCACAGTAATGATAGTCAGATGAATAGAAATGTCATCATTCATCACTTCACGTACTAGAAGTAACCGTTCATTTGCACAGCTCTTATAGTGTGTCTTTGACTCCTGGATTATTTAATCCAATTTAATTACACACATAGAGTGTGATAAAAAAATGAAAAAATGATGGTCATAATCTAATAAAGACAGAGGAGAATAAAAACCTAGCAATATCTGTATGTATAGCACAATGCTTTATACTGTTACTTTACCAATAAATCAATTTACCTGATGTTCATATACAAGCAGTGCACACCAGGCTGTACTTTTCATGCAAATTCACTTGTCATGAACAATAGTAATTATGTGGGATTTCAAAGGGAATATTTAGCTGTGACCACATACAGAGGGACAAGAGCACTGTCACCATGTCTATATAATACTGTTTAGCAACATTGATATCACATTTAATAACTATAATGTATTATCAGATTATAACTGACTGTTGTGATAGTATGACGTCTAAACACATACTCATTATTATTGATGGAAATGGTCATCATCCTTAATGTCTGTTAATTACATCAGACAAAAGTATCTGCACTCACACAAAGTAGACATCCTCCTTATCCTCCTAATATCACAGAATCTCTTCTCTGTGGCTCCTCCTCCTCTTGCCATGGATCCTTTTGTGCAGGGGCATAATCTGGTTCTTTCCCTGGCTTAACCTTAGCCAATGCCCCTGCCTCAGGCTCCATGGAGAAACTGGACTTGGTCCTGAAATTAAACAACACTAGTACATGAGTTAATCACATTGTGTTATCATGTTTTTGCTGTATGTTCCTATATATCTGACATCATGATTTTTAGAACATGCTTGCTTTAATTATTTACCATTGTGTAGAGTTATTATTTGATACATATGATACTTGCTTCTTTATTATTATATTTGTCAGTTAAAGCTCATATCAATATAATTAACCTTGCTGCAGTCTAACCTTTGCAGCTCATGCAGACACCTACTCTTTTGAATAAATGTGCGGTGTATCATACTAACCAAACTATGATAATTTCTCAGGAATACTTAGTAACATGCAGCTGATATGTGATGCTTGATAGACTAGTACACCACACTGCACATTCAGCCCTACAGAGTCAGTATCTGCATAAGCTACAGTGGACACACACATACATGGCTCTCTATTGGATGTTTATTCACTTTAAATATATTTTATAATTGATATACATCTGATGCTGCCTGCATGCTGAGTTTCCACCAGGCCTGGAAGTCCCATGACTGGTGCTATCCACTCCATTAAGGTCCTCTCCCACTCACTGAATTGGATGCTCGCTAGAAAGCCACCACCGGTTACACTTGCTGCTCTTGCTTCCTCGCCCATTTGAAAACCTAAGGCTGCCACTACTGCTGCCACTAGACTCCATGCATGGGCCCTCTGTCCAGACCTCACTTTCCTCCCCCATGTAGAATAGTGGCGCAGGAGGAGGACCATCCTCTCCTCTAGGTTATAGTTCGGGGCCCTGTGCGTGTGTTAAGCCTCTTATCATTGTAGCTAGTGCTGGGGGTCCTGTCCTCTCTCATCTGTCCTTGAGGCTTATGCCTCCCCACCACTACCCCCCTGGGATCAAGGCCCTTCCCCTCTGTCTCTGCACTATGATTGCCTGCATCTTGAGGTGCATCCTTTCTGACCCCCCCAGAACTCCCACTCTTTACACTCCTATCTATCCCTTCTCCTTACTCATCACTGCTTCCTCTCTCCCATTCCCTCCCTCTTTCCCCCCTCTCTCTCTCCCCTCCTCTTATTTTATCCACTCCTCTCCTTCTTTCCTTCTCCCCACCTCTTCCCTTCTATTCTCCTAACACTCCTCCCTTCATCATTAATCCCAAACATAATATACGGATACATTTAAGTAATATGTATATGTATCTGAAGGAAATTGCATGTATTATGGATGTAGTTTTTAATGTAATGGTATAAGGTGTTTTGGTGATGTGACCTAGCTATAAATAGATATATGTGTGGTGTACTACTCTATGTGTGTGTAAATTATGTATAATCAGTGATCTGTGTGTTCAGTAAATTATTTATGAAATACAATTAAGTAAGATAAACACAAAATATTCTCCAATAATCTCAAATCTCTCTCTCTCTCTCTCTCTCTCTCTCTCTCTCTCTCTTTCAAAAATCCCTTTAACTCCTATGCCTGTAGATCTGCGTGTTCACTGGTAAAATATACAACACAGTCAGCGTTTGGGTGGGTAACTCAAACTTTCATGATCTGTTCCTGTCAATTAATGTGCTGTTTGCTGTTTTCTATTGGGTTCTATGGCTGTGTCTCAGCAAGAAATTAAGTTAAATTGCAGTGATTGCAGTAATTTTATGACATGGGTTTATGAGTTTCAAGTGAGCTACGCAAAGTTACGTGTGTGGAATTGAATAGATATGTAAAATAATAAGAAAAAAAAACTCCCACATTTGAAATATTTACGGGTTACGAGTGTGGAATTGAATTAGGGCCATAGTTTTCAGGTTAATAAAGTGTCAATTACAATAAAAATGGAAACATATACAGTCAGGTCCATAAATATTGGGACATCGACATCATTTTAATCTTTTTGGCTCTATACACCACCACAATGGATTTGAAATGAAACGAACAAGATGTGCTTTAAGTGACGACTTTTAGCTTTAATTTGAGGGTATTTACATCCAAATCAGGTGAACGGTGTAGGAATTACAACAGTTTGTATATGTGCCTCCCACTTTTTAAGGGACCAAAAGTAATGAGACAGATTAACAGTCATAAATAAAATTTTCACTTTGTAATACTTGGTTGCAAATCCTTTGCAGTCAATTACAGCCTGAAGTCTGGAATGCATAGACATCACCAGGAGCTGGGTTTCTTCCCTGGTGATGCTCTGCCAAACCTCTATTGCAACTGTCTTCAGTTCCTGCTTATTCTTGGGGCATTTTCCCTTCAGTTTTGTCTTCAGCAAGTGAAAGCATGATCAATCGGATTCAGGTCAGGAGATTGACTTGGCCATTGCATAACATTAAAAATTCTTTCCCTTCAAAAAACTATTTGGTTGCTTTTGCAGTATGCTTCGGGTCATTGTCCATCTGCACTGAGAAGCACCGTCCATTGAGTTCTGAAGCATTTGGCTGATTATGAGCAGATAATATTGCCCGAAACACTTGAGAATTCATCCCGCTGCTATTGTCAGCAGTCACATCATCAATAAATACAAGAGAACCAGTTCCATTGGCAGCCATACATGCCCACGCTATGACACTACCACCACCATGTTTCACTGATGAGGGGGTATGCTTTGGATCATGAGCAGTTCCTTTCCTTCTCCATACTCTTCTCTTCCCATCACTCTGGTACAAGTTGATCTTAGTCTCATCTGTCCATAGGACGTTGTTACAGAACTGTGAAGGCTTTTTTAGATGTTGTTTGGCAAACTCTAATCTTGCCTTCCTATTTTTGAGGCTCACCAATGGTTTACATCTTGTGGTGAACCCTCTAGATTCTCTCTTGTGAAGTCTTCTCTTGATTGTTGACTTTGACACACATACACCTACCTCCTGGAGAGTGTTCTTGATCTGGCCAACTGTTGTGAAGGGTGTTTTCTTCACCAGGGAAATAATTCTTCGGTCATCCACCACTGTTGTTTTCCGTGGTTTCCGGGCCTTTTGGTGTTGCTGAGCTCACCAGTGCATTCTTTCTTTTTAAGGATGTTCCAAACAGTTGATTTGGCCACACCTAATGTTTTTGCTATCTCTCTGATGGGTTTGTTTTATTTTTTCAGCCTAATGATGGCTTGCTTCACTGATAGTGACAGCTCTTTGGATCTCATATTGAGAGTTAACAGCAACAAATGCAAATAGCACACTTGAAATTAACTCTGGACCTTTTATCTGCTCTTTGTAAGTGGAATAATGTATCTGGATATTTCGTTATTTAATCTGGTTTGTGTATAATTCATCCTTTGCTTTGCCCAAAGCTCTGTAGTACAGTAGGCATATGCTTAATGGAAGCCATATTTGAAATGGTTATGGATTACAAGAGTGAGGCCTTTGTGGGCACATTTTAATTGTCCCTGCCTAGGTTCCCAGAATGCAGTGTAATAGCTTTATTTCTTGGAATTCTAAATAGGAAACAAGTTTTTTAACTTATTTTAGATGTTCAAATTTGAACACAAATGTACTATTTATTTACTGTACTACTGTACGATGGAGGCTTCTGTTGCTCTTTTTCCTATTATGAATTCAATTATTGTAGTGGTAAACTACCTCCTCATAAAATCTACTACACAAGCTATGGAACTGGCCCACACTGATGAGAGGCAGTAACCTTGAAACAGCTGACGTGGGTGGGATTTCTGACTTGTGTATAATCTATAATTAGCTTTGCCCAAAGCTGTGTAATACAGCATGCATATGCTTAAAGTAAGCCATGTTTGAAATGGTTATGGATTACAAGAGTAAAGGCTTTGTGGGCACATTATTTGCCTGTCCCTGCCCAGGTTCCCAGAATACAGTGTAATTACTGTATTTCTCAGAACTCTGAGTAGAAAACAGGACATTTACATTATAGTCAATATTTATTTTCAAAGTTAAAAAATTAAGAATATGGTTTATATTATATATTGTTATAAAATTATAAATAAAAATACTTTACATATTTTTGTCCTAATTTTATTTTTATTTTTTTGTTATCAAGAATTCTCAAACTAACTTCAAGTTCTAGCCAATTAATGGCTTCACTCAGTTACCTAAGATTACAAAGTTAAGCAGATAGGTT
Source organism: Discoglossus pictus (assembly GCA_027410445.1). NCBI lineage: Eukaryota > Metazoa > Chordata > Amphibia > Anura > Alytidae > Discoglossus > Discoglossus pictus. Next base: position 332,681,017 of record CM050164.1, on the reverse strand, counting down.
ATATAGAAAAACAATATTTAAATATAAATATATATATATATATATATATATATATATATATATATATATATATATATATATATATAATCATATTACAGTAAACAAAACAAACAAAATTAATAAACAAATTTGGTATTTACATTTCCTCACTAAAACATTAAGCTAGAACATTTTTTATAAGGCATATCTAACCCAGATCATATTACCTCAAATTTCAGAGATCAGATCTGCGCTGGGGTCTATGTCGTCCTAGTCTCCCACACCCCATCAGTCATGATGCGATTTATGAAAGTTTTATATGAAGCCTATACTATCTTGAGTAGTTAACCAGGGTTCCCAGATTTGTAGAAACAGGTGGCAAGTATCTTTCAGAATATGTGTCAATCATTTGTTAATGGCTATATAATTAATTTTGTTAATCATCTCCTTGAAGTGAAGGGGATTTCCAATTTTTAGCTATAACATTTTTGGTCACTAACATAATTAGTTGAAACAATTTGTTTTGGGGGGAGAAGTCAAATTGATGTTGTGAATACCAAGAAGACAGTTTTCAATTGAGGGGTGTAGTATTAAATATTCTTAAGGTTTGTTGAACCAATTTAGTCCATAACCCGTGGACAATAGGGCACATCCACCAACTATGTATGAAGCCACCCTCTAATTGAATTGACATCCTCTAAAACAAGCCTCGCTTCCCTGGTTAGTAATTTTGTGCAGCCTTAAGGAAGTACAATACGCTATATGTAAATTTTATTGGCGGTTCTGGTGGAGCCTGTTTAATCGAAACCACACTGAAACAGCACCAAAAGCCACAAAATCACTTAAGGCATACAACGGTACTACTCTTAAGTGCCTTACAGCTAATTTCCCCCGTACAGGGTTGTGGCCTAGATACCCTTAAGTTCCAGTGCAGGCTTCCTTGGAAGCATCAGTGACAGTCTTAGCTACCTCATTCTAACCAACTGAAGAAGACACGTCAACAGACGCAAAAGACCATCCACAGCTACTATAAATCTCTGGTGGAGTATGGGTAACTCGGCTTGATGCTTGTTTAAAGGGGAAACGGTTGCAAGAGAGGACACCGCCATCTTGCATCAAACGGTAAAGGCCTGACAAACTAAGGTATTAGGGACATATTGAGATATTGCCAGCAAAGGAAAGTCTGGAGGTGCAGCCCAGGGGGAGATCCTTAAGGTGAGCCTGCATTTACTTCTGGACTTGAGTGGTGAAAGCCAGGCAAAAAAGAGGCAACACACAAAGTCCCTATAACATCACAGAAAGAGACCACACATGGAGTCAAAGTGTAATAAGACTCCCATAATCATAATCGGAGAAAGATTCCGGTGACAGATAGTTAGCGCCAGTTAGGACCAGTAAGTGATCATAACAAGAGAGGAGTTATGAGTATACACCAAGGAAATATACACAAAAATCGAACAAAATATAACATAAAGTGAAAGTTCTGGAAAGTAGAAAACAGGGTGGTGCTACCCTAGCTCCCTAAAGTAGTTGTAGTCTATAATTGTGGTAGATATCCTCCAGAATAGTAATAATAGTCAAAAGCTAAATCAGCCTTTAAACATATAAGGACATCCAACGCTGAAATGCAAAGAAGATACCCCCAATAATATACCAAACACATATATTATTATAATATAAAATAATTATATTTATAAGTGCAAGGAAGACTCCACAATTACATGACAAAATAGACTGAACTATATACCATTTGAATACATTTCAAGACAGCTCCATTGCATAACACAGCTCTTCAGTGACACCCTGTGGACATTTGCAGACCTTCCAATATCAACAAATACTGCTTTACAAAGCAACATTTAAACTTCCCACAACCACTAACACATACAAGCACCATTTCACCATTCATCTTGTAACTTCACAAAGTTTAAACTTCAGGATGTAAAACCACTCTAAAAGGTCTAGGCAAGTCGGCAAGCTCATGAAGGTTTAACAGCAAACGCAACACAATAAATTATACTCACTAATCTCCAACTATATAAAAGTTGATCTCCTAACTGAAAACTTTCACTTACTGGGCATACAGAAGTTTTACAGCTCAATAGACCGTACTTTCCCAAGATGACAAAACAAAAAAAGAATACTTCTTCCAAAAGTATATTTGAATATCTTACACAAACAGAACCCAGATCTACCCCATCTCTAGAACATAGATCAAGCCAGTCAGATATCTTACACACAGAATGCGCAATGGCAACCACTCAACAAAAAGTGAACCTGACTGACCAGTCCTTGGCTAAGATTGATGCTTTACTTCAGGCCTGTCTCTGTAAAGTTGTGACAGCTCTACAAAAAGATATATCTGAACTTGGCCAGTACATACACCTCTGGAGGAAATCTTGGATCAAGTGGTTGTAACCCAGGACAGAGATCGATTAGAGATTCTTGTATCGCTCTGCTGGAAGACAAGCTGGAGGAACTTGAGAACCGCTCAAAAAGATACAATATTAGGATTTGTGGCTTACCAAAGGCTGATCTCAATACCTCAGAACGACGATTAATAACATCCTATCTGTGCATACAGACCATATCTGGGAGGTAGAACGAGCTCACAGAGCTATAGGTGGAGCTAGAATTCAAGATCTCCCTAAGGATGTCAAACTAGAGACTTTATCTTGGCAACTACAAGAAAGATGATGACAATCTTAGACCTGGATAAGGATCCTCTCCAAATATATGCAGATTTATCTCCAAGCACTCTTGCCAAGCCAAGATCCATGAAGCTAGCCTTGGCGGTCCTAATTAATCATCACATCAAATACCGATGGAACTGTCCATTTGACATTCCTCGCACTCTCTGAAAGAATCCCTATGATTACTGAAAAAATTAGGCCTCCTTCCTGAGGAAGAAATGGCAGTTCAACAACAATAAGGTCCTTCAAATAACTCCACCCTAAGCAAAAAATGGACTGTAGCATCCAAGAATAGAAAATCTCAGATTCCTTTAAAACCTATGGAATTACAACTGGGTGCATCTGAACCAACTCTCTAAACAATGCAGTAGCTTACTTGATGGATCACATAATGTGATCACATAGTTATGGATTGAATGTTTAGCAGGCTGTACTAAGGCCTATACAAACTTTTTGCTGGTTAAAACTGTTAATATCATATTTCTCTCCTTATTCCCCACCCCTACCTAGTCAAAAATTGTACTTGATATGCAATTTTTAAATTTAGGGGAAGGCAGGGTATCCTACTAAGCTAATAAATGTTATGACTTTGGACCATTGTCAGGAAAGAAAATGCAAAATAAGAGCAAAAGCAAGAAGTATTTTTGTAAGAAATGCTAGCTGACAGGCCCTCCGTTATACCTGCTCAAAGAACATAGACATAGAATATATAAAAGACAAAAAGCATTAAATTCTAAAGTTTCCAAACTAGAGGTCCAGTATGACAGCCTTCTTAAATAAAACATAGAAATGGAAAATGATCTACTTACAGTTAAAGATGAACAAAAACAAATGAAAATCATTCAAGAGAGAGTCAGTACAAGACCTAAATCTATATATGAAAGATTTATGTGCCAAGCTCTTACCAGATCTAAGTAAAGAAGAACTTAGAATGGACAGGATTCATAATAGAGCCACAATCCTCCAATGAGAAACCAAGAGATGTGATCTTCAGATTTTATTATATTTCTACAAAAGTCTTGTTCATGAAAGCAACAAGATATGGTGTTCCTGCAATTGAAGGAGGTCAACCAGCTGTCTTCCGTGACTTGTCACCCACCACCTTATACAAAAGGAAACTCCTGAAACCCTTTTTAAGGTTGATTACAAAGCATGGATACAAGTATACTTGGGTTTTTCCTTTTAGACTGAACATATCAAAAGAAGGGAGACATCACACAATCCATACTCCTGAAGAAGGTGAAGCAATGCTCCATTTGTGGAACTTACCAAGTCCAAACAACCTGGGACAAAATCAAAATTCCCTAATACAAAGCGGATCAAAAGATCAGCAATACTCAAAAAACACAAGAGACGCCACATCAGAAGTAAATGAAGAAGAAAATCCTTTCACAATCATCAAAATAGAATGTGCAGAAAACCTCATGGATAGTGATGTCACGAACATAAAATTTTCGGTTCGCGAACCGCCGCAAATGTTCGCGAAGCGGCGAACATCCTCCCCTGTGTCTCTTCCCCACTCCATCATCATCATCCTCCCATGTCTCTTTCCCCCTCCATCATCATCATCCTCCCGTGTCTCTTTCCCCCTCCCTCATCATCCTCCCGTGTCTCTTTCCCCCTTATCATCATGCTCCCGTGTCTCTTCCCCCCTCCATCATCATCATCCTTCCCGTGTCTCTTTTCCCCTCTATCATCATCCTCCCCCTCCCTCATCATCCTCCCGTGTCTCTTTCTTGCACAATGATAATTAATAGGGGGTGAATCGAACATCGCATATGTTCACCGTTCGCTGCTATGTTTGCCGGGAACAGTCCGCGGGCGAACTGTTTCTGGACACCTGTACTCATGGACTCTTATAAGCGATTAACCATGTAGCTCCTTTGTAAAAGTGTTGAAAATATTCTCATACCATTTCTCTTAAAAACTTTGTTTCATTTTTACCTCACCGCCCAGGAGTATTTTCTAATCGCTAATTGCTCTGTACGCTAATTGGGTGAACTGCCTCTGTATCCAATTTAAGGATACAGTCCGGCTCACCATAAAAAATAGAAAACAGCAATTGCTCTCCTCTCAACTATTCTTATTTCAATATTTTAGAAACTGCTACGTAAACTGGAGAGTTTCATAACTCTCATAAAATATAAGTATTAGTAAGGTGTCAATCTGGTTGTAAACAGAAGTAGTTAAGAAAAAGGAGAGATTAAAAAGGTTTATGAGTAATATGTTATTTACTTACTATATAAAATGTTTACAATATTACACTTAATATTTGGATTTACTATGTAAAATACCTGCCATATAAAAAGCTGAAGAAAAATATAAATATGATATTAAGAAATATTATTAATTTACTGTATAAAATGTGTATAACCATAGATTTGTTTTTGTTAGAATTAAGAAAAATTAAAAAAGAAACAAAGAGAGAAGAATTGCAGTAAAAGGATATAGTAATAGCAAAATGTTATGTTATATTATAAAAAACTTAATGGTGTTTATTTTATTTTTTTACTGTTATCATTTATACTGTAGTGCATTTACACCACTGGTGTTGTTTGTTTATTTGTATTCTCTTTTTTCACAATAAAAACTATATAAAAAATAGAATATATAACAGACAAGTGCTTTTAACTCAGCGAGTATAGTCATAATTCATAGATAGCTGAATACCATCATAAATAGCTTAGTAAAAGCTGGCAGTAGCTACCCTTACCTCTTACACCTAGTGTTGGGAGATATCCCTAATTAAGTAGATCTTTAGATACCCCTCATCTCAGGGAATTTAGTTGGAATTGGCTAGTCCACCCCCCCCCCCCCCCCCCCCCCCCCGATTTTGCTGATGCTAAAGCACATTTCAGGTGTTATTGTTTCAATGTTATATATTTTTTTAATATACTTTTAAATATTGTTTATATGTCTTTAAATTCTTTTCTTGGCAAATTTCCTCTTATACACCTGACTCCACCTGCTTGAAAATGCTGCGCTGATGGGGTCGGGCGTCGGCGGAACCCTTCTCCCCTCCCTACCAACCCTGATGAATGTATGAGTGCAGTCTACACTATCCCAAAACAACACAACACGTAATGTCTGACTCAAATGTTATATTTATTTCCCATAATGTTAAAGGATTCAAGTCCCAATTCAAGAGGAGGAAAGCATTTATCTATTATAAAGCTTTTAAATCATCAGTTTTGTTCCTCAAAAGAAAACACACTTTTCCCATGGCAATATCCCTGCATTTCTAAACAAAGAGTACCCCACCTTTTATTCTACAAGTCATCCCTCTAAAAGGGTTGGAAAGGCAATACTTATACACAGGAATTTCTCTTTTAAACTTGAGTAAAAAAAAAAATAGTTCAGGAAGGAAGTTATATTTTGCTTTCTGGGACAGTTGTGGGATATAAACTCTCACTGATGTCAATTTACTCTCCCACCTCTTCCCACACAACTTCATAATCAAGACTTTTGGCTTTCTAGAGAGTCAACATTTAGAGACCTTAGTGATTGGTGGACACTTAATCCCGCCATGGACAGATCTAGAAATTTGGCTAACAACCGATTATCAAATAAGATAAATCAAATCAATAAATTATTACACAGTTTAGACCTAATTGATGCTCGGATGGGACACCAACAAAGCAATAGGGAGTTCACATACTACTCCCCGTCCCACCACTCATACTCTCTCATTGACACATTGTTTATTAGTTGCCCACATTTTGATAATTCCTCTGGGGCTAAAATCATCCCTTGTACATGGTAGGATCATGCGGCAGTTCAAATAACTTTGAAGTTGGGTCCAAACTTGGCCATACCATTTTCCTGGAAGTTGAATGACCAACAACAACCAACAACCAGCAACCTCCTGTTGTTTAATCCTACATATGTAGCCCAAATTACAGAGGACCTCAAAACTTACTTTGAGGTCAACACCTCGCAGGCGGTGGGAGCGGGGTTGCTTTGGGTAGCTCACAAGGCCCACATCAAGGGCACCAGCAATAAATTATCATCTTATCATAAAAAATGGACCCTTCAAAAGGAACAGTTGTTAGTTAAGCAATTTGAATTGCTAGAAAAAATGAACCATCAACCTCCGTCATTTAACTTGAGACACAAAATTGACAAGGTTAGGATAGGACAGAAAAAGCTCTTAGAAGTACGAATCATCTCTACTATGCTAAGGCCAACAAGCCTGACACTCTTCTATCCAGAAAGCTAAAATCAAAATACTCCCAATCTAGGATATCCCAAATTAAAACATCTTCTGGGCTCCTAACAGTGAGCCACAACGAAATTCAGAAAACCTTCTTAAATTTTTACCATAAATTATACTCATTCTCATATTAAGCCATCGAAACTGTCTATTCAATCATATTTAAATAAGTTAGATCTTCCCTCTATTACTCCCATTAATTTACAGAACCTTAACAAAGTTATTACAAGTGAAGAACTCTAAGAGACAATCTCTGAACTGAAAATATGGTAACTCCCCTGGCCCAGACGGGTTCACATACTCGTACTATAAAAAATACCCTGAAATTCTCATAACGCACCTTTGTGCATTTTTAACCCAATATTAAGAGGCGAACCCATGCTCCTGTAGATAAACCAAACCAATCTGGTTTTATTCCCTAAGACAGGCCGAGATCCTTTAGATCGCCCGATCTCCTTAATGAACGGAGACGTTAAAATGTTGGCCAAAATCATTTCCAGATTTTTCCCCGATTTGATCAATAAGGACCAAACAGGCTTCATCCCTCATAGGACAAGCAGGGGATAACATCAGGAGGACCTTTAATGTCCTACAGTTGGCCAGAGAATCCAAAATACAAATGTGCATTCTTGCACTTGATATATAGAAGGCTTATGATTCCATTGAATGGCATTATCTCTATGCAGTCTTAAACAGGTTTGGACTTAACGGTCGCTTCTTAAATGTATTACGATCTTATTATCATTTTCCACTAGTAAATTTGAAACTACCTGATTCACAAAAAAATTGTATCCTTATTCAAAGAGGCGCTATGCAGGGTTGTCATCTTCCCCCCTTGCTGTTTGCGTTAGCTATAGAACCCCTAGCCCAGGGAATCCATTCTAATCCAGGGATCAAGGGACTTAGAGTTGGACACCCCCACTACGACCTACAAAATACACTATTACAAAAGCCGGAAAATGCTTGCGAGACGCGTAACACTTTAAGAACATTACAAATATACAATACCGCTTTACACAATAAACCAACGGCTTTACCTCGAGCACGCCGCCTATTTAGAATGCACACTTTGAACATTCATGACACTTTAAAAGCAGGGCACTAACACTTAAAATTTATATTTTATGCTGTCGGAAAATACAAACAGATTGTTAGCTTCAGCTTCAGCCTATTGCATATATTAATTATAAATACTTAAACTATATTAATTTATTGAATAAATAATTCATTATTACTTAACTACATATACATAAAAATATATATCTCTCTTTATTATGACTCATGAAGGTGCTCAGAGGACCAAAAGTACATGACAGGAGAGACTCGCAATGAGCGCCAAAAATTGTGAGGCATGAGATGAGCGTTGAAGGCACTCAGAGCAGGCCTCGCAATGAGCGCTGAAGGTCCTCACAGTACAAAACGGTTTACATTGTGTGTCAAACAGCATTCCCATGGCTTTAAATGTATTACCCCATCATGTTTGACGGGCAAGTCGCTAGTATATATATATATATATATATATATATATATATATATATATATATATAAAGTAAATAAATAGAACATCTGTGTTCACATTTGAATGTCTAAAACAAGTTAAAAAACCTGCTTCCAGCTCAGAATTCAAAAAAAAAACAGTTATTACACTGCATTCTGGGAAGCTGAGCTGGGATTTGCAAATTTGCCCACAAATGCCTCAGTCTTCAATCCATAGCCATTATCAAACATGGCTTCCTTTAAGCTTATGCATGCTGTATTGCACAGCTTTAATGCAAAGCCAAGGATGGATTAAACACAGGCTGAGTATCCCATCCATGTACAGCTGTTTCAAGCTTACTGGCTACCATCAGCATGGAGCGGAATGTCAGCTTGTGTTGTGGATCTTCTGAGTAGATAGTTCACCACAACAATCATTTAATATATGGTGGGCAAAAGAGCGATAGAAGCCCTCCACCGTACAGTAGTACAGTAAATAAATAGTACATCTGTGTTCACATTTGAATGTCTAAAACAAGCTATAAACTCTGATATATTTCAAATTTTTACATACAACATTTAATTAAAGGTACTAATTTGCTGCACACTATATATATAACCTCATATAACGACTTGCACGTAAAAAATGATGGTGATTTGAAGCCGTGCAATGCTGTTTGCCACACAATGCGAGACTCTCTCCCCTCTAACTTGTGAGCCTTGTGATGAGCGCCTTCGGCCTCTCCCACTGTCTACTTTACAAGACTCGCGATGAGCGGCTGTGCCGCTCATTGCAGGCCTTGTCCAACCTGACACTTTCATGCCTCTCAATCTCGTAAAAACGCAAATTAAACCTCAAATTAACTTGCAACCTCACTCACAGGCTCCCTGCCTCTCCCCCTGTGCTGTGTGTAAGGTTGTAAGTTAATGTTTTAATTAATTAGTGTCTTTTGGCAGTCTTCCGACGGCATCCGAGTTACGGCTTGAAAAAAATGACGGCTGGTAAAGTTGTATTTTTTTACAGTGTTGCGCTTCTCGCGCTAAGGCAATAAGCCTCCGGCGCTCATTACCAGACTTTTACAAAGTCTTGCAACAATCTCGATGAGCGCCTTTGGTGCTCATTGCCGCCCCCATTTTTTTAAACTCTTCTGGGCCTCACATGCGCAAGCCCATAATTTTTAACAGGGCATGACCGACAAATCGTTTCCACCACAACTATATATATGATATATATATATATATATATATATGATATATATATATATATATATATATATATATATATATATATATATATATATATATATATATATATATATATATATATATATATATAGGTCTCTAACAGTGCAAGGTCTCTAACATCCACCAGCTCCGTGATGTCATCAGGGAAGAGTGGAAGAAGACTCCAGTGGCAACCTGTAAAGCTCTTGCAAACTCTATACCCAGGAGAGTTAAGGCAGTGCTTGAAAATAATGGTGGCCACACAAAATATTGGCACTTTGGGCCCAATTTGGACATTTCCACTTAGGGGTGTACTCACTTTTGTTGCCAATGGTTTAGACATGAAAGGCTGTGTGTTGAGTTATTTTGAGGGGACAGCAAATTTACATTGTTTACTCTTACTACTTTACATTGTAGCAGAGCGCCATTTATTCAGTGTTGTCACATGAAAAGATACAATAAGATATTTACACAAATGTGAGGGGTGCACTCTTTAGTGAGAAACTATATATATTAACGAGTGAGGTAGTCGTGAGTGTCCAGTAATCTAGATGAATAATCAAAGTATTGCAGTATATAGTGATACCTTTTTTATTGGACAAACATATTCATTTATTATGACAAGCTTTTGAGAGATAACCTCTCTTTATCAAGTCTGGGGCAGTACTGAAAGTATGTACCAGAAAAAGGCAATACATATTTTCAGAGTTTAGTATGGGACACATACAAGCACCATAAATAAAGTCATATGAGTCTTAAGATCAGGTTTTGATAAGAACATAGCAGAGCCATAATTAAGGGCTGTTAATGTCCCCACAATTTGGGGATAAGAAAAACATCAATAGAATTTGTAATGTAATCATTTTTAAATCCACTGTTTTTTGCTCTTGGATACTTTTGAAATGTCCTCTGAGTATTTTGATATTAATGTTTTGGATGGATTGGTTATTCTGGGTGAAATGATTCCCAACTGTGGTACAATAACTGTCTTCATTGAGATTTTTTATGAACAGGGGGGTTAAGACCTGGCATTATTAAAACTTCAGCTAATAATCTCGAATAAACACAATAATTAAAGTTTCATTCTGGAATGGTACTTCTGCATTCTCAGACTTGATTGAAATAAAATCACCAAATAAGTCCTAATTAAATATTACCCAACATATGATAATAGATGGTACAATAAAATTAAGTCCAGTCCTAAAAAAAAACATGAACTCTAAACCCTTATACAAAAAATATTCTCCCGTTACATATAAATATTTTTTTTTATTGTAGATGCAATCTTTAACTTGGCTTACAAGGGGGTTAGAATTAACATCTCTCTCTACATTTTTTCCATCAACCTCTTTTTCTTTTCTCTGTCAACATGAACCATTTTAATCATTATATTATTATATTTCTGACATTTCAGTAGCATTTAGATATATGTGATACATTATATAAAAGTATTTATAGTATTGAACTTGGACTTTAACTGTTGTAGTAGAAACTATTACACTGTAAACATATAGGTCTTTAATAGTCATATTTAAATACAAATATAATAAATTATCTGAACAAATTAATACATTTTTCAGTTTTTATTTAAGTGACTCATTACTATGTACACCATGGTTTAGTTATCCAGAAAACAAAATATCAACGAAGGAACATTATGAGTGTGAATTAATTAAAGGGAAGCAACATTTTTGAGGTTTTACGCATATAAATGATTCTACAGTATAAAGCTTGCAAAATAAGAATAAATGCAAACTTATATGCCTACTATAATGGCTACTATAATTTAAATTAATGTATAAATAATTTAACATAATTGATTTCAGCTAGTGCAATAAAATATTTAGAAAATGTTACCTGGATTGTTCTACTGCAATCAGTAACTTTTTAAGGGTCGCTAATTAAGATTTTTTATAAAACAATGTCAAAACAGAAGAATTGTAAGATACATTATTTCTTAATTTTACATGTTACAAATGTGAAATTAATGTCATAAATAAATTTTATGTCATTAAATAACTATATTCTCTGGAAATTAATCTTTAATCAAAGATCATCCGTGACTTTCTCTTCTCAAGGTCCTTCTATACCCTCCAGACAATTTCATTATAAGGTCAAAACACATTTCTAGCAGTACTTAGTAAAATCATATTTTTTAAAGAGTTACATATTAACTTAAAAATAATAGTCAGTATGTAATTTCAATGATAATCGACGTAAAGGTAAGCTAGAATTCTTTTTTCAAATAGGCAATTAATATTATAATAATTAATATGCGGTTCAATGTTGTGTACAGTGTTAAATACAGTTAACCATGACTGATGTTTAGTGACTACAGTTTGTTAAATATATGGATCAATTAACCTGAGTAAATCTGAATATCAGTATAAATGAAATTAAGAGACTAACATTAGATCCCTAATATTTCATTGTAATGAAATTTGTATACAATTATCACACAATTGCTCTCATTTCACATACCAGCAAGATAATTCCCAATATCCACTGCATAAAAGAGAAGGTACATTTGCTTCATAGTCTATTCTAAAGCCTTTTACTGTGTTGATCACAACAACATATAACAAGTTCTTAAATAGATGGAGACATATCTCATCCACCTCCTGATGAATCTGTATTGGGACCAAGAAGCCACGGCAGAACCGAACATGGAACATCCAAATTGTTAAAGATTTTGGGAAAGGGTGCAACAAAGCTGCATATGGCCACTTTATTTATTAAACTTATATGCAGAAAACATCATGCGTAAGGCCAGACTGGAAGAATCTAAAACAGAAATTAATATTTCTGGGAGAAATATTAACTAGCTCATATATATAGCAAACTGCTTTTCTTGAGTTAAATTAAATCATAAATTGCACTTAACAATGGAGGGCTTCTGTCACTCTATAATGAATATATATATATATGAATATATATATATATATATATATATATATATATATATATATATATATATATATATACTGTTTTCTTAAAATATTTATTTGCTGATTTCTGTAGGTTTTTGAATGAATTACACATTACCACAAGCAATGAAGTTAACATAACTATTTAACACAGAATTGCACACAAGTACATCTAAAATTAACTAGCATCACCAATTTTACTTCCAACAATCTTAATCATTTATGAACAGTATTTCCCTGGACTAGTGAATCTCCATAGGCAGTTCATCTACTCCGGCACTGCATGTATTAAATATTCATTAGGCATTCATGGAGTACACGCTATCACAATCAGTGATTATATTAACTTTTCCACAGAGAAGGTTAAAATAGTTTATATATTAATTTGAAAGAAAACAGAAAACAAAATTAATATCATCTGCTGAACACTGAAAAGTGCTAATTTAAATCAAGGCCCCGTCTTCAGACAAATATTTAAAATGATAGGATCCCTCCTACATACTTGCATTCGGTGGTTAATTTAAAATTAAAGGTGGTTCATATCCTGTGTTCTAACATCTTGGTAGAATAACTACATTATTGTAGGGGCTGCAAAAAACTGTAAAAGTCTATAATAGCATTTTCCCAGAGGAAATCTTTACATTTTAAGTATCTGTTGTGAATTAACTGATCCAGCAAAATTGCTGCGTATGTAATTCTACATTTCAGTGTTCCAACACACATCCTACAAGATGCATGGCATTCCAAATGTATGAAGGTCTTGCTACAATATTGATTAAATAAACTGTTTGTAGGAACACATAAGGAGAAAGTGTCTAGTTACTGTGAACTGTGCTGTGCAAAGTGTTTTAAAAATAGCCCATCACAAATCTGAATCAAGCAGTAACTTTGTGGGTCATTCAGTTAGTGTCTAAATATAATTGAATGCAAGATGTTTAATCTAGTTCAAGACAGATTTTGTACCATAAAACAACTGATGCTTTGTGAAACATTTTCAAGACACATTTACTTCTACAAAACAGAAGCTTAAACCTTTCATGTAAACAGATAATACTATTTCAAAGTAAAAATAAATGATTTTCCTGAACTAACTGGATACAAAAAAAAAACCAACAGAGTATATACACTTGTGGCATTCATGTGTATAGTGTCTACATTATATATTAATATTGGCAACAACTATAAAACATAACTTTTACAATTACAAATTAAAAAGCATCTGGATCATAATAATAGGGTCTTGACCTAGAATAAGGTCTAGAAAGTCTAGAATAAGGCTTAAGAAGGAGACTAAATATTGTTACAACTTTTGCTATAGTCTAACATAAATAATGTGTCACTAAAATGCATCTATTTAAAGGTATATCTAAGTTTCCCTGATTTTAACTTTTTTTCTAATCTAACACTGCTAATATCAGAAACACACATTACATTGATTCATTCTATACACATACAGATGTATTTTATTTAAAAATAGGAAATTGCAAAAATTGTAAAATGGTAAGCCTGGCAATGCTGTTTACCACACAATGCAAGGATATGGCCCCTCTGAGCCCATTCGTCGTGCATCGCGAGCCCTGCGATGAGCACCTTTGGCGCTCATTGCAGCCTAAGACCTGCGTGGTTCAACTGCTTTGCATGGCTCGCAGTCCATGGCTCACAATCCTTCGGTGCTCGATGGCTCGCCTCGCTTCGTGAGTCTCGCAAAGCGTGACCAACACCGTAAGCGTTATGAACAGCCCCGCAGATCCACAAATATTATAGTTATAAAATGTGTTTTACAGACCCCCAGAGATGCTTACATAGCCACCTGGTACTTACCAATGGAAACACTAGATTTGGAAACAGTTTTTAACCCTGTTTTTAAACTGTTTTTACAGTGTGTTTTCTGCCTTTTATTTGTCAAAACAAAAGCGCGCCATTAAAAGTGGGCCGACAAAACAGCTAACTGATTAAAGCACGCTGTACAAAAGCGCACACCCAACAAATGCGTGCCCCCCACGACAAACGTGTTCATGCTTCAGTCAAATGCGCGCTGACAAAAGCATGAATGGCAGATGGATGGAGGATGGCAGTGGGTTTGATATGGGGAAACACTGCTCTGATTTGAAGGGGGTTTGTGGGTCTTAGGCGGACCTGATAATTGGTAAAAGTTGGAGCAAGCATTGGAGTATAAAAGACACTGGTCTTAGGGTGACAGGTTGGTTTGAAACCCTTGGAGGTGTCTTCTGGTGGATTCTGATCAGATGGAACAAGTGCATCTGATTTTTTGGATGCAAGTGAATCAGACCTGGGGGTTCTGTCAGCATTTAACAAATATGTCAGATCAGGGCATTAATTAGGTTGAATTTGAGGGACAGTTTTATGTTGAAGCACACATTTTGTCAGATGCACCACTCCATGTTCAAAATGTGAATGTTTTTGTAAGAAGAGGTAAAACATGAGCCTAATGAGCTTTAATAAACAGGGGCTGTTCAGTGAAGCCTCTTCTTTGCCACAGGGTCTACAAATATGTCCGTAAGGGGGTGAACACACCCACAGGTGACCTTTCTCTTAGCCTTTTGAGGGTCTCTCCTGATTACTGCTCTCTCTCTACCCCGGAGGTGGACACACTGTCCAGGCTAATAAATCTCACTGACAATAGGGGCCTGTGAGAGGGCTGGCACAAGCTTGATGTCCTTGATCACACGGCCGTCCTGTCTCATCTCTCTCACCTGATATCCTCTTTCTTTCTCCTCTCTGTCACTGTCTTTCCTTGCTCTGTCACACAATATCCCTCCGTCATCATCTCCTTTCCATCCATCCATCCATCCTCCATCCATCCATCCTAGCATGCATCCTCCATCCATCCTTCCATCCATCCTCCATCCATCCAGCCATCCTTCCATCCATCCATCCCACATACCTCTCTGGTCAGTGCCTCTCTAAACTTTATTTCTCCCTCAATGCACTGAGCTCTTTTGTTGGCACGCAATTCTATACAGAGCGAAATTGTAGGCGTGCTTACGTTGGTGTGCTTGCGTTGGCGCATATTTTGCTTGCGCGCTGTAGACGGGGTACGGCTAAATTAATAATGTGTATTTTGGTATTTTTTCATGCAAAACATGTTTTCATACACTGCTGATTTTCCTCTATCAGATGCACTAATAATACTAGAAACTTAAATATGCTTTTAAAGATATTTATCACCTTAAGTCTTAAAATGCAAGACTGCATACAAAATTCTTCACACAAACAATCTACAGCCACCCACAGCCACTTCACTTGCACCAGCCTTCTTCATCATTGCCATCTTGCATCTATCACTCTCCCACATCACACACTTGTATTACTACTTACCTTAGAAATTATTTAAAAATATGTAATTTGCTAATCACTATTCTACATTTTAAATTGCGCTATGGAAAATGACAGCACTTTATAAATAAAGAGTTATAATAATTTTAATGATTGTGGTTTATGTGTTCATATATTTAAAACCAGTGTTTATTATTAGCATATAGGAGATAGACATCTTTGAGGAAAGGGGAATTAAAGATAAAGTTTTGAGTTTTACTAATTTCAGTCACCTAATCATCAGCAATTCCTGGTATTATAAACAAAGAGCACATACAGAGATAGTGAGAGACAGAGGGCACAGAGACAGAGAGAGGACACAGAGAGAGGGCATAGAAAGAGAGACAGAGGGCACACAGATAGACAGAGGGCACAGAGAGAAAGCACAGAAAGAGATAGGGCACACAGAGAGAAAGAGGGCACAGCAAGAAAAAGGGCACAGAGAGAGATACAAAGTGCACACCTAGAGATAAAGACAGAGGTCACAGAGAGATAGATAGAGGGTATATAGAGAGAAACAGAACAGACAATTGAAGATACCATATGATACTGTTAATTTATGATGGGCAAGTTACTAGTTAAATTAATAAAGTGTAATAAATATTATTGTACAGCACACAAAACTCTTCTATAAATAAAAAATAATTTTGCTTAAATATTGTATATGTATACATATAAATAACAGGTACATATAATGTATATACTATAAACAGTTTTTAACCCATCCATCTATATGTATTTGAATGATGTAGTTATAGTTGGTTTCAATTTATGGGAAAGATTGGTGTGCTGTATAATAATATGTGTTACTCTTTAGTTGTTTCAGAAGGTACTCCTTTCATGCTAGTGGGCTGAATCAGCAGCTGGAAAACACTGCCCTTGTCATGTTATATGTTATATGTGGTCCCACCCACAACAGTGACACTACCTTGGTATATTTTATTGCAAACTGTAGTTAAAAAAGAGGGAGGTGGCTCTCAGTGAGGTGGAGTGTGAAGTGTATAATAGCAGCCCCTATATTGATAAATATAAGTAGCAAAATAAAATAGGTAACTGCAAACTAATATATTTCACTAACATGCTTATAAAAAACTATGGGAGATATTCATTTTAATTCAATGTATTTTTTCAGTTCAGTTCAGGGGTGCTGTATAGCAACAAACATCCTGTTACTGTCTCTATGAACATGTGATAGCGACCCTAGCATTAATAACATTGTGTGTGTGTGTATGTTTGCTGTGCTGTTGTGGCTGATAGTTATGTGCGTATGTCCTTTTTTGTAACAGTGGTACATCTTAAATGTTTTTCATGTTCAGACTAATGAGTAGAGGGTGCATTTGAAAGCTGATAGAATGTCAGTAACAAATCAGCTGGGTCAACTTTGATTGTTTCAGTAATCACATATATAGTTGTGAGCGTACGAGTCGTTGCTCACGCTTGCGGGCTCGCGTAGCGAGCCCGCGGCCCTCGCGAAGCGGCGACTCTCGCCAGCAACTGAGGCCCTCGCTTCGCGAGGGGCCTCAGCAACTGAGGCCCCTCGCGAAGCGAGGGCCTCAGTTGCTGGCGAGGTCACTGGGCACGGGTCTCAGTTGCTGGCATGGAGCGCCGAAGGCGCTCCATGTCAGCAACTGAGGCCCCTCGCGAAGCGAGGGCCTTAGTTGCTGTCGAGGTCACTGGGCAAGGGCCTCAGTTGCTGGCATGGAGCGCCGAAGGCGCTCCATGCCAGCAACTGAGGCCCCTCGCGAAGCGAGGGACTCAGTTGCTGGCGAGGTCACTGGGCAAGGGCCTCAAACCCTCGCAAAATTCACGTCGCTACTCAAAAAACACGACACACAAATTACGACACTCGCTAAATTTTACGAGGCACGCAAACAACGTACGAAACACGTTACCACACATTACGACCTCGCAAACATCGGACGCAACACGCCGACATACAAACATTTAAAACACAATACATACACACAGCACATACATAAAAAACTTACCTACACCAAGAGGGAGCACCCAGGACCTCAAAAATGCAACTTACACCTCGATTTTACTCGAAATAAAACAGTTTAGAGACTAAAAAAAAAACGAAGCGAGAGAAAAAATGGCCGCCGAACAAAACGAAAACGAGGCTACAGCACTGTAAACTCGCAAAACACCACAAGAAACTCGCAAAACACCACTAAACACCTACGGATATTCCGATACAGACCTATACCACACATTACTCCCCATTTTACACCAATGCGGAAGTACACGACTACGCTAACGGTTTGGTCTCGCGCACGCACAGTGTTACACTGCACCCATTCAGCATGCTTATACAGCAGCTCCACACCACTAATGCTGCAGCAACATCAACACAGATTGCCAGCTCTTCATCACAATGCTTCAAAATAGGTACACTATTTTCATTTACTAATTTAGCTACCTTACAATTTCATTGCCGTCATTTTTTGACGGGCAATTCGCTAGTCACATATATAGTTGTGAGCATACGAGCCCGCTCGAGCCGTTGCTCACGCTTGCGGGCTCGCACAACTCACAACTCCTTTCCTGCCCGCTCGCAGCTCTTAACTCCTCCCCGTCACTCTTAACTCCTCCCCTGCCACTCTTAACTCCTCCCCCGCCATTCTTAACTCCTCCCCTGCCGGTCTTAAATCCTCCCCCGGCTGCTCTCAACTCCTCCCCCGGCTGCTCTCAACTCCTCCCCCGGCTGCTCTCAACACCTCCCCCCTGCTGCAAAAAAACACCTCCCCCCTGCTGCTCTCAACTCCTCCCTGGGGAGGGACCAGCAGACATGCTGGGGACTGACTGAGGTGAAAGAGACAGCCTGGAGGGAAAGAGAGACAGGAGGGACACAGACAGAGAGAGACAGGAGGGACACAGACAGGGAGAGTCAGGAGGGACACAGACAGGGAGAGTCAGGAGGGACACAAGACAGGGAGAGTCAGAAGGGACACAGACAGAGAGAGAGAGAGTGACAGGAGTAACACAGAGAGAGTCAGGAGGGATACAGATAGAGAGAGACAGGAGGGACACAGATAGAGAGAGACAGGAGGGACACAGATAGAGAGAGACAGGAGGGACACAGACAGAGAGAGAGTGACAGGAGTAACACAGAGAGAGAGAGACAGGAAGGACACAGACAGAGAGAGAGTGACAGGAGTAACAGAGAGAGAGAGAGACAGGAGGGACACAGACAGAGAGAGACAGGAGGGACACAGACAGAGAGACAGGAGGGACACAGATAGAGAGAAAGGAGGGACAGAGAGAGACAGGAGGGACACGGATGGAGGGACACATATAGAGAGACAGGAGGGACACAGACAGAGAGAGACAGGAGGGACACAGACAGAGAGAGACAGGAGGGACACAGACAGAGAGAGACAGGAGGGACACAGACAGAGAGAGACAGGAGGGACACAGACAGAGAGAGACAGGAGGGACACAGACAGAGAGAGACAGGAGGGACACAGATAGAGAGAGACAGGAGGGACACAGACAGAGAGAGACATGAGGGACACAGACAGAGAGAGACAGGAGGGACACGGATGGAGAGACACAGACAGAGACAGGAGGGACACGGATAGAGAGACAGAAGGGACACGGATAGAGAGACAGGAGGGTCACAGACAGAGACAGGAGGCACACAGAGAGAGAGGCAGGAGGGACACAGAGAGAGAGGCAGGAGGGACACAGAGAGAGAGGCAGGAGGGACACAGAGAGAGAGGCAGGAGGGACACAGAGAGAGAGGGACAGGAGGGACACATAGAGAGAGAGGGACAGGAGGGACACATAGAGAGAGAGAAACAGGAGGGACACAGATAGACAGAGACAGGAGGGACACAGAGAGAGACAGGAGGGACACAGAGAGAGACAGGAGGGACACAGAGAGAGACAGGAGGGACACCGATAGAGAGACAGGAGGGACACAGACAGAGAGAGACAGGAGGGACACAGACAGAGAGAGAGACAGAAGGGACACAGAGAGAGAGAGACAGGAGGGACACAGACAGAGAGAGAGACAGGAGGGACACAGACAGAGAGAGAGACAGTAGGGACACCGAGAGAGACAGTAGGGACACCGAGAGAGACAGTAGGGACACAGAGAGAGACAGGAGGGACACAGAGAGAGACAGGAGGGACAGAGAGAGACAGGAAGGACACGGATGGAGGGACACAGATAGAGAGACAGGAGGGACACAGACAGAGAGAGACAGGAGGGACACAGATAGACAGGAGGGACAGAGAGAGACAGGAAGGACACGGATGGAGGGACACATCTCTCTCTGTGTCCCTCCTGCCTCTCTCTCTGTGTCCCTCCTGTCTCTGTCTCTGTGTACCTCCTGTCTCTCTCTCTGTGTGTGCTTCCTGTCTCTGTCTGTGACCCTGCTGTCTCTCTATCCGTGTCCCTTCTGTCTCTCTATCCGTGTCCCTCCTGTCTCTGTCTGTGTCTCTCTATCCGTGTCCCTCCTGTCTCTGTCTGTGTCTCTCCATCCGTGTCCCTCCTGTCTCTCTATCTGTGTCCCTCCTGTCTCTCTCTGTCTGTGTCCCTCCTGTCTCTCTCTGTCTGTGTCCCTCCTGTCTCTCTCTATCTGTGTCCCTCCTGTCTCTCTCTGTCTGTGTCCCTCCTGTCTCTCTGTCTGTGTCCCTCCTGTCTCTCTGTCTGTGTCCCTCCTGTCTCTCTCTGTCTGTGTCCCTCCTGTCTCTCTCTGTCTGTGTCCCTCCTGTCTCTCTCTATCTGTGTCCCTCCTGTCTCTCTCTGTCTGTGTCCCTCCTGTCTCTCTCTGTCTGTGTCCCTCCTGTCTCTCTCTGTCTGTGTCCCTCCTGTCTCTCTATATGTGTCCCTCCATCCGTGTCCCTCCTGTCTCTCTCTGTCCCTCCTGTCTCTCTATCTGTGTCCCTCCTGTCTCTCTGTCTGTGTCCCTCCTGTCTCTCTCTGTCTGTGTCCCTCCTGTCTCTCTCTAACTGTGTCCCTCCTGTGTCTCTCTCTTTGTCTGTGTCCCTCCTGTCTCCCTCTCTCTGTGTCCCTCCTGTCTCTCTCTGTCTGTGTCCCTCCTGTCTCTCTCTGTCTGTGTCCCTCCTGTCACTCTCTCTCTCTCTGTCTGTGTCCCTTCTGACTCTCCCTGTCTGTGTCCCTCCTGACTCTCCCTGTCTGTGTCCCTCCTGACTCTCCCTGTCTGTGTCCCTCCTGTCTCTCTTTCCCTCCAGGCTGTCTCTTTCACCTCAGTCCCCAGCATGTCTGCCGGTCCCTCCTCAGGGAGGAGTTGAGAGCACCAGGGACACAGATAGAGAGAGACAGGAGGGACACAGATAGAGAGAGACAGGAGGGACACAGACAGAGAGAGAGACAGAAAGGACACAGAGAGAGGGAGACAGGAGGGATACAGACAGAGAGAGACAGGAGGGACAGAGAGAGACAGGAAGGACACGGATGGAGGGACACAGATAGAGAGACAGGAGGGACACAGACAGAGAGAGACAGGAGGGACACAGATAGACAGGAGGGACAGAGAGAGAGACAGAAGGGACACAGAGAGAGGGAGACAGGAGGGATACAGACAGAGAGAGACAGGAGGGACAGAGAGAGACAGGAAGGACACGGATGGAGGGACACAGATAGAGAGACAGGAGGGACACAGACAGAGAGAGACAGGAGGGACACAGATAGACAGGAGGGACAGAGAGAGACAGGAAGGACACGGATGGAGGGACACAGATAGAGAGACAGGAGGGACACAGACAGAGAGAAACAGGAGGGACACAGAGAGAGAGAGACAGGAGGGACACAGAGAGAGAGAGACAGGAGGGACACAGATAGAGAGAGACAGGAGGTACAGAGAGAGACAGGAGGTACACAGAGAGAGAGACAGGAGGTACACAGAGAGAGAGACAGGAGGTACACAGAGAGAGAGACAGGAGGTACACAGAGAGAGAGGCAGGAGGGACAGAGAGAGGGAGGGACAGGAGGGACACATAGAGAGAGAGAGACAGGAGAAACACATAGAGAGAAAGACAGGAGGGACACAGACCCAGAGAGACAGGAGGGACACAGACCCAGAGAGACAGGAGGGACACAGACCCAGAGAGACAGGAGGGACACAGACCCAGAGAGACAGGAGGGACACAGACCGAGAGAGACAGGAGGGACACAGAGAGAGGGAGACAGTAGGGACACAGAGAGATGGAGACCGGAGGGACACAGAGAGAGACAGGAGGGACACAGAGAGAGACAGGAGGGACACAGACCGAGAGAGACAGGAGGGACACAGACCAAGAGAGACAGGAGGGACACAGACAGAGAGTTAGACACAGGAGGGACACAGATAGAGAGACAGGAGCGACACGGAGAGAGACAGGAGGGACACGGAGAGAGACAGGAGGGACACGGAGAGAGACAGGAGGGACACGGAGAGAGACAGGAGGGACACGGAGAGAGACAGGAGGGACACGGAGAGAGAGACAAGAGGAACACAGATAGAGAGAGAGACAAGAGGAACACAGACAGAGAGAGACAGGAGGGACACAGAGAGAGACAGGAGGGACACAGAGAGACAAGAGGGACAGAGAGAGACAGGAAGGACACGGATGGAGGGACACAGATAGAGAGACAGGAGGGACACAGACAGAGAGAGACAGGAGGGACACAGACAGAGA
This sequence comes from Discoglossus pictus, assembly GCA_027410445.1. Taxonomy (NCBI): domain Eukaryota; kingdom Metazoa; phylum Chordata; class Amphibia; order Anura; family Alytidae; genus Discoglossus; species Discoglossus pictus. The sequence continues at coordinate 332,658,518 of CM050164.1, read as the reverse complement.
GAGAGACACAGGAGGGACACAGTTAGAGAGAGAGAGGAGGGACACAGTTAGAGAGACAGGAGAGACACAGACAGAGAGAGACAGAAGGGACACAGAGAGAGGGAGACAGAAGGGACACAGAGAGAGGGAGACAGAAGGGACACAGAGAGAGGGAGACAGGGACACAGATAGAGAGACAGGAGCGACACAGACAGAGAGAGACAAGAGGGACACGGATAGAGAGACAGGAGGGACACAGAGAGACAGGAGGGACAGAGAGAGACAGGAAGGACACGGATGGAGGGACACAGATAGAGAGACAGGAGGGACACAGACAGAGAGAGACAGGAGGGACACAGACAGAGAGAGAGACACAGGAGGGACACAGTTAGAGAGAGAGAGGAGGGACACAGTTAGAGAGACAGGAGAGACACAGACAGAGAGAGACAGAAGGGACACAGAGAGAGGGAGACAGAAGGGACACAGAGAGAGGGAGACAGGAGGGACACAGAGAGAGGGAGACAGGAGGGACACAGAGAGAGGGAGACAGGAGGGACACAGATAGAGAGACAGGAGGGACACAGACAGAGAGAGACAGGAGGGACACAGACAGAGAGGGAGACAGAAGGGACACAGAGAGAGGGAGACAGGAGGGACAGAGAGAGAAAGGAAGGACACGGATGGAGGGACACAGATAGAGAGACAGGAGGGACACAGACAGAGAGAGACAGGAGGGACACAGATAGACAGGAGGGACACAGATAGACAGGAGGGACACAGATAGACAGGAGGGACAGAGAGAGACAGGAAGGACACGGATGGAGGGACACAGATAGAGAGACAGGAGGGACACGGATGGAGGGACACAGATAGACAGGAGGGACACAGACAGAGAGAGAGACAGGAGGGACACAGACAGAGAGAGAGACAGTAGGGACACCGAGAGAGACAGTAGGGACACCGAGAGAGACAGTAGGGACACAGAGAGAGACAGGAGGGACACAGAGAGAGACAGGAGGGACAGAGAGAGACAGGAAGGACACGGATGGAGTCACACAGATAGAGAGACAGGAGGGACACAGACAGAGAGAGACAGGAGGGACACAGATAGACTGGAGGGACACAGATAGAGAGACAGGAGGGACATAGAGAGAGGGAGACAGGAGGGACACAGATAGAGAGAGAGACAGAAGGGACACAGAGAGAGGGAGACAGGAGGGATACAGACAGAGAGAGACAGGAGGGACAGAGACCCAGAGAGACAGGAGGGACACAGATAGAGAGAGACAGGAGGGACACAGACAGAGAGAGAGACAGAAGGGACACAGAGAGAGGGAGACAGGAGGGACACAGATAGAGAGGGACAGGAGGGACACGGATAGATAGACAGGAGGGACACGGATAGAGAGACAGGAGGGACACGGATAGAGAGACAGGAGGGACACGGATAGAGAGACAGGAGGGACACGGATAGAGAGACAGGAGGGACACAGAGAGAGACAGGAGGGACACAGAGAGAGACAGGAGGGACACAGAGAGAGACAGGAGGGACACAGATAGAGACAGGAGGGACACAGATAGAGACAGGAGGGACACAGATAGAGAGACAAGAGGAACACAGACAGAGAGAGACAGGAGGGACACAGACAGAGAGAGAGACAGAAGGGACACAGAGAGAGGGAGACAGGGACACAGAGAGAGACAGGAGGGACACAGATAGAGAGACAGGAGCGACACAGACAGAGAGACAGGAGCGACACAGACAGAGAGAGACAAGACGGACACGGATAGAGAGACAGGAGGGACACAGACAGAGAGAGACAGGAGGGACAGAGAGAGAGAGACAGGAGGGACACAGACAGAGAGAGACAGGAGGGACACAGACAGAGAGAGGAGGGACACAGACAGAGACAGGAGGGACACAGACAGAGACAGGAGGAACACAGACAGAGAGAGACAGGAGGGACACAGAGAGAGACAGGAGGGACAGAGAGAGACAGGAAGGACACGGATGGAGGGACACAGACAGAGAGAGACAGGAGGGACACAGGCAGAGAGAGACAGGAGGGACACAGACAGAGAGAGACAGGAGGGACACAGATAGAGAGACAGGAGGGACACAGATAGAGAGACAGAAGGGACACAGATGGAGGGACACAGAGAGAGACAGGAGGGACAGCGAGAGACAGGAGGGACACAGAGAGACACAGGAGGGACACAGACAGAGAGACACAGGAGGGACACAGACAGAGAGAGACAGGAGGGACACAGATAGAGAGAGACAGGAGGGACACAGATAGAGAGACAGGAGGGACACGGATGTAGAGACACAGACAAAGAGAGACAGGAGGGACACAGAGAGAGAGACAGGAGGGACACAGAGAGAGACAGGAGGGACACAGACAGAGAGAGACAGGAGGGACACAGACAGAGAGAGACAGGAGGGACACAGACAGAGAGAGACAGGAGGGACACAGAGAGAGACAGGAGGGACACAGAGAGAGACAGGAGGGACACAGACCGAGAGAGACAGGAGGGACACAGACAGAGAGAGAGACACAGGAGGGACACAGATAGAGAGACAGGAGGGACACAGGTGGAGGGACACAGATAGAGAGAGACAGGAGGGACAGCGAGAGACAGGAGGGACACCGAGAGAGACAGGAGGGACACAGACAGAGAGAGAGACAGGAGGGACACAGACAGAGAGACACAGGAGGGACACAGACAGAGAGAGACAGGAGGGACACAGAGAGAGAGAGACAGGAGAGACACAGGCAGAAAGAAGAGACATGAGAGAGAGACAGGAGGGACAGAGACAGGAGGGACAGAGACAGACAGAGATAGAGAGACAGGAGGGACACATCCAGAGATAGAGAGACAGGAGGGACAGAGAGAGAGAGAGAGGAGGGACAGAGAGAGACAGGAGGGACACAGAGAGCGGCAGGAGGGACACAGACACACAGAGAGAGAGACATGAGAGAGAGAGACAGACAGGAAGGAGTGACAGAGAGAGCCTGACAGGAGGGAGGGATAGAGAGACAGACAGGAGGGAGGGATAGAGAGACAGACAGGAGGGAGGGATAGAGAGACAGACAGGAGGGAGGGATAGAGAGACAGACAGGAGGGAGGGATAGAGAGACAGACAGGAGGGAGGGACAGAGAGAAAGATTGACAGGAAGGAGGGACAGAGAGAAAGATTAACATGAAGGAGGGACAGAGAGAAAGATTGACATGAAGGAGGGACAGAGAGACAGACAGGAAGGAGGGACAGAGAGATGAGAAAAGTGGAGTGGAAGTGACAGGGGAGGGAAAGCGGGGTAGAAGAGACAAGGGAAGGGCGAGGGGTGGAAGAGACAGGGTAGGGAGAGGGGTGGAAGAGACACAGGAAAGGGAAATGGGGGAAGAGACACAGGGAGGAAGAGAAGGGAAAAGAAACGGGAGGGAGGGAAGAGACACAAGGGAGGGGGAGAGGGGTTGAAGAGACACGGGAGGGAGAGAGGGGAAAGGGGACACATGGGAGGGGGAGGGGGGAAGAGATACAGGGGTGGAGAGGGGGGAAGAGAAACATGGGGGAGAGGCTCGCAATGAGCGCATTTGGCGCTCATTGCGAGGCCCATGATGAGCTTCAAAGGTGCTTAGTAAAGTAGAGGGGGGAGTGGCTCTCATTGAGCTCCTACCGTCAAGTAGAGGGGGGAAAAGGTAGAGGGGGAGAGGCTCGCAATGAGCGCCAAAGGCGCTCATCGCAAGGCCAGTTAAGTAGAGGGGGAGAGGCTTGCAATTTGTAGCAAACACCATTGCCAGGCTTCAAATTTTATTGCCGTCATTTTTGACGGGCAAGTGGCTAGTACTGTCAGAAACAGCTGTTATAGTCTGATCGCCTCTGCATTTGCTGTGATATCAAGAACATAGAGGGCTATTATGCTGTGACACAGACAGTATTTTTGCTGACAGGCAACATTATCCACATTAAAGATTTTCAAGCTTAAGCCTAAGACTGGCTATCTTCATTCCTAAACTGATATGGGCTGTTTTACAGGTCCAGCAGTAATATTAAATTCCAAGCCTGCAGCGACTGCGTACAGCTCTTATGTCTGTTGGCTTGAAATTTGATGGCGTCACAGAGCGATTAAATTGAACAAGGCTGCATGCAAACGGCCAAAGTCGCAAGCCTGTAAACCCTACTCATGACAGCAAGCTATCAGTGGCCTGGAATAGATGCAGACCGCAGTTCCTATATAAACCTATTACTACGGAGTGTGACACAGGCCTCAGAGCCAAAAGAAAGCAGGTAACACTAATAAACGCAGCAGAAACATGTTTTAAAGGGCTTGAAAACCGTAAATCATTGACTGTGCTGTTAATAAACAAGTGAACACACAGGTCTTGGCGTTGGTGGGTTTCTGAGCTTTGGGGAGAGAGAGAGAGAGAGAGAGAGAGAGAACGAGAGAGAACGAGAGAGAGAGAGGGAATGAGTATTTTTGCTATTTTGACAACTAGGATATATTAACCCTTGATGTACAACACACATAATTACTGATATCACATAATTCACAAACACAATTCACACAAATAAGTCACACATAGATTAATACATACACATAGCTATACGTATACGTATACATAGGTATATGCCACAGCACGGCGGCCTCCTCATCTCAGACCTCACCACCAGCGCAAGGTGATCCCTAGCCACCCGATGTAATGGCACCCCTCGCTCAAACACCATCTAGACGTGGAAGAGGGTTAAGGGGCATGAGCACGGAAGGTGGGGGCCCAGTGCTGCATAAGAAGAGATGTTAGGACCACCCCCGAAGTCCTCCTCCTGATCACTCCTCACTGAATACTGATTGGTATAGATGTTGACATACTATTGGCTACAGAGTGTGTACATGTCTGGTTATGTTAACTTTTCACCAATTGATGTTCAATATGGACTGACGTTGAGAGGAGGTGTTGTAGTTAATCTGAATATTGTTCTCATTGATATCTTGTTCATGTCTCTGTAGTTGTTAAAAGCCAAATCTCCCAACAATGAAGGCATGTTCTTCATTTTCGAGCAGGGCAAAACCATCATGTTACTAAACAATTAACCCAGTACCTAACAGGCATTCAATCAGTGTCATTCACCACTGTAGATATATATGAAATGCTATATATGCCTACGTATCTCTTCACTAATGAATATGACTGGTGTGAGTTTCATTTACAATGAATAGAGTACCGGCTGTAGAGTTTCACAGTCCCAGTTTCACAGTTCACAGTTTTTGTTGCATGTCATCCTGTTAACATTATGAAAGTGGATTCATGTATTTCAATTCATCCACAAAGGAAATGGCTAATTCCCTTTGTTTGACATCAGAATCAATGTGTATGTGTTTAGAGGTGATGTGATCAGTGTAATCTGTCTGGCCTTGGTACCACCCATATACCAGTGATATGTGATATTAGCATGGCACAACAATTCCATGTAGATAGTGATAGTACTCTTTGCTAAAAGATTGTGGTCACAGTGAAGCATGCCCTGTCACATTACACATCCTCCACATTTTTAGGGAACACTGATTGTACAGGACAGAATCAGTTTGGTTATCACTGCTCGTAGATGACGTTCATGTTAATTGGTTAATTGTGAGTGTCCAGAGCAAAAACACTGTAATGTAATAATTGTTGTGACCCCTGCATATTATCCACTACAAGGGGTGGGAAAGGACCTTCCTCACCATGTAGAAGAGCCATATAAATGTCTTCCAGATAGCTGGCCTGTACTGCTATATTGTGCAGACAACAGCAGGCAATGGTGATCCGACAAAACTTACATTCATGACCTATTCATCTCCAACTCCCTCAACCTTTTAGCTATAACTGAAACCTGGCTCTCTCCATCTGACACTGCCTCCACTGCTGCACTATCATACGGTGGCTTACATTTCAGTCACACACCTAGACCTGGGAATAAGCAAGGTGGGGGTGTGGGCATATTACTTTCCTCCCGTTGCTCATTCAATTGCATTCCCCCAGTTCCCTCTCTCCAGTTCTCTTCCTTCGAAGTTCACACTATCCGTCTCTTTTCACCCATCTCTCTGCGAGTGGCTATCATCTATCGCCCGCCTGGTCCAGCCTCTCAATTTCTGGATCATTTTGCCGCCTGGCTCCCTCACTTTCTCTCCTCTAACATACCCTCACTTACCTCTTCCCTTGGCCTCTCACAGTGGATAGAATCCCCTACCCACCAGGAGGGACACTCCCTGGACCTAATTTTCTCTAATCACTGCTCTATCTACAATCTTACAATCTCCCCACTCCCTCTTTCTGACCACCATCTCCTAACCTACAGCCTCATTACCCCTTCTAATCTCTACCCTTTATCATGCCCAACTACCAGAACCCACAGAAACCTGCAGACACTTAACTCACAACACCTTTCCAATTTACTGCAACCCCTTCTCAGTCCTCTCACTACCCTCACTTGCCCTTATATTGCTACCACACAATACAATTTGACTCTAAATTCCACCCTGGACTCTCTAGCCCCCATAACCACAGGCAGACGCCCCCGCTCTCATCTACAACCATGGCACACTACACAAACACGCTACATCCAGAAGTGCTCCCGTAGCGCTGAACGACTATGGAGGAAAGACTTCCTTCATTACAAGTTTATCCTACGCTCCTATCACTATGCCCTCAATCTTGCCAAACAGAGCTACTTCTCATCATTAATAACAAATTTGGCCTCCAACCCCAAACATTTGTTCTCCACTCTTAACACTCTCCTCTGCCCTCCCCCACCATTACTTTAATAGTAAAATAGAAAATATTCATAATGAACTCTCCTCTCAACGCGGCCATATCACACCTTCTCCTCAAAAAACAAACAGCAGTCTGCCTTCACCCTTTCCCAAACCTATAGCCACTATAAACTCCTTTAACCCTGTAACTGAGGATGAAGTTGCTAACCTTCTATCAACCTCTCGTCTCACAACTTGTCCACATGATCCTATTCCATCACAGCTGACCCCCACCCCCCTCTCTACCACACTTATCCCAGCTCTCACACATCTTTTCAACCTTTCCTTAGACACTGGCAAGTTTCCATCACCTTTGAAACAAGCCACAATTACACCCATTCTTAAGAAACCCACATCTGATCCAGCTTCTCCATCTAATTACCGCCCTATCTCTCTACTTCCCTTGGCTTCTAAACTACTTGAGCGTGTCGTGTACACTCGCCTTACACAATTCATTTCCTCCAACTCCCTCCTTGATCCCTTCCAGTCTGGCTTCCGGACCCAACACTCTACAGAGACAGCTCTCACAAAAGTTACTAATGACCTGCTCAACGCCAAATCAAAGGGTCATTTCTCTATCCTAATTCTCCTGGATCTCTCAGCTGCCTTTGACACAGTTGATCATCCTCTTCTTATCCAAATTCTCCACTCTCTTGGCATCCGTGACACTGCTCTCTCTTGGTTCACATCTTATCTAGAAAATTGAACATTTAGTGTCTCCTTCTCTGGCACCTCTTCATCTCCTCGCCCTCTAACTGTCGGTGTACCCCAAGGCTCAGTCCTAGGCCCCCTCCTTTTCTCCATCTATACATCCTCCCTTGGTGCCCTTATACAATCTTTTGGATTTCAGTATCATCTATATGCTGATGACCACCAAATCTACATCTCTGCACCTGAACTATCCCCCTCTCTGCTAGCTCATGTTGCCAATTGCCTCTCGAGCATATCCTCATGGATGTCTGCCCGTCAACTCAAACTCAACATGTCTAAGACAGAGCTCCTTATCTTTCCACCCTCTACTACAGCTTTCACTCCGCAAATATCTCTCACTGTTGACAATGCCATCATCACTCCCACCTCTCAGGCCCGCTGTCTTGGGGTCCTACTGGACCCTTCCCTCTCTTTCATTCCCCACATCCAATCACTCACAAAATCTTGTCACTTTCACCTAAAAAACATATCCAAAATACGCCACTACCTCACACAAGACACAACTAAAATTCTTATTCACGCTCTCATCATATCTCGCCTCGATTACTGCAACACTCTTCTTGCTGGCCTTCCTATCACCCATCTGTCTCCACTCCAATCCATTTTGAATGCATCCGCTAGACTCATCTACCATACTAAACGATCAGTGTCTGCAGCACCTCTCTGTCAGGCACTCCACTGGCTTCCCATAGCGTCTAGAATACAATTCAAAATTATGACCCTAACATAAAGCCCTCCACAAAAGTGCACCCTCCTACATCTCTGCTCTCATCCCAAAATACACTCCCACCCGCCCTCTTCGCTCTGCTAATGACCTTCTTCTCTTCTCCTCTCTCATCACCTCCTCTCATTCCCGTCTTCAAGACTTTTCACGTGCTGCCCCTATTCTTTGGAACTCTTTACTTTGCAACACCAGACTATCTTCCTGCCTCAGATCCTTCAAAATCTCTTTAAAAACACATCTATTCAAAAAAGCCTATCATCTTTAGCCTCTTCATTCACTATGCATCTCTCACTCTCCTGTACCTCACCCATACCCTTTAGAATGTAAGTTTGCGAGTTTTAATCTTGTGAGGTGCTTTAGGGAAAGCACAGTTTATATGAGATTGAAAGCTCAAAAACAGGGTCTTCCATTATTTTCATTGTGGGGTATTGTTTATACTTGTACCTAACCCCTGTATTGCGCTGCGGAATATGTTGGCGCGTAGCGAGGCGAGCCGTTAAACCGTAGTGTTGCGTAGTGTGTACGACTTTGCCGATCGTACGACTTTGCCATAGCTTTGCGAGCCTTGCGTAGCGAGGCGAGCCGTTAAATCGTACCACTTTGGCAATGAGCGCTGCATGCGCTCATTGCAGGCGAGCCTCGCGTAGCGAGGCGAGCCGTTACATCGTACCACTTTGGAAATGAGCGCGTTACATCGTAGGACTTTGACAATGAGCGCCGCAGGCGCTCATTGCAGGTGAGCCTCGCGTAGCGAGGCGAGCCATTAAACCGTAGTACTTAGGAAAAAAATTCGAGCTGAAATAAATTACAAGATAAGCGGCGGAACAAAAACAGTAAAAAAAACACTAAATACACACTAAAAAATAAAACAAAGGTCACTTACAGCACGGGGAACCAGGCAGGACGTCTGGATGTGAGTTGGAACTGCAATTTAGATCGATTTAGCCGAGTTACAAAGATCGAAAATCGGCTAAAAAAATGGCTGCCCAAAAAAATGAAAACGAGGCTATACTACTACGAACTGCGTAAAACACAGCCACAGACGTATGTGTTTGAAAAACAATGAGATAAAGGATGCGGATTAACCGCCCAATGAGTAAAAAGACAGTAGCGAGTACATTTTACGAAACGATATTACCGAATTACGCATTAACACAGATTTCCCGCCTTTGGCTCGCGCCACATAGGATTTCCCGCCGAAAAAAACGCATTTGGCTCGCGCAACTGCGGATTTCCCGCCTAAAACTATGAATTTGTCTCGCGCACAAAGCCTATATATAGGGCACATTTCACACATGACTGACACTTTATCCTCAGGTGATGACAGTCTGACTGGATGTTTTTTGATGCCGGCAAATCGCAAGAGATTGTTAGCTCTTCAGTATACTGCTTCAGCATTATTACATTAAAAAAGGTAAATATATTATTTATAATTATTAAATAATAAATTGGTACTTAATTAATAAATAATAGATAAGAAATTTAATTAATAGAAAATTAATATTGTGCTTATTTTTTATAATTATTAATTAACAAATTGGTACTTACTTAATAAATAATAGATAAGAAATGTAATTAATAGAAAAGTAATATTGTGCTTATTATTTACAATTAATAATTAATAAATTGGTACTTAATTAATAAATAATAAATAAGAAATGTAATTAATATAAAAATAATATTGTGCTTACCTGTGTGAAACAATTGTGTATAACATTCATAATGTACATTAATTAATTAATCAATTATTAATATCAAAATTAAAAATGTCAATAAAAAAAACATATTTATTAATTAATTATTAATGTACATTAATTTAACAATTCTTTTGTTATATGTCGTGATTACCTGTGTGAAACTATTGTTAATAACATTCATAATGTACATTAATTAATTAGGAATACATTGATTCATTAATTATTAATGTACATTAATTTAAGAACTATTTTGGGATATGTCGCGATTACCTGTGGGTAAGAATTGTAAATAACATTCATTACTAATCAGCAATATTAAAAAAGGTTAACGTTTAAGAATGTGCATAAAAAATGGAACACGTTGATTAATTAATTATTAATGTATGTACATTATTTAAATAATTCAGTTCTTATATATTTTGTATACCACTCTAAAAAAAAAAAGAAGGGAACATGGTTATGTGTTGATGTTATATTTAGTCAGACATTAATTTAATATTAATACACATTCATTGAATCTTATTTAAAGACTAACAGTAATATTGAGTGTATGTTTATAATCTATGCTTTCATATGTGTGTTCATGTTGATTTATTGATATATTTATTTCATGTTTTTAATCTATGCAAAAATAAGTATGTTAAGCCTCATTGATTAATACAGATGAAGTAACATATTCTACATGAATTTTACTATTTTGCTTAATTGCAGTGAATTCTACGTGAATGACAGAGATAGTGACGTTTGCACAAATTGAACATCATAAAGATAATTTGGACAGGTAAAGAATTTTAATTATATTACTATGGCAAAATATTAAAAAAGATGATGTTTTTAATGTAGACAAATATATGTCTGTTGATGTTCATTTAATGATATTGATGAAGCAAAAGTTTAAAAATATTATCTATTTCATTTTACAGTTTATTCGGATGTGCAAGGGAATAAACAGACAGTGTGACGTTTGCAGCCTTTGAATAACATCAATATCATCTTCACAGGTATAAAATGTAATTTTGTAGTGACGCATAGAAAAAGGCTATGGGCCTCATTCAATTGCGATTTGGCCAATTGAATAAGGCTCTATATAAGCACATAGCATATTTTTATACACAATTTTTTAGTTAGTGAACTTCTATCCAAAAGCAAGGTCTTCACTAACTAAAAATGTATGTAAAAAAAATATGCTCTGTTCTTATATAGAGCCCTATTTAATTGGAAAAATTGCAATTGAATGAGGCCCTATGTATTATATTTTTGGTGAAAATTTACATTGATTGAAAATGGATAGTACTTATTGAGTCATTAATTTATGATATTTAGTTAAAACTTTAATACTAAGTAATAATAATATTTAAAAAAAAGAAGAAGCTTTCAACACTTGCAAAAAAATAAAAGGATGGTATGCTGTGAATTCAATCAAGAAGGAATGTCATTGAAAGATTAGTAATATAAAGATGGATATGTGCAGCTATTTCCAATTTCATATATGTGAATAAAATACTTTGAAAAATGGTTTCATTTCTTTCAGACTAAAGTGCAACAATTGAAAATGGTTTATTCATCTACTTTAATCTAAAAGTACAAATCAGAAACAAAATGTATATAAAACAAAGAACAAACAATAATTACATCTCTATTTAAAATTACAGATTAAAATGGCGGACAATGGAGAAGACAAAATTGAACGCAAAAGAAGATTGGCAAGGGAAAGGAAGCAAAGGTGGAGAGATGCTCAGACACTGGAAACTTCACAACGCTTGCGAGAAGAAGATCGACAGAGACTTTTAAATAAAAGAAAGATGAGTAAGAAAGCCACAAGTGAGTGTGTTGGGGCTTCAAAGAAACGTAAAAGTAAACAAAAACATCTCTGTGAACCATTGTCCAATGACTCTATTTTGCAGAATGACTTAAATGTAGAAACACAAGAAAAAAATATACATATAGAAAGTGGGTCTGATATTTATGTTGAAGAAATGCATGATAATGTGTTTACTACTGCAGTAGAAGTAGATACTCATTATTGTGGGTTACTTAATGTGGTTTGTCAGTTTTGTGGGGCCTATCATTTTATAAAGGAAAGACCTACTGACGGAAATGTCATTAGTTGCTGTCAGAAAGGAAAGGTGAAACTTCCAGTAAGACACCCATTTCCATATTATTTAGAATGCATTATGAGTGATCCAACATTTCCAAATTATAATAATTTCAAACAAAACATAAGGTATTATAACAGTGCAATTTCATTCGCTTCAATGGGTGCAGCATTAGCAGAAAATGTACCAGGACATGGTCCTTACTGTTCAAGGTCAAATATACCACCGAACTTCACATTTACACCCACAAGAAGGACAGCAAAGGAAATTTGCACAGTTATATGTCTTAGATACGATGGAAGCTGTGGAACAAAGAATGACACTTAAAGAAAATAGACAGTGTTTGCGCATAGTCTTTGAACAACTTGAAAAAATTATGGAAAAAAATCCATATAGTCAAGCATACAAATAATTAGCACAGCTTGAAAAAGAACAACAGGAACATGCTCAAAGACATCAATTGCCTACACCAAGAGTCAATATGGTGTTAAAAAGAGATCGCAACACTGATCAAAGAAGATATAATTTACCTACTGTAAACGAGGTTGCCATGGTGTTTAAAAATGAAGATGGTGAACCACCTTTTCAGCAGGATATTAGAATATATCCACGCAATGAAGAACAACCATTTATCAACATTAATATATTAAGCTGTAATTTAGATCCAATGACATACCCCATTTTATTTCCAAATGGGGAACCAGGATGGGAACCAAAATTACAATTGGAAAGTTATCCCAATACTAAACTTCGTATTAGATCTAATATTTCCATGCTGGAATATAAAGTGGCACAAACTGCTATCCGTGATTGTTTTAATCCAATTTTACATGGAGGAAAACTCACTCAACAATGGATTATTGATTCATATTTACAAGTTGAAGCCAATAATCTAAATTTTATTAAATATCAACAAAATAAATTACGAGTTGAACAGTATTGTTGATTAATGGATTATGTGGTCGATTTAGCTTCCAACAGAGACATTCCAGCTGCTAGAGCAATTATTTTGCCATCCTCTTTCCAAGGATCTCCTCGCAATATGCGAGAAAGGTATAATAATGCCATGGCTATTGTTACAAAATTTGGAAAACCAGATTTATTTATTACATTCACGTGTAATCCACAATGGCCAGAGATCAAGGAAAATTTGAATCTGGGACAAAGTACTTCTGACCGACCAGATTTAGTGGCAAGAGTATTTAAAATCAAACTCAATTCATTAATTCATGATATCACTAAAGCACACTTATTTGGACAATGTGTGGCTTATGTTTACACCATTGAATTTAAAAAAAAGGGATTGCCACATGCTCACATACTTTTAATACTGCAGGAAAAAGACAAGTTGAACACTGCAGAGAGAGTGGATTCAGTAATTTGTGCACAATTGCCAGACCAAGAAAAATATAAAAAAACTTTGGGAGATTGTTACACATAGAATGATTCATGGCCCATGTGGAGAAATGAATCCGAATTCACCATGTATGGAAAATAAAAAATGTACTAAAGAATTTCCAAAACAATTTCAACTGGAAACTTATGCAAATTGTGATGGATATCCTTTGTATAAAAGAACACAAGGACAAACAGCTATTATCCGTGGCCAAAAGGTTGATAATAGATTTGTCGTTCCATACAATCCACATTTGCTCATTAAGTACAATGCACACATCAATGTGGAAGCTTGCACTTCAATTAAATCAATTAAGTATGTGTATAAATATATATACAAAGGATACGATGCAGCTACTGTTGTTGTACAAGGTGTTGGAAATGAAAACGAAAATCCAATTTTACATGATGAACTATCAAATTATGTAGATGCTCGGTATGTGAGTGCTCCTGAAGCAATGTGGCGCCTTTTGAAATTTGAGATGCATGATCGGTCACATGCTATCTATCGTTTAGCTGTAAATTTGCCTCAAAGTCAGATGGTTTGCTTTACTCAAAGAAATGAAAGATCTGCATTATATCAAAGTGAAGACAGAGATACTACGCTTACTGCGTGGTTTAAATTAAACTGTCAGGATACGGAGGCCAGACAATTTTTATACATAGAGATACCATATCACTATGTATTTGTAAATGGTCTATGGCGACAACGAAGAAGAGAAACTCATAAAATCATACCACGCATTTATACCGTCAGTCCAAGGGATATTGAATGTTTCAGCTTAAGATTACTTCTGCTACATGTTCCCGGTGCACAGAGTTTTGAGCATTTACGTACAGTGAATGACATAGTTTATGATACATTCCTATTAGCTGCAAGACATCAAAATTTCATAGCTGATGATACAGAATGGGAGAGGTGTCTGGAAGAAGCAGCACTATGTCAAATGCCTAAGCAAATGAGACAACAATTTGCATTCATTTGTATATTTTGCAATGTACCTGATGCTTTCACTTTGTGGGAAACATTTAAATTAAACATGTCAGAAGATTTCTTGAAACGTTACAGAGAACCAATTGCTCTGTTAAAAACATTGATGGAAATCCAAGAAATATTGTTGGCTCATGGATTAAATTGTGCAAGTTTTAATTTACCTGATCCAGGACTTATAGATGACATCAATTTTGATGATTATGACACTGAGCTTCAAAAACAAAAAAAACAAGAAAAACTGGCAACTTTAAATACTTTACAGTTAGAAGCATTTCATGCCATCACAAATGCTACAGATGGTGAAATGGTCAAAGACCGGTATTTCTATCTAGATGGACCAGGTGGATCAGGAAAAACTTATCTGTACAATTGTTTGATGAGTTATAATCAGGGTCAGATAGCTATGTCATTTGAAACTACTGGAATTGCTGCACTTTTGTTAGATGGTGGTAGAACTGTACATAGTGGATTTAAGCTGCCAGTTCCCATTTTGGAAACATCAGTGTCAGATATTCGACTCAATTCCATACAAGCAAAAAAATTCAAACTAACTAAACTAATTATCATAGATGAGGCAACAATGATGTCATGTCATGCACTGCAATGTATTGACAGATTCTTAAAAGAATTAATGGATAATAAGTTGCCTTTTGGTGGAAAGGTGATGCTGTTAGAAGGCGATTTTAGGCAAACATTGCCTGTTGTGCCACACGGAAATAGAACAGAGATCATTGAAACATGTATCAAGACCAGTAAACTGTGGCAAATATTTACACATCTCAAATTAGAATTAAATATGAGATCTGAAGGCCAAAATGAATTCAATGACCGGCTCATTAAAATCGGAGATGGAAAACATCCAGAAATACAGCATTTACCAAATGATACCATTGAAATTCCATCAGAAATGGTTTGCAATGAATCACTCATATCAGCCATAAATGTAAACACTCTTAATTATTAACACTCTTAATAATGAGGATTACACAGACATTGCAAGCAAAGTAATATTAACATCAAAAAATATCGATGCCTTGAATGTAAATAACGAAATTTTTAAATACATCAATGCAGCACAAAATAATTATTACAGTGCAGATTCTATTCTGTCAGATGATAAAGACAGTGAATCGAATTTTAGTATCGAATTTATTAATTCGTTAACACCATCTGGAATGCCCCCACATATTTTACAATTGAAAAAAGGCGCAATTGTTATATTATTGCGAAATATGAATCCCAAAAAAAGGACTTTGTAATGGGACCCGATTAATTGTGCATGAGTTAAAAGATCATTTTATACATGCAGAAATTATAACTGGTACCCATAAAGGTGAACAAGTTTTTATACCAAGAATTGATTTAGCTCCAAGTGAGAGTGGTTTGCCCTTTGTCCTTCAACGGAGACAATTTCCAGTTATCATGGCATTTGCTATGACCATCAATAAATCCCAAGGACAAACTTTTAAGTCAGTTAGGATTTTTTTAAAGGAACCAGATTTTGCACATGGACAACTCTATGTGGTTTTTTCAAGGTGCACTAATCCAAAAGAAATTAAAGTGCATGTTGAAGAAAACAAAACTCAAGGTCATTTATTGGACGATGGATGTGTTTACACCAAAAACATTGTCTACTATGAGGTGTTGGAAAGATAGAGGACAATGGTTTCATTTTAATACCAACATTTTATGGGACTCTAAATGATTGCACAAAAACAATATTTTAACAAAAACATCTAAAGAATGGACAAAAAAACAGATAGAACAGTGGTTTGACTTCCAGTACTAAATTAAAGTACTTTGGGACTCTTTAAATAGGGGACCACTATTTCACTTATGAAAATATATCTGATATTTGGAGAATGGACTAAATGAAAAAAAAAATATATATATCCTGGAGACAGATTGAAATGGGTTCAAAGTTTTATATTTACATGATTGGCCCCACAAAACAATTCACTGATTTTTTTCATAATTTACAAGAGTTAAATGTTATTGTTTGAAGTTACAATTTCAGATGTTAAAGATGTGTTTTGTAAGTTTGGTAAATATATATGTGGTATAGTCAAATATGTATTATTAGTATAAAGTTGAAGTATTTAATAATAATTGGAAATGTATTATTTAAAGACAAAGTATTGATTCAGTGAGAAATCCGATCACCAGTTAATGGGGTCAGGAAGGAATTAATTTTTTTCCCTCTTTGATACAATTGGACAAGTTTCAATAGAGGGTTTTTATTGTTTGCCTTCCTCTGGATTCAATGCTAATTTAGTTTAACAAGAGTCTAACAAATATGTTACAAATGATAAAAAGCATGTTATTGTTAAAACAATTGACTTACTCTAAGTTAATATAGTCTGCAGTTACTCAGTGATAAATATGTATTGAAAAGTGTTAGTATTGTTAACAAAATGTTGAACGAATGTTTCATATACAAGTTGCATGTTACAAAGTTTAATGTTTGTGAAATATAAGTTGAAAGTTAAAAAAATAAAAAGTTAAAATAAATAATGTGTTTTTATTTTTAGAAATAAAAAAGGGACAAATGTAGGTGACTCATTTTATGTTGCAAACAAATTTCACAACATTTAATTTTTATTGACCGTCATTTTTTGACGGGCAAGTCGCTAGTAATAATAATAATAATAATAATAAACTTGTCTGGGCTATATTGTAGAGCCCCACCAGATGAATGTTAGCATCTGTGTTCATCTTGAGTACACCGAAGGTGCACTCAATTACATTCTGGCATGTCTTCTGATACCTTTCCTCTGCCTGTGCTTGTAGAT
Organism: Discoglossus pictus; assembly: GCA_027410445.1. Classification (NCBI taxonomy): domain Eukaryota; kingdom Metazoa; phylum Chordata; class Amphibia; order Anura; family Alytidae; genus Discoglossus; species Discoglossus pictus. The sequence goes on along the minus strand of CM050164.1, from coordinate 332,641,339 downwards.
TGCCCACTGGGGTCAACAACTACGGCAAACATCCATATCCTGCATCACCTGACGTAAACAAAATGGGTGATGTAGATATTAATAAGATGTTGTGATGTTTGTTAAAGAGTATGAACGTATACATAATGATTCATGTATTGTTCTTTTTTGGATATGTTGTTGTGAATTTCATACTGTTTTGGTAAGATAACACAGGGTTATGCAGCGCAATGAGCAATGATGTTATGGCTCAGGTAGGATTGCTCCCTTAGTCCCATGTGAACATCAGAGCAATAGAGTGAAACATGATGTATATGTTATTGTATGCACTGTTAGTAAGATATGCTTGCCTGTGATTACTTCTGGGTACTTACCCAGTAGCCAGGAAATTACCCAGACTGGAACAAATCATAGGTGGATGATTGACGCAGGATAAGGGCATCCTGAGCAATTCCAGGGAAGACTAAAAACAAATTTTTTATGTGCATGTTTCCATCACAAATAACCCGTACATTGATTGAATGATAATGTTTGCAATTTCTGAACAGCTCCTCCTGCTCTTTAGGAGGTATCAATGCAGCCTGTGTGCAATCAATGGCACTTAGCACATCAGGGACACCTCCTAATCAATGAAAATTATATTTCACCTTCAAGGTCTCTTCCACAGTGTTAGGGTAATTGATGTATCTTGTAGCTTGCTGAACAATAGCATAGAGGAATATAATCAGACAATTTGAGAGGCTTGGCTGAGATATTCCTCTGCAAGAGAGGAAAGAGAGTTATCTGTATTGATAATGTATAAGTTTGATTCCAGTGGTAAAATACATTGATGAATACAATAAAATAAGTTCCAGATGCATTTCGCTGCTGTGGTTCGCAGCTTCCTCAGTGACAAATATTTGTTTAGGTAGAGGCTTGCTTAAACCAAATGTGTAGGAATCGAGTCATTCCTCCGACTATGTTCAGGGTGTTCTGGAAACTACCAGATGCAAGGAGGTGTATTGCGGCTAACATCCGTGTCATTCCTGGTATAGATCTATTAGTACATGCGCAAGGCTCCAAGTCCTCATTCATGACCATATAGAGCTCTCCAAGGCTGACGCATGTCAGCCTAAAACACTTATACACCTCCCCATCAGTTAACCCCTCTAATGTGAGCCTCTCCCAGTACACACGAGGTGTACAGACCCTCCTTAAAAGCTCCTGGAAATGCTCACCACCCTGTGGCTGTTGCTATGCCAGAGCCAGCACTTCATGGGCCTCCAGTTCTTGTTGTGCCCCCCAAAAGCTGACCACCCACATCAATGTCATCTTACCTGACTGCAGGTGCCCCTTTATCTTCCTGTCCCTGTGCTACTAGAGCTAAAGCTCTCTCCCCTTCCTGATCCCCCACCGTGATTCTATGCATGGCCTGTGGTAATTCACTCACCAGGCTTGGTTCTGGCCCAGCATGGATCGCATTACCATTCTCATCCTCATGCACTCCCAGACATTCCTCACTGCCACTCCTCATCCACTCCTCAATCACACACCTTGAATCCGGATCTCCATCATACCACATGCTGTAGAGACAATAGTATCTTAGATATGGCCATGCATCTATATTCTCCTGCATCTCTCTGACTTGTTGGGAATCCATGCTGGTTCAGACATGCTAATGATTTGTTGAGGATGGGGTTATATAGCTTGTTGGTTACAGCACAGGAAGGTGGATTTCCGGTTTGGAATTGCTCACATGTGTATCTGAGACTTATCTGGCATTACAGCTGATGATCGTTCTGCTCCATATATTGATCACACTCAAGATGTATCTGATTGCATTGCTATAGTTAATGTTTTCATGTTTGTTTTACTGTTGTGGCAGGCCTCAACATGGCCTTTCTTGTTCACATGTATTTATTGATCTGTGATTTTCATTTGGATTGATATATCTAATTGCTCTTTTGTGCCTTGGTGTTTGTTAAGTGATGATATCTACATAGTGTGCTATCTCTTTAAATGCTTTAAATGCTGCGTTGATTGTTTTTGGCAATGTCTATAGCAGTGTTTTACAAGCTAATCCTCAAGGCTAGCCGGACAGGTCAGTTTTTAGTTTAACAGTGTGTAAACTCAGGTGAGGCTATCATTATTATTCACCAGGAGCCTCTGATTTGAGTTGTCGTGGTTAAATATTTCTTCTGGCCTGTCTGGGGAGTCTGGAGATAAGGTTTGTGAACTACTGTATATGATGTTTAGATGATGAATGTCACTTGAGCGAGGCAGATATTTTATTTTGACAGAAATGTGGCAATGGGAAATACTGTGTACTTTAATACAAACCCCACTGGATTTGCATGCTACCCCAGAGAAGGCCTCCAGGAATACAAGGGCCGGTAGGGATAAATTGCCATGAGACATGGATGCAGAAATGCCAATAATATGTTCTTTTTTTAACATATTTATATTTATTTTAGACAAATGGGCTGGACATGTGTTACTTTATTGGGTTGATGTACATTACCAGTATCTGTATGGAGACTTTTCATGGTCCTTTTGTTGTAGCCAGCCAGTTTTCTTCTGGACATTTGTGTTCTATGGAGCTGTCTATTTTCAGCTATGCACTGTTAATCAGCCTTATTATGTATGGTGTACAATCCTGTTTACAGTAAATTCTGTAGGCTCATAATTGGAAAAATTGCATGTACAGTACCTGTCAGTTGCCAGACACCAGCGTTGCAGTGGGCTTTCTAAGGCCTGTAGGAACAAACTTGTACATATCCCAGATAGGAAATCCTTGATTAGCTGGAACTTGGAGAGAGATAATGATGCTATTAGTGGGGTTCTGATGCTATCAGTGGGGTGTGACATGGTGCCCCCAGAGATTGGTGGAAACTAAAGGTTTAAAAAAGGTTGAACTAGTTAACTCCTGAAGCAGTGATCAGGAGTTTAATTGAAACATCAAGGGCCTCATTCTATTACCGTCCGTAAATCGGCCGTAAGGCTGCGATTCCTTGCGGGGGTTCTGTTAACTCGCGATTCTATTATACGGCCCCGCAAGGATCTCCTCTTACGGCCGGCCGCATATCTTGGAACCGGCCGTAAGCTCAGAAATATAAAAACACAAAAATAAATTCAAGCCTGCACTGTACAGCTCTGTAAATGCTAGGGATCATATTGGGGGACATGAGGATTAAAAGTAACCCACTCTCAAGCTTGCACATCAGCCCAAACCCGAGTTCAAATTAACTGTTTATTTTCCGGCTGCGGCGTGGGCGGGTCTGAAGTGCTCCAAGCACTCTGGACCTTTTACATGTATATTTTACGTATATTAAAAATAAAATATTTTACGGATTTGAGTATAGGATAATTATGTGCTATTTTTTCTAACACCTAAAATCCCTTTATAGTCTTCTCAAAGTGCAGGATGGCTTTATTTGAGCTATTTTATGTGCTTAATTGGTGCTAGCGGGACCTCTTTCCTGCAAGTAAGCTGCGGCTCGTTTTTAGCCTTGCAGACAGGGTTCCCGGAGCAATTGAATTGCAAATAGGAATTTCTTACGGCCGAAACTCTTGCGGCCATTTTAGATCAAAGGCTTTCCTCCGGCACGAGCGGCCGCAAGAGATAGCAAGGCACCGGCCGCAAGCCTGCCGGAGCCCCCGGCCGGAAGGGAATAGAATAGCAGAATAGCTTGCGGCTGGTCTTTGTGGCCCCGCAACGGCTGCGGCCGCTAATAGAATGAGGCCCCAAGTGTTTACAGTATTGAAAAGAGATACACAGAGCAAAGGATGTGGGCAGCAAGTAAGTAGTGAGGACTGCTTGATTTTGACTGCTGCAGTTTGCAAACCTTATAGTGCAAACTGAGAAGAAGTTTCTAACACAGACTTACAAGGTGTATGCTGTTTTTGAAAGCTGTTTGCTGCAAAAGGTTATGATAGAGGAAACTGGGTACAAATAGTATTCATTTTAATAAATATTGATAAATAAATTATATTGTATGATGTAAGTAAGACAAGCAGATTCTCTTTAGTATGCTTGCCAAGATATTTAGTGTTATGGTGATCATCATTAAACTGAATGTATCTATCCCTCTTTAAAAAATGCTTAACCATGGATAGAGATTTGAAGAAAATAGAATAGCATAAGAAAAAAGACAAAATATTAGAGTTGCACCTTGGCTTAAATGATCTAACATAGGTGGTCAAGGCCAGCTTTCACCACTAAGGCTATGTCCCATGCTACAGTTTGTCAGGATTGTAGCAGGGTCATAGTGACATTGAATGTATGTTTTCAGTTTCCACTGTAACAGAATATAGGAGTTGAGTTGTTGCTTGGGTGGAAGATTGCTCCTCCTTTGGTGTCCTGGAGTCCTGTAGACTAGACCAAACAAAAGATGGCCTGATGGCTATATATATATAGATTACATAAATACACCTTATATATTGATTTTCATCAAACAGTAATGTAAACAAATATTAATAATGCAAATTAAACATAAAGAGAATAAAATATTATGGTTAAAAACAGATGTGCCTGAGCAGTAGTGCAACAATGTACTTATTCAAATACAGGACATACTAAGATCAGGGGCAAAACTGACAAAGTGACTGTGGTGCCAACAATAAGAAGTAGAATATGAATGAAAATCCCTAGGACCAACAAAGGCACAGTTGTAAATAAATAAATACAATGAGTATCTAGACTTTCTACTCCCCACTGAAATTTCTATAAATCATACAATTGTTAATTTTAATTATTTTTCTTGCCAGTAATGTTGAATTATCTGTTAGAAAGGTATTGGTGTCTTTTAAAAGGAAAGACTGATTTCTTGTTGGGAACGATTGTTCTAAATCATTTTAACCTTGTTTTTATGTGTTATTAATAATACATAGGTTATTCTTACCATTTTTAGAGGGCTAGATAATCTACTTTAAGACTGTAAAATCTTGTCAGCAGCAGGGTTCACATCAATTAACGCAATGGACTAACATTGTAGTAAGCAATTTTAGGTCCAATGTAAAGATTACCATCATGAGTTATCTGGTTTATATACTAAGTTTTACACATTGAAGGTGTTCATCAAATTGTTGACTTTTATGTATTTTATGTAAATCCTGCATGATTGTAAATCAAGTTAATCAAAACACAAAGCAATCTTTTTACTAGTAGTTTCACATTTCTATAAAAGAACATTTTAAACTATGTTTAGAATACAAATATACATTATTGTGTATTTAAACATATGGGGCTAATTAAGTTAAATTGTACACTCTCTTAATAAATAGTTCCCATAGAAAACATAGGAAGTGGCAACTAAATGGCAGATGAGATTTATTATGAATAAATGTAAAGTTATGCATTTGGGAAATAAAATAGTCATGCAATTTATAATCTAAGGGTATCAGATATTGAAAGGGATTTAGGAGTGCTTGTGGACAACCGCCTAGGTAACAGTGCTCAATGCCAAGCAGCATCTGCAAAGGCAAGTAAAAGATTAGCATGCATTAAGAAGGGTAAAGAAACAAGGGAAACAAATGCAATTCTACCAATCCCTAGTATAGCCTCATTTGGAATATGGAATAAAATGTGAGCTCATTTATGAAGAAAGACACGCCAAATTAAACTTATTTTCTGCAGAAAAGGGAGGATATGATTACCTTATATAAATACATCCTGGCTAAATACAAGGCTAAACGTTTTTATTAAAATAAAAAGATTCTACCATAAAGAAAGAAAAGGGTTCTTTACAGTAAGGGTGGTTAAATTGGGGAATTCTCTACCAAAGGAGGTGGTGACAGAGGATTGATAGATAACTTTTAAAAAGATTAGATATATTTTTGGATAAAAAGGTATTCAGGGTTATACTGGATTACTACATAAGGAGTATTGAGGGGAGAAATATGATTGCCAGTATCTAGGGTCAGGATGGAATTTATTTTTTTTCCCTCTTTTGAGATAATTGGCAATGTTACAATGGTCTCTTTTGTTTTCCTTCCTCTGAATTTATTAATAATCAACAATTGATACGCATACAATGGTCAGAGGAGATCTAAAAAGGTTGAACTTAATGAACTAAACATCTTTTTCAACCTCAATTACTGTGTAACTATGTAAAATGTAACTATGATGTCTGTTAATTACATCAGACAAAAGTATCTGTTCTCATATTGATGAGAGGATGATATACTTAACTAATGTGCGTATTAATGCTCGCTTTGAATAACATGGTATTGTCGGAATATGCAAGTCTACCACCATATCTGCATTAATTCAAATCAAACCTAGAAACAATCATGTGTTTTAAAACATGATATATGCTTTTATTTATGGTGTGTGAGATCATTCTGCCTGGGGGATGTCATTGATGGAATTACTCGGATAGCCACTGTGTATATATTTCCCTTACAATATTTGTTAGCCCTGAATGAAGATAAAGAAATGTGCCTAAAATGAAAATATAAATGTACTGCTCTGTAGCCAAGTTTGATTATGTTAAATTTGTTTTTGTTAAAAATATATTGTCACTAAAGAGTGCATTTGAGAAGGTCAAATACTAGATGCAGCCTCCTCTGCCTGGACACAGGGTCCCCACCCCCTGTGCCACCACTCCTTTTCTCTAGATGAGGGGGGTTGCAGGGGGAGGTATGTTGGTGTATATGATATTCACCTGGCACAGTGGCTTTATTCTGCGTTGCCACCAGGCTGGGGCCATCATGTGCTTCAGCCACCTCTCCTGCTCATTATACTGTATGCTCGCATGGGGCCACCAATGGAGCTCGGTCTGCTTTAGCCTCTTCTTATATTTTTGTCTTCATTTTGGCCCTTTTGTCATCATAATGATGCCTGATTGACGTCACATTCCTGGTCACAAATCCGAACTCAATAACTGTAGCTACGACCTCATGCTAAGCATTGGCCCTGGGCTCAGTCCAAACTTTTCTTCCTCCTAGAAGGATAGTGGTGCGGAACACGAATGGCACTGAGGAGACCACCATCTCCTTGGTCCTGTAGTTAAGGGCTCTGTGCTAGCCCACAGCCTCCCAACTGTGGATGTGGCTTGTGCTCTCCCTGCTCTGACACTGAGGTCTGTCCCTCCCCTCCACTACCACCCCAGATTAGGCCTCTCTCTGAGCTAGGTGTGCCTACTACTATAGATGCCTCCCTCCCTCTCTCTACGTCAGATCCCAACCTCCCCCTCCCAGAAATATCACTTCTAGCCCTCTCCCTCTCCTTCCCTCACCTCTCCTCCTCCTTCCTCTCTTTCCTTCCTTTCCACTTCATCTCTCCCTACCTCTCCCTCCCTCCAATCCCCAGGCCCCCTCTCACTCCATCACTGCTAAATATGTTTTAGTATATGTATTGGAGGAAAAAAAATGTGTATGGTATTATGGGATTTTTTGATATTGTGGTAGATTAGCCCATTACCTTATAGATTAACAGCCAGGAAATCAGGTATTTTTTTATTATTTTATTAAAGTCTAATATTTACACCACACAATAGCTTATGTCAGCCAAAGTTATCCCAAATCATACACAGTTTTTTTCAATCTTTTCATCTGTAGAAAAAGGGGAGCATTTGGGCATCCCGTCTAACCAAAATTATCCAACCTCAGGGACCCTTAAATAGTCTTTTGAAAAACACTCTGTCCAATTCGCAGTTATATCACTGCCTTCTCCCTGGGGCTAATTTACACTTTAAACTTGAAAATTGCTTTCACTTAGACTTTTGACTTAGGCAAAAACAGTTTTACCTTTAAACTGCTTTACTCAGCAAACTGACTTTGCTCTGCAGAACTGCTTTGCTCCTGCTGACAGCATTGCTCTGGAAACCAACTTTGCTTTGCTCAGCAGACCAGCTTTGCCTTGCAGACCAGCTTTGCTCCTACTGACAGCTTTGCTTTGGAAACCAACTTTGCTTTGCTCTGGAAACCAACCTTGCTTTGTTCAGCAGACCAGCTTTCAAACAAACAATATTTTTCTCACTCCAAAAGCCACATCATTTAGTTCTGTCTGTAGGGCTTTTAAATCATCCTGATGAAGATCAGGTGCACTGGCTTGATTGGGCTGCAGTTCTAATTATCCCTTGCTATTCAAAACTGGACATACAGCTCTGCTCAATCTCAGGCTTATATACACTCCTTGCTTGATATATATATACTAGCGAATTGCCCGTCAAAAAATGACGGCAATGAAATTGTAAGTGAGCTAATGGTGTTTGGTGTATATAATGTGGCTGATTTAGTGTCCTTCGTTTTCTATGTCGTGCGACTTTTTTTGAATATTCATAGCTGTTTGGTGGTGTTTTGCGTGTTTATGGTGGTGTTTTGCGTGTTTAGGGACCTTTAGCCTCGTTTTCGTTTTGTTCGCCGGCCATTTTTTCTCTCGCTTAGGTGATTTTCGGGTATCTAAACATCGAAATTTGTGCTTAAATGGAGGTGTAAGTTCACTTGCAGAGGTCCTGGGTGCCCCCCTTGCTGTGAGTAACCTTTTTATGTGTTTGTTGTTTGTATTTATTGGGTTTGTAATGTTTTTGGGGTCGCGCGGGTTGCTTCCATGTTTTTTAATCATGTAGGTGTTTTTCGGCAAATACGCAGGTTTTTGGTGGTGTTTTGCGTCTTTAGACCGCTGCAGCCTCGTTTTTGTTTTTTCGGCGGCCATTTTTTCGCTTAGAGAATTATTTTGTGTCTAAACTCTTTTAATTTGAGTTAAATTGAGGTGTAACTTTAGTTTTCGAGGTCCTGGATGCTCCCTCTTCCTGTAAGTAAGCTTTTTATGTATTTGTTGTGTGTATTTGTTGTATTTTTCATGTTTTCATGTGCGCGTGTTGGGGACGTTTTTTGTGAGGTCGTAATGGGTCGTAGCTACGCAAGCCCGCAAGCGTTAGCAACAACTCGCATGCTCACAACTATATATGTGATAGGGTATAGGGTGGGTGTGTATGGGTGCTGTAGCCTAGCTCTAAGTATATGTAGGTGTGGTTTTAATCTATGTGTGTGTAAGTTATGTGTTATCAGTGATTATGTGTCCAATAAAATTAAGAATAAAGCAATTATTTGTTTCAGTAAAATAAGTATGAACCCGCTCTCTCTACAAAAAAGGCAACGCTGGGGCGGGAGACTCACAAATGTATTATCTCTCAGAGTCAATTAATTTTCCATTTGTCATTTTCTACTGACTCCTATAGCTGTGTTGCAGCAACAATTTCAGTACAATTTAGATTATAGGTGTAACTTCAATATAACGTCACATAATCAGGCCCCCTCAACTTGGGTTTTAACTGCATCTGGTAGTTTGAAGTTGTTTGCCTGAATGTTGCTGCATGGAATACTTGTGTTTCTGGTGAAATGCTTGTGTGTGTGGCTAAATGTATATATGGGCATTTGTCAGAGAAAAATGTTTCTACCTTCATGTGAGCAGTTTTGACTCAAGCTAGATAATTTCAGTGTTGTAAAAGTTAAGATCAAGGTAAAGTTTTATTTTTACAAGACAACATTTTGAAATACTATAATCATAAACACTATACTACTTTCAGTAATGTATGGATACATAAGTAAAAGCTGTAAAGTAAAATAATAGCAATATTTTCGTTATGAGAAAAAATACAATTTGTGACTTCTTTACAAAGTAACAAATGTATTTCTAAAACAAATAACAGTAATTAAAAAAAAAACTGAAATAAAAAAAAACAAGGAACTATGGGTTGAAGAACATATTTCAAAGCATGGCTGATAAAGGACAAGGCCCTCAGTTTTGACCTCAGAAGCAGGTTATGTGCAAAATGTTAAATATCCATAGAGTAGAGCTTGCCTTGCAAGTGTGTAGGGGTACACAGTACTACCTGCATGTGTGTGCGTGTTTGATATAAATAACTGACTGTTTATGTTTGGAAAGAGGAATATGTGGAGTATTAGCTACAAGTATGGGGATACTGTTATCAATACCCTTGTGTATATTGAAATGATAGGGGTATCATTATAGGCCTCCATTGCATGGTTAATGTAAGAAATGAGCAGAGTAAATTACCACCGAGCTATCATGTCACAAACCAAAATCTAATATCAAAGAAATGTCATCCAATGCTCGAAATGTCCCTAATATTGTAGCCCTGAGTACCTGTTGCATGACTATTTAAAAAAAAACTATCACATGCCTCCCGTAATGATGTTCAATCTTGCTGAAGTTAAGTTGGAGGTGTATCAGAGTGCCCAGAATTTAAGAGCCTTCGGGTAGAAAAAGCAGAAAACTTCCTCCAGGAAGAATGGATGCTTCAAATGTGTTGCTATTAACACCTTAATTGTGTCAGATTTGATGCATGGTTGCTGAAGGACACCCATGGCCCCCTTCCTACCACCACAGGGGTCCATACTGGATTCCCAATAAGCCCTAACTCCATTCTAAATACAGAAAAAATCAACAAAAAAACAAAAAAACATTAAACTGGTAACGGGTGAAAATATGCTTTGCCTATTCTTTTGACGCCTTCCAGCATCGATCATTGAAGCCCTTGTGCTCACTAAGCTCTGGATAAGCAGGCACTTCCATGTTGATTGAAGAGTCAAACCTCTTCTTTCTAGAATGAAGACCTTGGTCCTCATCTTCAACCCGTAGAAATGTCTAACTAATCATAATCCACTGATTGAAATCTGTGAATTATGATTTGTTAGACTTTTAATCAATCAGATACAGGACAGGAATAATTCAAACACTCAATTCTGATTCGCTGAAATATGATTGACACATATTTCAAACACTTGTAACATGCAAAATAGGTATATAAGGCACTCTCAAAAGGTCATTAGTCAGTGTGAGACATATTTTTCTTTATTGAGAGGCACGTTTTCAAGGGCCAGTGACGAGGACCAAGGGTTTCAACCATGGTATAGGAGTTTACTTTAGGTGCCATGGACTTTTATGAGGAAATGCATGATTATAGCTTTGAATATCAGACCTTGGTCAGATGGTGGTGTATCTGGTACCAGCAGGGTATTAGGTGATCCACAGGCCTTGGTCAGATGGTGGTGTATCTGGTACCAGCAGGGTATTAGGTGATACACAATATATTTCTTTAGTAGCATTTTGTCTACTTTACACATGCAAATTAAACATAAAAAAAAATTTGATTGCAGATTTGTGAGCTTGAGACTGACGTGTAATTAATTATAATGTATTTCATCGCTTTCCCCCGTCTTTTAAAGTGCAGTATTCATTTTTTATTTGCATTTACAGTGCTACGGACAGGTGTTTAACCCCTTGCAAGTCCAATTTGGTACCTGTAGGATTTTCTTCTATGTTTGCCTTTTACGGGTGTGAGAATATTTGCGGGTTTGAGGAATTGTAGCTATTGAATAGCAATTTGCAATTTTAACATTTACAGGTTTGAAAGATCAAAGGCTTAGCTGGGTTGGGAGATATTATTTAGGCAACCGCAGGAATTTTCAGGCTGTAACCCGCAGATCGTTTACGGGTAACTAAAAGGCGCCAATTGAATAGCAAATTAGTTTGTGGGCTACATTATGGGCTCCAGTAACAAACAATTGCTATCAGGGTAATTTGTTTCCTATACATTTGAAGGTATTACACTATGGTACAATCTAATATACAGACAGGACTTTAGGATGATATCACTCTACCTGATTATAGTTATTTTGTTAACATTAATAACTGGATATATAATTTCCATAAATGTCAAAAGTAGTGGGACAGCATATTGATCTTAAAATTATTTATTTGTAATATTCTTTTGTTTTGTTTTTACCTCAGTGTTTAAAAAGAAAGTTATGTTTTATATATGAATCAGTGTCTGTGATTCTCTTACTTAAGTAAGTTCTCATTGGTGAGATTTCCCAGAGCAAATTAGTGTAATTTTTCTCTGTTTTATTAAATACTAGCCACTTGCTCGTCAAAAGTGACGGCAATAAAATTTGAAGCCTGGCAATGGTGTTTGCCACAAACTGCAAGCCTCTCCCCCTCTACTTAACTGGCCTTGCGATGAGCGCCTTTGGCGCTCATTGCGAGCCTCTCCCCCTCTACCTTTTCCCCCCTCTACTTGACGATAGGCGCTCAATGAGAGCCACTCCCCCCTCTACTTTACTAAGCACCTTTGAAGCTCATCATGGGCCTCGCAATGAGCGCCAAAGGCGCTCATTGCGAGCCTCTCCCCCATGTGTCTCTTCCCCCCTCTCCACCCCTGTATCTCTTCCCCCTCCCCCTCCCATGTGTCCCCTTTCCCCTCTCTCCCTCCCGTGTCTCTTCAACCCCTCTCCCCCTCCCTTGTGTCTCTTCCTTCCCTCCCGTTTCTTTTCCCTTCTCTTCCTCCCTGCGTCTCTTCCCCCATTTCCCTTTCCTGTGTCTCTTCCACCCCTCTCCCTACCCTGTCTCTTCCACCCCTCTCCCTTCCCTTGTCTCTTCTACCCCGCTTTCCCTCCCCTGTCACTTCCACTCCACTTTTCTCATCTCTCTGTCCCTCCTTCCTGTCTGTCTCTCTGTCCCTCCTTCATGTCAATCTTTCTCTCTGTCCCTCCTTCATGTTAATCTTTCTCTCTGTCCCTCCTTCCTGTCAATCTTTCTCTCTGTCCCTCCTTCCTGTCAATCTTTCTCTCTGTCCCTCCTTCCTGTCAATCTTTCTCTCTGTCCCTCCTTTCTGTCTCTCTCTCTATCTCTCCCTCCTGTCAATCTTTCTCTCTATCCCTCCCTCCTGTCTGTCTCTCTATCCCTCCCTCCTGTCTGTCTCTCTATCCCTCCCTCCTGTCTGTCTCTCTGTCCCTTCTTCCTGTCAGTCTCTCTCTGTCACTCCTTCCTGTCTGTCTCTCTCTCTCTGTCCCTCCTTCCTGTCAATCTTTCTCTCTATCCCTCCCTCCTGTCTGTCTCTCTATCCCTCCCTCCTGTCTGTCTCTCTATCCCTCCCTCCTGTCTGTCTCTCTGTCCCTTCTTCCTGTCAGTCTCTCTCTGTCACTCCTTCCTGTCTGTCTCTCTCTCTCTGTCCCTCCTTCCTGTCTGTCTCTCTCTCTCTCTCTCATGTCTCTCTCTCTGTGTGTCTGTGTCCCTCCTGTCTATCTCTGTGTCCCTCCTGTCTCTCTCTCTCTCTGTCCCTCCTCTCTCTCTGTCCCTCCTGTCTCTCTATCTCTGGATGTGTCCCTCCTGTCTCTCTATCTCTGTCTGTCTCTGTCCCTCCTGTCTCTTCTCTCTGCCTGTGTCTCTCCTGTCTCTCTCTCTATGTGTCCCTCCTGTCTCTCTCTCTGTGTGTCCCTCCTGTCTCTCTCTCTTTGCACCTCCTGTCTCTCTCTCTGTGCCTCCTGTCTCTCTCTCTCTCTCTGTGTCCCTCCTGTCTCTCTATCAGTGTCCCTCCTGTCTCTCTCTGTCTGTGTCTCTCCATCCGTGTCCCTCCTGTCTCTCTCTGTCCCTCCTGTCTCTCTATCTGTGTCCCTCCTGTCTCTCTCTATATGTGTCCCTCCTGTCTCTCTCTGTCTGTGTCCCTCCTGTGTCTCTCTATCTGTGTCCCTCCTGTCTCTCTCTGTGTCCCTCCTGTCTCTCTCTGTGTCCCTCCTGTCTCTCGCTGTCCCTCCTGTCTTTCTCTGTCTGTGTCCCTCCTGTCTCTCTCTGTGTCCCTCCTGTCTCTCTCTGCCTGTGTCCCTCCTATCTCTCTGTGTCCCTCCATCTGTGTCCCTCCTGTCCCTCGCTGTCCCTCCTGTCTCTCTATCTGTGTCCCTCCTGTCTCTCTCTGTCTGTGTCCCTCCCGTCTCTCTCTACCTGTGTCCCTCCATCCCTGTCCTTCCTGTCTCTCTCTGCCCCTCCTGTCTCTCTCTGTCTGTGTCCCTCCTGTCTCAGTCTGTGTCCCTCCTGTCTCTCTCTCTCTGTCCCTTCTGTCTCTCTCTGTCTGTGTCCCTCCTGTCTCTCTATCCGTGTCCCTCTTGTCTCTCTCTGTCCCTCCTGTCTCTCTCTGTCTGTGTCCCTCCTGTCTCTCTATCCGTGTCCCTCTTGTCTCTCTCTGTCCCTCCTGTTTCTCTCTGTCTTTGTCCCTCCTGTTTCTCTCTGTCATTTTGTCCCTCCTGTTTCTCTCTATTTGTGTCCCTCCTGTCTCTCTCTGTGTCCCTACTGTCTCCCTCTCTCTGTGTCCCTTCTGTCTCTCTCTCTGTCCCTCCTGTCTCTCTCTGTCTGTGTCCCTCCTGTCTCTCTATATGTGTCCCTCCTGTCTCTCAATCTTTGTCCCTCCTGTCTCTCTCTATCTGTGTCCCTCCTGTCTCTCTCTATCTGTGTCCCTCCTGTCTCTCTGTGTCCCTCCTGTCTCTCTCTGTGTCCCTCATGTCTCTCTCTGTGTCCCTCCTGTCTCTCTCTGTGTCCCTCCTGTCTCTCTATCTGTGTCCCTCCTGTCTCTCTCAGTCTGTGTCCCTCCTTTCTCTCTGGGTCTATGTCCCTCCTGTCTCTCTCTGTGTCCCTCCTGTCTCTATCTGTGTCCCTCCTGTCTCTCTCTGTGTCCCTACTGTCTCCCTCTCTCTGTGTCCCTCCTGTCTCTCTGGGTCTGTGTCCCTCTTGTTTCTCTGGGTCTGTGTCCCTCCTGTCTCTCTGGGTCTGTGTCCCTCCTGTCTCTGTCCCTCCTGTCTCTCTCTCTATGTGTTTCTCCTGTCTCTCTCTCTCTCTATGTGTTTCTCCTGTCTCTCTCTCTCTATGTGTCCCTCCTGTCCCTCTCTCTCTCTGTCCCTCCTGCCTCTCTCTCTGTGTCCCTCCTGTCTCTCTCTCTGTGTACCTCCTGTCTCTCTCTCTGTGTACCTCCTGTCTCTCTCTCTCTCTCTCTCTGTGTACCTCCTGTCTCTCTCTGTCTGTGTCCCTCCTGTCTCTCTATCTGTGTCCCTCCTGTCTCTCTCTGTCTGTGTCTCTCCATCCGTGTCCCTACTGTCTCTCTCTGTCTGTGTCCCTCCTGTCTCTCTCTGTCTGTGTCCCTCCTGTCTCTCTATCTGTGTCCCTCCATCCGTGTTCTTCCTGTCTCTCTCTGTCCCTCCTGTCTATCTGTGTCCCTCCTGTCTCTCTCTGTCTGTGTCCCTCCTGTCTCTCTATCTGTGTCCCTCCATCCGTGTCCTTCCTGTCTCTCTCTGTCCCTCCTGTCTCTCTCTGTCTGTGTCCCTCCTGTCTCTCTCTGTCTGTGTCCCTCCTGTCTCTCTCTGTGTCCCTACTGTCTCCCTCTCTCTGTGTCCCTTCTGTCTCTCTCTCTGTGTCCCTCCTGTCTCTCTCTGTCTGTGTCCCTCCTGTCTCTATATCTGTGTCACTCCTGTCTCTCTCTATCTGTGTCCCTCCTGTCTCTCTCTGTGTCCCTCCTGTCTCTCTCTATCTGTGTCCCGACTGTCTCTCTCTATCTGTGTCCCTCCTGTCTCTCTATATGTGTCCCTCCTGTGTCTCTCTCTCTGTCTGTGACCCTCCTGTCTCTCTCTGTGTCCCTACTGTCTCCCTCTCTCTGTGTCCCTCCTGTCTCTCTCGGTCTGTGTCCCTCCTGTCTCTCTCGGTCTGTGTCCCTCCTGTCTCTCTCGGTCTGTGTCCCTCCTGTCTCTCTCTGTCTGTGTCCCTCCTCTCTCTCTGTCTGTGTCTCTCTCTATCTGTGTCCCTCCTGTCTCTCTCTGTGTTACTCCTGTCACTCTCTCTTTGTCTGTGTCCCTCCTGTCTCTCTCTATCTGTGTCCCTCCTGTCTCTATCTGTGTCACTCCTGACTCTCTCTGTGTTACTCCTGTCACTCTCTCTCTGTCTGTGTCCCTCCTGTCTCTCTCTATCTGTGTCCCTCCTGTCTCTTTCTATCTGTATCCCTCCTGACTCTCTCTGTGTTACTCCTGTCACTCTCTCTCTCTGTGTCCCTTCTGACTCTCTCTCTCTGTGTCCCTTCTGACTCTCCCTGTCTGTGTCCCTCCTGACTCTCCCTGTCTGTGTCCCTCCTGTCTCTCTTGTCTCTCTTTCTCTCCAGGCTGTCTCTTTCACCTCAGTCCCCAGCATGTCTGCCCCTCCCTCCCCAGGGAGGTGTTGAGAGCAGCAGGGGGGAGGTGTTGAGAGCAGCAGGGGGAGGAGTTGAGAGCAGCCGGGGGAGGATTTAAGACGGGCAGGGGAGGAGTTAAGAGTGGCGGGGGAGGAGTTAAGAGTGGCAGGGGAGGAGTTAAGAGTGGCGGGGGAGGAGTTAAGAGCGGCGAGCAGGCAGGAGGAGTTGTGAGTTGTGCGAGCCCGCAAGCGTGAGCAACGGCTCGAGCGGGCTCGTATGCTCACAACTATATATGTGATTTGGTTAACACTTGATTTGGGGTTGGTCCCAATGAATAAGCACAAGTTACAATTTGATATTTATGTACTTTATAGTAGAGCATATAATGTAGGACTGTAGATCGGACCACTCACTATGAACTTCAGGCTTAACCATTCTTTATATTCCAAACTATTGAGGTAATCAGTGCTATTAAGATCCTTCCTGTATAGATCATCAGTGTATTCCTGCCACTTCTTCTTTGTCTGATCTGCTTATGTTAAGACCCTATCATTTTTGTCTTTTATCATGCCTACTATGGCATGAAAGGTGCCTTTTAGGTTCCCAATTTTCTTTAAGAGATCTCTTAATTTACGATTCTGTGATCATCTCTGTACATCAATCATTGCAGAATGTCTTCTTGTCTCTTCTTGCTATCTTTTGCAATTAGGCATTCAGTTAGACAACTCTTTTCCTATAACCACTACATTTTGCTTTCTTTCTTTCCTGGGCAACTTTCAAAGCCTTATCAGTCAGTTTGCCTTCTTAGTTTTCTTTCTTATAGAATCTTTGTTGCTCTTTCCTGGATAATGTTGTAAACTGTAAACTGTAAACTTCGGACCAAAGTTCTTCAGGCATTCTATCTTTCATGTCTAGTCTGTTAAATCTATTATTTAGTTCCACTGCATATTCCCAAGGGGTATTATTTGTTTAATTTCTGCTTGGTCTTTTTCCTCTTTTATTCAGTTTAATTTTGCAATAAGAAGCTCATGGTCGTCCTGCAGGCTTTGCTGAAGGTCAGACAGGAACAGCACAGTTTGATTTTTGTACAATCGTACCCTGCAATGAGATCATAACCACTGGGAGTAATGACTTTCCTAATGAGTGGTTTTCTAATCATATTACATATTACAAGTGGCAGCTTTGATGACAAAGTCTACATCGACTCCATTGAAGTACCCCATGTACTACCAGAGAAGTTCAAGTCCAGAAATCAAATTGCATTATTGCATGATTGGAATCTTCGGGTGACAATATATAATATTGCCTTGACATGACCATCAAACAGAAATAACATCTATATGAAACTTTGCAATTCTATGCCGCAAGCTTGCCTAAGGACATGAAGGAAGAGGAATACAACAATCATGCCTAATTTCCAGGCCCATCACCATGAAGGGCATATTCAAACTCTTGCTCATTGACATTACAATATGCTAATATGAATCTGGACTTTTATATCTATCGCACGCTATCTGGACTGTCTCTTGGACATCTACAACAGCATGTATTTATGTTTTTATCTACCCCATTGGATTCTTTCTTCCTTCTTATTTGGATTTCATCAAACAGGTGCTCACTTGAATTTGTGGATCTATTGTTTTACCATCAAGATTTCATCTTCTCTTGCTCCCACTTTATAATCCCTATTAATTGTAACATTCAACAGACTATAATATCTGGACTGTAAAACTTCTGCTATAGATCCCATTTTATGAAAGATTCTTCATATTATTCCACGAATCATATCAGATTAATAAACTTTCTGTTTTATAATGTATTTATTGATATGGTATTTTAACTATGTATTCTTTTGAAATGTTCTTGTTGGGAAGGTATTAAAAGGATATCTCCATGTTGTTGGAAACTCATCTGACTGATAATTTTTGAAAACCTTTCAGTTTATTTAAATATCAGTCTGAATATCTTATTTATACTTCCTAATAAGTTTATATTTTTACTGTGTCGCTTATGTGTGAAATTGAAATTGCAATTCGACCCTCTCCTATTTGTATTATTTCCTTTCGATGATACTTTTCATTGACATAGGGGGGAGTGTTTGAGAAATAATACAAATATTTTTACATTTTTAGTGTATATGTATATATATATATATATATATATATATATATATATATATATATACAATTAGAACTCTTTCCAGTTAAGTTTAATATGTGACTGGGATATAGGCTATGAGCCAGTAATGTTCCAATTACAAAATATTAGGTGTGAAAAAAACAGTTAAGTCTACATGACCCGTGATCTAGCTGTTTCAGTAAGAGATAGTACACATATTTTTATACATAATAAATCAGCCATCCCAAGGCCATAATTTGCCCTTAGCGCAGAACATTTAGGAATGAAGTATCTTTGTACATCTAGAGTGACGTAACATAACATGTTTGATAAGTCTTAATCACGTGTGTTATAGCTTATTGGATATTATATGTAAACACAAATCTAATTGGATGTCAAGATGGATCAATTCATTGTTATGTAAACAGAAATAAAAGTGTGTTTCTGCTGATCTTTCGTTACAGTTGCAATTCAGTAACTGAGTGAGTTGGTGACAGCCATGTTGGTTTGTTACTAATACACATTCTTTTTTCTAAATAAACTCACCATGAGAAATAAACAAAGGACTATGTTTTTTCTTGGAGAATGTCATGCCTGGGAGTGGGAAGTGGGGTAAGTATGAGCATGATTTTCTCCAACAACTCCAAGGCCACACTTGTCAGTTATTCCAGGTGTCTTTTGGTTCCCTACGTTAGCATTCCAATTTCATATGATAATAGTAACATAATTTCTTGGCGTTATATCTATGATGTGTTGAATATCTTCATAGAACTGGACAACTTCAGCTTTTTCAGTATCCATGGTCGGAGCATAGACTTGGATCACTGTGAATTTGAATCAAAATCATTCTATCATTTATTAGGATGTAATCGAGCACTGCTTTGGACACCCTTTTATTGACTATGAGGGCTACTTTATTTCTTATGCAAGACTCACAGTAGAACATCTGATGATTGTCTGATGTGAAATGTCCCATTCCAGTCCATTTAAGTTCACTAATTTCCATGATATCAATGTTTAACCTTGTCATCTCATTCTTGAACACATCTCGTTTGGCTTGGTACATAGCTCTAACATTCCAAATTCCAATGCTGAATTGTTTCTCCAGACACATCCACAGCTGAATGTCCTTTTGGCTTTGGCCCATTCACTTCATTAGATCTCGTGTTGCTTATACTTGCCATCTGCTCTACCTCCAACTTCTGACTTGAGGGACTCATCTTTTGGTGCTGTCTCGTTATGTCTCTGGTTGTGCCTGACCATAAAATTATCTTAGCTACATTACTGCATTAGGTTTCACTTTCCAATGGACAGCATTTTTTCTGAGCTCTCTGCCAGGACCTGCCCATTTTGGTTGACCCTACATGCTATAGCACACAGCTTCATTGAAGTACAGAAGCCCCTTCACCCCGACAAAGAAGCAATCCTGAAAGGGTCATTATATACTGTATACAGTATTTTTTATTAAGACTGAATAAGGAGGAGGATTTGGCTATTATAGCTTAAACTCTGTCACTGGGTAGGGTCTATGAGGGAGCTGCAAATTGGTTACAATACAGCTGTTACGTCAGTATAATCATAGGTCAGCCTGCTTATATAATCCAATGATCTAACTTCTAGGCAGAATTGACCATGCCATCATCTCTGCTTGAGGAGAAAACAGACATTTTAAATGTAAGAAAAATAATAACTTTTTTTTATTTTAAATTGCATACTGATTTTAATAGTCTACAAACAAACATATGGGCTTTACTTATGAGCGCTCTACAGTAGTCCTTTAGAAATAATATGGACATTGCCAATTTTACAGGGGGAATTTTGTATATAATGTTTGTATATATTTTATCCACATAAGCATTAGCATTTCTCTGTTATAGCTACAGTAAGTCTCATAGCTAATTTTTTGTGTTTTTTTTCTTTTTTCATTTGCTGACTTTATTGTATGTTTTGCATATTTGAGTATTGTTAGCTAACTGAATCTTATCTACAGATCTGAAGCATTGTAATAATTTTCTTTGTGTGCTGAGTTGTTATTCTTCTTTTGTATACAGACTGAATAAACACAACTTTGAATCATCAAGGTTATTTTATAAATGGCAATTATACATGTTATTATTTACTAGCAAATTATAGACACTGCATTATTACCATGAAGTGAATTAAGGCAATATTAATTAAATAAATAAAAAATGTGTTTTGAGTTTCTGAGTGGCATTCTGGTAGTTCATTATCACACAAATGTAATGACTGTAAAGTGCATGTCGATAAATAACTGAATCTAATACTTACAGGACCATGGAGGGTGTTTGATAATTTTTACAGTGTTTTATTTTTTTATTTTCAAATGAAGGTCCCAATGCAGAATATACTGATGCAAGTATATAATTGCCCTCTTAAATGTGAAATTATTTTTATGTACCTAGTTATTAAAATAAAAATATATATTTTACACTGATAGGAGATTGCAATGTTATCAGTGTTTCTAAATATGAAATTTGTCAGGTACAGAATATAAGTTAAATAAATGTTGCACATTTAATACAATGGCTGCAACATAATACTGATTCTTACTAATTACATTTTAGAATTAGTTTAATAAGTTAAAGTGAATCTTTACTTTTAACAATCAGTGTTTTATACAATATTTAAAAAAAGAACTGTTTCACCACCACAAAAAAGCAACACATATGTGATTAATATTAGAATATTAAATGAAGAGAGGACTATTCATTGCATTCCACTCTAAAAGCATTCTACAGCTCAATCAGTGAGACAAATAAATGACAAGTTCTGCTTAATAGCCACTGCTAAGATGTTTCTACTGTATGCTTTTAATTTTATTTAAAAATTACTTCTTCTTTCTTAAATCTTTCTACAAATCAAAAGAAACAATGATGGAAACATAACTTGCCATCAGTTTTACCAATATAGTTCTCTTTGCTAAACATGTACTAGTTTGGATAGAAAGTTATCAGTCCTCAATCACTGTCCTATCTTAAAGCATCAAGAAGAAAGCAACCAAGATATTACAACTCATGGTTGCTTTCTTCTAGCTAGTTTAATAAAGGAAATTGATTGAGGACTGAGAATTTTATCCATTTGTGATCTCATTGTAAGCCCAGGGTGTTATTGAGTGTCCTATCAACCAGTGAGGTGATCAGGATAAAAAAAATAACCATTTACTTATGTATGTTTTAATTAGGGAATGTTTTTTTTTTTTTCAATTAGATGATTTGTATGCATATGTTTATTGTGTGATTTCACTTCTAAAATTCCCGTTAGCTTATCCATTAAAACATGAATCATTTTGTTTAAATAATACTATAATATTAGGAATTATTTTGTTGTTTTCTTCTATAATGCTGCAATGTGTAATTGTGTTAAACTGTGATATTAGGATCCAAGTTTACGTATGAAGTAGCAACTTGTAAATCTCATTGGATGCTACAATATTTTGAATATATTTTTATTTTTGTAATAAATTACTTGTCAAGATATACTTAGAGGGCTCAGGATGGAACTCTTCTGCCCCCACCAACCACGCCCCTTCAAGGTCAAAACGCTTTACAAAAATAACTAATCCTTTGGGGATAGATCAAAACTTGTCCAGGGCTCAAGCAATGGACCTCTGTGTGGAAGAATCCCGAATGTTAAATGCCCAGGATTGTAAAGTAGGTGCTGTCCTGATTAGCCTTATTTTGAACAGTGGCCAATCTGAGCTGCCTCCCAGGAAGGCACATGATAGGCTCAAAAACTCATGTGGGGGAAATTGGAATTGGAATAGAGCTGCTCTTCTGTTGTTGACACTCACTCAATCCACAATATGTCTATCAGCAGAAGCTCTGATTGGCTGCAAACAAGCCTGGAGGAATTTGGAAGGGAGTGGAGTGAACCATCATAACCGCCCGAACAGTGTGAGATCTAGTCACTTGAGCCAAGCATAGGAGTGGCTCACCCTGGGCGAGGAGGGAGAACCACCCATGAAGGAGTCACCAGACTCCTAGGGGAACTGATCCAAGCCCAGAAGCAACTGAGGATGCTGCCTCCTAAAAGGGCTATTATAATGGCCCAAATCCTGTATACCTCAAAAGACTATATCCTTTTAATACTATATTTTGTCTGGTGTTTATATTGTGTATTTTACTGTGTTGCATTATGTTTACGGTGCTGCTTTCCATTTCCATGGATTTTGCACCTTTGTCTACCAAACCCGGCTCTGACTGGTTTATGCTGATTTCTACATCTCCTGTTCCTATCCACTTTGGTTGTGTAGGTTGTATGTTTCTGAAAGATTTGTTTAATACTAATATATGCTGAGATGCGATAAAACTTTAAAAAAAAACTCTGCAGGTAATATATACTAGAGTATTTACCTGTCATAAATGATGTTATGAGTCTATTTCATTGGGAAGTTAGCTACAAAATAGAAATTTTAATTGATTGAACATTGAAATGTGAAAATATAATTCAATAAATATTCAACAAATATTTTCTTTTATTTCTTTTCTACTTCCTTTATTTTCTTTTTTTTCACTTTGTTCTTCTGTATTCTCTCTTTCTTTTCCTTATCTCTCTCCCCTCTCCTTTTCTGTATATCTATCCTTCTCTCTCACTTTCTTTTCCACTATCTCTCTCGTTTCTCTCTCTTCTTTACTTTCCTTTTCCCTTACTCTCTCCTTTCCTCTATCCTATTTCTCCTCTTTCCCTATCTAGGTCCTCCCCTCTCATTTCCTCTATATTCTCCTCTCTCTCTCTATTTCTCTAACCTTTTTTGTCTTTGCTCTCTTCCTACCTCTGTCTGCTCTCCCTTCTCTATCTCTCCTGTACCTTGTCTCTCGTCCCCAATCACATTTCCTCTCTGCCTTCTCTCTCCTTTTCTGTCTTTGCTCACCCTTCTCTTTCTCTCTTTTCTCAAGTCTGTTTTATTCACTCTCCTTTCCTCTCTACTCTCCCTTCTCTCCCTTCAGGAAGTTATTGAGTGTCCTATCAACCAGTGAGATGATCAGGAAAAAAAAATAACCATTTACTTATGTATGTTTTAATTAGGGAATGTTTTTTTTTTCAACTCTCCCTTCTCTCCCTCCTGTTCTGTCTTTGCTTTCCTTTTCCCTCTCTCTCTTCTCTACTCTCACTTCTTCTCTCCTAATCCTTCTCTCTCTCCTTTCTGTCTTTGCTCTCCCTTCTTTTTCTCTAATTACCCCCCTCTCCCTTCTCTCTCTCCTTTCTGCCTTTGCTCTCTCTTAGCACTCTCATTTCTGTCTTTGCTCTCCTTCCACCTTCCTCCTTTACGCTCTCTTCTCTCTGCTCTTTCTCCTTTCTGTCTTTTCTCCATTTATCTTTCCTCTACCTTCTCTCTCTTCTTTCTGTATTTGCTCTCCTTCTCTCTACCCTTTTCTCTCTCCTTTCTCTTCTCTCTCTCTCCTTTCTGTCTTAGCTCTCCTTCTTTCTCTCTTTTCCGGACATTGGGCCGTGGGGGCATGGCCGGGACATATCAGTAAGATCAGCTCTAGTGCTGTCACAGTGCATGCGCCTGCGCAGCACGTGCCTGCGCAGCACGTGCCTGCGCATAGCATTGGTGTAATGTGTGACAGGCACTGTGTTTTATATTATAAGATAAAATACCACCTGTGATAAAACAATTGGAAAGTTTCAGGATCTGTCTTGGCATTCTTTGCGTTTGGCTGAACTAACGGAAGTTAACACAAAATGTTCTGCAGCTGTCTTATAATGTTTTCTTATTGATTTGTCTTCCATTTTAATTCTTTGTCGTTTCTAAAAAAAATCTCATCATTTGTGTCTAATTCATTTTCACTTCCTTCATTATTTTTTTCTGAATTTAATTAGAATAAAATTGTACATTTGTCAAGTGGGCATGCAAAAGATGGAGTTAAATATTCATGTTTCCTGTTTTTATTTATCAAAGGTTTTCCCTGTTTGGTCAAGAAGTTCCTTAGAAATCATAGGAGGTTTGGATGTTTTATTTAACCTTGCTTTATCCCTGCTTATCCTTATATGTCCTATTTCTAGTGCCTCCTTTGGTTTTAATAATTGTATTGCTATCTAAACATGAAGTATACAAAACGTAAACATTTCTTCTTATTTGTCTTTAAATATTTATTTAATAACATGTTTACTAAGTGATGTTCTTATGGAGGAAAATGACTTATTGAATTGGTATTATCATATTAAACTTAAAATAATTATCTATAGCAGTACAAAACATAAAATATATCAACCATGTTATGTCACTTGAGGTCAATTACCTTGAAACCAGTCTTATTCTATTATTTGGAAAGATAAGAAAAATATTCTGTATATATAATTATTTAATTTGATTTACACAACACCATTACAACACCATGAGAGTCTTTCCTTTTTGTTCATAAATGTGAGTTGCTAAGCAATAGATAAATCTCACCATTTTTTTTCAGTATAGAATTAAATGTCTATAGGGACAATATATTAATTCAGTGCTGAGCAGCAACTATATATTCAACTGCTTTCTTGTTTAGTTTTCTGTGTTTTCTTATTGTGCATGTTTACTAAAGGTGTTACTACATGATGTCAGTAATGTCCATTAAGTTGTATGCACATGACTTTTTGATGGACACATATTTTGGAGAAAATATTATGAATATGATTTTTTTGTTTCACAAGTACATGTCCTACATCAATATTTAATTAAGATATTTTGTTGGCTGATCATTATGGAAAGGTTCCCTGATGTTACAGTGGTTAGTACTTGGTGCTTTCACCTCTATGACCTGGGTTTGATTCCAGTCAGGGATCCAAGAGGACACACCTCCCTGAAGCCATGCAGGGTTGGGCCTGGTTAGTACTTGGATGGAAGTCCACCTAGGAATACCAGGAGCTGTATGCTGTGGCCCACTGAAGAGGGAACTGGCAACCCACTTCAGTATGTTTGCCATGAATACCAAAGTGGATAAGAATGGCGATGGACATAACGATGTTCTGGTGTGCTGTGATCCATGAGGTCACAGAGAGTCAGAAATGACTGAACAACAAAACAGCAATCATTAGGGAACTGTTATGATGAACAGAGGGATATAGATACAGGTTACAGGGGGGGGGGGTGCTTTACACAGGACTGTGTAGCGATAAATTTGTCAGTATCTGATCCTTGGTTAAATCCACAGCACAAGTGACAAGACTCACACTAATATCAAGCAAGGTGTCCACTTATAAAAAAGCTATTCACCCACAAAATAGTGACACCGATCAGCATTTCCATTCACCATACCCTTTCACCATCTGATTCCAAGAGAGATTTGCAGAGTTTAGAAAGAATTTGATGGGCTTTATAAAAAGACATTCCATGCAGGTATAAATTATTAACCCCTTTGACATAAAAAAGATTAATGAGTTGAACCAAAGACAACACTGTTGGAGTCTAACATTCCAGCTGATTTCGGTACTTATCAAAATGAATATAATAAGTCTGTGTCATCACTTTTGCATAAAATAATATGTCCTGATGGTTTAAAGAAGATATTTAATTGATATATATGTTCTATTCCACAATATTCCCTCCTTCAAGTTTTCTTGTTCTCTGTGTGTGTATTTTAATGGCAAGTTGTACAAATGTGTGCTGCACATTCTCCAAATCTTTTTATGCATGTGTAATATGTTTCTTTTTAAACAAAATCTTTGTGCAACTGTGGCACTTTTACGTTTCTAAAAGAAGCCATGAACCATGTAATTACACACACACAGACTGAAAGAGAAAGAGGCACAAATGTGGAGAGTCACACATAGGTGCAGAGACATTCATGCATAATCTTAACTTTCCAAATTTCCTGAGTTTTTCCAGTCACAACATACAGTTTTTTTCCAAACTAAGTGTTGCATTATATAGTTCCTGTAAGAACTCTGAGAAGGATGACTTGCAAGCAACGCGAGTATTGAAAAGCAAGTTTCCAAAGTTATTCTAGGGCTCCCACAAAAAAAATGGAGGGATACCCTGGAGTTAGCTGTAAATAGACCGCTTGCAGGAGACTCAAAGTCTGAATGTCAGTAGTCTCCATACTAACATTATTGAATGGTACCCACCAAGATAAACACACTAAAGTAGTCCTAACATATTTACTTATCCTTTTATATATATATATATATATATATATATATATATATATATATATATATATATATATATATATAAAAACATCTTCCCAGGACAGAGAAATCTTTAAATAACAATAAAAATGAGGTATGGGTTTATGATCCTTCCTTTTTTACCCTCTACCCTTCTGAGTTGGGTATCGCTCTGGATTCCTCCATAATATCCTTTATCTCATGTTAGCCCTGGATTCCTCCTTAATACTCACTATGCCTTATGAGCTGGGTATTCCCAGGATTCCCGCTTAATACCCACTAATTTGTATGAGTCGTGTTATCCTCTGGGTTTTCCCCAACTAAAGTATAAGCATAGGAGTCCCCATGGCACCTATATATAAACCATATAATATAAAGTATAATCTAAAGTACCTAATATTGACCTCCATATTTTATTGGTCCCAGTGGATTATTTAATGTATAGCAGGTTCTTTGGAAGAACTAAATTTTCATTACTGGTAAAATGTTTAAAAGGTACGCTTATATAAAATGATCTTTATTTTTTAATGATGCAATTATATGCGGGCGATAATTGCTTTGTTTGTTAAATTAGTTTGTCACCTGGGAGAGAACCACAGATGCATGCAATATTTCAGTTTAGTTCTATTGAAGGTGCTTGCAGTAGGGACAGTTACTGGAATCTTATCTGCATTCAAAGTTCCTTAAGAAACCATGTTAACATCCAAAGCAATAACCACACTAGAGTATAATTATAAATAATAATAAAAAAATTGAAGGTTTTGTTAATTTGGTCTTTCCTTTAAAGAACAGCTTAACATAATATAGGAATTCATTAATGCTAAAATCAGAGGCCTTATTCAATTGCTATTTGGCCAAATGAATATGGCTCAATATAAGCACAGAGCATATTTTTTTACAGAAGTTTTTAGTTAGTGAAGACCTTGCTTTTGGATAGAAGTTCACTAAATTAAAACTTCTGTAAAAAAATATGCTCTGTGCTTATATAGAGCCCTATTCAATTGGGAAAATTGCAATTGAATGGGGCCCATGGTCTGTCGTGATGTTTCTGCCCAACCCATTTGCAACCAATTATCATTGTAACATGAGAATACATGTAGAAGAGCGATAAACAGAAGAGACTGTATGCAGTTTTCTGATTTTGGGATGCAAACTATCCCCCTATATTTTTTTTATTGCTAAAGGGTTGAATAAGTGCCATAGATCCCAGTGCAACTGTAACAATTTACTATTTTTAAATTGACATATGATAATACATTTCAGTTACATAATCAGTCTCTGATTTTTAAAAGCCATTACTGTTTTCTTTACCATATTATCTAAAAAGTAAAAAAAAATCCCAGAGAGCAGAGCATAAAGAGGGCTAACCCTTCCCAAATTCATCTGTGCAGGGTAATGACTGCTAGAAACTCCGAAATATGTTACTTGTGAGTTAACTGATGGCTGATTACATTCCTGAAAGCAGAGTAAAACCTTAATTCTTTCCGTTCTTGCAACGGCCGTTGTCAGCAGATGCTGTTAATCATAGAACAGTCAGCAGAGTGTCTGTAAACAGACCTAAGACTGCAAAATTTTAACTGTTATTAGTGTAATTAAAAAAAGCAATAGATTATTTTAGCATAGAATCTTGTGCTCTTTCACATCATAAAGAGCACTTATAGTGAGGTATATGACCTTTTAACTACTGTACAGCACTTTGCTAACTCTGCATTTGTGGCTCTTTAAATTAAATGCTTGCCCACCACAGGATTCCAGCAAAATAATAATTCCATGCAGACTTTTCACTACTGTTCTGCTATCTATTAAAAACAATTGAATGTTATTGAATGTGTCTGAATTTCACTACAGCAGTGTAGTCTACACAAATTAGCATTTCTGTCTTTCAACTCTGCCAAAGCATGCTCATTGGTACTGGTTATGTTGCTACAAATCATATTGTATATTTACAAACCCCACTTGCAACCCTCTCCTCAATAAACTCCAGAAATGACATGATTTATATTTAACACTGTGTGAATGCAAAGTGAGTCAATTAGTATTCAACAAGCTGGGGGTCTCTTACTGTCACACCTGTATTCAGACAGCGTGAAACCCAAGTCATAACCTATCTGGGGGTTCATGAATCATTGTCTTATATCTTGTAATGGAATCACTATTGGTAACAGTACACCTCAAGATTTCCACTGGCACTGATTGTCTGTTTTATACATGTTGATTGGATTGTAGTTCACTTTCATAACAATCCAGAGCTGATTTGTTTTGTTGAGGAGGGTTAAGTCCCTTAACTAACCATGTCCCCATATCATATTGAAAATAAAATAAAGCAGATCAATTATACAAGTTTGTCTATGCACTTTGAAAGAATGTGAGTACTCTGGAAGGAATAATATTTATTGGAATTATGATTATGCACATTTAAGAATGAATGGGGAAATTTAGCAATTTGAGTTTTAAGTGAATGTCAAGTATTAACAGTTAGAATTTATCTGTAAACTGAGCAGTGAAGTCTTCCGATGCACAGAGCATATACAGATGTGTGACATGTGTTAATTAAATTTATGAACATTTGTAGGAGTAAAGACAGATACCCAGAATTTAGGAGTTTCATTCCCATCAAATAATACAAATAATGTTTAGCCTCTCTTTAGAACATGCTACATTTTCTAGCATTTTATTAATGATAAGAACAGACATTATAATATCAAAGAAGTAACTCTGAGGCAGTTTTTAAGCTAGATATTTTAAGATTATCATAATATTATTGAATTCCCTGTAAAAAAAGTGGTAAACTTTTATATAATTTGTTAAAAGACAAATAAGCTAACATAATCTGATGATGAGCTGACCTATCCTTCACATGCTCATTTTTTTCCATTTAAATCATCTTATTTTTATCATTTTTGTTTTAAATTATACTAATAACGATTTGGTTTTATTTGAAGAATTTGTTTCAGTTTTTCTCAATAATGACTGTCAAAAAACAGTCTTTTTATCGTTCTGAAGAGCGTCTTAATTGTTCATTTTAGTGTTTACGTTCTGCTGATGGTCTCTTTTTATTAGATCAAGGATAATAACCTCCATAATGAAGATGGATGAGAGATTCCTTTCAACCAATTTAGGCAAGCTGCACCTCCCACTTATAAATTGCCAGAGAAGCAATCACTGCTCCAATAGTGGAGTTAGTAAATATAGGCCCCAAGAGGAAATACACATTTTGGGACTACATCTGCTGAAACTGAAGTAGCTCTGCCTCTGTACTGGTCAGTGCACATGTTAATCTTAATATACTATAAGTTGCTTGGATATACTGGCTATTGCAGAATATCAGTGCAGTTTTCTGCCATATACTTGAAGGCCATCAAAAAGAGTTGTCTAGAGTTTTTCTGTGCACTGGGTATTTGGGATGATGCACTCACTTTTCTGATTGACCAATCCAGCCCCAGTGCCAAATTCAAAGACATGCAGGTTACATGTTTCACATCTTATTTGACTAACAATGTTTGCTTCTAAGAGCTCAGATATGCTAGGTTACCATGGGGATCCATAGGGACCCCTTGACAAAAAAATGAATGTTAGTTAGCAATGTATGTCTGCCAATGAGGCCTACATATCAATGTATGTTCAGAGAGGTATTTCCTGTTAGATTCAAAGGCAACCTAAATACATTTTTACATAAGATTTTTGCACAGGAAAATCAAATTTGTATTGTTTAACAGATCGTCTTCTAAATAGATAACCGAAAACATGTGTGTTCCATTTCCATCCAAGAATGAATTGGAATTCAAATGTTAGGTATAACCACTGTTTCTATATTGTCTTTGGGGCCAAATAAAATAAGATAGAAGTATATTTCCATCAGTAATGTCATAAAGTATCTAGTGTGATGGCATCTCTAATACTAAATTGGGAGACCTAATTAATAAATATCCTACAATAGTTATCATTATAAAGTGTAGCTTACAATGTATTCCTGGTTGAGATATTTTTTAATACTCAAAATACTTTAATTCTTATACTTAGATAAAATAAAACATTTTTAGGTATTACAAGAGCTGAATGTCGACTGCAGAGAAAAACATTTAAAAAATACAGAAAGAACTGACAAAATAATATAAAGATATTGCTACAGAACAAATGCAGATGTTGGTGTTAAATTATGTAAGAGGAGCTAAGAATACAGGGAAGACTGAAACTCTAATATAGTGCAGTGGAATAGAGTGAACACTGCAATATAGACACATTCAAATAGAATGTTAACATTACCAGGTTCTGTTAATACAGAGGGATAGAGAGGGAATAATGTAGAATATAGGAAATAGCAATCCTGTGTAGAGAATACTAATATATTTGTGCCCAGATTTGCATGTCGCTGCCCACGTTCTCAGAATGCAGGGGAATAACTGTATTTCTCTGAATTCAGAGCAGGAAACAATTTTTTTAAACTTGTTTTACACTTAAAAATGTCAATACAAATGTACTATTTGTTTACTGTACTACTGTACAGTGGAGGGCTTTTATCGCTCTTTTGCCCACCATAAATTAAATCTTTGTTGTTATAAACTACCTCCCAACAAAATCTACTACACAAGCTAAGGAACCCGCCCCATGCTGATGAGAGGCAGCAAACTGGAAACAGCTCACATTTGTATGTCCCTGCCCAGGTTCCCAGAATGCACTGAAATAACTATTGGACTTTCAAATGTGAACATAAATTTACTATATATATATATATATATATATATATATATATATATATATAATCAGAGTACTGCAGTATATATTAATACTTTTTTTATTGGACAAACATATTCATAAATATAAGATAATATATATAATAGGTTTGTCCAATAAAAAATGTATTAAAAAAAAGGTATCAATATATACTGCAATACTCTGATTACTTATCTTGATTACTGGACACTCACCACTACCTCACTCTTCATTTTTATATATATATATATATATATAAATATATGTATATATATATATATATATATATATATATACTGTGTATATATATATATATATATATATATATATATATATATATATATACACTCATACATACATATGTGCCTTCGAGAGGTATGAGTTGTCCCAGGCAAAAAACTCTGCCGCCACCAGTTTGATTGCAGGATATTTGTTCTTGCAGGTTTTGTGAGTGGCACGCCATCACTCGAATGACATGCCTATGCATCTGTTGTATTGTCATGCAAATTGAAGCCTTTCTGACAAGGAGCAAAAGTAATAGTCATAATATGTATATATGACTATATATATACAGTTGCAAGCAAAAGTATGTGAACCCTTTGGAATGATAAAATGTGATCTGATCTTCATCTAAGTCACAACAATAGTCAATCACACTCTGTTTAAACTAATAACAGCAGAACTGGCAAAATATTCTGTGGACAGATGAAACCAAAGTTGAGTTGTTTGGAAGAAACACACAACACTATGTGTGGAGAAAAAGAGGCACAGCATACCAACATCAAACCCTCATCCCAACTGTGAAGTACGGTGGTGGGGGCATCATGGTTTGGGACTGCTTTGCTGCGTCAGGGCCTGGACGGATTGCTATCATTGAAAGAAAAATGAATTCCAAAGTTTATCAAGACATTTTTGAAGGAGAACCAGTTATTAAATCCAAGGGTTCACATACTTTTTCCTCCTGCACTGTGAATGTTTACATGGTGTGTTCAATAACAACATGGTAACATTTAATTCTTTGTGTGTTATTAGTTTAAGCAGAGTGTGATTGACTATTGTTGTGACTTAGATGAACATCAGATCACATTTTATGACCAATTTGTGCAGAAATCCATATCATTCCAAAGGGTTCACATACTTTTGCTTGCAACTGTATATATATATATATTTATTTTTTTATTTTTTATTTTGAGGAGTGAAAGCAGACTGCAGGGAGAAGACTTACTGTGGTGTCTAATTTAGATATCTCATTTTTGATGGTGCAGAGTTTTATGTGCCTTCAACATAAAACAGTTTAGAAAGAATATATGAAAAAAAGTAGCAAGCCAATGTATGACATACAAAAAACTTGAATAGCAGATGCCTGCCTTATACAGAAATATTTAAATAGAAATTAATAAGATAATTAATAAAATAGTTTAACATTGACAGAATATTAGGGAGAAAATCTGATATTTGAAGGTATGTTTGAAGGGCCACGTAAACAGGCCATGTAAAAAATAACCAAATAGGATAAATTCTTACACTCCTCCTATTGAGACAAAATCAACGGACCTGTGATCCCCAAGGGATGCCTCCTATTTGGCTTTGTGTTTTATGTTAGGTCAGTGTTGGATATAGACTCTCTTCTTGGAAGCTTCTCATGTAGATGCACCAGAATGAGTCAGACACAGGCGCCTTTTTATAAACTCCTTACGTAGATGCCTGGCAGACACTTTGATGCCTTGCCTTGTTAAAAATTAGATACAATGTTTCACTAGCTGCACTCCAAAATTTTGATATTTATTTTTTAAGGGAGCTGTATAGATGACAGGGTAAATTAGGGGATGCAGTGTACCATTATGCCTTCCAGATATGAGGCGTACCTTTGGGGATATCAGATATTTTGTATCTCAGTAGGAGGCATCACCTAGGAAATCCAAGGTTTGTTTATTTTGGATTTATTCTATTTGATTATGGATATACTTTAGTCTCTAGAGACACAGGGACCTTTTATATCCCCCTACTAGGTGATTATAGGTTTGATTACCCATTAGTCATATTTATCACCTATACTACTTTGATACAATATATATGAGTAGAGATGTCGCGAATAGTTCGCCGGCGGACTTTTTTCGGCGAACATAGCATGTTCGCGTTCGCGGCGAACAGCAAACATATACGAGATTCGACCCGCCCCCAAAACTTTATCATTGAGCAAACTTTGACCCTGCATGTCACAGTCAGCAGACACATTCCAGCCAATCAGCAGCATACACTCCATTCCAGAGCCATCTACCTCATGAACAGCAGCCATTTTGGAATCATAATTAACTTGCAGTCTTACAGAGAGGAGGGACAGTTTGGATGATGCTGCATCAATAGGGAAAACCATAGCTAGGCAAGTTTATTCAGTGTCCAGTGCAGTGCTGAAGGACTCATCAGATCTCTGCTGTAAACACAGCACCCCAAAAAGCCCTTTTTAGGGCTATAACATCATTTTTTTTTCTGTGTAATCTAATTTCATTTGCCTGTCTCCCTGCTAGCCACTGCTTGCAAGTGTGTGTCAGGCTCACAGCTTATACTGTGTGTGCACAACGCATACAATATAATATTGTTTACTAGTTGTCTACTTTTAAAAAACCCAAACTTTTTTTTTCTTAAATGTAAGTGCATTTGCCTGACTGACCGTCAATCAAAGTTCATTTGCTTGACCGCTACCCATAGTGTGTGTCCTGCTTTCAAGTACTGTGCCAGAGAGCATGTTGTGTGCTTGCTTGAGCTCCAAACAAAAGGCTTTTTAGGGTCTTAGTCCCTCAAATACAAGTTTTATTTTAACACCTTTCTGTTTATAAGCACTTTGTGCACGGTGTTGTTCATTTTTGGGAGTTTTTGTGGTTTTTTTCTTAGTTTAATTTAAGTTTTAGTTTTCTGGGAGTCAGGCTCAGCACTCTATCCCAGGAGAGTGAGCTGACTCCTGGATACTTTGCCACATCCCTCCCTTAGCACTTCACCTTCACTCCTGGAACTTTTTTTACTTTGACTATTTTTTTTTTTTTTAAGTTTTTCAGGTTTTATTAAAGTTTTGTTTGTTTGGTGTTGGGTTTTATGCTTTGGAGGGAGAGAAGACAAGTAACATCTTTGTAGGCAGTGGGGGGGGAAACAATTTGAAGTTTTTAAAAGGCTTTTTTAACATCTGACACAGAGACACAGAGGGGTTAAAAAGCCTCTGTGTTCTCTGTGTTGTTGCAATTAGCAACACCTTGCAACAGGCAATTAACCCTTCCACTGCCAAACATTATCTCTCTCTCTCCCTTAGTTTTGTCTTTTTGTTTCTTTTTCACACTTTTATATTAAAAAAAAAAGAAAACAGTAGAAAATCATAAAACAAAAAATAAAAATAAATAAAACAAATAAACTAAAAAAAAAAGTGTCTAAACATGAGGGATAAGACCATTAAGAAGCCTCAGGGGTCAAAAGGGGGAATAATGGCCCCTGAAAATCCTAGCTGCAGCACTGCACAGCATAGGCCCCAGGCAGATAAGGCAGCCCCAGCTCCTGGTGGTTCTGCCAGCAGACCTACTACTGTGGCTAATACCTGGTCACAGGTGGTTTCTGCTGGCCCCAGTTTCTGCTGGGGCTGAGGGGCAGATCACCAGGAAGCATGGGGTTAAATGTCAGATGTCTGGGGTCTACAGCATTGATATCTATCTGCGTGCTGCAGCTAATGTCATCAGCCCCTCTGTTATAGTAGCAGCCAGCAAAATGTACGGGAAAGCAGTTTTCTTTACCCGTACGCTGGCTGCTTCTCACATACTTATACAGAGAGGCATCACAGTGGGGGGATTATATGTCCCAATAGAACCCCTGGAAGGGTTGGGCACAAAAGTAACACTCTCTAATGTGCCCCCCTTCCTACCAGACTCCCTCCTGCGCCCCCACCTGCTAACCCTAGGGGAAGTAAAAACACCATTTATTAAAATTCCCCTGGGGTGCAGTGAGAGAGCACTTCGTCATGTGCTCTCTTTCAAGAGGCAGGTACAAATGTGCCTGCCTCAGGGCGCAGAAAACATAGAGGGGTCTTTTGGGGTTCCATTTGAGGGGGTGCTCTACAGGATTTTATACAGCACTACGGAGGTGCAGTGCTATCATTGCAAGGGGTTGGGGCATACACGTAGGAATTGTCCTAATGTAGAGCATCATGCCCCAGCCCCAGCAAATGGCACCTCCGTCAGTACAGCACCCATCCCCGCTGAGCCCATAACAGCGGGGACCTCAAGGGTCATAGCCCCCCCACAGAGCTCAGGCAAGGAGGCCGTTCCTTGAGCCACCACCACGGCCTCCAAACCCCCTTCTTCCCCAAAAAAGCCATCTGTGTCTGTGGTCTCCAGCAAGACTGCAGACACGGGGAAAAAGGGGAAGAATGTCACCGGTCCTCCCAGTGTCACAGCTGCATCTCCCAAGTCCGAATCTGCCCCCACCATAATTACATCAGTTAGTGTGGGGGCACAGTGTAAGCAGAGGGATAATAAGCCCTCTGCGGGGGAGGCAGCTAGTGGCAGCACCTCTTCCAGGAGTGACGTCCCCAGGAAGAGGAAGCATAAAACCAACAGGGAGGTTGCTGATAAGTGGGAAGTGCTCTATAGTGGAGCACTTCCCTCTAAAAGCAAGAAGAGGAACAAAACATCTCCTCCTCATCCGGTGACATTGTCTGGCCCGGTTATTAAGCTCAGCCAGCCGGTGCCAGACCACACATCTCTCTCTCCAGACCCTATAGGGGTTAATGTGGAAAAGGGTCTGGAGGAAAAGCAGGGGCAAGAGGGTCTCCCAAGTGAGGCAGGGGTAGACAAGAAAGATCAGGTTCTGCCTCTGGCCTTTGAGGGGGGTCCCAACAAAGCCCCTGCTGAATGGGTAGTCAGTGTCCCTGAGGTGCTGAGCTTCAAGGGCACCAGTCAGTCTCCTCCTCCAGTGTCACTCTCTAGTGACGTACCTCAGGCTTTGTTAGAGCCCCAGGCTGGGTCACTACTGGAGTGGGGGGGAATATAGGCATGACCCCCATTCAGGACCCCATGAATTTGTCTGTCAGGGGGGATGTGGCACAAGGGGAAGTGGAAATGGGGAAGGGCGATAAAACAGGTTTTCCTGTTAACATCATGGGAGAGCCTGTCTACCCTCCTCAGCCGTCCACTGACCCTAACATCGGTGCCATCCAAGCTGAGCAAGCAGCGGTGTAACTGGCAGAGGAGGCATATAAAGCCTCCAAGGCTTCCATTAAGGAAGCCATGCCAGCCACTGCTGTCCAGCCAGCTACCCCTGAATGCACTCCTGAAGCTACAGGGGTGCAGCAGCAATCCAAGGGTCCATTATTTACCTTGAAGGGTGCTAAAGGGACTCCTTCTGTATCATCTAAGAGGGGGTCCCTGAGAATAAAGCTGAGGAATCTGACTCCAGCCGGGGAGGATGGAGTAAAAGCCCTCAGCCAAGAGGAGCCCAGGGGTGACCCACTAGAAGGAACATCAGATTCTGGGTGGGTTATCCCTGTCAAGGAAATAGATCTATTCCTTGAGAGCACCCTTCATGGACAAAAGAAAAGGAAGTTGCGGCTTGCCTTGGAGAGGTGGAAGAATATGTCGTTTATTCTCCACTCTCTCCAGCAATATCTAGTGGTCAGCACTAGGGCCAAGAATTCTGGGACTGCGGAGCATCTCCGCGTCTGGAAATTCTATAAAATGTGCGTGTCCTATCAGCAGTCTCAAGGGTCTGAGGAACGCACAATTCCTGACACGCAGTAATGGCTTTGCACATCAGCACGCTAAATACCAATGGCTGTCAAGACAGTTTCCGCAGGTTCCAGGTACTCTCCTATTTATATCAGGGAGGGTACTCTGT
The DNA here is from genome assembly GCA_027410445.1 of Discoglossus pictus. Classification (NCBI taxonomy): domain Eukaryota; kingdom Metazoa; phylum Chordata; class Amphibia; order Anura; family Alytidae; genus Discoglossus; species Discoglossus pictus. The sequence continues at coordinate 332,604,626 of CM050164.1, read as the reverse complement.
GAGCTTCCTGCAGGAAACTCACACCACTACAGAGGCTGAGGCCTCGTGGCAACTGGAGTGGAGAGGCAGGGTCTTCTTCAGCCACTTCACATCGGTGTCATGTGAGTGGTGACCCTGTTCTCAGAGTCTTTTCAGCCAGAGCTGCTGCTTATGAAAGCTGTTATCCCAGGCCGTCTAATCCACCTCCGGGTCCGAGAGCAGGGTAGCATCATTAACCTAGTTAATATATATGCCCCTGCTGGAGGGCCCGAGAGAGTGAGGTTCCTCTCCAGACTGTCCCAGTTTTTGGAGACGGTTGACGCAGATGAGTGTTTGGCACTCAGGGGTGATTTCAACTGCACCCTCGACGCTCTGGACCGGAATAGTCCAGAGCCGTACCCGCCTTCTGCGTCAGCCCTGCGGGAGATCATCGCCCGCTTCTCCCTGGAGGACATCTGGCGAGAACAGAACCCAGGGGCATCAGACGGTTTCACCTACGTCAGGGTGAGAGCCGGTCTGGTGTCCCACTCCCGGATCGACAGACTATATATATCTAGTCACTATATGTCACGAGTCGGTTCTTGTGCCATTAGGCTGGCTCCGTTCACAGACCACAACTGTGTGTCTGTGACGGTGGCGCTAACGCCAACAGCGCCACGAGCCGCCTATTGGTACTTCAACAATGCTTTGTTGAAGGACCAGGGGCTCGTGACATTGATCCGGGAGTTTTGGACGGACTGGAGGGGTTGCAAGGGGGACTTTGCCACGTTAAAACTGTGGTGGGACGTGGGCAAGGTTCATTTGCGACTTCTGTGTCAGGAATATACCAAGGGTGCGAGTGGGCAGCGCGAAGCTGAGTTGGAGTCACTCCGGGGGGAGGTACTCCATCTGGAGCAGAGGCTGTTCACTTGTAGGGACCAATCCCTGCAGAGCGAGTATGTAGAGAGGAAGGGTGTCCTCTGTGACCTGGAACGACACCAGGCCAAGGGGGCATACGTGCGCAGCCGCTTAGGTTTTCTCAAAGATCTAGACCGCGGCTCGCGCCTCTTCTACTCACTGGAGAAAAAGGGGGGTAACAGTAGGCACATCACCTGTCTTCTAGATGAAGACGGTGCCCCCCTTACAGATCCGGAGAGTATCCATGATAGAGCCCGGAACTTTTATAAAGATCTTTACTCTCCGGATCCCATTTCTCCAGACGCCTGCAGGGTGCTATGGGAGGGGCTCCCCACAGTCAGTGAGGGTGTAAGAGAGCGGCTTGATATACCACTATCTTTTCAAGAGCTCTCTGAAGCCCTCCGTGCCATGTCCTGTGAGAAGTCTCCAGGACTGGACGGACTGACTGTAGAGTTTTTCCAATTTTTCTGGGAGACTCTGGGACCTGATTTCCATCTGGTCCTTGGGGAAGCCCTGGAGACCGGGGAGATGCCCCTGTCTTGTCGCAGGGCAGTACTTGCCCTGCTGCCCAAAAAGGGGGATCTCCGGCTTATTAAGAACTGGCGACCGGTCTCTCTGCTCAGCACGGACTACAAGATTGTAGCTAAAGCCATCTCGCTTAGACTTGGGTCTGTGCTGGCAGAATTGGTTCACCCTGACCAGTCCTATGCGATCCCGGGCCGGACTATCTTTGATAGTATCTTTCTGGTCCGGGATCTATTGCATTATTCTCGCAGGACTGGTCTGTCACTCGCCTTTCTCTCTTTAGATCAAGAGAAGGCGTTTGACAGGGTGGACCATGGTTACCTCATAGCCACTCTGCAAGCGTACGGCTTTGGCCCACAGTTTGTGGGCTTTATAAGAACGCTGTACGCCTCTGCAGAGTGTTTACTTAAAATCAATTGGTCCATAACAGCACCTTTGGTATTTGGACGAGGGGTGCGTCAAGGATGTCCCTTGTCTGGACAGTTATATGCACTGGCCATTGAGCCTTTCCTCTGCCTACTGAGGAAAAGGCTCACAGGGCTGGTGCTAAAAGATCCAGACATGCGGATTGTCCTTTCAGCTTATGCTGACGATGTGCTCCTCGTGGCCCAGGATCCAGTTGATCTTGAGCTGGCAAAACAGTGCCAGGAGGTATATTCAGCTGCCTCCTCCGCTCAGATCAACTGGTCCAAATGCACAGGCCTTTTAGAGGGTAATTTACAGGTGGACTCTTTGCCTCCCACGTTTCGTGACATCAAGTGGGAGGCAGATGTCATTAAATATCTGGGGGTCTACCTGTCCGCTGTGGACGCTTCCGTCCCAGACAACTGGAGGGAGTTAGAGGGCAGTGTCCTCTCTCGTCTGGGACGATGGAGGGGTCTAGCAAAAATGCTTTCCCTTAGGGGGCGGACTCTAGTGGTGAATCAGCTGGTGGCTTCTCAGATCTGGCACCGGCTGATTTGTCTGAGTCCGACCCCCGAGTTTGTCACCAATATCCAGAGGAATTTGTTAGATTTCCTCTGGATGGGAAGGCATTGGGTCTCTGCAGGGGTGGCAAGTCTGCCTTTGGTGGAGGGTGGACAGGGAGTAGTTTGTGTGTGCTCCCAGTTGTCCACCTTCCGCCTTCAGTACCTGCAGAGATACCTATATGCAGATCCCTCTCCGCAGTGGTGCGCACTGGCATCCAGCTTTTATCGCCAGTTGCGCAACCTGGGGTATGACCGGCAATTATTTCTGATCAGGCCCGAGGGGTTTGGGAGAGACCTCTCTGTGTTGCCGGCATACTACCAGGAAACCCTCAAGGCCTGGAGCATGGTCTCCATGACCAGGCAGGGCGTGCCTTTGGGGGATGAAATATTCACAGAGCCCCTGCTATTTAATGCAGCAGTGGGGGCTCCAATGTTACAGTCCCCCAGTATCATCCGCCGCCTTAGTCATGCACGGATGACCCGAGTCGGGGATCTCCTGGAATACGGGCGTTCTGATTGGGTGTCACCCCAGGAGCTTGCGCTCCGTTTGGGATATGTGACGCCCAAAGTCTCAGGGCGCTTGCTCCAGGAGATTAGAGATGCCATCTCCCCCGACTCGCGCACCTTCCTTCGCGGGGCTTTGCAGGCCGGAGTGCCACATGCACCTTTCAACACCCCTTCTCCGGCTGTTTGCATTGGACACAAGCCCCGTGTTTCCCCTCAGGCTCCTCCTGTCCCCAACCTCTCGAGGTTGAGGGACATACCCTCGGCATGCTTTTGCGGCATGCCGAGGAAGAGCTTATATTCTCTCGTGCTCCATACAGTGCACTTCCTTGCCCTCGTGACCCGTCCCGATACCATCTGGAGACGGGTCCTACCAGCTGACGAGGGCAAGAGGCCCCGGTGGAGGGAACTTTATTCTGATTTAGTTCCACGACCCACCGGGGACTTGAGTTGGAGAGTGCTCCATGGTGCACTGAGCACGGGAGAGTACTTAGCTAAATTCACGGACTCTCCCTCCACTTGTCCATTCTGTGGCAAGGGAGAGTCCGTGTATCATGTTTATTTTAGTTGCGCCAGACTGCAGCCCCTCTTGTCACTCTTGAGGGGCCTCCTCCTGCAGTTCTGGCTGCATTTCTCCCCTCACATTTTAATTTTTGGGCGCCCAGTGTCCCGGGGCAATAAGGCCAGGGACCTCCTCGTCAACCTGCTCCTGGCATTAGCCAAGTTGGCTATATATAAGTCCAGGAAGCAGTGTTTGATAGGGGGGGTTCCCTTGTCACCTGAGGCCATGTTCCGGGTGCTGGTGCGCTCCCGTATCCGGGCAGAGTACCACCTGGCTTTGTCTACTGGGGGAATGGATGAGTTTGTCTCCCAGTGGGCTGTAGATGGTGTGCTCTGCTCGGTATCCCCCCATCCGGTTTCTTTTTCTTTCAACCTCCTAATATGATTTTTATTTCGTTCACAGAAAATGTTTTCTCATAATTTTAAAATACACTGTGCCAAGAGAGCATGTTGTGTGCATGCTTGAGCTCCAAACAAAAGGCTTTTTAGGGTCTTAGTCCCTCAAATACAAGTTTTATTTTAACACCTTTCTGTTTATAAGCACTTTGTGCACGGTGTTGTTCTTTTTTGGGAGTTTTTGTGGTGTTTTTCTTAGTTTAATTTAAGTTTTAGTTTTCTGGGAGTCAGGCTCAAGTCTCTATCCCAGGAGAGTGAGCTGTCTCCTGGATACTTTGCCACACCCCTCCCTTAGCACTACACCTTCACTCCTGGAGCTTTGTTACTTTGACTTTTTTTTCTTTTAAAAAGTTTATTAGGTTTTGTTGAAGTTTTGTTTGTTTGGTGTTGGGTTTTATGTTTTGGGGGAGAGAAGAAAAGTAACATCTTTGTAGGCAGTGGGGGGGAAAACAATTAGATTTTTTGTTGTTAAGGCTTTTTTTTAACATCTGACACAGAGACACAGAGGGGTTAAAAAGCCTCTGCGTTCTCTGTGTTGTTGCAATTAGTCACCTTGCAACAGACCATTAACCCTTCCACTGCCAAGCATCACCTCTCTCTCTCCCTTAGTTTTGTCTCCCTTAGTTTTGTCTTTTTGTTTCTTTTTCCCACTTTTATATTTAAAAAAAAAGAAAACAGTAAAAAAATCATAAAACAAAAAATAAAAATAAATAAAACAAATAAACTAAAAAAAAAGGGTCTAAACATGAGGGATAAGACCACTAAGAAGCCTCAGGGGTCAAAAGGGGGAATAATGGCCCCTGAAAATCCTAGCTGCAGCACTGCACAGCATAGGCCCCAGGCAGATAAGGCAGCCCCAGCTCCTGGTGGTTCTGCCAGCAGACCTACCCCTGTGGCTAATACCTGGTCACAGGTGGTTTCTGCTGGCCCCAGTAATACCACCGCTGGGGCTGAGGGGCAGATCACCAGGAAGCATGGGGTTAAATGTCAGATGTCTGGGGTCTACAGCATTGATATCTATCTGCGTGCTGCAGCTAATGTCATCAGCCCCTCTGTTATAGTAGCAGCCAGCAAAATGTACGGGAAAGCAGTTTTTTTTTACCCGTACTCTGGCTGCTGCACACATTCTTATACAGAGAGGCATCACAGTGGGGGGATTATATGTCCCAATAGAACCCCTGGAAGGGTTGGGCACAAAAGTAACACTCTCTAATGTGCCCCCCTTCCTACCAGACTCCCTCCTGCGCCCCCACCTGCTAACCCTAGGGGAAGTAAAAACACCATTTATAAAAATTCCCCTGGGGTGCAGAGAGAGAGCACTTCGTCATGTGCTCTCTTTCAAGAGGCAGGTACAAATGTGCCTGCCTCAGGGCGCAGAAAACATAGAGGGGTCTTTTGGGGTTCCATTTGAGGGGGTGCTGTACAGGATTTTTTACAGCACTACGGAGGTGCAGTGCTATCATTGCAAAGGGTTGGGGCATACACGTAGGAATTGTCCTAATGTAAAGCATCATGCCCCAGCCCCAGCAAATGGCACCTCCGTCAGTACGGCACCCATCCCGCTGAGCCCATAACAGCGGGGACCTCAAGGGTCATAGCCCCCCCACAGAGCTCAGGCAAGGAGGCCGTTCCTCAAGCCACCACCACGGCCTCCAAACCCCCTTCTTCCCCAAAAAAGCCATCTGTGTCTGTGGTCTCCAGCAAGACTGCAGACACGGGGAAAAAGGGGAAGAATGTCACCGGTCCTCCCAGTGTCACAGCTGCATCTCCCAAGTCCCAATCTGCCCCCACCATAATTACATCAGTTAGTGTGGGGGCACAGTGTAAGCAGAGGGATAATAAGCCCTCTGCAGGGGAGGCAGCTAGTGGCAGCTCCTCTTCCAGGAGTGACGTCCCCAGGAAGAGGAAGCATAAAACCAACAGGGAGGTTGCTGATAAGTGGGAAGTGCTCTATAGTGGAGCACCTCCCTCTAAAAGCAAGAAGAGGAACAAAACATCTCCTCCTCATCCGGTGACATTGTCTGGCCCAGTTATTAAGCTCAGCCAGCCGGTGCCAGACCACACATCTCTCTCTCCAGACCCTATAGGGGTTAATGTGGAAAAGGGTCTGGAGGAAAAGCAGGGGCAAGAGGGTCTCCCAAGTGAGGCAGGGGTAGACAAGAAAGATCAGGTTCTGCCTCTGGCCTTGAGGGGGGACCCAACAAAGCCCCTGCTGAATGGGTAGTCAGTGTCCCTGAGGTGCTGAGCTTCAAGGGCACCAGTCAGTCTCCTCCTCCAGTGTCACTCTCTAGTGACGTACCTCGGGCTTTGTTAGAGCCCCAGGCCGAGTCACTACTGGAGGGGGGGAATATAGGCATGACCCCCATTCAGGACCCCATGGATTTGTCTGTCAGGGGGGATGTGGCACAAGGGGAAGTGGAAATGGGGGAGGGTGATAAAACAGGTTTTCCTGTTAACATCATGGCAGAGCCTGTCTACCCTCCTCAGCCGTCCACTGACCCTAACATCGGTGACATCCAAGCTGAGCAAGCAGCGGTGGAACTGGCAGAGGAGGCATATAAAGCCTCCAAGGCTTCCATTAAGGAAGCCATGCCAGCCACTGCTGTCCAGCCAGCTACCCCTGAATGCACTCCTGAAGCTACAGGGGTGCAGCAGCAATCCAAGGGTCCATTATTTACCTTGAAGGGTGCTAAAGGGACTCCTTCTGTATCATCTAAGAGGGGGTCCCTGAGAATAAAGCTGAGGAAACTGACTCCAGCCGGGGAGGATGGAGTAAAAGCCCTCAGCCAAGAGGAGCCCAGGGGTGAGCCACTAGAAGGAACATCAGATTCTGGGTGGGTTATCCCTGTCAAGGAAATAGATCTATTCCTTGAGAGCACCCTTCATGGACAAAAGAAAAGGAAGGTGCGGCTGGCCTTGCAGAGGTGGAAGAATATGTCGTTTATTCTCCACTCTCTCCAGCAATATCTAGTGGTCAGCACTAGGGCCAAGAGTTCTGGGACTGCGGAGCATCTCCGCGTCCGGAAATTCTATAAAATGTGCGTGTCCTATCAGCAGTCTCAAGGGTCTGAGGAACGCACAATTCCTGACACGCAGTAATGGCTTTTCACATCAGCACGCTAAATACCAATGGCTGTCAAGACAGTTTCCGCAGGTTCCAGGTACTCTCCTATTTATATCAGGGAGGGTACTCTGTGAGCTTCCTGCAGGAAACTCACACCACTCCAGAGGCTGAGGCCTCGTGGCAACTGGAGTGGAGAGGCAGGGTCTTCTTCAGCCACTTCAAATCGGCGTCATGTGGAGTGGGGACCCTGTTCTCAGAGTCTTTTCAGCCAGAGCTGCTGCTTGTGAAAGCTGTTATCCCAGGCCATCTAATCCACCTCCGGGTCCGAGAGCAGGGTAGCATCATTAACCTAGTTAATATATATGCCCCTGCTGGAGGGCTCGAGAGAGTGAGGTTCCTCGCCAGACTGTCCCAGTTTTTGGAGACGGTTGACGCAGATGAGTGTTTGGTACTCGGGGGTGATTTCAACTGCACCCTCGACGCTCTGGACCGGAATAGTCCAGAGCCGTACCCGCCTTCTGCGTCAGCCCTGCGGGAGATCATCGCCCGCTTCTCCCTGGAGGACATCTGGCGAGAGCAGAACCCAGGGGCATCAGACGGTTTCACCTACGTCAGGGTGAGAGCCGGTCTGGTGTCCCACTCCCGGATCGACAGACTATATATATCTAGTCACTATATGTCACGAGTCGGTTCTTGTGCCATTAGGCTGGCTCCGTTCACAGACCACAACTGTGTGTCTGTGACAGTGGCGCTAACGCCAACAGCGCCACGAGCCGCCTATTGGCACTTCAACAATGCTTTGTTGAAGGACCAGGGGCTCGTGACATTGATCCGGGAGTTTTGGACGGACTGGAGGGGTTGCAAGGGGGACTTTGCCACGTTAAAACTGTGGTGGGACGTGGGCAAGGTTCATTTGCGACTTCTGTGTCAGGAATATACCAAGGGTGCGAGTGGGCAGCGCGAAGCTGAGTTGGAGTCACTCCGGGGGGAGGTACTCCATCTGGAGCAGAGGCTGTTCACTTGTAGGGACCAATCCCTGCAGAGCGAGTATGTAGAGAGGAAGGATGTCCTCTGTGACCTGGAACGACACCAGGCCAAGGGGGCATACGTGCGCAGCCGCTTAGGTTTTCTCAAAGATCTAGACCGCGGCTCGCGCCTCTTCTACTCACTGGAGAAAAAGGGGGGGTAACAGTAGGCACATCCCCTGTCTTCTAGATGAAGACGGTGCCCCCCCTTACAGATCCGGAGAGTATCCGGGATAGAGCCCGGAACTTTTATAAAGATCTTTACTCTCCGGATCCCATTTCTCCAGACGCCTGCAGGGTGCTATGGGAGGGGCTCCCCACAGTCAGTGAGGGTGTAAGAGAGCGGCTTGATATACCACTATCTTTTCAAGAGCTCTCTGAAGCCCTCCGTGCCATGTCCTGTGAAAAGTCTCCAGGACTGGACGGACTGACTGTAGAGTTTTTCCAATTTTTCTGGGAGACTCTGGGACCTGATTTCCATCTGGTCCTTGGGGAAGCCCTGGAGACCGGGGAGATGCCCCTGTCTTGTCGCAGGGCAGTACTTGCCCTGCTGCCCAAAAAGGGGGATCTCCGGCTTATTAAGAACTGGCGACCGGTCTCTCTGCTCAGCACGGACTACAAGATTGTAGCTAAAGCCATCTCGCTTAGACTTGGGTCTGTGCTGGCAGAATTGGTTCACCCTGACCAGTCCTATGCGATCCCGGGCCGGACTATCTTTGATAGTATCTTTCTGGTCCGGGATCTATTGCATTATTCTCGCAGGACTGGTCTGTCACTCGCCTTTCTCTCTTTAGATCAAGAGAAGGCGTTTGACAGGGTGGACCATGGTTACCTCATAGCCACTCTGCAAGCGTACGGCTTTGGCCCACAGTTTGTGGGCTTTATAAGAACGCTGTACGCCTCTGCAGAGTGTTTACTTAAAATCAATTGGTCCCTAACAGCACCTTTGGTATTTGGACGAGGGGTGCATCAAGGATGTCCCTTGTCTGGACAGTTATATGCACTGGCCATTGAGCCTTTCCTCTGCCTACTGAGGAAAAGGCTCACAGGGCTGGTGCTAAAAGATCCAGACATGCGGATTGTCCTTTCAGCTTATGCTGACGATGTGCTCCTCGTGGCCCAGGATCCAGTTGATCTTGAGCTGGCAAAACAGTGCCAGGAGGTATATTCAGCTGCCTCCTCCGCTCAGATCAACTGGTCCAAATGCACAGGCCTTTTAGAGGGTAATTTACAGGTGGACTCTTTGCCTCCCACGTTTCGTGACATCACGTGGGAGGCAGATGTCATTAAATATCTGGGGGTCTACCTGTCCGCTGCGGACGCTTCCGTCCCAGACAACTGGAGGGAGTTAGAGGGCAGTGTCCTCTCTCGTCTGGGATGATGGAGGGGTCTAGCAAAAATGCTTTCCCTTAGGGGGCGGACTCTAGTGGTGAATCAGCTGGTGGCTTCTCAGATCTGGCACCGGCTGATTTGTCTGAGTCCGACCCCCGAGTTTGTCACCAATATCCAGAGGAATTTGTTAGATTTCCTCTGGATGGGAAGGCATTGGGTCTCTGCAGGGGTGGCAAGTCTGCCTTTGGTGGAGGGTGGACAGGGAGTAGTTTGTGTGTGCTCCCAGTTGTCCACCTTCCGCCTTCAGTACCTGCAGAGATACCTATATGCAGATCCCTCTCCGCAGTGGTGCGCACTGGCATCCAGCTTTTATCGCCAGTTGCGCAACCTGGGGTATGACCGGCAATTATTTCTGATCAGGCCCGAGGGGTTTGGGAGAGACCTCTCTGTGTTGACGGCATACTACCAGGAAACCCTCAAGGCCTGGAGCATGGTCTCCGTGACCAGGCAGGGCGTGCCTTTGGGGGATGAAATATTCACAGAGCCCCTGCTATTTAATGCAGCAGTGGGGGCTCCAATGTTACAGTCCCCCAGTATCATCCGCCGCCTTAGTCATGCACGGATGACCCGAGTCGGGGATCTCCTGGAATACGGGCGTTCTGATTGGGTGTCACCCCAGGAGCTTGCGCTCCGTTTGGGATATGTGACGCCCAAAGTCTCAGGGCGCTTGCTCCAGGAGATTAGAGATGCCATCTCCCCCGACTCGCGCACCTTCCTTCGCGGGGCTTTGCAGGCCGGAGTGCCACATGCACCTTTCAACACCCCTTCTCCGGCTGTTTGCATTGGACACAAGCCCCGTGTTTCCCCTCAGGCTCCTCCTGTCCCCAACCTCTCGAGGTTGAGGGAGATACCCTTGGCATGCTTTCGCGGCATGCCGAGGAAGAGCTTATATTCTCTCGTGCTCCATACAGTGCACTTCCTTGCCCTCGTGACCCGTCCCGATACCATCTGGAGGCGGGTCCTACCAGCTGACGAGGGCAAGAGGCCCCGGTGGAGGGAACTTTATTCTGATTTAGTTCCACGACCCACCGGGGACTTGAGTTGGAGAGTGCTCCATGGTGCACTGAGCACGGGAGAGTACTTAGCTAAATTCACGGACTCTCCCTCCACTTGTCCATTCTGTGGCAAGGGAGAGTCCGTGTATCATGTTTATTTTAGTTGCGCCAGACTGCAGCCCCTCTTGTCACTCTTGAGGGGCCTCCTCCTGCAGTTCTGGCTGCATTTCTCCCCTCACATTTTAATTTTTGGGCGCCCAGTGTCCCGGGGCAATAAGGCCAGGGACCTCCTCGTCAACCTGCTCCTGGCATTAGCCAAGTTGGCTATATATAAGTCCAGGAAGCAGTGTTTGATAGGGGGGGTTCCCTTGTCACCTGAGGCCATGTTCCGGGTGCTGGTGCGCTCCCGTATCCGGGCAGAGTACCACCTGGCTTTGTCTACTGGGGGAATGGATGAGTTTGTCTCCCAGTGGGCTGTAGATGGTGTGCTCTGCTCGGTATCCCCCCATCCGGTTTCTTTTTCTTTCAACCTCCTAATATGATTTTTATTTCGTTTACAGAAAATGTTTTCTCATAATTTTAAAATACACTGTGCCAAGTTCAACCAATCCAGTCTAGTTGGGGTACCAACAGTCCACATTTAAAAAACCCCAACTATTTTTTTATTAAATCTAAGTGCATTTGCATAACCGTCAATCAACGTTCATTTGCTTGACCGCTACCCATAGTGTGTGTCCTGCTTACAAGTACTGTGCCAAGTTCAACCAATCCAGTCTAGTTGGGGTACCAACAGTCCACATTTAAAAAAAAAAGACAGGCAGAGGCAGGACACCCCGCAGAGGCCGATATCCAGCGGCGAAACAATATGCCAGTGAGGCGCTTGATTTGTGACAGCCCCACACATTGGAATTCAACACTCCTAATGTTCGACCGCCTGCTCCAACAAAAAAAAGCCATTAACGAGTATTTGTATGACCGGGGTGCTAGGACAGCCTCTGCGGAGCTGGGGATTTTTTTGCCACGTTACTGGACGCTCATGCGCAATGCCTGTAGGCTCATGCGTCCTTTTGAGGAGGTGACAAACCTTGTCAGTCGCACCGAAGGCACCATCAGCGACATCATACCATTTGTTTTATTCCTGGAGCGTGCCCTGCGAAGAGTGCTGGATCAGGCCGTAGATGAGCGTGACGAGGAAGAGGGAGAGTTGTGGTCACCATCACCACCAGAAACAGCCTTATCAGCATCGCTTGCTGGACCTGCGGCAACGCTGGAAGAGGATTGTGAGGAAGAGGAGTCAGAGGAGGAATATGGCTTTGAGGGGGAGGAGGAAGACCAATTACAACAGGCATCCCAGGGTGCTCGTTGTCAACTATCTGGTACCCGTGGTGTTGTACGTGGCTGGGGGGAAGAACATATCTTCAGCGAGATCACTGAGGACGAGGAATGGGACATGACTAGCTCGGCATCCAACCTTGTGCAAATGGAGTCTTTCATGCTGTCGTGCCTGTCGCAGGACCCTCGTATAAAAAGGCTGAAGGGGAACGACCTGTACTGGGTGTGCACACTACTAGACCCCCGGTATAAGCAGAAAGTGCCTGATTTGTTACCAAATTACCGCAAGTCAGAAAGGATGCAGCAGGTCCAAAACAAATTAACAAGTATGCTTTACACAGCATATAAGAGTGATGTCACAGCACAAGGGCAATATAACAGATAACAGGGGAAGAGGTGAAAGTAATCCACCTCCCACGACCACGCCGGCAAGGACAGGACGTTTAAAAGACGTGTTGTTGATGGAGGACATGCAGACCTTTTTCAGTCCTACGCATCGCATCAGCCCTTCGGGATCCACCCTCAGAGAACGACTTGACCGACAGGTAGGAGACTACCTCGCCTTAACTGCAGATATCGACACTCTGAGGAGCGATGAAACCCTTGACTACTGGGTATGCAGGCTAGACCTGTGGCCTGAGCTATCCCAATTTGCAATTGAACTTCTGGCCTGCCCCGCTTCAAGTGTCCTGTCAGAAAGGACCTTCAGTGCAGCAGGAGGTTTTGTCACCGAGAAGAGAAGTCGCCTAGGGCAAAAAAGTCTAGATTGCCTCACCTTTATAAAGATGAATGAGGGATGGATCCCGAAGGGACTGACACTGGGCGATACATTCGACTGAAAAAGGCCTAATGAGATGAGCTGCCTTCGGCTATAAATGGTCCACACGCTGCTGTCTGTTATCTGTGAATGCCAGATGACTTGCGTGAATTATCCGCCACCAACTAGGGTTCAAGAAGAGGCAATGTTTTATGGCACTTTCTGCCTGGGGAACAAAGGTCAATTTTTCTGGCCGCTGCAACAGCAGCGGCTGCAACAATATCTAATTTTTGAATTTCAATTTTTATGCCAGAAGGCGTAAGGCATGTAATGGAAAAGAAAGCATATTGAACAGTCTTGCATAACACAACAGTTGTGCAAAAATACATATTTACAATGAAGACATTTTGTTAAAATTAGGTGGCTAGGCCTTCTTTTTTTTACTTTTTTTGGTTAATACATTTTCTTTTTTTTTACTGTGATTGCAATTTTTAAGAGAAACCTAAGACATGTTAAAACAGACAATAGTAAAGTCCTATTATCTATCATCACTCCAGCAGTAGTCTATTATTTACAATATCTAACCTGCTCAATCGCCCTTGGGTTACCCTAGGGCAGGCTTCAGTAGGCGACCTCTCCTTTCCTCGGATAATTTTGCCGCCGGTTGCTTCTGAAGGGTCTCCTCCAGGGCTCCCCCACTCCGGTCCTTCCCCCCGAGTCGCTTCAACCATTAACAAATGTTTTATTATATTAGGGGGGCACTAAATGGGGATGTTATCCAGGGATCCCAAATTGTCTGGAACTGGGTGATTCTATCCAAGACTACATGGTTAAATCTCTCGTTGAGCAGTAAATAGTTGATTTTTTTTATTAATTCCTGAAAGTTTTAATTTGGGGTTTTCCAACTACTAGCTATGTGTATTTTTTCTTTCAAAAAATGTTTTATTAGGTCAATCTTAAACATTTTAGAAGCTAGTAAGCATGTTTCTTCCCATAGTCTTATGACTGCCGAACACTCCCACCAGACATGAATAAATGTAGCCTCATTACCACTGTTCCTAAAACATGAGCTGCTCCGTTTTGGATCCCATTTATTAGCTTAAAAGGAGTAATATATGTCCTGTGTAGGACCTTTATTGAAGTCTCAAGCAGACTATAATTTAAAGATCCCCTACTTAAGCCTTGCCAACTTTTATCCCATGTGCTATCTGCCAACTTGGTGCCCAAATCTCTCTCCCAGGCTTTGGTATAGTCTGGTTTGTTTGCCCATGAGTTTTCATTAAATAGTTCATACATGAGGCTAATAATACCAGGCTGAAAGGGGGAATCCCTACATTTTTTGAGTAGCCAGGTGTTTCTTTGGGGGGTTCCCCTACCACTTATCGTATATATAAAATGATGTATCCTGCAAAAATTATAGTGTTCAGCCAGGGGTAAATTGTATCTATCTCTCACCCACTCAAAGGTCATTATTTTGTCGTCATGCCACCATGGACCAACCCTTAGTAGGTTCTGAGACTTCCACCAACTGAGAGAGCTTTCCGGAAGATGTATCTTAAAGTGGGGATTGGGTACGATAGGGGTAAGATCGGATACCCGAGTGTCCAGTTTTTGTGTCCAGTTCATCTCCGTCCATATTTTTAATGAGTGCTTAATCAATGGGTTTTTCAAGTTTCTCAAAAAAGTATACAGGCCTGGAATCCATATTACTGTATCCCATGTATAAGGTGACATGCTTACATTTTCCATAAATACCCAGAGCGGCTGATGTGTTTTGGAGAATGCGACAGAGGAATGAAAGCCAGCTGGTCCCTACCCTCTTTTGGAAAGACTATAGGTCGGCCTGATTCAATTAAGGGGGCATAGGTTCTCCATTTAGTATAGCGTTAAACAAAGATGTTAGGTGCGGGGGTAAGCAAGGGCTCAAATTTCTTATAGTACAGATGAGTAAAACCGTCTGGCCCTGGGGACTTGCCAAATTTAAGATCTTGGATTGTAGATTTAACTTCCTCTTGGGATATGTCTAGGTTCAAGCTGTCCAATTGAGGTACAGGTATTTTGTGGACTTCTTGCTGTAGTAGGAAGGACTCTATGTCAGATCCGCTGCAGCGGGATTGGGATGAATATATGGTCTGATTGAAGTTTTGAAATGTTTCTTGGATAGCATTGGGGCTAAAGGAGATTTGGCCATCAGGTAGTCTAAAGATATCGTATATTATGTCCTCTCTTGGGGGGTAAAGACACTAATAATTCCTCCAATAAAATACTGCTTTTTTTTTTGTGGGTAAGGTCCCTGATTAGCCCCTTGGGTTATCTGTTAAAAAGAGTGGTGCAGAGACTGTGGGGGCTGTTAGCCTCCTTGTCCCTGTGTGGCCGTTTAGAATCCCTGCTGCTGCATGTTTCAGCTTTATTAAGGTGTAATTGTACAGCGTTTGACTTAAGTAGCTGCCTGTGCTGGGTCAGTTTGGCTTAATTGCTGGGCCCTTTTCCTGCCAAGATGGCGACCGTCAGTCCATGGGCCTCTATGTCCCCTTCACTACCTTTGTCCCCGCTTGTGTGCTTATTTGGGATGGCCCCCCTTTATATCTCCGGCCCGTGGCCTTGTAAGGGTCGCCCCTCTCAATCTCTGAGTGTGGATATGCAGGGATGGGGCGTTGAATCAGGCCTACCTTCTTCTCTGCTCGCTGCAAGATCAACAATACCTAATTTTTCAGGCATGTGTACATGCCTAATTTTTCTGGCCTCTGTGCTGCACTGTGGCTTCAACAACCAAACCCCAAAAAAAGGCACATAACAGGGATTAAACTGATAGGAGTAGTACTACTTAACACACCACTCATATCTGGTGTAACAGTAGTGTACATTTAAAACCAAAAAATTTTTTTCTACTGTAATAGATTGCATAGCAGTTAGTTGTCTGCAAGCGTGTGTGTCAGACCAACAGCGTCTACTATATCCAACTTCTGCAAGTGCACAGTGCCACTCATATCTGTTGTCACAGTAGCTTGGACGCATAGTACCGATCTGTCAAAACCTGTAATGATGAATGAGGTCTAGAGTAGCCTGGTTCCCTTATCCTCTACAGGTTGAGAGCTAATGTTTTGGTGACTCCAGACCAACACATGAGTACAAGCAGCACATAAACTCAAAGCCGCCATCCTCCTCCTGGTGCAGCATCATAAGCCACATCAACCACTGCTGTCCTCCTTGCCCTCTCTCAACCATCCGCCACTCCGTCTCTCGCCTTGAGCAGTTCCTGCTCATCTGCCCATAGTCAGGTGCCTGTAAAGGACATGTTTGAGCGTAAGAAGCTAATGTCTCAAAGTGCCCCAAAAATGAAGTGATACGACCAACAAAGCATCTTTTTCCATCTCCCGGTTCTAAAATACAGGCCTTATACACGCCCCCTGATAGGTAACGTAACAAGTATTAAACTGATAAGAGTAGTACTTACAAACACGTCACTCCAATCTGGTGGCACCTTTGACTGCACGTGCCGTGCCCCAAAATTGAAGTGATACGACCAACAAAGCATCTTTTTCCATCTCCCGGTTCTAAAAATCCAGGCCTTATACACGCCCCCTCATAGGTAACGTAACAAGTATTAAACTGATAAGAGTAGTACTTACAAACACGTCACTCCTATCTGGTGGCACCTTTGACTGCACGTGCCGTGCCCCAAAATTGAAGTGATACGACCAACAAAGCATCTTTTTCCATCTCCCGGTTCTAAAAATTCAGGCCTTATACACGCCCCCTGATAGGTAACGTACAAGTATTAAACTGATAAGAGTAGTACTTACAAACACGTCACTCCTATCTGGTGGCACCTTTGACTGCACGTGCCGTGCCCCAAAATTGAAGTGATACGACCAACAAAGCATCTTTTCCATCTCCTGGTTCTAAAAATCTAGGCCTTATACACGCCCCCTGATAGGTGCTGTAACCGTTTTAAACTGATAAGAGTAGTACTACTTAACACCACCTTATAATAATGCAGAGAGAGGCAATGCATTGAGAGGAGTCTGAAGAAGAGGAGTCAGAGGAGGAAGGTGGCTTTGAGGAGGTGGAAGACCAAACACAGCAGGCGTCCCAGGGGGCTTGTTGTCACCTTTCGGGGACCCTTGGTGGCTGGGTGGAGGAAGAGACCGTCAATGACATCAGTGAGGACAAGGAACGGGACATGGCTAGCTTGGTATCCAACCTTGTGCAAATGGGAAGTTTGCGGTTGTGCAAATGGACTGTTTGTGGTTGTTTGCGGTGCGTTAAACGGGGAGTTTGGTCTGTCACTGTGAAGCGGGCCTAACCCTTACACTACCTGATCGATACAACATCATACCTGATGTTTTAAAGCACGTTATTCCAAACAATTTAGGAATGTTAGGTAATTTATGCCCTTTATGACTTAAAAACCAGACTCTGTATCAACTATGTAATTTTCCGTGGGAGTTTTGCCATGGATCCCCCCTCCGGCATGCCACAGTCCAGTTGTTAGACCCCTTGAAACAACTTTCCCATCACTATTGTGGCCAGAAAGAGTCCCTGTGGGTTTTAAAATTCGCCTGCCCATTGAAGTCTATTGCGGTTCGCCGATGTTCGCCGGTTCGCGAACATTTGCGGCGGTTCGCGTTCGCGGTTCGCGAACCGAAAATTTTAGGTTCGCGACATCACTATATATGAGGCATTGAGTTTTTTGTCTGCAATTTTTTATAATTCCATTGTGCCATTGTGTATTGATTATTAATAAAAATGTTTAGCCCTCATTCATTTTTATTTATTCTGGTGCTCTAGGGAAAAATACATTATGTTCTACCAAATTCCTAACTTTCGTCTTGGGAACTACTAGGCAGCTGCAGATGTTTCCTTCCTTTTTATGCTATGTGGCTTTAAAACCATTGGGAATATGTTTTGAAAAATTCATGTTGCGTTTTTTCAGGCAAGTACATTGTGTTTTAATGACTCTGTTGCTGGAAATACCTTGTTTAAACTACCTTTGAACAAGTAAAATATCAGTAGCAATTTTTTAAACTGTTCTCTTAGAATTTATGGTAGCTGACATGTTTCATTAAAAAAGTCTCTGTAGTCATACAGGTCATGGTAGAATTTCTGCGGCTAATTGTCCTACTTCCAGAGAAACCTACATAGAGAATAATGTTTAATAGATTACCAATATCTTACTAATACTAATACAAGAAATTAGTTACCAGCTATTTATAGGGTTCTACTGCCAAAAATCATTAGAAAAAACTCCATAACTATTCAACACTAAAATAAACAAGGACAAAATCATACCAGCAGTGTACAAGCAAGTAAATATTCAAGAATATTCTCAGTATCAGGGATCCCTGTCATAACACCATAGCTAATGAGAATCTTGTTTATTTGGATCTGCATTGTTTTGAATGACAATTTATATATCTTACATTATTAGATAACCCCTAATATAGAATCTAAACTGATTAGGTAGGGAGAGTATGCAGCATTAGCACTGTTCTCGCTGATCACTAGACCAATAAGTATGTTTTATTTTAATATTTTGTTCTGTAATCTACAGTGAACCTCTGTCTTTTCAGCACCCATATAATTGTAATGCTAACCTAACTTCAATTAGCTGTCACATATATAGTTGTGAGCGTACGAGTTGTTGCTAACGCTGCGGGCTCGCGTAGCGAGCCCGCGGCCCTCGCAAAGCGAGGGCACTGCGCCAGGTTCTCAGTTGCTGGCATGGAGCGCCGCAGGCGCTCCATGCCAGCACCTGAGGACCTCGCAAAGAGAGGGCTTCAGTTGCAGCAACTGCGACCCTTGCAAAAATTCACAACCCAAATTCGCAACCCAAAGAACTGCGAACCTCGCAAAGTTCACAGTCGCACCCAAACAGCACGACACACACATTACGACACTCGCAAACAACATACGACACCACGTTCACACACATTTCCGGCCTCGCAACACTCGGACGCAACTCCGCGAACATTACAAAATTCAAAACACAATACATACACACAGCACATACATAAAAAGCTTACCTACACCAAGAGGAAGCACCCACGACTTCAAAAATGCAACTTACAACTTAATTGCACTCAAAATAAAAAAGTTTAGACACTAAATAATTTGCTAAGCGACACAAAAAATGGCCGACGAATAAAACGAAAACGAGGCTACACATGCAAACACCATACGAGACACGTTACCACACATTACGACCTCGCAAACATCAGACGCAACACGCCGACATACAAACATTTAAAACTTAAGAAATACACACAACAAACACATAAAAAGCTTACCTACAGCAAGAGGAACCATCCAGCACCTCAAAAAAACAAGTTACATCTACATTTAAATCAAAATAAAACACTTTAGACACTAATACCATCGCTAAGCGAGAGAAAAAAATGGCCGACGAACAAAACGAAAATGAGGCTTCAGACGTAACTATACTACACTTACTCGCAATAATGAAACACATACTATGCGGAACGTATCACAATCATATTAAACACCATTTTGAACAGTACTACGCACAAAATGGCGGATGGAACGCAAATTGTAAGCTGGAACGCAAATAGCGCATGCGTATTGCGTTCTAATGGTCTCACTTTCCAGAACTTTCTACAAGTTTATAAATACTGCCTATTTTACACAAAAAAATACATTTCTCCTCAGGTGATGAATGGAGTGACTTCAGAGATAACTGCTGCTTTTACTTGAGAAGAGAATTCTTTACTAATTTACTACTTTACATTGTGCAAATTACAACTGAGAGGTAAGCTATAATATATTACATTTTATTATCAGTACAGGTCAAAAAAAATAAATAGGAAAATGTGATTTATGTAGTGACATATATGGCACATTTATGTGTATAGGCCCACAAAAAAAATACGGTTCATTTAACAAAACAACCAAACAGTGGTTTATGTATAGTGACATGTGACACGCACATATATGTCTATAATGTATAGTGACATCTGACACGCACATATATGTCTATAATGTATAGTGACATGTGACACGCACATATATGTCTATAATGTATAGTGACATGTGACACGCACATTTATGTGTATTGCCCCTGCATAGTGACATGTGACACGGACATATATGTGTATCATGTACATTGACATGTGACACACACATTTATGTGTATTGCCCCTGCATAGTGACATGTGACACGCACATTTATGTGTATTGCTGCCACTGCAACAAAATTAGCTTAAAACAAAATCATTAAACAACTACATTTAAATGACATTAGATGTCATGTATACTGATATGTGACACGCACATATATGTGTATCATCTATAGTTACATCTCACACACAGACATTTATGTGTGTTGGAAAAAAAAAAATATAAGGTTAATTTAACAATTTAAATATGATTCATGTATAGTGATATGTCACACGTACACAAAATAATTACATTAAACTATGGAATGTGCTTCATGTATGTGACATATGTGTGTAGCCCCCACCAAAAAATAAGGTCAATTGAAAATAATTACAGAAGTATATTTAAATGACATTAATTTACTGCAATTCAATAGATCATATAAAGCTGAATCTTTCTATTTCTTTTAATATTCAAACAGACTCTGCATCAACAGCGTCACTCAACAATTTGCACCGTGCATTGTGAAGCACAATCCCTTTTAAAGAACACATACAAAGAACAACAGGTAAGACACAACAAGACATTACATGCTCAAAAGGCCATGGTTTGCTAGATGAAAAATTATAAATATACAAATAACTATTTCACTTTCTTTTTCAAACAGACACTACAAGAAGACCGGCGGATTAAGATTGGCAGGAGGGGACCCTCTGTCATTCGACACTTCAATCAAGATAAAGTATTAAGTATAAAAAAGAAAGAACCATGAGCCTCATTCAATTGCGAGTTGCTCAATTGAATAGGGCTCTATATAAGCACATAACATATTTTTTATACAGAGCTTTTTAGTTACTGAACTTCTAACCACAATCAAGGTCTTCAATAACTAAAAACTTCACTCAATAAATATGTTAGGTGCTTATATAGAGCCCTCTTCAATTGGCAAAATTGCAATTCAATGAGGACCTATATATCTTTAATGGCCGAGGGCCTCATTTAAATGTGATTTGCCCATTTTAATAGGGCTCTATATAAGCACAGAGCATATTTTTTAAAGGAACTTTTTATTTAGTGAACACGTTGCTTTTGGATACAAGTTCACTAAATACAAAATTCGGTAAAAAAATATGCTCTGTGGTGATATTGAGCTCTATTCCATTGGCCAAAACACGATTGAATGAGGAGCTGACAATATAACAAATGCAGCAACCAAAGGCCCTCATTCAATTGCTATTTTGAACAATTTAATATGGCTATAAATAAGCACTTTTAGGCCCTTATTCAATTGCCATTTTGCTAATTCTATAGGGATCCAAATAATCACATAACATATATTTTTTAAAGAACTTTTTCGTTAGTGAAAACCTTGCTTTTGGATAGATGCTTAATAACTAAAAACTTCTTTAACAAATATATGTGATGTGCTTATTTAGAACTCTATTCAATTTTCAAAATTGCAATTCAATGAGCGCCTTAGAGTACTATTACATTGTAAAAAATGCAATTCAATGAGGGGCAAACTATGCAACATATGGTACACACAAAGGCCCTCATTCAATTGCAATTTGCCCAATTGAATAGGGCTCTAAATAAGAACATAAAAAATTTTTTAAAGAAGTTTTTAGTTAGTAAAAATCTATCCAAAAGAAAGTTTTTCACAGACTAAAAACTTCTTTAAAAAAATATGCTATGTGCTTATTTAGGGCACGATTCAATTAGCCAAATCGCAATTGAATGAGACCCAAAGTGCTACACACAAAACAGAATTGGAACAAACTCACACAAACACATAGCAAAATAAATTAACTTTCTTATTCAATGTTTAACAACCTATGGGCCTCATTCTATTAAACCGGCCGCAAGGATCTCCTCTTACGGCCGGCCGTAAATCTTGCAACCGGCCGTAAGCTCTGAAATCTAAAAAGTCAAAAATAAATTCAAGACAGCTCTGTAAAGCTCTGTAAATGCTAGAGATCATATTGGGGGACATAAGGATTAAAAGTAACCCACTCTCAAGCTTGGGCGGGTCTGAGGTGCTCCAAGTCCTATGGACTTTTTACATGGATATTTAACGTATATTAAAATAAAAATATTTTACGGATTTGAGTATAGTGGAATTTTGTGCTATTTTTGCTAACACCGAAAATCACTTTATAGTCTTCTCAAAGTGCAGGATGGCTTTATTTGGGCTATATTTCGTGCTTAATTGGTGCTAGCGGGACCTCTTTCCTGCAAGTAAGCTGCAGCTCGGTTTTAGCCTTGCAGAGAGGGTTCCCGGAGCAATTGAATTGCAAATAGGATTTTCTTACGGCCAATTTCCTTGCGGCCGTTTTAGATCAAAGGATTTCCTCCGGCGCGAGCGGCCGCAAGAGATAGCAAGGCGCTGGCCGCAAGCCTGCCGGAATCCCCGGCCGGAGGGGAATAGAATAGCAGAATAGCTTGCAGCCGGTCCTTGCGGCTCCGCAATGGCTGCGGCCGATAATAGAATGAGGCCCTATAAGCCTTACAAAGAAGAATAACAAAAGTGTTGCCCACCTAAAAGGATTGTTCAAAAAATCACACAAACACATAGGAAACTACATTAACATTCTTCTTTAATGTTTAACAACCTATAACCAGTACAATCAAGAATAAATAACTTTAGCACAAGTGGTGTGCACAAAACAGGATTTAAAAAAAATAACACAAACACATAGCAAACTACATTAATTATATTATTTCATGTTTCACAAACTATAACCATCCCAATAAAGGCTAAATAAGGATACCACAAGTGGTGCGCACAAAACTGGATTGTACAAAAACTAACATAAACACATAGCAAAATAAATTTATATTCTTATTTAATATATCACAACCCACAAGCCTTACTAAGAACCTTAAATAAGAATAGCAAAAGTCGTGGGATTGTACAGAAAGTATTAAAAAAAAAAATAGAAAAAAATAACCATAACTGATACAATACAGCCAAATTCATAAATGTTTTACTTATTTAAAAGACATTTCACTCAAACAACATTTTCTATTTTATATTACAACAGATACTGCGTGAAGACAATCGGACGAGGACTTTCTCCACAGGACCAGACCATCGGACGAGGACTTTCAACACAGGACCAGACCAGCGGACGAGGAATTTCAACACAGGACCAGACCATCGGACGAGGACTTTCACCAAAGGACCACAACATCGGACGAGGGCTATCGCCATAGGACCACACCATCGGACCAGGACTTTCAACAGAGGACCAGACCATAGGACCAGGATTTTACACAGAGGACCACACCATCGGACGAGGACTTCCAACAGAGGACCACACCATTGGACAACGATTTTCAACCGAGGACCAATAAACATTCGGATTTAAATCACACTTCAACCAAGGTACAGTATAATAAGTACAAAAGGAGAAAACTAAAGAAACAGCTTTCAGTTGCATCCGTGTCAACAGAAAAATAAAAAAATAAATGTACTATCTCCCTTATTCTATTTAAGTTGCCACTATGCAATACATAGCTCAATAACCACATCAATGTATTTTTTAGCAAAGAAGTTTTGCAGTGGTAAATATCTATCCACAAACAACGTTTTTAATAAATAAAAACATTATTTCAAAAAAATATGTTACATGCTTATTTACAGCAGTATTCCATTGGCCAAATTCTTAGTCAGTGAGGACAGGAATTATAATTTTAACTAAATATAACTGATACATTAATGATTTGCCTTTTATTTCAACAATTGTGCACAAGAATCTTTAACAGGAATTACAAATTTAAATATACACAATTACATTTCTTTTTTTTTCCTTTACAGATTAATATGGCTGATAACGAGACCAAAGAAGAGAAGAAAAGACGTCAAACTAGAGAAAGACAAGAGAGATGGGCCGCCCAGCAGACACCTGAGGAGAAAGAAATTTGACGAGAAAAAGAACGCAAAAGACTTGCAAATAAAAGACTATCAGCTGCAAAAATGAAAGATACAACAAAAAAAAAAAAAAAGATAATAAAGCATTTACAAACTGTTCCTCAAACATCAGATGACATTTTACAAGATACCAGTCAAGACAGACCAAAAAAAGCAACTACAAAAACAAAGCATTTACAAAATCTTACTAAAAACTTACAGGACATTTCAACAAAACAAGGACAACATATACCAAGAAAAGCCAAGAAAAAAAACTAAACATTTAGAACCTGTTGTTGAAACATTTCATGACTTTTCACCTGATGAATATGAAAGTCAACATCCGATATGCTTTGCAAATTGTCCTTTACTCAAGTCTTTAGCAGTAGAGGTTCATAGTTGTGGGACATGAGTACTCAATATCAATTTTGTGAGGCTTATTATTTTAAACAGGAGAGACCCAGAGACGGACAATGTATTAGTTGTTGTCAAAAAGGCAAGTTCAAACTTCCAGAAAGGAAACAATTTCCAAGCTATTTACAAAATATTATGACTGAACCTACTTTTCCAAATTACAAAAATTTTAAGACAAACATAAGATCCTACAATAGTGCCATATCATTTGCATCTATGGGGGCAACATTGGCTGCTAATGTACCAGGACATGGTCCTTACTGTTTTAAAGTCCAAGGACAAATTTATCATCGGACTTCACATTTACATCCAGAGCAAGGAGAGCAAAGAAAATTCGCTCAACTATATGTCCTAGATACAATGGAAGCTGTTGACCAACGTATGCAGATGGAAGAAAATAAAAAATGCTTACCCAGTGTTTTCATAGAGCTAAATAACATTATGGACAACAATCCCTACAGTAAAGCATACAAAAAATTGGCAGAAGTAGAAAATGAACAACAACTTCATGCACAAAGACATCAATTACCCATGCCAAAGGTTAATATGGTGCTTAAAAGAGACAGACATACTGATAAACGTCGTTATAACTTGCCAACATCAAATGAAGTTGCAATGGTCTTTCAGAATGATGAAGGAGAACCACCATTTCAAAGAGACATTAGAGTATATCCCAGAAATGAGGAGCAACCATTTATTAATATTAATATCTTAAGTCCAAATTTAGATCCAATGACATATCCCATCTTTTTCCCACATGGAGAAGCAGGTTGGCAACCAAAATTAACCCTTCCCAGTTACCCAAATGCTAAAGCCAGAATCCGAAATAATGCTTCTATGCTTGAATTTGAAGTAGCTAAAATTGCCATTTGAGATGAATTTAATCCAATTTTATGTGGTGGAAAACTAACACAACAATGGATTATTGATTCATATTTGCAAGTTGAGGCAAATAATTTAAACTTTATAAAATATCAACAAGATAAACTATGTGTAGAACAATATTGTGGACTCATGGACTATGTTGCTGACGTGGCTACAAGCAGAGACATGACAGCTGGCAAAGCCATCATTTTACCATCTTCCTTTCAAGGATCTCCTTGAAATATGAGAGAAAGATACAATGATGCTATGGCTATTGTGACAAAATTTGGAAAACCAGATTTATTTGTGACATTTACATGTAATCCACAATGGCCAGAAATTAATCAAAATCTACTTCTTGGACAAAGTGCTTCAGATCGACCAGATTTAGTAGCCAGAGTTTTTAAGATCAAATTAAATGAATTAATACGTGACTTCACTATAAATCAGTTATTTGGCAAATGTCTTGCTTATGTATATACCAAAAAAGAGGCCTTCCACATGCACATCTTCTCATAATACTTCAAGAGAAAGATAAATTAGATACTTCGGACAAAGTGGATGCAGTCATAGTTGCTGAACTACCAGATCCAGAACTATATGGTAGACTATATGAGATTGTTACTCATCGCATGATTCATGGACCCTGTGGAGACCTTAATCCACAATCACCATGTATGGAAAATAATAAATGTTCAAAAGATTTTCCAAAAGATTATAGAGACAAAACATATGCAAATTGTGATGGATATCCACTTTATAAAAGAAGAGAAGGAGATAGTGCCATTATTCATGGAAAAAAAGTGGACAATAGATATGTAGTACCCTAAAATCCACATTTACTCATGAAGTACAATGCCCACATCAACGTAGAAGCCTGCACTTCCATCAAATCCATTAAATATGTCTACAAATATATTTACAAAGGCTATGATGCAGCTACTGTAGTCGTCAAAAGTGCAGACAACCCTGAATGTAGTGAGTTAGTACATGATGAACTTGCATCTCATGTAGATGCTCGCTATGTCAGTGCACCAGAAGCTATGTGGCGGCTTTTAAAATTTGAAATGCATGATAGATCACATGCAGTATATAGATTAGCAGTACATTTGCCACAACGACATTTAGTCTATTTCCATGCTGGAAATGAAATGAATGCATTGGCCCAAAGTGAAGATCGTCACACTACACTAACTGCATGGTTTGCATTAAATTCAAATGATGCTCAAGCAACACAATACTTATATATTGAAATTCCATATCACTATGTTTTTGTGAATGGATTATGGAGACCAAGAAAAACCAGAGGCAATAAAATAATTCCACGAATTTACACAGTCAGTCCAAGAGATGTTGAACGATTTTGCTTACGGATATTACTTTTAAATGTTCCAGGAGCACAAAGTTTTGAACAATTGAATCCTTCCATTTAGCTGCAAGACGTAGAAACTTACTCGCTGATGATACAGAGTGGGAAAGATGTTTAGAAGAAGCAGCACAATGTCAAATGCCACGACAGATGAGAGAACAATTTGCTTTTATTTGTATCTTCTCAAATGCTCCAAATGCATTAGCTTTGTGGGAGACTTTTAAAAGTAATATGGCTGAAGACTTTATGCGACGATACAATGAACCCATTGCACACTTAAAAGCGTTAATGGAAATCCAAGAAGTCTTTTTAACTCATGGATTAAGTTGTGCAAGTTTTAATTTGCCTGATCCAGGTCTTATAGATGACATAAACTTTGAAGACTATGACATTCAACTACAAGCAGAAAGAACACAAGAAAGACTTGCAACTTTAAATACACTACAATTGCAAGCATTTCATGCCATTAAAAATGCAATAGATGATGACATGGTGACAGAGCGTTATTTCTATCTTGATGGACCTGGCGGATCAGGAAAAACCTATTTGTACAATTTATTAATGAGTTCAGTACGAGCACAAGGACAAATAGCAATGGCGTTTGCCACTACTGGAATTGCTGGACTTTTATTAGAAGGTGGAAGAACTGTTCATAGTGGATTTAAACTGCCAGTGCCTATTTTAGAAAATTCTGTGTCAGATATTCGCATGACATCCTTACAAGCAAAGAAATTTAAGAAATGTAAATTAATTATAATAGATGAGGCCACAATGATGTCATGCTATGCCCTCCAATGTATTGACCGTTTGCTTCGTGAAGTCATGGATAATATTTTTCCATTTGGTGGAAAGGTAATGTTGTTGGGTGGCGATTTTAGACAAACATTACCTGTTGTTGTACATGGAAATCGAACTGACATTATCGAAACCTGTATCAAGTCAAGCACAGTATGGAAACATTTTACCCATCTTCAACTGAAACAAAATATGAGATCAGAAGGACAAAATGATTTCAATGATTGGCTTATTAAAATTGGAGAAGGCAGAACAGAAAAAATACTACATTTAGCTGACGACACTGTAGAGATCCCACCTCAGATGATTTGTCAACAAGATATTATATCGGCAATATTTGAAGGGAGCATCAATAACGAAGAATATTCCGAACTTGCCAACCAAGTCATACTGACGTGTAAAAATAAAGATGCATTAATCCTCAATAATGAAATCTTAAAAAAAATTAATGCAACACAAAGAAATTATCACAGTGCTGATTCTGTACTTGCTGATGACAATGAAAGTCAGGCTAACTTTTCGACTGAATTCATAAACTATCTAACTCCTTCTGGAATGCCACCACATATTTTGCAGGTAAAGAAAGGTGCAATTATCATGTTACTGCGAAATATGAACCCCATAAAAGGCCTATGCAATGGCACAAGATTAATTGTTCAACAATTAAGGGACCATTTTATAGATGCTGAAATTTTAACTGGGACCCATAAAGGAGAGAGAGTTTTCATACCAAGAATAGATTTAGCACCAAGTGAAAGTAGTCTCCCTTTTATACTTCAAAGAAGACAATTTCCCATTATTATGGCATTTGCCATGACCATTAATAAATCACAAGGTCAAACTTTCAAATCTGTGGGTATTTTTTTGGAAGAACCAGTATTTGCACATGGTCAATTGTACGTTGCATTGTCACGGTGCAAAAATCCACAGGCTATTAAAGTTTACATTGAAAAAAATGAAAGTCAAGGTGATTTATTAGTAGATGGACGTATTTTTACTAAAAACATTGTCTACTATGAAGTACTATAACTTTGCAGGATACAAACTAAAGCCATGCAAACATTTTGGAAAAGCATTCAAAAATACATAACAATTTGTTGTTTAATTCAGTCATAATTAATGGAAGTAATGTTTATGGATAATTCGCCTCACTAAATACTTGCCTTGCATTTTTAAGAAAAATTATGTTACAATGTTAACTCACTGTGTTAATGTTTCTAATGTTACAAGTTTAAAAACAATATTTATAAGTTATTTCATCAAACAGATTATTAAATTAATGTTAAGAGCTCAAGCACCTTTTAAGTCACAATGTAAATATTGTCTGTTATCTTAAGATTACTACCTACATTAATGTTTATCGCCAGTTTATGTGATCAGTAAGTAATTACTTTCATTTGGTACGTTTTAATGAGAGTTTTTACTGTATGCCTTCCTATACATTCAATGTATATTCAAATTAACAATTATTCTGATACAAATTGCATGTTAATACTTATTAATTTAAAGTTCAACTGTTTTTTCATTCAAATCTTAATACTTTTAATGAAAAATTAAGTTACAAAATGTATTTACTGTGTTCCTGTTTATAATGTTCAAAATTATATAAATATTTTGTCAACTTCCAAAGTTACATAAAAAATAAAGATCAAGTTTAAAAATATATACATTGAACGTTATTGTTTACATATATTTTAAAATTCATTTTAAAATTAGGGACGTTTCAACAAGGCTTTTTCATTTTTGCTTTCCTCTGGATTCAATGTATATTAAAGTGAACAATTATACATATTCAAATTTCATGTTAAAAAAAACATTACATCAACATTTTACAAAAATACACGTTCATATCACAATACCTACAAGAGTCAAATATATATATAAATAACTAAACAACTTGACAAACATATACATCACATTGCCGTCATTTTTTGACGGGCAAGTCGCTAGTCTAGAAATAAAAACAAGTAGTGTGCAAATTATGCATCTGTTCCAATGTAAAGAAGTAAGTAACATGCTCAGTAGCAGAATATAATTTAAATTAAAAAAAATAAAAAAAACAATGATGCCTTTAGTATATCTATCTTGCTTTTCAGCAAGTGGAATGTCCTATTTCTTGAACTGAAAACAGGGACCATACTGTTATTATTTTGCATTTGTACATCCTAGCTACAAAGGGTTCATAACACAGTTATACAATTGTTATCTATTTTATATTTCCAATCCAAAATAACTGAGTTTTTACATTTATAATTGGACTAACATTTCATTTTACAAGACTTGTTTTAAAGAGGTATCTTCCCTGAATTACAGTTATATTTCATAAAATTTAGATTGAATATTCACAATTTACTACCAACTTATTTAAAAATAGCAATATATAATGCGACATGTTACAAAAGAAGGTTTTGCTCAACATAGGCTCAGTGTAATGGTACTTTTATAGTCACAAATAAATTAGTTATAGTGAACACACACTTGGTGTTATTAGTCATATGAAATTAAACTTTAATATGTATGCTGTGTGTTTTCCAACAGTAATGTGTATTGAATACAAAAATAAAATCGTATGCATATGAATATCACATATAATAGTTGTCAAACTTTGAATCGTCGTCACTCTTTGTGAGCTTGCAAGAACTGTGTCCCTCGTAAATACCACCATTTTGGCACTAGAAAAACGGCTAGGCAAGGAAAAAATGGGCACCGAAAAAAATGAAAACGAGGCTCCACGACCCCGGACCGCCCAGCCACGTAAAACTTACCCAAGAAGGGATACGAGATAAGCTCGGAAACCCGCATTAAACACACATTAACCCTTGCAGTGGGCGTCCCCGATTAACCCCACATTAACCCTCACAGTGGAGGTCCCCAATCATCACCGCTGCAATCAAAATTCAAATTTCCTGCCTTACGGGACATTTAATGACCGTAAAGGTCCTTTAAGGACCAGTAATAACAATTTTTTTTAACACTATCACTCATGGGGCTCTATACAGAGCCCAATCAAACCCTCAATAACCCTGTCACTCATGGGGGTCAATACAGACCCCCATAAACCATTAATTAACCCTTGAAGGGATCCGAGATAACTTCAGAAAACCGCATTAGCCCAACATTAACCCTTGCAGTGGGGGTCCACGATCACACGCGATAGGGGACCCACACTGCAATGAAAATTTAAAAATCCCACCTTACGGGTCCTGTAATAAAAAAATAACCCTATAACGCATAGGGCTCTATACAGAGCCCCAACAACCCCTAAAAAACCCTGTCACTAATTGGGTCAATCCAGACCCCCATAAACCCTTAATTAACCCTGTCACTCATGGGGGTCAATGCAGACCCCCATAAGCCCTTAATTAACCCTGTCACTCATGGGGGTCAATACACCTCCCCTTAAACCCTTAATTAACCCTGTCACTCATGGGGGTCAATACAGACCACCATAAGCCCTTAATTAACCCTGTTACTCATGGGGGTCAATACAGACCCCCATAAGCACTTTAATAACCCTGTCACTCATGGGGCTCAATACAGACCACAATAAACCGATAATTAATCCTGTCACTCATGGGGGTCAATACAGATCCCCATAAGCACTTAATTAACCTTGTCACTCATGGGGGTCAATACAGACACCCATAAACCCCTAATTAACCCTGTCACTCATGGGGTTCAATACAGACCCTCATTATATATATAATTAACCCTGTCACTCATGGGGGTTAATACAGACACCCATAAACCCCTAATTAACCCTGTCACTCATGGGGGTCAATACAGATTCCCATAATATATATAATTAACCCTGTCACTCATGGGGGTCAATACAGACCCCCATAAGCACTTAATTAACCCTGTCACTTCTGGGGTCAATAAAGACTTCCATAAACCCATAATTAACCATGTCACTCATGGGGGTCAATACAGACCACCATAAACCTATAATTAACCCTGTCACTCATGGGGGTCAATACAGACCCCCATTAGCACTTAATTAACCCTGTCAAACATGGGGGTCAATACAGACACCCATAAACCCCTAATTAACCCTGTCACTCATGGGGGTCAATACAGACCCCCATAAGCACTTAAATAACCCTGTCACTCATGGGGGTCAATAAAGACTTCCATAAACC
The DNA here is from genome assembly GCA_027410445.1 of Discoglossus pictus. NCBI lineage: Eukaryota > Metazoa > Chordata > Amphibia > Anura > Alytidae > Discoglossus > Discoglossus pictus. The sequence goes on along the minus strand of CM050164.1, from coordinate 332,573,618 downwards.
CATAATTAACTCTGTCACTCATGGGGGTCAATACAGACTCCCATAAGCACTTAATTAACCCTGTCACTCGTGGGGTCAATACAGACCCCTATAAGTACGTAAGTAAACACGGTCACTTATGGGGGTCAATACAGACCCCATAAACCTATAATTAACCCTTTCACTCATGGGGGTCAATACAGACCCCCATAAGCCAATAAATAACCCTGGCACTCATGGGGGTCAATACAGACCCCCATAAACCTATAATTAACCCTGAAACTAATGGGGGTCAATACAGACCCCCATAAGCACTTAATTAATCCTGTCACACATGGGGGTCAATACATACACCCATAAACCCCTAATTACCCCTGTCACTCATGGGGGTCAATACAGAACACCATAATATATATATATATAATTAACCCTGTCATTCATGGGGGTCAATACAGACACCCATAAACCCCTAATTAACCCTGTCACTCATGGGGGTCAATACAGAACCCCATAAGCACTTAAATAACCCTGTCACTCATGGGGGTCAATAAAGACTTCCATAAACCCATAATTAACCCTGTCACTCAAGGGGGTCAATACAGACCACCATAAGCACTTAATTAACCCTGTCACACATGGGGGTCAATACATACACCCATAAACCCCTAATTAACCTTGTCATTAATGGGGGTCAATACAGACCCCCATAAGCACTTAAATAACCCTGTCACTCATAGGGGTCAATACAGACCCCCATAATCACTTAATTAACCCTGTCACACATGGGGGTCAATACAGACACCCATAAACCCCTAATTAACCCTGTCACTCATGGGGTACAATACAGACCCCCATAATATATATATATATATATATATATATATATATATATATATATATATATATATATTTATATATATAATTAACCCTGTCACTCATGGGGTCAATACAGACACCCATAAACCCCTAATTAACCCTGTTACTCATGGGGGTCAATATAGACCCCCATAAGGACTTTAATAACCCTGTCAATCATGGGGGTCAATAAAGACCTCCATAAACCCATAATTAACCCTGTCACTCATGGGGGTCAATACAGACCACCATAAACCTATAATTAACCCTGTCACTCATGGGAGTCAATACAGATCCCCATAAGCACTTAATTAACCCTGTCACTCATGGGCGTCAATACAGACCACCATAATATATATATATATATATAATTAACCCTGTCATTCATGGGGGTCAATACAGACACCCATAAACCCCTAATTAACCCTGTCACTCATGGGGGTCAATACAGAACCCCATAAGCACTTAAATAACCCTGTCACTCATGGGGGTCAATAAAGACTTCCATAAACCCATAATTAACCCTGTCACTCAAGGGGGTCAATACAGACCACCATAAGCACTTAATTAACCCTGTCACACATGGGGGTCAATACATACACCCATAAACCCCTAATTAACCTTGTCATTAATGGGGGTCAATACAGACCCCCATAAGCACTTAAATAACCCTGTCACTCATGGGGGTCAATACAGACCCCCATAATCACTTAATTAACCCTGTCACACATGGGGGTCAATACAGACACCCATAAACCCCTAATTAACCCTGTCACTCATGGGGTACAATACAGACCCCCATAATATATATATATATATATATATATATATATATATAATTAACCCTGTCACTCATGGGGTCAATACAGACACCCATAAACCCCTAATTAACCCTGTTACTCATGGGGGTCAATATAGACCCCCATAAGGACTTTAATAACCCTGTCAATCATGGGGGTCAATAAAGACCTCCATAAACCCATAATTAACCCTGTCACTCATGGGGGTCAATACAGACCACCATAAACCTATAATTAACCCTGTCACTCATGGGAGTCAATACAGATCCCCATAAGCACTTAATTAACCCTGTCACTCATGGGCGTCAATATAGACACCCATAAACCCCTAATTAACCCTGTCACGCATGGGGGTCAATACAGACCCCCATTATACATATAATTAACCCAGTCACTCATGGGGGTCAATACAGACACCCATAAACCCCTAATTAACCCTGTCACTCATGGGGGTCAATACAGACCCCCATAATATATATAATTAACCCTGTCACTCATGGGGGTCAATACAGACCCCCATAAGCACTTAATTAACCCTGTCACTTATGGGGGTCAATAAAGACTTCCATAAACCCATAATTAACCCTGTCACTCATGGGGGTCAATTCAGAACACCATAAACCTATAATTAACCCTGTCACTCATGGGAGTCAATACAGATCCCCATAAGCACTTAATTAACCCTGTCACTCATGGGCGTCAATACAGACACCCATAAACCCCTAATTACCCCTGTCACTCATGGGTGTCAATACAGACCCCCATTATATATATAATTAACCCTGTCACTCATGGGGGTCAATACAGACACCCATAAACCCCTAATTAACCCTGTCACTCATGGGGGTCATTACAGACCCCCATAAGCACTTAATTAACCCTGTCACTTATGGGGGTCAATAAAGACTTCCATAAAACCATAATTAACCCTGTCACTCATGGGGGTCAATACAGACCACCATAAACCTATAATTAACCCTGTCACTCATGGGGGTGAATACAGACCCCCATAAGCACTTAATTAACCCTGTCACACATGGGGGTCAATACAGACACCCATAAACCCCTAATTAACCCTGTCATTAATGGGGTACAATACAGACACCCATAAACCCCTAATTAACCCTGTCACTCATGGGGATCAATAAAGACTTCCATAAACCCATAATTAACCCTGTCACTCATGGGGGTCAATAGAGACCCCCACAAACACTTAATTAACCCTGTCACTCATGGGGTCAATACAGACCCCTATAATTACGTAAATAACACCGGTCACTTATGGGGGTCAATACAGACCCCATAAACCTATAATTAACCCTTTCACTCATGGGGGTCAATAAAGAGCCTCATAAACCAATAAATAACCCTGGCACTCATGGGGGTCAATACAGACCCCCATAAACACTTAATTAACCCTGTCACACATGGGGGTCAATACATACACCCATAAACCCCTAATTAAACTTGTCATTAATGGGGGTCAATACAGACCCCCATAAGCACTTAAATAACCCTGTCACTCATGGGGTTCAATACAGACCACCATAATATATATATATAATTAACCCTGTCACTCATGGGGTCAATACAGATCCCTATAAGTACGTAATTAACCTCGGTCACTTATGGGGGTCAATACAGACCCCATAAACCTATAATTAACCATTTCCCTCATGGGGGTCAATACAGACCCCCATAAGCCAATAAATAACCCTGGCACTCATGGGGATCAATACAGACCCCCATAAGTACTTAATTAACACTGTAACTCATGGGGGTCAATACAGACCCAGATAAGCACTTAATTTACCCTGTCACTCATGAGGTCAATACAGACACCCATAAACCCCTAATTATCCCTGTCACTCATGGGTGTCAATACAGACCCCCATAAGCACTTAAATAACCCTGTAACTCATGGGGGTCAATACAGACCCAGATAAGCACTTAATTTACCCTGTCACTCATGAGGTCAATACAGACAGCTATAAGTATGTAATTAACCCCGGTCACTTATGGGGGTCAATACAGATCCATAAACCCATAATTAACACTTTCACTCATGGGGGGAAAAACAGACCCCCATGAGCCAATTAATAACCCTGAAACTAATGGGGGTCAATACAGACCCCCATAAGCACTTAATTAACCCTGTCACACATGGGAGTCAATACATACACCCATAACCCCCTAATTAACCGTGTCACTCTTGGGGGTCAATACAGACCCCCATAAGCACTTAAATAACCCTGTCACTCATTGGGGTCAATAAAGACCTCCATAAACCCATAATTAACCCTGTCACTCATGGGGGTCAATACAGACCACCCTAAACCTATAATTAACCCTGTCACTCATGGGGGTCAATACAGACCCCCATAAGCACTTAATTAACCCTGTCACTTATGGGGGTCAATAAAGACCTCCATAAACCCATAATTAACCCTGTCACTCATGGGGGTCAATACAGACCACTTTATACCTATAATTAACCCTGTCACTCATGGGGGCCAATACAGATCCCCATGAGCACTTAATTAACCCTCTCACTCATGGGGTTCAATACAGACACCCATAAACCCCTAATTAACCCTGTTACTCATAGGGGTCAATACAGACCCCTTATAATATATATATATAATTAACCCTGTCACTCATGGGGGTCAATACAGACCCCCATAAGCACTTAATTAACCCTGTCACTTATGGGGGTCAATAAAGACCTCCATAAACCCATAATTAACCCTGTCACTCATGGGGGTCAATACAGAACACCATAAACCTACAATTAACCCTGTCACACATGGGGATCAATACAGACACCCATAAACCCCTAATAAACCCTGTCACTCATGGGGGTCAATACAGACCACCATAATATATTGATATAATTAACCTTGTCACTCATGGGGGTCAATAAAGACACCCATAAAACCCTAATCAACCCTGTCACTCATGGGGGTCAATACAGACCCCCATAAGCACTTAAATAACCCTGTCACTCATGGGGGTCAATAAAGACTTCCATAAACCCATAATTAACCCTGTCACTCATGGGGGTCAATACAGACTACCATAAACCTAAATTAACCCTGTCACTCATGGGGTCAGCACAGACCCCTATAAGCACGTAATTACCCCCGTCACTCATGGGGGTCAATACAGACCCCATTAACCCATAATTAACCCTTTCACTCATGGGGGTCAATACAGACCCCCATAATATATATAATTAACCCTGTCACTCATGGGGGTCAATACAGACCCCCATAAGCACTTAAATAACCCTGTCACTCATGGGGGTCAATAAAGACTTCGATAAACCCATAATTAACCCTGTCACTCATGGGGGTCAATACAGACCACCTTATACCTATAATTAACCCTGTCACTCATGGGGGTCAATACAGATCCCCATGAGCACTTAATTAACCCTCTCACTCATGGGGTTCAATACAGACACCCATAAACCCCTAATTAACCCTGTTACTCATGGGGGTCAATACAGACCCCTTATAATTTATATATAATTAACCCTGTCACTCATGGGGGTCAATACAGACCCCTATAAGCACTTAATTAACCCTGTCACTTATGGGGGTCAATAAAGACCTCCATAAACCCATAATTAACCCTGTCACTCATGGGGGTCAATACAGACCACCATAAACCTATAATTAACCCTGTCATACATGGGGATCAATACAGACACCCATAAACCCCTAATAAACCCTGTCACTCATGGGGGTCAATACAGACCCCCATAATATATTTATATAATTAACCTTGTCACTCATGGGGGTCAATAAAGACACCTATAAAACCCTAATCAACCCTGTCACTCATGGGGGTAAATACAGACCCTCATATTATATATAATTAACCCTGTCACTCATGGGGGTCAATACAGACCCCCATAAGCACTTAAATAACCCTGTCACTAATGGGGGTCAATAAAGACTTCCATAAACCCATAATTAACCCTGTCACTCATGGGGGTCAATACAGACTACCATAAACCTATAATTAACCCTGTCACTCATGGGGTCAGTACAGACCCCTATAAGCACGTAATTACCCCTGACACTCATGGGGGTCAATACAGACCCCATTAACCCATAATTAACCCTTTCACTCATGGGGGTCAATACAGACCCCCATAAGCCAATAATTAACCCTGGCACTCATGGGGGTCAATACAGACCCCCATAAACCTATAATTAACTTTGAAACTAATGGGGATCAATACAGACCCCCATAAGCAATTAATTAACCCGGTCACTCATGGGGGTCAATACAGACCCCATAAACCCATAATTAACCCTGTCACTCATGGGGGTCAATACAGACCCCCATAAGACAATAAATAACCCTGGCACACATGGGGGTCAATACAGACCACCATAAACACTTAATTAAACCTGTTACTCATGGGGATCAATACAGACCCTCTTAAGGACTTAATTAACCCTGCCACTCATGAAGGTCAATGCCGCCCCCATCAGCACTTAATTAACCCTGTCACTCATGGGGGTCAATACAGACCCCCATAAGCACTTAATTAACCCTGTCACTCATGGGGGTCAATACAGACACCCATAAACCCCTAATTAACCCTGTCACTCATGGGGGTCAATACAGACCCCCATAAGCACTTAAATAACCCTGTCACTCATGGGGGTCAATAAAGACTTCCATAAACCCATAATTAACCCTGTCACTCATGGGGGTCAATACAGACCACCATAAACCTATAATTAACCCTGTCACTCATAGGGGTCAATACAGACCCCTATAAGCACTTAAGTAACCCCCGTCACTCATGGGGTCAATACAGACCCCATAAACCCATAATTAACCCTGTCACTCATGGGGGTCAATACAGATCCCCCATAAGCCAATAAACAACCCTGGCACTCATGGGGGTCAATACAGACCTTCTTAATACATATAATTAACCCTGTCACTAATGGGGGTCAATGCAGACCCCCATAAGCCAATAAATAACACTGTCACTCATGGGGGTCAATACAGACCCACATAAACCCTTAATTTACCCCATCACTCATGAGGGTCAATACAGACCCCCATAAACCTATAATTAACCCTGAAACTAATTGGGGGTCAATACAGACCCTCATAAGCACTTAGTTAACCCGGTCACTCATGGGGGTCAATACAGACCCTCTTAAGGACTTAATTAACCCTGTCACTCAGGAAGGTCAATGCCGCCCCCATCAGCACTTAATTAACCCTGTCACTCATGGGGGTCAATACAGACCCCCATAAGCACTTAATTAACCCTGTCACTCATGGGGGTCAATACAGACACCCATAAACCCCTAATTAACCCTGTCACTCATGGGGGTCAATACAGACCCCCATAAGCACTTAAATAACCCTGTCACTCATGGGGGTCAATAAAGACTTCCATAAACCCATAATTAACCCTGTCACTCATGGGGGTCAATACAGACCACCATAAACCTATAATTAACCCTGTCACTCATAGGGGTCAATACAGACCCCTATAAGCACTTAAGTAACCCCCGTCACTCATGGGGTCAATACAGACCCCATAAACCCATAATTAACCCTGTCACTCATGGGGGTCAATACAGATCCCCCATAAGCCAATAAACAACCCTGGCACTCATGGGGGTCAATACAGACCTTCTTAATACATATAATTAACCCTGTCACTAATGGGGGTCAATGCAGACCCCCATAAGCCAATAAATAACACTGTCACTCATGGGGGTCAATACAGACCCACATAAACCCTTAATTTACCCCATCACTCATGAGGGTCAATACAGACCCCCATAAACCTATAATTAACCCTGAAACTAATTGGGGGTCAATACAGACCCTCATAAGCACTTAGTTAACCCGGTCACTCATGGGGGTCAATACAGACACCCATAAATCCATAATTAACCCAGTCACTCATTGGGGTCAATACAGACCCCCATAAGACAATAAATAACCCTGGCACACCTGGGGGTCAATACAGACCCATATAAACAATTAAACCTGTTACTCATGGGGATCAATACAGACACTCAAAAGGACTTAATTAACCCTGTCACTCAAGAGGGTCAATGCAGCCCCCCATCAGCACTTAATTAAACCTGTCAATTATGGGGGTCAATACAGACCCCCATTAGCCAATAAATAACCCTGTCACTCATGGGGGTCAATACAGACCCTCATAAGCCTCTATTTAACCCCATCAGTCCCATAAGGGTATATTATGACCCTTATGGGCCTGTTACAACCAAACAGTAACCACATAAGTGCCATGACGGTCCTCAAGGTTCATCATGACACGAAGTATAAACACATTTACAGAAAATAAATAAACATTCTAAATATTCTAAATATTCTACTCACCTTTCCAGCATGTCCTCGTCCTTCTTCTTTTCTTCTTCTCGGCGCAGCCAATGTTAAAAAGAAACATAACATTAGTACAAATGCATAAACATAAAACAAAATAAAATAAACATAATCTACATTGTACTTACCGCCCAGCGATGTCTCCAGCCTCCTCCTCTTCTGCCCCGCCCTGGAACCAAGGTCTAAAAAAAAAAAAAAAAAAAAAAGGAGATCCGCACTCGCTGACCTTCCCGACGCTAATGAGCCTCCTAGACGCAATGGCGCCTTCTAAATGGTTGAAAATGCTGTCTATCAAATTCAGCCAATCAGAAGGCGCCAATGTGTGAGCCAATCAGAAAGGGATACACCACAAAATCACACTCTGATTGGATAATGCACCTGTCAATCTTTATTTCAACCAATCACAAGGTGCAGATACCTTCAGCCAATCACAATGGAATACACCCCCATAGGGTGATTGGCTGGAGGCATCTGCGCATTCTGATTGGTTGCAGTGACAATAGCCAATCACAATTGGATACACCCCCAAGTAGTGATCGGCTAAAGGCATTTGCACCTTCTGATTGGCTGTTGTCAATGTCAATCAGTATTACAGCCAATGACAAGGTGCAGATGTCTTCAGCCAATCATCCCGTTGGGGTATATCCCATTGTAATTGGCTGATGGCAATAAAGCATTCTGATTGGTTTAAATAAAGATTGACAGGTGCATTATCCAATCATAGTGGGATTTTGGTGTTTATCCCTTTCTAATTTGCTCACACATTGGCGTCTTCTGATTGGCTGAATTTGATAGACAGCATTTTCAGCCAATCAGAAGCCACCATTGCCAATATTCTTCTGGAAAACTCCGTAGGAAACTCATTAGCGTCGGGGAGATCCACAATTGCAGATCTCAGTTCGTTTTTTTATTTTTATTTTTTTATTTTAGACGGCAGATTGTTCCAGGGCCCAGCCGGGGCAGAAGAGGAGGAGGCAGGGGACATCGCAGGGAGGTAAGTACAATGTATATTATGTTTATTTTACTTTGTTTTAATGTTTTTGTCTGTTGTACTAATGTTTTGTAATGTTTTTTTTCAACAGGGGCCACGCCGGAGAAGAAAAGAAGAAGGACGGGGACATGCTAGAAAGGTGAGTAGAATATTTAGAATATTTAGAATGTTTATTTATTTTCTGTAAATGTGTTGTACTAATTTTTTTCCCCCTAGGTTGCTGATCTGAAGGGACATCTGCAAAGGTAAGTGGTCTTAATTATTTTATTTTATCTTAGAATTAGTTTTTTTATATATATAGAGATAGCATTTATTGTATGTTAGATAGGGGGATGTATTTTATATAGATAGGATGTATTGTATACTAGATAGATTGGGTGATGTATTTTATATAGATAGGATGTATTGTATATTAGATAGATTGTGGGATGTATTTTAGATAGATAGTATTTATTGTATTTTATACATAGGGTGTATTGATTGTATGTTAGATAGATAGGGGGTATTGTATTGTATTTGTATTGTATGTATTGTATGTATTCTATATGTATTTTCTTTTCAGATGTGTAATTTTTTTTCTGTAGGGTGGGGGTTGTTGTAATGTATTTTGTTTTCTGTAAGGATCCTTTTTTTATTTTTTGTGACTTGTTTAGAATGTTTATTTATTTTATGTAATGTAGATTTTTTATTTTTGCTCACTAGTTTTTTTTCTTCTGTAATTAGAGTGGTGTGGGGGGGTTATTATGGGGTAGGTAGATCGTGTAGGTAGGTAGTGTAGGTGTTAATAGGTTAGTGTAGAGGGGTGTTAGTTTAGATTTAATGGTTTATTGGAGGGCTATAGTGCAGTGTAGTGTTTATACTCAGTGTCATGAGGGAACTGGAGAACCCGCATAGCACTTACGGGGTAATGTAAGGCTTCTAACTGTCCCGTGAGGGTCTTTAAATATCCTTATGGGACTCATGGGGTTAAATAGAGGCTTATGAGGGTCTGTATAGACCACCATAAGAGACCAGGTTAAAATGGTGTAGTGCTTACACTTTGGGTCTTGAGTTTCCTGGATGACCCTCATGGCACTTATAGTGTTATTACATGCATTCATTAGTGTGTTATAGGGGTCTATATAGTTGAGGCATACAGTACACTCACATTGTGTGGCAAACAGCATTTCAACAATTTTTTTTAAAGCACCCGTCATTTTTGATGGGCAAGTCGGTAGTACTGTAATAATTAGTAACCCCTGAGTCAGAGAAGCTAGCAGCAGATAGGATTTGAAAGTGTTTTTTAGGAAATTATAAATTATAAAATACTTCTGAGCATGACGACAAATCGCAGTTTGACAACTATTATATGCGATCTATATATGATAAATACAATTAAATGCACCATTTATAGGTTCTTAGAAATAAAGTAGTTACAAATAGCAAAATAAAAAAGAGACAAACATAGGCAGCAGATTTCCCACCCCTCCATTTATTCATGCCTAACACAATGGCATTACTGATATATTCTAAAAATATGGTTCCAAAACCTAGTCCTCAAGGGGCACCAACAGTCCAGTTAAACGTGTCCCTACCTGTGTACAGGTTGAATGAGAAAAATGTTTGAGCAGTTACTAGAACACCTGTCCTTAAAAAGTGATATCCTCAATTGCTGATTTGATTATTCATACCCTTATAGCATGTAAGTGCTCATTTTCAAACTATGTTATGTTGCTAAAATGCGTAATCCTTTTTGACACCCATCCATGGGTTTTGGAACGGGATGAGGGGGACAAATCCCCTCAAATTTTTCAATGTGTTTGTTGATGTGTAGCGAAGCAGTTGTATGTTATTTTCATACTATATGCAGTATCTCCCCCCCCCCCTCACATATTTTATTTGGCTCCTACACCTATGTATCCATCAAAGAATTGGATTTGAAAATAATCTTCAGAAGTTCAGCAAAACCCTGGACTGGAACACTGCTTTTTTTAAACATCAGTGGAATGGTTGGCAAAGCAGATAAAATTGATTCTATCAGCCCCTACAATAGTTTACAAATGCATGTTTTTAAAATAGAATTAAAAGCTATATTGCATTTTAATAAATATATTTAAAAATAAGAAAAAGCGCCGCTTAATGGTTAGCTTTAGATAATGGGTAAATCCTACTAAATATGTTATATGTCTTGTATAGTTTTTAAGAAAAATCTAACAGAGGAGAAAAAAAGATGTGATGTTTAATTTGAATATTTATCATTCAAATGATGGTAAATATAAACTGCTTAATCAGTAATATCTCACTGAAGTCTTATAATAAATATTTAAAGTGCTATAAGTAATATGTTGAAAAAAATATATAAGGTAAAGTGCTTAATTAAATAAAGAAGTACTTCTTACAGAAACTTTAAGTACTTCTTACACAAATTTATAAAGTGCTATTTGAAGAAGGTGCTAGCTTATATTTCTATTTAAGTGCTGAAAGAGCTCTGTGTTAATGTTTTGATTATCGATAAAGTGCTAATGTGTTATGTGCTTTTTTGCTTGTAGTTGCTACTACTTAAATAAATGTTTTGGTGAATTTAAATAAATACTCTCCAAATATAGTATATGGGCAATCCTCATATATTCGGAGACCAAAATCATAGAATACCCTTTGTTGACAAATGTGTTGTTAAAAATTATACATTTGGGGAAAAAAAGGTGAATTTAAAACAATAAGGGAATGGCATTTAATCTCTGAGCCTAAGGGCAGATACTGAGTACAATTTTTTTTCTTAATTATAATACTTTTATAGCCTTTTATCTTTTTAGGTTAGATTCTAAAGCTGGTTTATCAGTAAGTTTCAGAGGTTAAACCAAAATGGAATAAACCCACTGCCAGCATCATAGTAAAGAGTAATAAACAATGATAGTAAGAAAAACGATCATAAATAGATCAATAAAGTCAAAAAAGATCAAAAAGATTTGTACAGTACCATGCTTCGCCCCATACTTGCTCAGTTGCGCCACATAGAATAAAATAACACAGGTGGTGTTTGTAGCCTGATCGGTTTCGGCAGGTTAACTGTCTTTGTCAAAGGTTGTGACTTGTTGTGCTCTGTTCGGAGGGCTTTTTATACTGCGAAGTGTGTTTGCACCAGGTAGAGACACGAGACTGACTGAGGCCAATCCAGATTGATATGCGCCATCTTAGTTGTAGTAGAAGGTCTGCACGATATACGTGCCGTTGTAAACGCCATTTTGATTGAGGCAGGTGACACGTGACTCGCTTTTTAGCCAGTCAGGATTCTATGTGCGCCATCTTAGTTATGGCGGAAGTAGCACTCTGTATGTGCTATTATTAGTGCCATCTTGATTGTGGCAGGTTGGCGCTTTTTAGTTAATGTGTTGGAATTCTTGTATCTTGGTGCCATTTTACTTGGGGCAACTTCAATATATTCATCCTGTTATTTCGAAGGTGCCATTTTACTTGAGGCAGCTTTAGTGTGTTCTCAATGTGATTATTCTAATATATAAAGGGCACAAAATACAGCCCATGTTTCAAAGTGACAGCAGTATTAATTCACCTACTTTGATGTGATACAGGGACGTGAACACACGACAACAATAGCATATGACTGACTTAGTAATTTATCACATTTTAATACAATAGCGCCATTCTGCTGCAACCAAGTCGGCATCAACAAGATTTTACTCAAGTATTGCACTCTTACAACTAATGAAGGCGCATAAAAAATGCACGACTGTCTGAATAAGATGGTCATGGCTCTTGAAGTGACAGCTACGTTAATGTACCCAGTCTGATTTGGCAAAGGGAATGCATACATATGTGTATGCTTGCATATATAGATGGCAACCCTATCGTGTGATTGATATAGTAACCTACTATATTTTGCTGTCACTATGTCACAATTAAGTTGACATCAATAAGGATCTCTTTTCAGTCCCGCCCAGTCACAACCAAGATGCGCATACAAACTTAAGGATTATTGGAACAAGATAGTCACAGTTTCCGAATCGGCGCAACTCAAAAGTGGCAACAGCAATGAAATACTGCTTGACTATATAAGTTCTAATCCGTCTATATAACGAGAAAAGTGTTTTGTAATTTAATACATACCCTATCTCTATATTAGAAAAATCACATAGAGAACACACTGAAGCTGCCTCAAGTAAAATGGCACCTTCGAAATAACAGGATGAATATATTGAAGTTGCCCCAAGTAAAATGGCACCAAGATACAAGAATTCCAACACATTAACTAAAAAGCGCCAACCTGCCACAATCAAGATGGCGCTATTAATAGCACATACAGAGTGCTACTTCCGCCATAACTAAGATGGCACACATAGAATCCTGACTGGCTAAAAAGCGAGTCACGTGTCACCTGCCTCAATCAAAATGGCGTTTACAATGGCACTGTAGCAGGGCGCCCCCTTCTGGCGGGGTTTGCGTCCTGTTTCCTTTTACTTTGGTTTAGGGAGGAAGACACAGCAGGCTTGACAGAGTTTTACTGCTATTTATTTGTCAGCACAAAAACAGAACAAAAACAGTGCTTATCTTCAGCAAATAAAATAAAACCCTACATAAACGTGCTTGCTATGACCCGGAACACCCTAACTATATCCGGCCAGCTTCTCTGGCTCCGGAGAGTGCCACCTTGTGGCCAGGATGAAAACAGTCTCTTATTTGCGTTGTATCGCCACCTTGTGGCCAGGGAACAAACAGTCTCTTATTTGCGTTGTATCGCCACCTTGTGGCCAGGGAACAAACAGTCTCTTATTGAGAGTGAGAATGCCAGCTTGTGGCTAGGAAACAAAACAGTCTTTTAATGTATTTTCCTCTACGGCTTCTGCCAATAGTGGGTGAAGCATAGGGCCCACCCTTTCTCTCCCTTGCTTCACCCCAGGGACCCTTGTCACCCTCTTGGGATGAGGGACTATTACTTTCTCTGAACGCACTCTTTTCCCTGGGGCCTTTGTACTTCTTCCTCATATGGTGAAAACATGTATTTGTCAACAACCTTTTTATCCCTTGTTGCGTTCGGCTACCCAGGGATGGGGTCTTTAGATAATCCTCTCTCAGTGGAGTATCTCTGATACCACAGGAGTCTTCTCTGTGAACAAACTCTGGAATATAATAGTCTTCCTGACTGTCTCGCTCCAGCACAAATCCCAGCTCTCTGGATCCCAGAGGCAGCTGAGCTGTTCAGGGCTTCCTCCTGCAACACACACAGCCCACGGCTCTTAGGCCCAAGCCTAAGTGAGAGATACTCCACCCATCTCTCTGCTGCTTTTAAAGGCAGTACACAGCTGGGCTTCCATTTAGCCACTGATAACTGCCTGGAATTAACTCCTTTCATTCTCAGGGGAGAAGTCTTATAGAGCTCTCTTGTGACCCCTAATGGCACTCCATCACAGCACATATAGCGTGCAGACCTTCTACTACAACTAAGAATGCGCATATCAAATCTGGATTGGCCGCAGTCAGTCTCGTGTCTCTACCTGGCGCAATTTGATGACGCGAAAAGCATTTCAAACATACTTGAGCCAGTATAAAAAGCCAGCTGAACAGAGCACAAGTCACAGCCTTTGACAAAGACAGTTAACCTGCCGAAACCGGTCAGGCAACGAACACCAACTGTGTTTTTTTATTCTAAATGGCGCAACTGAGCAAGTATGGGGCGAAGCATGGTACTGTACAAATCTTTTTGATCTTTTTTTGACTTTATTGATCTATTTATGATCGTTTTTCTTACTATCATTGTTTATTACTTTTTACTATGATGCTGGCAGTGGGTTTATTCCATTTTGGTTTAACCTCTGAAACTTACTGATAAACCAGCTTTAGAATCTAACCTAAAAAGATAAAAGGCAATAAAAGTATTATAATTAAGAACAGTTTTTGTACTCAATATCTGCCCTTAGGCTCAGAGAATAAATGCCATTCACTTATTGTTTTTAAATTCACTTTTTTTTTCTCCAAATGTAAACTTTTTAACAACACATTTGTCAACAAAGGGTATCTGATGATTTTGGTCTCCAAAAATATGAGGATTGCCCATATACTATTTTTAGAGAGTATTTATTTAAAACCTCTAATAGTTAAATTAAGAAATCTTCTTATAAAAGAGGAATATTTAGTATATATGAAGTCACGTAACTTTAATTCACCAAAACATTTATTTAAGTAGAAGCAACTACAAGCAAACAAGCACAAAACACATTAGCACTTTATCTATAATCAAAACATTAGCACAGAGCTCTTTCAGCACTTTAATAAAAATATAAGCTAGCACCTTCTTCAAATAGCACTTTATAGATTTGTGTAAGAAGTACTTAAAGTTTCTGTAAGAAGTACTTCTTTATATAATTAAGCACTTTACCGTATATATTTTTTTCAATATATTACTTATAGCTCTTTAAATATTTATTATAAGACTTCAGTGAGATATTACTGATTAAGCAGTGTATATTTACCATCATTTGAATGATAAATATTAAACTTAAACATCACATCTTTTTTTCTCCTCTGTTATATTTTTCTTAAAAACTATACAAGACATATAACATATTTAGTAGGATTTACCCATTATCTAAGGCTAACCATTAAGCGGCGCTTTTTCTTATTTTTCAATATATTTATTGAAATGTAATCTAGCTTTTCAATTTAGCTTTAGTCTACGTTTATACTATACATAGTGTTAAGCACTAATTTTCTTGTAATTTGTTCTTTAAAACAGAACACATACATAATTTATTAAATATCACATGTAATTTTTGGTTACTCCATTTGAGAGGGAACCTCTCACAGCCCAAAAATGAAATTAAAGGTTTCATTTTTTATTTTTATTTATGCATATTTGCATTCTAAAACCATTTTGACCTTTGAACAAATGTCATTTAAATGAGAAGAATGAGTTTTTAGTTTTCTTTCATTACAAGTAATAATGAATTGTAGATTTAGGGCCCTATTAAATTCGAGCTGCGTATGAAATCGTATCTCGCAAATGCGCATCGTAACGCGATTTACGTAATTGACTTGCGATTGACTTGCGATTGACTTGCGATTGACTTGCGTAATTTCGGACTCCTTTGCCGAGATTTGCCTCCGAAAAGCGCTACGTAGTAAGTAGCGGAAAAGAATTCCTTGCGTAGACGCTCGTATCTCGCAAAATCGCTAAGTGCACAAAAAACACCAGTAAAATGGTTTACGCATTACGTACAGACAACTTAAAAATGTAAAAGCGAGTTTAACAGAGGAAAAGCATGGAAGGCCATTACAATTGATTTCACGATCCCCTCCCCCCACCAAAGCAAATGCATTATACAACCAATTAGTTGTTACATTTTGAATGAAAAGCCATGCTACAGATTACATAAAGCAAAATTAAAGACACACTACCTGATTACATAAAAACACAAAAACCTCAAAATAATGCCATATTAACCCTGTTATTTTGTATACATGTTGCTCATCACATCTACATTTGGGAACACAAATATGGGGCACATGGAGTATGTGAATATGTCCTGTTCAGTCTTTCGGTCATGTCTGTCTGTGACCCTCTGTCACTGCTTACTTACAAGGTTCCTATGCTGGTGAGACCGGAGTGGATTGTCAGTTCCTTCTCCAGTGGTTTGGGATTTGGCCGTCCACTCTGCTTTCACTCTCCCACCCACAATGGCCCTTAATGGGATAGCTCACGGCTTCATTGAAATACACAATACCTTTTTGTTTGGTCTTTCGGTCGGGTCTGACTGTCTCTGTCACTGCTTTCTTACAAGGTTCCTATGCTGGTGAGACCGGAGTGGATTGTCAGTTCTGCTTTCACTCTGCTTTCACTCTCCCACCCACAATGGCCCTTAATGGCATAGCTCACAGCTTCACTGAAATACACAATACCTCTTGTTTGGTCTTTCGGTCGGGTCTGACTGTCTCTGACCCTCTGTCACTGCTTACTTACAAGGTTCCTATGCTGGTGAGACCGGAGTGGATTGTTAGTTCCTTCTCCAGTGGTTTGGGATTTGGCTGTCCACTCTGCTTTCACTCTCCCACCCACAATGGCCCTTAATGGGATAGCTCACAGCTTCATTGAAATACACAATACCTCTTGTTTGGTCTTTCGGTCGGGTCTGACTGTCTCTGACCCTCTGTCACTTCTTACTTACAAGGTTCCTATGCTGGTGAGACCGGAGTGGATTGTCAGTTCCTTCTCCAGTGGTTTGGGACTTGGCCGTCCACTCTGCTTTCACTCTCCCACCCACAATGGCCCTTAATAGGATAGCTCACGGCTTCATTGAAATACACAATACCTTTTTGTTTGGTCTTTCGGTCGGGTCTGACTGTCTCTGACCCTCTGTCACTGCTTTCTTACAAGGTTCCTATGCTGGTGAGACCGGAGTGGATTGTCAGTTCTGCTTTCACTCTGCTTTCACTCTCCCACCCACAATGGCCCTTAATGGCATAGCTCACAGCTTCACTGAAATACACAATACCTCTTGTTTGGTCTTTCGGTCGGGTCTGACTGTCTCTGACCCTCTGTCACTGCTTACTTACAAGGTTCCTATGCTGGTGAGACCGGAGTGGATTGTTAGTTCCTTCTCCAGTGGTTTGGGATTTGGCTGTCCACTCTGCTTTCACTCTCCCACCCACAAAGGCCCTTAATGGGATAGCTCACAGCTTCATTGAAATACACAATACCTCTTGTTTGGTCTTTCGGTCGGGTCTGACTGTCTCTGACCCTCTGTCACTTCTTACTTACAAGGTTCCTATGCTGGTGAGAACGGAGTGGATTGTCAGTTCCTTCTCCAGTGGTTTGGGATTTGGCTGTCCACTCTGCTTTCACTCTCCCACCCACAATGGCCCTTAATTGGATAGCTCACAGCTTCATTGAAATACACAATACCTCTTGTTTGGTCTTTCGGTCGGGTCTGACTGTCTCTGACCCTCTATCACTGCTTACTTACAAGGTTCCTATGCTGGTGAGACCGGAGTGGATTGTCATTTCCTTTTCCAGTGGTCTGGTATTTGGCCGTCCACTCTGCTTTCACTCTCCCACCCACAATGGCCCTTAATGGGATAGCTCACAGCTTCATTGAAATACACAATACCTCTTGTTTGGTCTTTCGGTCGGGTCTGATTGTCTCTGACCCTCTGTCACTGCTTACTTACACTCTCCCACCCACAAGGGCAGCAAACACACACAGAGGGTTTGCAGAGGCACAATGAGCACCAGCCAACTCACCTCCATCAGGGGTATTCGCCACTACTCTTATCCAAGGAAGTCCCACGCCATTGCTGGTGGCCATGTGCCAAGATGTCCATTCATTCCCATTTGTTGACCTCCCATTATGTTCTGCTATTCATCAATTTACATTAGTTTCAATTGCTAAGTGATGTTGGGGAAGTGCGGGTGAAAGCAGAGTGGACGGACAAATCCCAAATCACTGGAGAAGGAACTGACAAGCCACTGCAGTATAACCTATAATTATGCTGTTAGGCCCTCAGGGGAATGTTCCTACTCCCCAGTCCCGCTAATTGTACTTGGCCTGTGCATTAACCCTTTATTATGCCTAGATTGTAGATCAATTAGATGCATTATATGATATCTAATGCTATTAGGACTATTATTCCTCTTAGTATGTATGGATCTATTGCAGGTTAAATAGTGCTCATTAGTTTACAGCTATAGTAATGTGACACTAATGTGATGCATGTGGATGTCCCCTAACCACCAACCATTGAAAACACACCGACATGGTGAGAACAGGATAACACAGCTTTATTTTTGGACACAGACCACAATCAGCAGTGGTCAAGACTGTGCATTTACAGAACGGTATAACAAAACTTTATTTTTGGACACAGACCACAATCAGCAGTGGTCAAGACTGTGCATTTACAGAATGGTATAACAAAACTTTATTTTTGGAGACAGACCACAATCAGCAGTGGTCAAGACTGTGCATTAATATCATGGGTGTGGTGTGGGCGGGTCCCGAGAGAGCAAGGGGCTAAATAAAAAAAAGGGGATACCTACAGGGGTCAAGCTAATAGTCTAGAATAAGCATGATGCATAGCACCTACCAGGGTCACATGCGGTCAGTACACCGCTGCCACCGGAATATGATGAGAAAAAGGATCATCACAAATCACTCCATTTAACTGAAGAAACCATTAGAGTGCATGGCACTTACAACTTGTCTGGATCTGTTCAATTGAACACATGATTCAACCTCTGGACTGTGTAATCCAAAACAGTTTCACACATACAGTGTGGTGTGCGAAACTTCCCACAAAAATGAATGGTCAACAAAAAACAAAAAGGCGGAGGAGGATAGAAAATTTTTTTAGGATTCTCCTAATTGCAACTCACATTAGCTGTCATTTGCTAGATTGGATCTATTCTTTGGTTTCTTGTTTTGACCTCTCCTGGCTCCTAACGCTGTCTGTATTTTTTCTGCGGTTTCACTCCTAACTATCTGACATCTAGACCTGAACATGGATGATTCTCCTAATTGCAACTCACATTAGCTGTCATTTGCTAGATTGGATCTATTCTTTGGTTTCATGTCTTGACCTCTCCTGGCTCCTAATGCTGTCTGTATTTTTTCTGCGGTTTCACTCCTAACTATCTGACATCTAGGCCTGAACATGGATGATTCTCCTAATTGCAACTCACATTAGATGTAATTTGCTAGATTGGATCTATTCTTTGGTTTCTTGTCTTGACCTCTCCTGGCTCCTAACGCTGTCTGTATTTTTAGGCCTGAACATGGATGATTCTCCTAATTGCAACTCACATTAGTTGTCATTTGCTAGATTGGATCTATTCTTTGGTTTCTTGTCTTGACCTCTCCTGGCTCCTAACGCTGTCTGTGTTTCTTCTGCGGTCTGTAACTGCATAGGCTGCATTGGGCGTACCAGTACATGGACTCTATTGCTTAATTACTCTTGGGGTGGCCAGGAATGACAGTGATGGGTGTGTGGGGTGTGTGTCCTAACTATATATATATGTCTCTATGTGTGTTATTTAATCTATGTGTCTTGAAAATATGTGAAATCTGTAAATATGTGTATTGTTTAAATGGAAGGACTTATGAAATAGACAATGAAAAAAGAAAAAAAACTAATCTCCCTCTCTCCAAAGTACTAATAAAACTCTCTCCCACCTGCTCCTGGAACTGCGTGCTAACTCCAATGGCTCTTACAACACAGTCAGCGCATGGGTTTGTAGCAATCACATTTATAAGCTCATACTGTCAATCAAATTCTTAGCTCGTACGTGATTGGCTGAGAGGTGTGTCTCGCTAGGACGTCCCCTTATCAGCTTGCGAGCGCGCCAACAGACTCAGCCAATTACATACGCACTTATAGTGTCAGGCCGCCAAGTGCGTATGTAATTGGCTGAGAGTCCCAACATGGGCCGCCAAGTGCATATGTAATTGGCTGAGAGTCCCAACGCGGGCCGCCAAGTGCGTATGTAATTGGCTGAGAGGCTTTTGGCGGGTTTTTGTGATGTTTTTGTGATGTTCACATGTGCATTACGGAGTAATACTCCCAAATCAAGAACATAATAGCTCATTGCTGGCCATAACCCTGTGTTAGCTTGGCCAAACAGCATGCAGTTCACAACAACATATGACAAAAACCACAATTGATTAATCATTAGGTTTATGTTCTGATGCATTCCCTTGTATCCTGTGACATGGACATCTCTAGTCTACATAACGTGTTGTGTGTTATTGTAAGGGCTATGTAAGTGAGATGACTTCAGAATTCATCTGATAGAGGAGAATTAATAGTGTTTGGCAAACTTTTTCTTGCATGAATATATCCCTGAATAAACATGAATTAGCTTACCTTGAAGTTATCAAAATCTCCAAGGTCTTTTGGCATTTGCGTTTGATCGTGTAGGCCCCTGGGAAATTCCACCTGAATTAGCATCACATTTACGTTCACAAGAATACACTATCACGCTTCACCTCAGACCTCTGGCATGTGCTCGGTACAAGAACTGCAACAGTGACTTCCTGCTCTCTACCAGAAGGGTCGTAATATGTACCCTGTTGTATTTCCCTTGTATCTCCGCCTCATGTAAGCGTCCTGTGGGCGTGAACATCTGGATTTTACATTTGTGGAAATCACATTGTAATTGATCTGAAGCTTCATATAGAATACATGTGTTAATACACTACTAATTATCCTATCAGATGCATTCATGATCCACCTCCCTTACATATATCTTTAACTGTGTATTAGCCACAGGGATGTGTTGATAGGTCATGATGACGATATTTGGGCATATGCTTTGTCAAACATCACAACATCCTATTCATATCAACATCATATTTTATTTCCACCAGGTGATGCAGGATATGGGTGTTTGCCGTGGTTGTTGACCCCTGTGAGCAATCCCCATACTCGGGCAGAGGTGTGGTATAATGCTGCGCATAAAACCTGCCGGAATATAATTGAGCGCACCTTTGGTGTACTAAAGATGCGCTTCAGATGTTTACATTCCACTGGGGGTGCTCTACAATACAAGCCCCAGAAAGTTTGTCGCATCATCGTTGCCTGCTGCTGTCTGCACAATATAGCAGTACAGGCCAACTGTCTGGGGGACATTGATGCGGCTCTGCTACATGGGGAGGAAGAGCCTTTATTTCCCCCTGAAGTGGATAATCTGCAGGGGTCACAACAACGTGCCCGCCTAATTCGTGAGTACTTCACATGTAAGTACATACCCAATATGCATGGAACACAGTCTAATGTATCTGGATTATGCCTAACTCCCAAATCCACCTCTACCCATCGCCCTTGAGAGTTCCCTGACGTTGTCGATGTTTGTACACTGGAACAAGCCACATGATCAGTTACAGGTAAGTAAGCACACATTCCCATACACATCTTAAGTACTGACGGTTATAGACATCAATGGCATAGATAATTTGAGTGGATTATATATCCCACTATGTCAATGTATATATGCCCCACGTTACATTGTTATCTAGTAATTTAGATTGAAAAAATACTTTAGTCCATCAGGTTTAACCTCTATAGATCTATGATCTGCAATACGCAGATGTATTGTTAATTGATCTCGAGGAAGTAACAGAAAAACAAAAAGTGAAACTTTGACAATTGTCTACACAGGGCAGAAAAATATACCATTCCTTCCTGACCCCAGATACTGGTGATCGTATTCATCCCTGGATCAATACTCCATCTCTATTTATCCAGGATAGCCCCTAATGCCTGTTTGGTTTTTTAATGTAAAAATATACCCAATCCCTTTTTAAAGTCACCTACAACCTCTACGGACCAGGATTGTTCTCATTGTCTGATCCTGCCAAGCCACATGAAATGGGATCAAAATGTCGTAGATAAATACCATATACACATACTTTGGAGATCAAGAACCAGTCACGAAAAGACATAACCGAGTCCTCTGGTTATTTCCTCATGATTCGACTTTATTCAGTTTGATCCAATATGGATCACCTGCCAAACCCAACATGGTGGCTGCTGCTGACTGGCTGGAGACGTGACTACTACTGAAATATATCCAGACACAGCTTTTTAGACTTGTTTACATGAGACCATGCCGAAATCCAGATTTTGGCACCCTGTAGCAACATGGCATAACTCACTAACCGGCAATGACTTCTTATTAATAAGAGATATCCAATATGAATAGAACACATACTTTGTCTAATTTGTGACTTTAATCCTAACAACATATTAACCTTACAGAGCTGCTGTCGTGTGTCAACTCTTCTTTCAACAACCTAGACATGGAAAAACATGACCAGCAACAGAACTGCTACATCAATGTGAACTACATAGTGAGTATTTGTGTAATAATATGGCCACGTATGCTGAAGGACACAAATAACACATCAATCACTTTATTAATATCGGCCTATCTCTTTCCAGAATACATCAGATAGGTAAGCGGTGATAACTAATGATGATCCACAGCGCACGTGTCCTGGTGGAACAAATCACCTCGTGGATGAGCTTGGGACTGCGTCCAAGGTAAAACACCACATTTGGCTCTCCAAAGATGCATTAATGTGTAATCTCTGTGATATTCCTACATCATTAGCCAGATGAGTAGCTCGTTTCATATGTAGGGAAAGAACAGTGAAGACGTTTGTATGAAATGAGCAACATATATCGGTACAGTGGATCAAAAATGTCTAAAGTCTACACACCCCTGTTAAAATGTCATGTTTCTGTGCTGTAAAAAAATGAGACCAAGATAAATCATTTCAGAACTTTTTCCACCTTTAATTTGACCTTTAAACTGGACAATTTAATTTAAAAACAAACTGAAATCTGTTAGGTAGAGTGAAGAAAAAATAAAAAAATAAAATCACATGGTTGCATAAGTATGCACACCCCTAAACTAATACTTTGTTGAAGCACCTTGTGATTTTATTACAGAACTCAGTCTTTTTGGGGATGAGTCTATCCGCATGGCACATTTTGACTTTGCAAGATTTGCCCACTCTTCTTTGAAAAATCACTCCAAATCTGTCAGATTGCGAGGGCATCTCCTGTGCCCAGCCCTCTTCAGATCACCCCACAGATTTTCAATTGGATTCAGGTCTGGGCTCTGACTGGGCTATTCCAAAACTGTAATCTTATTCTGGTGAAGTCATTCCTTTGTTGATTTGGATGTATGCTTTGGGTTGTTGTCATGCTGAAAGATTAAGTTCCTCTTCATGTTCAGCTTGCTAGCAGAAGCCTGAAGGTTTTGTGCCAATATTGAATGGTATTTGGAACTGAAAAATAATTCCCTCTATTTAAACTAAGGCCCCAGTTCCAGCTGAAGAAAAACAGCCCCAAAGCATGATGCTGCCACCACCACGCTTCACTGTAGGTACTGTGTTCTTTTGGTGATGTGCAGTGTTGTTTTTGCGCCAAACATATCTTTTGGCAAACCTTGGTTTCATCAGACCATAGCCCCTTTTCCCACATGCTTTTGGGAGACTTCAGATGTGTTTTTTGCAAAATGCAGCCTGGCTTGGATGTTTTTCTTTGTAAGAAAAGGCTTTCGTCTTGCCACGCTACCCCATAGCCCAGACATATGAAGAATACGGGAGATTGTTGTCACATGTACAAGACAGCCAGTACTTGACAGATATTCCTGCAGTTCCTTTAATGTTGCTGTAGGCCTCTTGGTAGCCTCCCAGACCAGTTTTCTTCTGGTCTTTTCATCAATTTTGGAGGGAGATCCAGTTCTTAGTAATGTCACTGTTGTGCCATATTTTCTCCGCTTGATGATGACTGGCTTCACTGTGTTCCATGGTAAATCTAATGCCTTGGAAATTCTTTTGCACCCTTCTCCTGACTGATACCTTTTAACAATGAGATCCCTCTGATGCTTTGGAAGCTCTCTGTGGACCATGGCTTTTGCTGTGGGATGCGACTAAGAACATTTCAGGAAAGACCAACTAGAGCAGCTTAACTTAATTTGGGGTTAATCAGAGGCACTTTAAATGATGGCAGGTGTATGCTGAATCCTATTTAACACGATTTGGAATGTGATTGCTTAATTCTGAACACAGCTACATCCCCAGTTATAAGAGAGTGTGCAGACTTATGCAACCACATTAGTTTTCTTTGTTTTTTTCTTCCCTCCACCTAAAAGATTTCAGTTTGTTTTACAATTGAGTTGTACAGTTTATGTGTCACATTAAAGGTGGATAAAGTTCTGAAATGATTTTTCATTGGCTAATTTGTTTACAGGAGTGTGTAGACTTTTTATAACCACTGTAAGTGACGAAGTAAGCGCTCCGGGACCATGTGCAATGTAAATATTGACATGTTCCTTGTATGTTTCAGATCGCAAAGATGAGTCCCTTTCCACGATCAGAGCAAGGAATGATGAGCATTCCCACGTTCCAGGACTATGCTATTGTCACATTGCATCATGTATGTTCATATGTCAGTCATCATGTGTTGCATCGGGTGTGATATCACATCCTCTACATCGATTTATATGTACCTATTGCTTTAGATATGCCATTCTCTCCTCTACTTGGACTATTGGGAAGCCTGTATCATACTTCCTTCCAGATCTATTGTTCAGTGCTGATGTGATCCTCCCTGTACATATGGGGAAGAGTAACTCTAGCCTTGGAACATAACTGTTAATGAGGTTCCGTTTACCTTCAGTTATGAATATGCAACAGCAGATAATAGAGTTGCTCATTCACAGAACAGAATACACCTCGAACTGGCCAGTTTGTTGGTAGTTCTGCTAACACATGAAATTAGTTTGAACACACTGATATGGTCCTGGTCAGGTTCCCATCTGAGTGTCCAAACTTAGGTATGTAGAGTCTTCTCTCATAGTGCCATTTCCAGTGACATGACCTACGGGGGTTCTAACATTGACTGATTGAGCACTTCTACCTCTGCAGTTGCATAGGAGTGTGTGTTGCGCGCACACACAAGACTACAGATTACTTCTCCCCATGAGCATATCTCCTTCTGTATTGTTGGGTTTGAATATTGAATGTTATCCTGATATATTTAATAATATAACTGATATTGCCTCATGTTGGATGATGCACTGTATACCCCCCCTCAACTGATCATCTATACCAATGTCATCCCCCCTGCCTGCATTCTGGCCCCATGTCCCTATTTCCGTGTGTTACTGGAACTCTGTATCCTACCCACCATGATACTGAGCAGGCCTGTGGTAATTTGTCACTGTGTGGCTTTGTGAACAATTAAACCATTTTTTTTCACTCAATGTTTGTGTAATCCTGGATATTTACCATGTAACAAGTAAATTACCCTGAAAGTCAGATGTGCTCAGCACCATCAGTTAGTGGTGTAACTATTCTGTTCAATCTGCGTTTACATTACTACATAATCATGAATGTCGATTCATATCATTCAAGTTGAGCCCTTCAAGTCATTATATACAACCCTGCATGTCTATAGACATGATTTCAGAATTCACACCCCTCCAGCTTGCACCTACATGTATATTGGCAAGGCACAGATTAATGTAACATATGTATCTATGTAAACACACACAGATATATGTATTGAACAATGACACTTCATTCTATCTGTATTCTCTCAACTAGAAAGCATGATATGGTACAAACACACAGAAACAGTGATAACAGTATAACATAATCATACTTTATTTCATACACAGAGTACAAACAGAAATGGACAAGACTGTGCATTAATATCATGTGTGTGCTGTGAAGAGATCCTAGTATGGCAAGGGGCTGTGGCAAATCTGAGGACATCTGAAGAGGAAACAGACAACATCATGAGGGTAATGCATAGCATCTCCTAGGGTCACATGTGGTCAGGACCCCACAGTAACCAACAGCATATAACACGACATTTAATCAACATAACCATTAATGCGCATACAACAACCATATGGTTGCCAGAATAAACAGACACTATAAAACAGGGATCATGTGATACTAAGCGATTTCACACACAGTGTGAATTGGTCAATAGATGATGTGAATCTGGAAAACAGAGGTAGGAGGTGTTAGAACAATCATAAGCTGTTATTAGAGTACATTGTTTTTGCTTTTGACACTACTATAAACCAACTAACAAGAACATCATCTCCGAGCAGTAATAACCATATTTATTCTATCCTGTTCAGTCAGCCTTCCCGGAATATGCTTAGGATGTGGAATACGACAAGGCATGCTTCACTGTGAACACAATCCAGCAAAATGTACTATCACTATCTATATGGAATAGTTGTGCCATGCTGATATCACATCTCACTTCTAAATGGGTGGTACCAAGGCCAGACAGATTACACTGTTCACATTACCCCTAAACACATGCACATTGATCATGATGTCAAACCAAGGAAATTGCCACTTTGGTTTGGATGACATGAAAAAACTGAATCTAATTTCATAATGTTAACGGGATGGAATGCTACAAAAACTTATGTGGAATTGCTGGTTTGGATTAGCAGATAGTAATGGGACTGTGCAACTCTATAGCCGGGACACTGATCATTATAATGGAAGATCACACAGTCATGTTTCTTAGTGAAAAGATATGTAGTCATATATTGCATTTCAGAGCCATCTGCAGTGGTGAAAAACCCTGATAGAATGCCCGTTGTGAACTGGGTTGAGTGTTTACTCACATGATGGTATTGTACTGCTTGAAGATGAAGAAAATGTCTTCATAGTTGTGAGATTTGGCTATTAACACCTACAAAGACAAAAACAATGTATCATTCCGAACAATATTATGATTAAATACAGCATTTAAGCTCAAGGTCAATCCACATTGAACATCAATTGTTAAATTTTAAACATAACCAGACATGTACACACTCTGTAGCCAATACTATGTCAACATCTATAACAATCAGTATTCTGTGAGGAGTGGTCAGGAGGCCTTCTCGGATGGTCCTAACACCTCCTACTCCGAGTTAGCGGGCCCCCATCGTCTGTGCCCGCGGCCCGTCTCCCTCTTCCACGACGTGGTGTGGGAGCAGGGGGTGCCACTACAGCAGGTGGCTGGGGTTCAAGAGTGGCCGATGTCTGAGATGAGGAGGCAGACATCTCAGGTTGCGATTGTACAACCGAAGGCTGGAGAGGTATGGGCTGGCGACGTAGTTGACGCAACAATGCGCGTCTCTCCAGGCTTGCGCGTTCCTCATATCTCTCCATCCTTCTGTTGTGCCTCCTCATCTCAGCATATATAGCACGGGTGGTTGCTGAGATCACCCTGTTGCCAGCCAGGATGGCACTACTAACAGCCAATTGTCTTTCGCTTATGTCCAGCATTTGCCGTGCTCTCTGGCTTTGTGCCTGGTCCTCTTGTTCTATGTGCGCCATGATGTTCCGCGGCCGGCGACTCCGGGGCCGGCGACTCCGCGGCCGGCGACTCCGCGGCTCTTCCTCCTGGGGCCGGGGCACTTCCTCCCGGGGCCGGGGCACTTGGTGCCGGGGCACTTCCTCCCGGGGCCGGGGCACTTGAGGCCGGGGCACTTGGGGCCGGGGCACTTCCTCCCGGGGCCCATGGTGGAGCCCAGGATGAGGGCGGTGCCCCAGATGAGGGCGGTGCCCAGGATGAGGGCGGTGCCCCGTATGAGGACGGAGCCCAGTATGAGGGCGGAGCCCAGGGTGAGGGCGGTGCCCCAGATGAGGGCGGAGCCCAGGATGAGGGCGGTGCCCAGGATGAGGGCAGAGCCCCAGATGAGGGCGGCCAGGTTAGGACAGTATATGACACACATGCAGTGCTACAGAGTCTGTATCCACATATGCCGCACAGCCACATTTTTATTCTCGATCGCAGTGGAGGCCAAAGTCAGGCCTGTATTTGTGGATAGCCATGCTGCACCCAGCTGAGAATATCATTCTCCAAGTCATTAAGTCTAATTGACTCATCTGTTCACATAAAGGAAATCCACATATCCAGGCCTGTGCTCAGCCCAGCAAGTTTGACTTTGGACACCCTGCTCTATTGCAATCAATCTGGATATAATTAGAAATTGACATATCAGGGAGACAAATTATGAACATGATAGGTTTGCTACCAGGACTGAAATGGTTATTGTCGCCCCATACATTTTTAGTCAACCATAGGGCTTACAGTGCTATTGTATGTGGCTAGGGGTGTAGGAGGCCATATAATTCTTGAGCAAGGGTGGGCAGGTTCGGGCCTGGAGGGCCACACAGGTGAGCCAATCGCCTTTTCAGTCATCCTGTTAGACTCACCTGTGCCCAAAAAGGATATCTTGAAAGGCTGGCATGTATATGGCCCTCCTTACCCACCCCTGTTCTAGAGGGATACAGCTCATTATATACAACAACCAGAACACAAGCCTATTTATACATACATACATACATACATACAAGCAGCATGATATCTTGAAAGGCCGGCATGTATGTGGCCTTCCTTACCCACCCCTGTTCTAGAGGGATACAGCTCATTATATACAACAACCAGAACACAAGCCTATTTATACATACATACATACATACATACAAGCAGCATGATATCTTGAAAGGCTGGCATGTATGTGGCCCTCCTTACCCACCCCTGTTCTAGAGGGATACAGCTCATTATATACAACAGCCAGAACACAAGCCTATTTATACATACTGTAGCGGAACCCATCACTGTTTTAAACTGTTTTATGATTATTATGGTTAAAATATGATCCTACTATATGTATGTTGGTTGATGTTCTACAGAATATATTGGCTCAGAATATTAGCCAGACTTTTGCAGACCTAGGCTAATAGATAATCCTGTTACAGAGATTCAAGAGATAAGAAAGTTGTAAAGGATCCTTGCATTTTCCAAAGTGTTTTCATTCTCTGATAAGAACAAAGAAGAATGATCTAATTAATGTCTGATTGCCAGGGAGGTGTGACTCACCTATTGTCCTATATGTGTATTGTATGGGGGATATGTGCAATGTCTGTGTGTTATGTGTAAAAACATACTTTTACTAACTTTTGAACCCCGGTCTGATTCATGCCATTTTTGTATATGTTGTTCCCCTGGGTGAGAGATATTGAATGGTGCGGGACTTAAAGGTGTACCCACTGTATTTGGGGTACATCCAGAATGTGGTTAAAATTGTGTCTGTTTTAATTGTGTTACCTGTTATCTGAGGGGAGGAGACGTGGGGGTTGAACCATGTAGATAATTGGCTGTTGTGATAATTATGTGAGTGTAGCCCTTCAGAGGGCACCATTGCATAAAAGGAGATCCCCTGTTATTAAAAAATAGTTCTTCTTGACCCTTCAAAACGTAGCCTTGTCTCGTTATTTGAGGGGATCGCTATATCATACTGGGGATTGCTATGCTTTTGCATACTCCCTTGAGCTGTAACTACTGAACTCTTGTTCCTGATGTACTATCCTTGGAGTCTGTGGTGGTTTTGGTGTCCGGTGCGGTGCTTGTAGGCCTCGGCGCAAACTAGGACGCGTCTATCAACGGAGGTACCAGGTCGGGGTGCCAGTAGATCCGTTACATTGGCTGGCAGTGGTGGGATGGCGTCCTAGTAAGAGGAAAAGCAGCACGGAGACACCGTAACGTTTGGAGTTACAAATTGAGGGCAACGCTAGTATCCGTACAGCGCCCCTGGCTACAGCAGGATGGAACCGGCTAGTTTTCAGACAGCGTTTCATGATGAGGAGGAGGAGGCGGCCGCGGACTACAGGGATGCAGACAGAAAGGAACTCTGGTATGATGCCCTGGAAGATGCCCAATGGCGGCGAGGTGAGAGTCTCCCCAGTGATGAGCAGCGGCTACAGAAGCGTGTGGCGATGCGGATGTATCTATTGGGAGAGCAGCCCCTGGATGAGTGGGTGACAAGACTAGAGACCCTGGTATGGCGAGAGCTCTGGCTAGACAACGCATACCAGGCCCTCTGGTGGCATACCGTTCGACTTACCCCCTGGACGGCTGAACACGACTTACCGGAGGGAGATGATTATGATGGCCCGGGTTTATTATGGGATGCCTTGGAGGACGACATTGATCTTGGCAGCACGGAGGTGTCTAGGTTTTGGGACATCTACGACTACCGGATGGGCATGTATGTCTGGGATGACGAAGGCGAGGTGAGCAAAGACATGACCCACCTGGTAACAAGAGAGTGGGAGCTGGAGCAGGACTACCAACACCTGCTCAGCTTCGTGCAGCACCAACCTACTCGACAAGCGGAACCAGACTTCATTGACTGGTCCTGGGATGACCTCCAGATGGCAGGTAGAGATGGGACCGAGATCTCTCTACCGGCCCTACAGGGGGCAGAAGGTGTCTTCCTTCCCCCCCAGCGGCAGTGTGAACCCCAGGGGGCAGAAGGTGTCATCCTTCCCCCCCAGCGGCAGTGTGAACCCCAGGGGTCAGAAGGTGTCATCCTTTCCCCCCAGCGGCAGTGTGAACCCCAGGGGGCAGAAGGTGTCGTCCTTCCCCCCCAGCGGCAGTGTGAACCCCAGGGGGCAGAAGGTGTCGTCCTTCCCCCCCAGCGGCAGTGTGAACCCCAGGGGGCAGAAGGTGTCGTCCTTCCCCCCCAGCGGCAGTGTGAACCCCAGGGGGCAGAAGGTGTCGTCCTTCCCCCCCAGCGGCAGTGTGAACCCCAGGGGGCAGAAGGTGTCGTCCTTACCCCCCAGCGGCAGTGTGAATCCCAGGGGGCAGAAGGTGTCGTCCTTACCCACCAGCGGCAGTGTGAACCCCAGGGGGCAGAAGGTGTCGTCCTTCCCCCCCAGCGACAGTGTGTACCCCAGGGAGCTGAAGGTGTCGTCCTTCCTCCCCAGCAGCAGTGTGTACCCCAGGGGGCCGAAGGTGTCGTCCTTCCCCCCCAGAGGCAGTGTGTTCCCCAGGGAGCCGAAGGTGTCGTCCTTCCTCCCCAGCGGCAGTGTGTACCCCAGGGAGCTGAAGGTGTCGTCCTTCCTCCCCAGCGGCAGTGTGTACCCCAGGGAGCTGAAGGTGTCGTCCTTCCTCCCCTGCGGCAGTGTGTACCCCAGGGAGCTGAAGGTGTCGTCCTTCCTCCCCAGCGACAGTGTGTACCCCAGGGGGCCGAAGGTGTCGTCCTTCCCCCCCAGCGACAGTGTGTACCCCAGGGAGCAGAAGGGGCCGTCCTTCCTCCCCAGCGGCAGTGTGAACCCCAGGGGGCAGAATGTGTCGTCCTTTCCCCCCAGCGGCAGTGTGAACCCCAGGGGGCAGAAGGTGTCGTCCTTCCCCCCGAGCGGCAGTGTGTACCCCAGGGAGCAGAAGGTGTCGACCTTCCTCCACAGCGGCAGTTGGTACCCCAGGGCGCCAAAGGTGTCGTCCTTCCCCCCCAGCGACAGTTTACCCTAACCAGGGGAGACACCAATCTCCCAGACGGCGCAGATGGGACCGTGGTCCCTGCGCCCACAGCCTGTCCAGATCCCCAACTACCCTCACTGGGACAACCGGAGGAGGTGGTAAGTACAAATTCCGCTGCCCAGCTAACTTCTAATGTGGCCCCAGGGTTAACAGAGGAAATGGTAAACCCCACTGACCCCCACCTTTCCCTGTCTACTGAGCCGGTATATGTCCCAGGTACCCCAGCAGAAGAGCTGACAGTGGGGCAGAGTGCAGTCGGCCTCTGCCCTCCCTTTGTTCCTTGTACAGAGCAGGAGGTCCTGCAGGTTATACCAGCAGAAGAGCTGGCATCAGGGCAGAGTGCCGCTGGCCTCTGCCCCTCAAGTCCCCTCAGCGTGTTGCACCATCACCCCAGCGAAATATCCAGGTGCCTGGTTAGACTTCCCCCCAAAGGGGAGATGTGTGACAAAGTGGCCTTCGCCACTTTGGCTTGGAGAGGACTGTTTGCCAGCCTCCTGCCCTGCGACTATGGCCCTGGTACATATTGCCCTTTGGAACCAGTGTTCGGCCATACCAGAGTGTAAGTCACTCATTCTGGCCCTTTACATACAGGGGGGTCATTCTGTACTTGCCCTGTGTGAACCATGATACCCCAGATAACTGTGCCATGAAGCCCATTCATATAATGAAAGACTATGGGAAAGACTTTAGCTACATGGCAATTGAACTGTGTGAAGAGGATCTGAGCGATATTCGGTGGTTTTGTGCGCTCAGATCCCAGCTATCTGGGGATATGGGAAATGTGAGTAAATGTGAATTGCAGTAATGCTGATGGGTTGTCAAACTAGAGAATTGACCAACAAATACTTTTGTCCGGACATCCCCAGGCCGATCCGTTGGGATCAGACCGTGTATGCCGGCTTATGGTCATGGGGGAGGTGTGTAGCGGAACCCATCACTGTTTTAAACTGTTTTATGATTATTATGGTTAAAATATGATCCTACTATATGTATGTTGGTTGATGTTCTACAGAATATATTGGCTCAGAATATTAGCCAGACTTTTGCAGACCTAGGCTAATAGATAATCCTGTTACAGAGATTCAAGAGATAAGAAAGTTGTAAAGGATCCTTGCATTTTCCAAAGTGTTTTCATTCTCTGATAAGAACAAAGAAGAATGATCTAATTAATGTCTGATTGTATCCAAGTTGCCAGGGAGGTGTGACTCACCTATTGTCCTATATGTGTATTGTATGGGGGATATGTGCAATGTCTGTGTGTTATGTGTAAAAACATACTTTTACTAACTTTTGAACCCCTGGTCTGATTCATGCCATTTTTGTATATGTTGTTCCCCTGGGTGAGAGATATTGAATGGTGCGGGACTTAAAGGTGTACCCCCTGTATTTGGGGTACATCCAGAATGTGGTTAAAATTGTGTCTGTTTTAATTGTGTTACCTGTTATCTGAGGGGAGGAGACGTGGGGGTTGAACCATGTAGATAATTGGCTGTTGTGATAATTATGTGGGTGTAGCCCTTCAGAGGGCACCATTGCATAAAAGGAGATCCCCTGTTATTAAAAAATAGTTCTTCTTGACCCTTCAAAACGTAGCCTTGTCTCGTTATTTGAGGGGATCGCTATATCATACTGGGGATTGCTATGCTTTTGCATACTCCCTTGAGCTGTAACTACTGAACTCTTGTTCCTGATGTACTATCCTTGGAGTCTGTGGTGGTTTTGGTGTCCGGTGCGGTGCTTGTAGGCCTCGGCGCAAACTAGGACGCGTCTATCAACGGAGGTACCCGGTCGGGGTGCCAGTAGATCCGTTACACATACATACATACATACAGCATGTTATCTGCAGGCTTTTGGACAGCCCATCCCCCCACAATCTCAGCCAACCATGTGTGTGATATGATACTCACGTTGCAGGGTGTTAGGACGATCGGTGTCCATCTGGCCTGGTATTCCCACCACAGATTCACAAGGGATAAAGCGCATCACTGTCCTCTCCCTTTGCTTGTAAACAAAAGGGACCGCGGGCCCACCACCAGTCTGACGTGCTGCTGCTGCCTCATTGGACATCTTTCTTTTGACAGCCATCTTTAGATCATCGAACTTGTGACGCACTGTCCTCCAGTCCCTATTAGTGACCCATACTGCCGACACAGCTGGGACCAGGCCTGCCGCCTCTGGCTGGCATTAATGTCTCTCCCACCACATATGATCCCCTTGCGGGCACAGATTTCCCTGAGGAGAACCTGGATCTCCTCTGGGCTATAAGTGGGGGCCCTGGGCCTTGCCACAACCCGTTGCCTTACAGACGGTGCCTGCTCTTCCTCTTCTATCCCTGGGGCCGCTCCCTCATCCCCACTACCTCCCACCAAGGGATCAGGCCCCTGACCCTCTGCCCCTTCAACTTGGATTCCTAGCTCTGGGGGCACTTCCCTCCCCCCCTGCTCTCCTCCTTGCTCTCCTCCTCCTCCTCCTCCTCTCCCTCCTCCTCCTCCTCCTCCTCCTCTCTCTCCTCCTCCTCCTCTCCCTCCTCCTCCTCCTCCTCTCCCTCCTCCTCTCCCTCCTTCTCCTCCTCTCCTCCTCATCCTCCTCCTCCTCCTCTCCTCAGATGTTCTCCTCACTCTCCTCCGCGCCTCTCTTGCCTTACCACCTCCCCTCCTCTAAACTCCTCTGAAAATAAATTAACGATAAATCAAGATAATATGTGTGTCGGTTTAGGAGGTAAAAAAAGATGCAAGTATTATGTGTAGTTCAGTAATTGTAGGGGGGGGGAGGTCTTGGGGGGGGTGTAGGTGTGCAGTGGCCTACCACTAGGTGTAGCTATGTGTACGTATTAATCTATGTGTGTGAATTATGTGATATCAGTAATTATGTGTGTTGTAAACAAAGGGTTAAATTATTTGCTAGTTCAAAAGATCAAAAATTGAAATTCTCTCTTCTCTCTCTTCTCTCTCTCCTTGCTCACCAAAAACCCACCAACGCCTAGACCTGTGTGTCTACTTGCAAAAGCTCCAGCAAAGTCAATTATTTTCTGTTTTGGCTCCCTTTTAAAGGCATACTGCCATCTGGTTAAGTGGTACGTATCACGTATTTCGCGCTCTTTTCATGCGCAAAGTTATCCGAGATAGCGTACCTCATGCGCAAATCTTAACGTGTACGCATTCGCATCCATCGCTCGTATCTCGCAGCACTTTGAATTTAATAGCGTCGGAAACGGTTTCAATTTTCAACTACGTAGGCCTTGCGTTTTCACCTATTATTTACGCAGCTCGAATTTAATAGGGCCCTTAATTTGTAATGTCACTACCTGATGTAATAGTATTTGTATTTACATTTATTAGTTTGTTTCTTTTTGTAATCTACCTTTCTTGTTTCAATTGCATTTCTGTTTCTACTTTTATTTTTCTCTCAACTTCTGTTGACTTCATGTTTTCAGAAAACAAGGAAATGTTGCACAGTAGGAGTTTCCAGTTCTTTTGTATAATTTATAAACACTGCCTTTGTGCAAGCTATGATTCCTGTGCATTGGGTCACTGTGTATATATATCCAGTTACTGTGATGTTTTTTGCAAAGCTTGTCTATACATTTAAAAAAAACAATTACAAATCAGCCTGGCATCCCTATTCTTCTACGTCTCTGTTATCAGATTACTACGAAAAATTTGTCATTTTGGATAGTCTCTAAATTAAGGCATTAGGTAAGATATAATAAGATAAAAAGGTCGGGTATATGATTTTGCACTATTCCATCAATCTCATAACACTTTTATGCATAGACCATATTATGCAAATATATTAAGTGTATTAACACACTCATTTATGACTACTTACTTAATGTTATTAGGATTTGGCTATGTATCCACAATTGTAAACCGCAAATGGAGGAGGAAATCCTACATGTGCTAGAAAGGACCCGGAAAGGGGTTAAACACATATTCGTAGCACTGTAAATACGAAGAAAAGATCACTCCTGCACTGTAAATAACAGGGAAAGAGATGACACACATTATAATTAATTGCACAACAGTCTCAAGCCTGCATACCGTCAGGAAATAAACTTTAAATGTATGTGTTATT
Source organism: Discoglossus pictus (assembly GCA_027410445.1). NCBI lineage: Eukaryota > Metazoa > Chordata > Amphibia > Anura > Alytidae > Discoglossus > Discoglossus pictus. The sequence continues at coordinate 332,537,672 of CM050164.1, read as the reverse complement.
TTGGGGTTAGAACAATCTTGAGTATCAAAGTGTGAATACATATCAGGCCACCCATATGTACTAGAACAGTATTGACATTAATTTTCATAATTCTGTATTTTCTATGTCTTGCGAGTCTGATCGCATATCGGACTCCCAAATCTAATTGATTGACATGTAACTCCCATGTTTTACTGCCGTAATTCGGACAGTATTATTTCCTATTGGCTGATTTCAAATGGGATGTTACGGGCTTGCTTAATTGATCATGTTCCTGCCCTCAACTGCTCCGAACCAGTGCATGCTTTCGGTTTTCGCTTCAAGCAGGGACAGAAGAAGAGTAAAAAAAACAGAGTGAGAGAAATGGGAGTAAAAAGAAACAAAGTTGGCAGGGAAAGATACAGTAAAGTATGGAAAGAGACAAGAGGTTATAGAGAGACAGGGGAGAGAAGGGGAGACAGGAGGAGAAAGAAATATTAAAGGAATTTAGAATGATGAGAGGGACATAGGACAGGAGAGAAGATGGAGAGATGGGGATGAAAGAGACAGAGGATGAATGATAGAGGAGGATATATAGACTGAGGGTCACAGGAGGTAGAGAGATGGGGAGATGGGAAGAATGAAAGCGTTGGAGGTGCAAATCAGAGGAGAGAAAGTTTGCAAAAAGACAAACATTGAGAGATAGAGGGAGAGAAAGAGAAACTGAGAGGGATGGAGACAGAGAGATACAGATGGGGATGGGGGGAAGAAGACAGAGAGTGGGTAAGATTCAAAGTTGATATTTCAAAATTGGTGGGACAGATGGGGGGGGGGGAGGACAGAGGAGAGCAAGAGAGGTGGAAGAAGGAAAGAAGTTTAAAGAGAGATGGGGAGGGCAAGACAGGGAGTTGGGGTAGGGGCGAATGAAGGGTAAAGAACAGACGAGGAGGATAGAGACTGGAAGTTGGGAGAAAGATGAGGTGGAATAGACAGAGGAGGAAGAGAGACACAGAGGGTGGCATGTTATGGTCAGATGAGGAGGAAGAAGAAGAAGAGGAGAGAAGTGACAGTTGTATGAGAGAGATATAGGGATTAAACTGAAATAAGGGGGCACACAGGAGAAGGGAAGCAGTCAGCAGAGGGGAGAAAAACCTAGATATGTGAAGAGAAAGACAGAAGAGGTAAAAAAGACAAGAGGTGGACAGTGAGACAGTAAATGGGTAAAGAGAGACAGGGAAAGGAGAGAGAGAGAGAGACAGGTGAGTGAAGGGAGAGAAAGTAACTGTGAAGGTTTAGAGACAAGCAGTTGGGAGATAGGGGTGACAAGGGAATACAATGATGTAGAGGGGTTTAGAGACAGGAGGGGGTTGATCGTGGGGAAAGGTAGACACGAGGAAGGACTGATAGCAGGAATAGAGACACAGGAGGGGGCCTGATAGAGGGGAGAGAGACCAGAGGGGGCACTGATAGAGAGGAAAGAGACAGATTGGGGCACTGAAAGATTGAAGTGTGAAACAGGAGGTGGGGCTGATAGAGGGGAGAGATTCGACAGGAGGGCACTGATAGAGGGATGAGAGAGACACCAGGGGGGGCACTGAATGAAGGGTGAGAGAGACTGGAGGGGGCACTGAGTTTAGGTGAGTTAATTACATGTTTGACCAAATATAGAAGGCTAATTTTTAAGTTGATAATTTTGTAATGTCCCCAAATAATGTTATAAATATCCAAATGGCCCTTGGCAGAAAAAAGTTTCCCCACCCCTCAGCACATCGCTAGGCTTCATTTGATTTACTGAAAGTCCAATTTAAAATATGGAAGGGATCCTTAGGATACTTCATCCTTACCTCTTTAGTGTGATGGGGTAGGGCCAAATGTCTAGACCTCAGAATTTACAAAGAAAATAAATCTACCTTCCTGCACTTAAATTAATAACGTAAACCTTACTGTAGCATATCTGGTTATAACAGACACAAACAAATATATTACAGCACTATAAGTGAATTTATTGACAGTACTTGCTTACATCTTCTTTCCAATGTGTTATTTTATTATTTTCTCTAAAATATATTATGTTGTCATTCGCTCAGAAACTAAATTCATAAATAGTGTAATGTTGTATTTACAATATTTCTCTCTTTCAGAAGATTATCTTACACATGTTTAATTGGAACTTTCAGTGCTTCCAAAGATGTGTGTACCTTTTAAATCATGTTGTGGAACGTCAGGCCTGTGGGGCGTATAAGGCCCCAAAATCATTTTGTCTTGCACTGCCAAGGCAACTGCAGACAGAAATCAAAATTCAATGAATCTAGGAGCTTTTTTCATGGCAGCATAAATTAATATGAAGTGAACTATAACAATAACAACAATGTCAATTTTGAGGGAGAAGAAAGGAACGTTTATTATAGGACAGACAAGTATGCTTCTCATCGGCTGCCTGCGGCCCGTCTGGATGTATTGTGGTGACTCAGAGGACAGCCAGTGCCAGGCAGGCTGGGAGTGTACACGCTTTGAAAGTGTTACTCTTTAATAACTATCCAGTGTGTGTTAAGTGGTGTGACATCCTAAAATGGCGACTACAAAGAAAAGAAAAGATGATGCAGATTGTCAATCTTTCCAAAATAAATGGACAAGTTATTTATTTTTTTTAAGTCAAAGACAAACCTGTGAATCTAGTTTGTGACAATGTGTTAGCAGTGATAAAAAGAAAAAGCCAATCTGGACAGTCATTACAGCTCAAAGCATGCTAAAATCAATTGACTGGGAGGCCACATGCGTCTGAAGTAAAATTAATGCTTTTCACAGGAGTTTGGAATCACAACAAGCCACTTTCACTAGGCTTCATTGTGACAGACAACATTGTTCAGATGAGTCATTTAGTGAGCAATAGAATTAGTAAAATTTCAAAACAGTCAAGATTAACCTGAGTAAATTTGACAGCAGGTAACACAACTGGTATAAGGGGGTAATCCTAATTTCTCCCCGATAGGTTGTCTCTGTTCATAAACCCTCTTGTGCCACTATCATAGACATCCTGTTAAGTGATTCCTGTCTTTTGATAGTTCCTCTATACATTGAATTATTTATTATACTCTAGGGGCCTCATTCTATTAATGGCCATAGGAGATGCGTGGCCGCAAAGACCGGCCGCAGGCTACGTGCCTATTCTATTCCCTTGTGGCCGAGGGCTCCGGCAGGCTTGCGGCCGGCACCCTGTTATCCATTGCGGCCGCATGCGCAGCAGGAAAGCCTTTGATCTTACACGGCTGCAAGAGTTTCGGCCGCAAGAAAGTCACAGTTGCTATTCAAATGCTACGTATACCCTCTCGTCAAGGTCGTAATTATCTAAAACTGAGCCGCAGCTTACTTGCACCAAAAAGGTCCCACAAGCACCAATTAAGCACATAATAAAGCCATCCTGCACTTTGATGAGACGTGAAAGTGATTGGAGGTGTTAGAATTCATAGCACAACATTCCCCTACACTCAAATCTGAAAATCATTTTTAGTTTAATACATGTAAAATGTCCATGTACAAAGTCCCACGGGCTTGGAGCACATCAGACCTGCATAGGCTGCGGGATTAGCCTCTGTCAAGTTCGTAAATGGGTAAAATAGACCCACGGGTCGTAAAGGGCTTAATTACAAGTCGTAGCATAGAAAAGCCATCCTGTACTTTTATTAAAAGTGAAAGTGATGTTTGGTCTTAGAATTACTAGCTCAACATTCCCCTACTCTCAAGTCTGCAAATAAAGACATTTAACTTAATGTTCAATCTTCGTGTTCTATCTATCATGCAAGCCCGCACGGGCTTTAATAAGGAGCTACGGGCTTGGAGGACATTCACCCTCCAAGGCCGCATGGGCTTGAATAACGAGCTACGGGCTTGATCATTTAAGTCCGTGGGACTTGGACGGATTTTAAAATGAAAGTATAATTTGTCGATGTGCAAGCTTGAGAATGTTTTGCTATTAATCCTCATGCCCCCCATTATGGTCCCCATCATTTGCAGTGCTTTGCAGTGCTGGATTGAATATATATTGGCTTCTACAAGGCTTTGAGTTTGCGGCCTTTAACCTCCGAACCCGTACAGGTTTTAACAAGGACGAGCCCGCAGGACTTTGGGACAGAAAATAAACCGTAAATGAAATATCGGATTTGGGCGATGTGCGAGCTTAAGAGGGTGTCGCTATTAATCCTCATGTCCCCAATTATGATGCCTAGCATTTACAGAGCTTTAAAGTGCTATCTTGAATTTATATCTGTATTTACAGTTTTCTGACATTGCGGCCAGAAAACAAAATTTACGGGCGCGGGAGAAACGCTTGCGGCCGTTTGCATGATGTGTGCCTGGCCGTAAGGGGGATATCCTTGCGGTGCCATCCATTTGAATAGCAGGGTAGCATTAGCTCTACACGCGGACGTAAGATGGCCGCAAGGAATCGCAGCTTTGCGGCCATTTTACGGCCGTTAATAGAATGAGGCCCTAGGTATTTAAATGTTAAATCAAGGTGATACTTTAACAGTAAAGATGCTACTCATTGTAAGAAAGTAGCACTAACTACTGTATGTTTTTCCTTGTATTTGATATCAGGAAATTGCTGTCTATGTAAAAGCACACATTATACTTCCCAGATATTGAATATACTAGCAGGAATGTCATCACACTCTGGATTAACCCATATTAATATAAAGGGCAAAATACTTCAAACAAAAATAAAATGTCCACTATGGATATATAGTTCAGATGCCCCTCTTATAAGATACTATGTATCAGAGAGGATAATACTGATCATTTAAAAAAAAATCTAAATAATTGTTTGAGACAGCTATCTCTGTGCAGAGTGATATCTTGTCTGCAGCTTATCACAATGCAATGTTTATCCTGCACTTTTTACTCACACTCTGTATGGTCACACTTTAGATAAAGCCAAGTTAATATGGAGGGCAAGCTTTTGCCTAAAAAAATCTGAGCGCGGATAAATGTATTTTGCTATTTCAGATATCTCTCTTATAAGATACTATGTATCAGAGAGTATAGTACTGATAATTTTGACTTTTTAAATACAAAGTAATGGCTTAAGATAGCTCTCTCTGTGCAGCGTGATATCTGATCTGCAGTTTATCGCTATGTAATGTATTTCCTGCACTTTTTACTCACTCAAAACGCCAGCAGTTCAGGTCATGGAACAGACAAATATAGAAACAAAATATCAGATATTTAGGCACACTTCATTTAGAATTAGTTTTTGTCGCTTATTCAAATCAATTCATTTTATTATTTTTAATCTTCACCTATTTTCACCGTTAATAAAGAGTAGACATGCACCTAATATGCACCCTCAATATGAAGGAGTCATTTGTGACACAATTTGATTCCCTATGTAGAATCTATTAAGAGATATATTATTGTTTGATTCATTCCTGTTAAAGTTTCACAGATCAAAACACACATTAATTATTCTTGGGGCCTCATTCTAATGATGGAAGTAAAATGGCTGTATCCCTGCAATCCCTTACTAGGTGCTGCGGCCCCTTAGCTACTTTTCTATTCAAAGGAAAGGGGCCACAGCACACCTCTTCCTACAGCCAATCGCAAGACAGGAAATCAGCCGTTAGCTTTAGCTGGCTTGTACTTGATTGGGGGCGTTAGCCCTCAGATCAGAGTGCAAGCCCGCCAAACTAAAAAGTGAAAACTAAATTCAAGAAAGCACTGTACAGCACTATAAATGATGGGGGGCACATTGGGCGGAAATAAGGGTGACATGTAGTGCATTGGCTAGCTGGCACATCGCTGCTAGCCAATTCTGTAATTTGTGGCCACAGTCCGCCTTGGCTTGAAGATCGAGTTGCTGCCTTGGAGGTCATCCAAGCAGCGACTATGGGTTTGGATGACCCCCAAAGCAGTAACCCGTTGTACAAGCCCGGCGGTCTTGTGGCCACAAATGACAGTATTGGCTAGCAGCCATCTGTCAGATAGCCAATGTACTTCATCTCATCCTCATGTCTCCCCTAATGTCCCCTATCCATTACAGCGCTGCATGGCTCCTTAATGGGACCTTGGGACACCAATGGTTACTAAGAGTTACTGTAAGTACCCCCGCAGCAACTAACATTAACCCCTCATGCTGCGGGGTTCCCATCAGGACCACCTGAGGGCGCCCCATTACATTAAAACATCACATTTCCCGCCCTGCGCGCCTTAAAGGTCCTTATAGTACCCTTGCGGCAGGGGTTAAAAGTTTTATTGATAGGGGGTCCTTTAAGTACCTTCTGGCACCTAAAATTAACCCCATCACTCATGGGGGTCAATATAGACCCTCATGAGACTAAAATGGACCCCCTCAGCCCAAAAGGGGTCTATAAAGACCCTAACTATACCCTATTAACTAATACTTAACTCTATTCAACCCTAACTGAGCTTATCTAACCATAACTGTGCCTATTTAACCCTTACTAGCCTTAATTAACCCTAACTGTATCCCATTAACCCCTTAACCCTAACTTCACCCTATTAACCCATACTTAACCCTATTCAACCCTAACTGGGCTTATCTAACCCTAACTTGGCCTATTTAACCCTAACTAGCCTTATTTAACCCTAACTATACCACATTAACCCATATTATTATTATTATTATTATTATCATCTTTATTTATATCGCAACAACATATTCTGTAGCGCTGTACAGGGGTTTAGTACATGGCAAAAAACAAACTTAACACCTTATAAAGAATGGAGGGCCCTGTTTTGGAGCTTATAATCAAATGTACATAGTGCTTTTTTCCATGGTACAGACACATGATTGAAAACTTGCAAACTTACAATCTAAGGGTTTAGGTGTGATACAGGGGGACAAATACAAAATGGCAACATGAATGCAATTTTTTTAGTCAATTGGAGAGGTCTGTGTGTTGTACTGTAGATTGTGGGTGTAAGTGTAATTAAGCTGTGGAGTGTGCAGTAGTAATTATAAAGCCTGAAGGTGATACTTAACCCTATTCAAACCTAACTGGAACTATTTAACCCTAACTGTACCTAATAACCTTAAATAAACCTAACTAGGTTGGGGTAGAGGGGGGGGGGTAGTTTTGATTTAGTGGTTTATTGGGGGGATAGTATAGTGTAGTGTTTTGTACTTAGTGTCATGAGGGTCCTGGAGGCCACCAGGGCATTTATGGGGTTAATAATGGTGTTATCATTGTCCTATGAGGGTCTTCATAGACCCTTATGGGACTGCTTGGGTTACATAGAGGCTTACGGGGGTCAGTACGGACCCCCATAAGTGATGGGGTTAGATGCTGACTTATGGTGGTCTGTATAGGTGCAATACCGAAATGGCATCAGGGAGCTTAGGGCGCGTATTGATGACATAGGCAGTAAGTAACGGCGTGCTGGTGCGATTGAGCTAAGCTACACAGCTCTAAAAGGTCACTTTAAATCTAAGATAGTAAATCCCTACTTATAAGTAGATACTGTCTAGATTTTGCAAATAGCACCTCCAACTACCAGGAAAGTTATGATCCAAAAATAACCATGATTTGTGGGTTAAAAACGTTCAGGATGAACATCGCATAGTGAGAGGTTGCAGATAAGACATCATACTTCAAATAATCACTTTGTATTAAAATAAACTACTAAATCTGAATTATTAGCCTTAGCTAGTAATGTCGCGAACATAAAATTTTCGGTTTGCGAACCGCGAACTCGAACCCCTACAAATGTTCGCGACCCGGCGAACCCGGCGAACCGCCATAGACTTCAATGGGCAGGCGGATTTTAAAACCCACAGGGACTCTTTCTGGCCTCAATAGTGATTGAAAAGTTGTTTTAAGGGGACTAACACCTGCACTGTGGCATGCCGAAGGGGGATCCATGTCAAAACTCCCACGGAAAATTACATAGTTGATGCAGAGTCTGGTTTTAATCCATAAAGGGCATAAATAACCTAACATCCCACTTCATCATCATCGTCCCCTGTATCTCTTTAACCCCTCCCTCATCATCCTCCCCTGTGTCTCTTTCCCCCCTCCCTCATCATCCTCCCACCTCCCTCATCCTCCCCTGTATCTTTTTACCCCCTCCCTCATCATCCTCCCCTGTCTCTCTTCCCCCCTCCATCATCGTCCTCCCCTGTGTCTCATCCCCCTTCCCTCATAATCCTCCCACCTCCCTCATCATCGTCTCCTGTATCTCTTTACCCCCTCCCTCATCATCCTCCCCTGTGTCTCTTCCCCCTCCATCATCATCCTCCCCTGTGTCTCATCCCACCTCCCTCATCATCCTCCCACCTCCCTCATCATCCTCCCCTGTATCTCTTTACCCCCTCCCTCTTCATCCTCCCCTGTGTCTCTTCCCCCCTCCATCATCATCCTCCTCTGTGTCTCATCCCCCTCCCTCATCATCCTCCCACCTCCCTCATCATCCTCCCCTGTATCTCTTTACCCCCTCCCTCATCATCCTCCCCTGTGTCTCTTTGCCCCCTTCCTCATCACTCTCCCCTGTGTCTCATCCCTCCTCCCTCATCATCCTTCCACCACCCTCATCATCCACCCATGTATCTCTTTACCCCCTCCCTCATCATCCTCCCCTGTGTCTCTTTGCCCCCTTCCTCATCACTCTCCCCTGTGTCTCATCCCTCCTCCCTCATCATCCTTCCACCACCCTCATCATCCACCCATGTATCTCTTTACCCCCTACCTCATCATCCTCCCCTGTGTCTCTTTTCCCCCTCCCTCATCATCTTCCCCTGTGTCTCTTCCCCCTCCCTCATCATCCTCCCCTGTGTGTCTTTCCCCCCTTCCTCATCATCTTCCCCTGTGTCTCTTCCCCCCCTCCCTCATCATCCTGCCCTGTGTCTCTTTCCCCCCTTCCTCATCACCCTCCACCGGATCTCTTTACCCCTCCCTCATCATCCTCCCCTGTATCACTTTACCCCCTCCCTCATCATCCTCCCCTGTGTCTCTTCCCCCTCCATCATCATCCTCCCCTGTGTCTCATCCCCCCTCCCTCATCATCCTCCCACCTCCCTCATCATCCTCCCCTGTATCTCTTTACCCCCTCCCTCATCATCCTCCCCTGTGTCTCTTTGCCCCTTCCTCATCACCCTCCCCTGTGTCTCATCTCCCCACCCTCATCATCCTCCCACCTCCCTCATCATCCTCCCCGTATCTCTTTACCCCCTCCCTCATCATCCTCCCATGTGTGTTTCCCCCCTCCCTCATAATCCTCCCCTGTGTCTTTTTCCCCCTCTCTCATCATTATGCCCTGTGTCTCTTCCCCCCTCCCTCATCATCCTCCCCCCTCCCTTGATGATAAGTGTGAGGGGTGTTAGGGATAAGGGTGAGGGGGTTAGATGTTAGGGTGAGGGGTGTTAGGGATAAGTGTGAGGGGTGTTAGGGTGAGGGGTGTTAGGGATAAGTGTAAGGGGTGTTAGGGTGAGGCATGTTAGGAATAAGTGTGAGGGGTGTTAGGGTTAGGGTGAGGGGTGTTAGATATAAGTGTGAGGGGTGTTAGTGTTAGGGTGAGGGGTGTTAGGGATAAGTGTGAGGGGTGTTAGTGTTAGGGTGAGGGGTGTTAGAGATAAGTGTGAGGGTGTTAGGGTAAGGGGTGTTAGGGATAAGGGTGAGGGGGTTAGGTGTTAGGGTGAGGGGTGTTAGGGATAAGTGTGACGGGTGTTAGGGTTAGGGTGAGGGGTGTTAGGGTTAGGGTGAGGGGTGTTAGGGATAAGTGTAAGGGGTGTTAGGGTTAGGTGTTAGCGTTAGGTGTTAGGGATAAGTGTAAGGGGTGTTAGGTCTTAGGGATAAGTGTGAGGGGTGTTAGGGTGAGGCGTGTTAGGGATAAGTGTGAGAGGTGTTAGGGTTAGGGTGAGAGGTGTTAGGGATAAATGTAAGGGGTGTTAGGGTTAGGTGTTAGAGTTAGGTGTTAGGGATAAGTGTGAGGGGTGTTAGGGTTAGGGTGAGGGGTGTTAGGGATAGGTGTTAGGTGTTAGGGATAAGTGTAAGGGGTGTTAGGGTTAGGGTGAGGGGTGTTAGGGATAAGTGTAAGGGGTGTTAGGGTTAGGTGTTAGGGTTGGGTGTTAGGGATACATGTGAGGGGTGTTAGGGTTAGGGTGAGGGGTGTTAGCGATAAGTGTAAGGGTTAGGTGTTAGGGATAAGTGTGAGGGATGTTAGGGTTAGGGTGAGGGGTGTTAGGGATAAGTGTGAGGGGTGTTAGGTTTAGGGTGAGGGGTGTTAGGGATAAGTGTGAGGGTGTTAGGGTAAGGGGTGTTAGGGATAAGGGTGAGGGGGTTAGGTGTTAGGGTGAGGGGTGTTAGGGATAAGTGTGAGGGGTGTTAGGGTTAGGGTGAGGGGTGTTAGGAATAAGTGTGAGGGGTGTTAGGGTTAAGGTGAGGGGTGTTAGGGATAAGTGTAGGGGGTGTTAGGGTTAGGTGTTAGGGTTAGGTGTTAGGGATAAGTGTAAGGGGTGTTAGGGTGAGGCATGTTAGGAATAAGTGGGAGGGGTGTTAGGTCTTAGGGATAAGTGTGAGGGGTGTTAGGGTTAGGGTGAGGCGTGTTAGGGATAAGTGTGAGGGTTGTTAGGGTTAGGGTGAGAGGTGTTAGGGATAAGTGTAAGGGGTGTTAGGGTTAGGTGTTAGGGTTAGGTGTTAGGGATAAGTGTGAGGGGTGTTAGGGTTAGGGCGAGGGGTGTTATGGATAAGTGTGAGGGGTGTTAGGTCTTAGGGATAAGTGTGAGGGGTGTTAGGGTTAGGGTGAGAAGGTAAGGTGTGTTAGGGATAAGGGTGAGGGGGTTAGGTGTTAGGGTGAGGGGTGTTAGGAATAAGTGTGAGGGGTGTTAGGGTTAGGGTGAGGGGTGTTAGGGATAAGTGTGAGGGGTGTTAGGGTTAGGGTGAGGGGTGTTAGGGATAAGTGTGAGGGGTGTTAGGGTTAGGTGTTAGGGTTAGGTGTTAGGGATAAGTGTGAGGGGTGTTAGGGTTAGGGCGAGGGGTGTTATGGATAAGTGTGAGGGGTGTTAGGTCTTAGGGATAAGTGTGAGGGGTGTTAGGGTTAGGGTGAGAAGTGTTAGGGATTAGTGTGAGGGGTGTTAGGGTTAGGTGTTAGGGATAACTGTGAGAGGTGTTAGGGTTAGGGTGAGGGGTGTTAGGGATAAGTGTAAGGGGTGTTAGAGTTAGGGTGAGGGGTGTTAGGGATAAGTGTGAGGGGTGTCAGGGTTAGGGTGAGGGGTGTTAGGGATAAGTGTAAGGGGTGTTAGGGTTAGGTGTTAGGGTTAGGTGTTAGGGATAAGTGTGAGGGGTGTTAGGGTTAGGGTGTGGGGTGTTAGGGATAAGTGTGAGGGGTGTTAGGTCTTAGGGATAAGTGTGAGGGGTGTTAGGGTAAGGGTGAGAGGTGTTAGGGATTAGTGTGAGGGGTGTTAGGGTTAGGTGTTAGGGTGAGGGGTGTTAGGGATAAGTGTGAGGGGTGTTAGGGTTAGGGTGAGGGGTGTTAGGGATAAGTGTGAGGGGTGTTAGGGTTAGGGTGAGGGGTATTAGGGATAAGTGTGAGGGGTGTTCGGGTTAGGGTGAGGGGTGTTAGGGATAAGTGTGAGGGTGTTAGGGTAAGGTGTGTTAAGGATAAGGGTGAGGTGGTTAGGAATTAGGGTGAGGGGTGTTAGGGATAAATGTGAGGGGTGTTAGGGATAAGTGTGAGGGGTGTTAGTGATAAGTGTGAGGGGTGTTAGGGTTAGGGTGAGGGGTGTTAGGGATAAGTGTAAGGGGTGTTAGGGTTAGGTGTTAGGGATAAGTGTGAGGGGTGTTAGGGTGAGGGGCGTTAGGGATAAGTGTGAGGGGTGTTAGGGTTAGGGTGAGGGGTGTTAGGGTAAGGTGTGTTAAGGATAAGGGTGAGGCGGTTAGGTGTTAGGGTGAGGGGTGTTAGGGAGAAGTGTGAGGGGTGTTAGGGATAAGTGTGAGGGGTGTTAGGGTTAGGGTGAGGGGTGTTAGGGCTAGGGTGAGGGGTGTTAGGGATAAGTGTAAGGGGTGTTAGGGTTAGGTGTTAGGGTTAGGTGTTAAGGATAAGTGTGAGGGGTGTTAGGTTTAGGGTGAGGGGTGTTAGGGATAAGTGTGAGGGGTGTTAGGGTTAGGGTGAGGGGTGTTAGGGATAAGTGTAAGGGGTGTTAGGGTTAGGTGTTAGGGTTAGGTATTAGGGATAAGTGTGAGGGGTGTTAGGGTTAGGGTGAGGGGTGTTAGGGATAAGTGTGAGGGGTGTTAGGGTTAGGGTGAGGGGTGTTATGGATAAGTGTGAGGGGTGTTAGGTCTTAGGGATAAGTGTGAGGGGTGTTAGGGTGAGAGGTGTTAGGGATTAGTGTGAGGGGTGTTAGGGTTAGGTGTTAGGGATAAGTGTGAGGGGTGTTAGGGTTAGGGTGAGGGGTGTTAGGGATAAGTGTAAGGGGTGTTAGGGTTAGGGTGAGGGGTGTTAGGGATAAGTGTGAGGGGTGTCAGGGTTAGGGTGAGGGGTGTTAGGGATAAGTGTAAGGGGTGTTAGGGTTAGGTGTTAGGGTTAGGTGTTAGGGATAAATGTGAGGGGTGTTAGGGTTAGGGTGAGGGGTGTTCGGGATAAGTGTGAGGGGTGTTAGGTCTTAGGGATAAGTGTGAGGGGTGTTAGGGTAAGGGTGAGAGGTGTTAGGGATTAGTGTGAGGGGTGTTAGGGTTAGGTGTTAGGGTGAGGGGTGTTAGGGATAAGTGTGAGGGGTGTTAGGGTTAGGGTGAGGGGTGTTAGGGATAAGTGTGAGGGGTGTTAGGGTTAGGGTGAGGGGTATTAGGGATAAGTGTGAGGGGTGTTCGGGTTAGGGTGAGGGGTGTTAGGGATAAGTGTGAGGGTGTTAGGGTAAGGTGTGTTAAGGATAAGGGTGAGGGGGTTAGGTGTTAAGGTGAGGGGTGTTAGGGATTAATGTGAGGGGTGTTAGGGATAAGTGTGAGGGGTGTTAGGGATAAGTGTGAGGGGTGTTAGGGTTAGGGTGAGGGGTGTTAGGGATAAGTGTAAGGGGTGTTAGGGTTAGGTGTTAGGGTTAGTTTTTAGGGATAAGTGTGAGGGGTGTTAGGGTTAGGGTGAGGGGTGTTAGGGATAAGTGTGAGGGGTGTTAGGTCTTAGGGATAAGTGTGAGGGGTGTTAGGGTAAGGGTGAGAGGTGTTAGGGATTAGTGTGAGGGGTGTTAGGGTTAGGTGTTAGCATGAGGGGTGTTAGATATAAGTGTGAAGGGTGTTAGGGTTAGGGTGAGGGGTGTTAGGGATAAGTGTAAGGGGTGTTAGGGTTAGGTGTTAGGGTTGGGTGTTAGGGATACATGTGAGGGGTGTTAGGGTTAGGGTGAGGGGTGTTAGCGATAAGTGTAAGGGTTAGGTGTTAGGGATAAGTGTGAGGGATGTTAGGGTTAGGGTGAGGGGTGTTAGGGATAAGTGTGAGGGGTGTTAGGTTTAGGGTGAGGGGTGTTAGGAATAAGTGTGAGGGTGTTAGGGTAAGGGGTGTTAGGGATAAGGGTGAGGGGGTTAGGTGTTAGGGTGAGGGGTGTTAGGGATAAGTGTGAGGGGTGTTAGGGTTAGGGTGAGGGGTGTTAGGAATAAGTGTGAGGGGTGTTAGGGTTAAGGTGAGGGGTGTTAGGGATAAGTGTAGGGGGTGTTAGGGTTAGGTGTTAGGGTTAGGTGTTAGGGATAAGTGTAAGGGGTGTTAGGGTGAGGCATGTTAGGAATAAGTGGGAGGGGTGTTAGGTCTTAGGGATAAGTGTGAGGGGTGTTAGGGTTAGGGTGAGGCGTGTTAGGGATAAGTGTGAGGGTTGTTAGGGTTAGGGTGAGAGGTGTTAGGGATAAGTGTGAGGGGTTTTAGGGTAAGGTGTGTTAGGGATAAGGGTGAGGGGGTTAGGTGTTAGGGTGAGGGGTGTTAGGAATAAGTGTGAGGGGTGTTAGGGTTAGGGTGAGGGGTGTTAGGGATAAGTGTGAGGGGTGTTAGGGTTAGGGTGAGGGGTGTTAGGAATAAGTGTAAGGGGTGTTAGGGTTAGGTGTTAGGGTTAGGTGTTAGGGATAAGTGTGAGGGGTGTTAGGGTTAGGGTGAGGGGTGTTATGGATAAGTGTGAGGGGTGTTAGGTCTTAGGGATAAGTGTGAGGGGTGTTAGGGTTAGGGTGAGAAGTGTTAGGGATTAGTGTGAGGGGTGTTAGGGTTAGGTGTTAGGGATAACTGTGAGAGGTGTTAGGGTTAGGGTGAGGGGTGTTAGGGATCAGTGTAAGGGGTGTTAGGGTTAGGGTGAGGGGTGTTAGGGATAAGTGTGAGGGGTGTCAGGGTTAGGGTGAGGGGTGTTAGGGATAAGTGTAAGGGGTGTTAGGGTTAGGTGTTAGGGTTAGGTGTTAGGGATAAGTGTGAGGGGTGTTAGGGTTAGGGTGTGGGGTGTTAGGGATAAGTGTGAGGGGTGTTAGGTCTTAGGGATAAGTGTGAGGGGTGTTAGGGTAAGGGTGAGAGGTGTTAGGGATTAGTGTGAGGGGTGTTAGGGTTAGGTGTTAGGGTGAGGGGTGTTAGGGATAAGTGTGAGGGGTGTTAGGGTTAGGATGAGGGGTATTAGGGATAAGTGTGAGGGGTGTTAGGGTTAGGGTGAGGGGTATTAGGGATAAGTGTGAGGGGTGTGAGGGTTAGGGTGAGGGGTGTTAGGGATAAGTGTGAGGGTGTTAGGGTAAGGTGTGTTAAGGATAAGGGTGAGGCGGTTAGGTGTTAGGGTGAGGGGTGTTAGGGATAAGTGTGAGGGGTGTTAGGGATAAGTGTGAGGGGTGTTAGTGATAAGTGTGAGGGGTGTTAGGGTTAGGGTGAGGGGTGTTAGGGATAAGTGTAAGGGGTGTTAGGGTTAGGTGTTAGGGATAAGTGTGAGGGGTGTTAGGGTGAGGGGTGTTAGGGATAAGTGTGAGGGGTGTTAGGGTTAGGGTGAGGGGTGTTAGGGTAAGGTGTGTTAAGGATATGGGTGAGGCGGTTAGGTGTTAGGGTGAGGGGTGTTAGGGAGAAGTGTGAGGGGTGTTAGGGATACGTGTGAGGGGTGTTAGGGTTAGGGTGAGGGGTATTAGGGATAAGTGTGAGGGGTGTTCGGGTTAGGGTGAGGGGTGTTAGGGATAAGTGTGAGGGGTGTTAGTGTTATGGTGAGGGGTGTTAGGGATAAGTGTGAGGGGTGTTAGGTTTAGGGTGAGGGGTGTTAGGGATAAGTGTGAGGGGTGTTAGGGTTAGGGTGAGGGGTTTTAGGGATAAGTGTGAGGGGAGTTAGGGTAAGGGTTGTAGGGATAAGTGTGAAGGGTGTTAGGGTTAGGGTGAGGGGTTTTAGGGATAAGTGTGAGGGGTGTTAGGGTAAGGGTTGTAGGGATAAGTGTGAAGGGTGTTAGGGTTAGGGTGAGGGGTTTTAGGGATAAGTGTGAGGGGTGTTAGGGATAAGTGTGAGGGGTGTTAGGGTTAGGGTGAGGGGTTTTAGGGATAAGTGTGAGGGGTGTTAGGGTAAGGGTTGTAGGGATAAGTGTGAAGGGTGTTAGGGTTAGGGTGAGGGGTGTTAGGGATAGGTGTTAGGGTGAGTGGTGTTAGGGATAAGTGTGAGGGGTGTTAGGGTTAGGGTGAGGGGTGTTAGGGATAAGTGTGAGGGGTGTTAGGGTTAGGGTGAGGGGTGTTAGGGTTAGGGTGAGGGGTGTTAAGGTTATATGTGAGGGGTGTTAGGGATAAGTGTGAGGGGTGTTAGGGTTAGGTGTTTGGGTTAGGTGTTAGGGATAATTGTGAGGGTTGTTAAGGTTAGGGTGAGGGGTGTTAGGGATAAGTGTAAGGGGTGTTAGGGTTAGGTGTTAGGGTTAGGTGTTAGGGATAAGTGTGAGGGGTGTTAGGGTTAGGGTGAGGGTTGTTAGGGATAAGTGTGAGGGGTGTTAGGGTTAGGGTGAGGGGTGTTATGGATAAGTGTAAGGGGTGTTAGGGTTAGGTGTTAGGGTTAGGTGTTAGGGATAAGTGTGAGGGATGTTAGGGTTAGGGTGAGGGGTGGTAGGGATACGTGTGAGGAGTGTTAGGGTTAGGGTGAGGGGTGTTAGGGATAAGTGTAAGGGGTGTTAGGGTTAGGTGTTAGGGTTAGGTGTTAGGGATAAGTGTGAGGGGTGTTAGGGTTAGGGTGAGGGGTGTTAGGGATAAGTGTAAGGGGTATTAGGGTTAGGTGTTAGGGTTAGGTGTTAGGGATAAGTGTGAGGGGTGTTAGGGTTAGGGTGAGGGTTGTTAGGGATAAGTGTGAAGGGTGTTAGCGTTAGGGTGAGGGGTGTTAGCGATAAGTGTAAGGTGTGTTAGGGTTAGGTGTTAGGGTTAGGTGTTAGGGATAATTGTGAGGGGTGTTAAGGTTAGGGTGAGGGGTGTTAGGGATAAGTTTAAGGGGTGTTAGGGTTAGGTGTTAGGGTTAGGTGTTAGGGATAAATGTAAGGGGTGTTAGGGTTATGTGTTAGGGTTAGGTGTTAGGGATAAGTGTGAGGGGTGTTAGGGTTAGGGTGAGGGGTGTTAGGGATAAGTGTGAGGGGTGTTAGGGTTAGGGTGAGGGGTGTTATGGATAAGTGTGAGAGGTGTTAGGTCTTAGGGATAAGTGTGAGGGGTGTTAGGGTGAGAGGTGTTAGGGATTAGTGTGAGGGGTGTTAGGGTTAGGTGTTAGGGATAAGTGTGAGGGGTGTTAGGGTTAGGGTGAGGGGTGTTAGGGATAAGTGTAAGGGGTGTTAGGGTTAGGTTGAGGGGTGTTAGGGATAAGTGTGAGGGGTGTCAGGGTTAGGGTGAGGGGTGTTAGGGATAAGTGTAAGGGGTGTTAGGGTTAGGTGTTAGGGTTAGGTGTTAGGGATAAATGTGAGGGGTGTTAGGGTTAGGGTGAGGGGTGTTCGGGATAAGTGTGAGGGGTGTTAGGTCTTATGGATAAGTGTGAGGGGTGTTAGGGTAAGGGTGAGAGGTGTTAGGGATTAGTGTGACGGGTGTTAGGGTTAGGTGTTAGGGTGAGGGGTGTTAGGGATAAGTGTGAGGGGTGTTAGGGTTAGGGTGAGGGGTGTTAGGGATAAGTGTGAGGGGTGTTAGGGATAGGGTGAGGGGTATTAGGGATAAGTGTGAGGGGTGTTCGGGTTAGGGTGAGGGGTGTTAGGGATAAGTGTGAGGGTGTTAGGGTAAGGTGTGTTAAGGATAAGGGTGAGGGGGTTAGGTGTTAAGGTGAGGGGTGTTAGGGATAAATGTGAGGGGTGTTAGGGATAAGTGTGAGGGGTGTTAGGGATAAGTGTGAGGGGTGTTAGGGTTAGGGTGAGGGGTGTTAGGGATAAGTGTAAGGGGTGTTAGGGTTAAGTGTTAGGGTTAGTTTTTAGGGATAAGTGTGAGGGGTGTTAGGGTTAGGGTGAGGGGTGTTAGGGATAAGTGTGAGGGGTGTTAGGTCTTAGGGATAAGTGTGAGGGGTGTTAGGGTAAGGGTGAGAGGTGTTAGGGATTAGTGTGAGGGGTGTTAGGGTTAGGTGTTAGCGTGAGGGGTGTTAGATATAAGTTTGAGGGGTGTTAGGGTTAGGGTGAGGGGTGTTAGGGATAAGTGTGAGGGGTGTTAGGGTTAGGGTGAGGGGTATTAGGGATAAGTGTGAGGGGTGTTCGGGTTAGGGTGAGGGGTGTTAGGGATAAGTGTGAGGGTGTTAGGGTAAGGTGTGTTAAGGATAAGGGTGAGGCGGTTAGGTGTTAAGGTGAGGGGTGTTAGGGATAAATGTGAGGGGTGTTAGGGATAAGTGTGAGGGGTGTTAGGGATAAGTGTGAGGGGTGTTAGGGTTAGGGTGAGGGGTGTTAGGGATAAGTGTAAGGGGTGTTAGGGCTAGGTGTTAGGGTTAGGTGTTAGGGATAAGTGTGAGGGGTGTTAGGGTGAGGGGTGTTAGGGATAAGTGTGAGGGGTGTTAGGGTTAGGGTGAGGGGTGTTAGGGTAAGGAGTGTTAAGGATAAGGGTGAGGCGGTTAGGTGTTAGGGTGAGGGGTGTTAGGGAGAAGTGTGAGGGGTGTTAGGGATAAATGTGAGGGGTGTTAGGGTTAGGGTGAGGGGTGTTAGGGTTAGGGTGAGGGGTGTTAGGGATAAGTGTAAGGGGTGTTAGGGTTAGGTGTTAGGGTTAGGTGTTAGTGATAAGTGTGAGGGGTGTTAGTGTTAGGGTGAGGGGTGTTAGGGATAAGTGTGAGGGGTGTTAGGTTTAGGGTGAGGGGTGTTAGGGATAAGTGTGAGGGGTGTTAGGGTTAGGGTGAGGGGTGTTAAGGATAAGTGTAAGGGGTGTTAGGGTTAGGTGTTAGGGTTAGGTATTAGGGATAAGTGAGGGGTGTTAGGGTTAGGGTGAGGGGTGTTAGGGATAAGTGTAAGGGGTATTAGGGTTAGGTGTTAGGGTTAGGTATTATGGATAAGTGTGAGGGGTGTTAGGGTTAGGGTGAGGGGTCTTAGGGATAAGTGTAAGCGGTGTTAGGGTTAGGTGTTAGGGATAAGTGTGAGGGGTGTTAGGGTGAGGGGTGTTAGGGATAAGTGTGAGGGGTGTTACGGTTAGGGTGAGGGGTGTTAGGGTAAGGTGTGTTAAGGATAAGGGTGAGGCGGTTAGGTGTTAGGGTGAGGGGTGTTAGGGAGAAGTGTGAGGGGTGTTAGGGATAAGTGTGAGGGGTGTTAGGGTTAGGGTGAGGGGTGTTAGGGTTAGGGTGAGGGGTGTTAGGGTTAGGGTGAGGGGTGTTAGAGATAAGTGTAAGGGGTGTTAGGGTTAGGTGTTAGGGTTAGGTGTTAGTGATAAGTGTGAGGGGTGTTAGTGTTAGGGTGAGGGGTGTTAGGGATAAGTGTGAGGGGTGTTAGGTTTAGGGTGAGGGGTGTTAAGGATAAGTGTGAGGGGTGTTAGGGTTAGGGTGAGGGGTGTTAGGGATAAGTGTAAGGGGTGTTAGGGTTAGGTGTTAGGGTTAGGTATTAGGGATAAGTGTGAGGGGTGTTAGGGTTAGGGTGAGGGGTGTTAGGGATAAGTGTGAGGGGTGTTAGGGATAAGTGTGAGGGGTGTTAGGGTTAGGGTGAGGGGTTTTAGGGATAAGTGTGAGGGGTGTTAGGGTAAGGGTTGTAGGGATAAGTGTGAAGGGTGTTAGGGTTAGGGTGAGGGGTGTTAGGGATAGGTGTTAGGGTGAGTGGTGTTAGGGATAAGTGTGAGGGGTGTTAGGGTTAGGGTGAGGGGTGTTAGGGATAAGTGTGAGGGGTGTTAGGGTTAGGGTGAGGGGTGTTAGGGTTAGGGTGAGGGGTGTTAGGGTTAGGGTGAGGGGTGTTAGGGTTAAGTGTGAGGGGTGTTAGGGATAAGTGTGAGGGGTGTTAGGGTTAGGGTGAGGGGTGTTAGGGATAAGTGTAAGGGGTGTTAGGGTTAGGTGTTTGGGTTAGTTGTTAGGGATAATTGTGAGGGGTGTTAAGGTTAGGGTGAGGGGTGTTAGGGATAAGTGTAAGTGGTGTTAGGGTTAGGTGTTAGGGTTAGGTGTTAGGGATAAGTGTGAGGGGTGTTAGGGTTAGGGTGAGGGTTGTTAGGGATAAGTGTGAGGGGTGTTAGGGTTAGGGTGAGGGGTGTTATGGATAAGTGTAAGGGGTGTTAGGGTTAGGTGTTAGGGTTAGGTGTTAGGGATAAGTATGAGGGATGTTAGGGTTAGGGTGAGGGGTGGTAGGGATACGTGTGAGGAGTGTTAGGGTTAGGGTGAGGGGTGTTAGGGATAAGTGTAAGGGGTGTTAGGGTTAGGTGTTAGGGTTAGGTGTTAGGGATAAGTGTGAGGGGTGTTAGGGTTAGGGTGAGGGGTGTTAGGGATAAGTGTAAGGGGTATTAGGGTTAGGTGTTAGGGTTAGGTGTTAGGGATAAGTGTGAGGGGTGTTAGGGTTAGGGTGAGGGGTGTTAGGGATAAGTGTGAAGGGTGTTAGCGTTAGGGTGAGGGGTGTTAGCGATAAGTGTAAGGTGTGTTAGGGTTAGGTGTTAGGGTTAGGTGTTAGGGATAATTGTGAGGGGTGTTAAGGTTAGGGTGAGGGGTGTTAGGGATAAGTTTAAGGGGTGTTAGGGTTAGGTGTTAGGGTTAGGTGTTAGGGATAAATGTAAGGGGTGTTAGGGTTATGTGTTAGGGTTAGGTGTTAGGGATAAGTGTGAGGGGTGTTAGGGTTAGGGTGAGGGGTGTTAGGGATAAGTGTGAGGGGTGTTAGGGTTAGGGTGAGGGGTGTTAGGTATAAGTGTGAGGGGTGTTAGGGTTAGGGGGAGGGGTGTTAGGGATAAGTGTAAGGGGTATTAGGGTTAGGTGTTAGGGTTAGGTGTTAGGGATAAGTGTGAGAGGTGTTAGGGTTAGGGATAAGTGTGAGGGGTGTTAGGGTTAGGGTGAGGGGTTTTAGGGATAAGTGTGAGGGGTGTAAGGATTAGGGTGAGAGGTGTTAGGGATAAGTGTGAGGGGTGTTAGGGTTAGGTGTTAGGTTGATGGGTGTTATGGATAAGTGTGAGGGGTGTTAGGGTTGGGTGCTAATGTGAGGGGAGGATGATGATAAGGGGGGGAAGAGACACAGTCCTTGCAGCTGAGATCAAAAGAGTCCTTCAGGACTGTATTGCACACTGTGTACAGTATTCTAGCTATGGTTTTCCCTATTGATGCATTATCACCTACACTCAGCCTCCTCTCAGTAAGACTGCAAGTTAGTTATGATTCCAAAATGGCTGCTGTCCATGAGTTAGAAGGCTCTGGAAGGGAGTGTATGCTGCTGATTGGCTGGAATGTGTCTGCTGACTGTGACATGCAGGGTCAAAGTTTGCTCAATGATAAAGTATAGGGGGCGGGTCAAATATTGCATATATTGGGGACATCTCTAGCCTTAACCTCTCTGATACATTGTATCTTATATGAGAGGGATTTAGAACCAGTCAATGTGTATATATTCAGAGTAGGAGTGTTTTTTTAGGAAATATCTCGCCCTCCATATCAATCTGACTTTACTTAAAGTTTAACCACACAGAGTGTGAGTAAACAGTGCACGATATACATTGAATAGTGATAAGCTGCAGATAAGATATAACGCTGCACAGAGAGAGCTATCTTAAACCATTACTTTGTATTTAAAAAGTCAAAATTATCAATACTATACTCTCTGATACATAGTATCTTATAAGTGAGATATCTGAACCAGCAAAGTGTATATATCCACAGCAGGCAGAAATTTGTAGGCAATAGTTTGCCCTCCATATTAACTTGGCTTTATCTAAAGTGTGACCATACAGAGTGTAAGTGAAAAGTGCAGGATAAACATTGCATTGCGATAAACTGCAGACAAGATATCATGCTGCATAGAGATAGCTGTCTCAAACAATTATTTTCATTTTTCAAAGAAATATGGAAGTCAAAATGATCATTATTATCCTCTCTGATACATAATATCTTATATTAGAGACATCTGAACAAAGAAAATGTGTATATATCCCATTTTTTTGGGAAGTACTTTTCCCTTTATATTAATCCAGGTAATCCAGACTGTGATGGCATTCCTGCTAGTGTATTAAATATATGGAAATTATAATATGTGCTATTACATAGACAGCACTTTCCTGATATCAACTACAAGGAAAAACAGTGAGTGCTACTTTCTGACAATGAGTAGCATCTTTACTGTTAAAGCATCACCTTGATTTAACATTTAAATACCCAGAGTATAATAAATAATTCAAAGTATAGAGGAACTGTCAAAAGACAGGAATCTCTTAACAGGATTTCTATGTTAGTGGCACAACAGGGTTTATGATGAGAGACAACCTATCGGGGAGAAATTAGGATTACCCCCTTATATCAGTTGTGTTACCTGCTTTCAAACTCAGTTTAATCTTGACTGTTTTGTTTTCTCTGAAAAGAGAGAAATAAGAAAAATCTCTGAAATAATAAAACTAAATCTATACAGTCATATAGAAGAAGCTTGATATTCAACTCTTACATCAGCACTTTTTATTTAACCGTCTCATATTATATGTTGTAAATAAGCCAGTTATGAAACTTTTGTTTTTAATTTGTATTTTATTGCAACATATTTTTGTTTTAAAAAATGTAGTACATAAATAAAGATCCATATTAAAAAATCCTAATTTTAGTAATTTCTTTCATGCAGTGAGCAAGCTAATCATGAAGAAGCTGAGGCCTCATGTAGAGGGAGAGTTTGTGAAAGAGTGCATAGTTGGTGCTGCGGCATTAGCACCAGAAAAATTCAAATCGGATTACTGACTTAGCACAAGATATTGAAAAAAACTGAAGGCTTCTGCAGGAGGTCTCCAATTGTTTTCTGTGGCTTGTGACAAGACAATAGAGATAACAAATACTGCCCTACTGACCGTTTTCATTAGTGGGATAACTGCGGAGGAACTGTTGTCACTGGAAGCCATGCATGGCAGTTCAAGAGGTGAGGACTTGTTTGGGAGACTTGTTTTATCAATGAAAAATATTGAGCTAACGTTTAAATGGCCTTACTACAGATGGAGATCCAGCCATGTTTGGCTCACAAAAAGGATTAATTGCATTTGTCAAGAAAACATCTCAGTCTTGATCCAAGTGATTTAATTATATGACACTGCATCATACACCAAGAAAGTCTCTGTGTCATTGCAGCTCAACAATGTGGTGTCAACAGTAGTGTCATGCATTCATTTTGTCAAAAGCAGAGGGTTTAACAGCCACCAGCTTAAGGAGTTACTGAATGATCTTGATTCTGTGTACAGTGATATTGTTTATCATTACAAAGTACTGTGGCTGAGTAGCAGGAACTTGCTCAGCAAGTCTAGGAAAAACCTGTCAGGGGAACTCAATGATGGCAAATGGCTGTGTGATCGAGCATTTGTGGTGGACATTAGCTAGTACATCTCAGAGCTGAACATCAAGCTGCAGGGCCCCAACCAGCTTCTCAGCTCCCTGAATATGAAATCATTTGCTAAATTTCATAATTTCATCAAGGTTAATTAAGGCTTTGGAAAGTGCCACTCAAAAGGAATAACACAGTTAATTTCACTACTCTGGGAAGACAAAAGCCTTTTACGACACTTGAATATGCTAGTGGATGTGCAAAACTAATTGAGGTATTTAATGAAAAATTCAAGGACAGGAAAAGAAAACAATTGGAAATTAACACCTTTTCTTCACTGTTCAGTGTGGAACCAGCTGATGTGCCTGATAACCGACAACACAAAATCATTAAGCTGCAAAGCGATGAGGAGCTGAAACCAAGGTACAACAACCTTGCAATGCTTGACTTCTATAAATGTTACATAAACAACGACTTTCCCAAATTAAGGAGACATGCATTGAAATACCCATCTGCTGCAACCCGTTCATTTCAAAACTTATCATCACAAAGAGTCGACTATACACCAGACTAACCAACGCAAACCAGCATCATCAATACCAGCTAACATCACATGCCTCACCAAAAAGAAGCAGTTACAGTCATCACATTCGGTGAGTTTAGGTGAGTTAATTAAATGTTTGACCAAATATAGAAGGCTAATTTTTAAGTTCATAATTTTGTAATGTCGGCAAATGATGTTATAAATATCTAAATAGCTCTTGGCAGAAAAAAACTGTAGTAAGCATAATCTCTGAGATTAGCCAGTAGGGCCAACATAGGTAAATATAGGCATGTTTGAAGGTGTTAACCTACTACTACATTATGCCACATTACAGGGTTCATTTTAGTATAATTCTATTATTATATAAGGTGAAGCCTGGGTACGTGCATAATTCTGTTATACCGTGATTTATCTTACTCAATAAATTCCTGTGCTGGATCACAAAGGAATGCTGATAGTTAAAAATACATTTTATCCATTAGTAAAACATATTTTTAGTACATGGGATTGAATTATTTCTAACAAGAAAAAAATCTATTAAATATTCTGCAAAAAACACTTTGTTGTGATAAAGAATATCAGATACGTATTTATCCAAAGGTGTTAGGTATTCCTAATAATCTTTATGAAGTTTCAATACTTATAAAAGATAATACAATTCTCTTCTAGCAATAGCTTAAAAAATACAAATAATAATATTGATTTTAATTATTTGTAATACTTCCAAATTAAAACTTTTAGATCTAAACACCCATTTAACCATGTGTGTAAAGAAATGCAATACCCATTTACAAACACGCATTTTCATTTCTTTTTAACAATCATTATAATCTTTCTGAATTATTTTATGCTCAAGAATCTCTCTCTTTGGAACAATAGTATCAAATATTTATCTCAGTGGCAACTTTTTCCACTTCTGAAGTTTCAGAACTAATCATAAATTACATGTTAGATGGCATTTAAGGTGAAAATAAATGTTCCCATCTTCCTCTGATGAATGTTGGAGAGGATCTGGAAGAATAGGTACATTTCATACTTTGTGGATATGAATTGTAATCATTACATTTTTGGAAATATACTGATCTAATTATTAAAAATAAATAATTAATATCTCTGTTTTAAATAAGATAACTAATTCTAAATTAAATCAATAAATATTTATATTTATTGGACATGAAATGATAAACTTATTTTGATGAGAATTCCCTATTTATATCAAAATATATTATTAATTTATAATATTATTATCATATTTGTATTGATATATATTGTATAGAAATCATATTATTTTAATATTATACCCTGGAGGAAATTTATTAAAGCATCATGCAGCATTGTGCGGGTTGCAATCGACCACAATGTTGCACAGCAGGCAACCTTAATAGTGCCCTCTATAATGAAATAGGATCCTATGCCCCTCCAACTATTTGTAGCTCTATAAATACACAATCAGCAGGCCAACTAGGTACTAATCAAATATGACACTCCATTGTTCAAAACAACTAAGAAAAATCTTTTAAAAAAACATATGTACATTCATACTGCTAAAAACAAAGGAACAGTTTTAGCCTCATATGTTCACCTTCAAAAGGTGAGGATATATACAGCCTCATTCAATTGCTATTTTTTAGAGCTCACAAGTTAATTGGCTATTCAAATTCCTTCCGTTTGAGGGCTCCGATCGGGCTACTTGCTGCAAGCTGTGCTCCATTGCGATCTGTAAAATTGCAAGTTACTTCCCTCAAAGCCTTTGATCTTTTCACAAATCGCTATTCAATTGCTCCGATTTCCCCTCTGTCAAGGCCGCAAATGGCAAAAATCTAACCACAGGTTACTGGGACCAAGGAGGTGTTACAAAGTGCTTACTGGCAATCGGAGCATTTTAAAGGCAAAGATAAACTCAATCCAGCACTGTAAATGATGGGGAACACAATGGGTGACATTAGAATTAGAAGCACAACATTCTCAAGCTTGCATATCACCAAAATAAAATACTTTATTTCATGTTTTTTTTTTCATCCAAAGTCCTGCAGGCTTCAACCTGCAAGCCCGTAGGACTTTGGAATCCAACCTCCACATTTCATTGATGTTCTACTGTCTTGAATAACGGGTTACGGGCTTGGAGGTCATTCAAGCCCGTAGGACTTTGGACAGAAATTAAACATGAAATAAAGCATTATGAATTTGATCTCAAGAGCTTTGATAGCCCAAGGTTGCAAGCCAGGTGTTTGATATCAGACACATACAGTGCCTTGAAAAAGTATTCACCCCCTTGACTTTTTACCTATTATGTTACATTACAGCCTTATGTTCAATGTTTTGCTAATCTGAATTTTATGTGATGGATCAGAACACAATAGTCTAAGTTGGTAAAGTGAAATGAGAAAAATATATAAATAAAACTATTTTTTATTCACCCCCTTTGTTATGAAGCCCCCAAAAATCTCTGGTGCAACCAATTACCTTCAGAAGTCACATAAGTAGTGAAATGATGTCCACCTGTGTGCAATCTAAATGTCACATAAGTAGTGAAATGATGTCCACCTGTGTGCAATCTAAGTTTCACATGATCTGTTATTACATATAAACACACATTTTTAGAAAGGCCTCAGAGGCTACAACACCTAAGCAAGAGGCACATCTAACCAAACACTGTCATGAAGACCAAGGAACTCTCCAAACAAGTAAGGGACAATGTTGTTGAGAAGTACAGTCAGGTATAGGTTATAAAAAAATATCCAAATCTTTGATGATCCCCTGGAGCACCTACAAATCTATCATAACCAAATGGAAAGAACATAGCACAACAGCAAAGTTGCCAAGAGATGGACGCCTACAAAACTCATGGACCAGGCAAGGAGGGCATTAATCAGAGAGGCAGCACAGAGACCTAAGGTAACCCTGGAGGAGCTGCAGAGTTCCACAGCAGAGACTGGTGTATCTGTACATAGGACGACAATAAGCTGTACGCTCCATAGAGTTGGGCTTTATGGCAGAGTGGCTGTAAGAAAGCCAGTGCTTCCAGCAAAAAACTAAATAGCACGTATTGAGTTTGCAAAAAGGCATGTGGGAGACTCCCAAAATGTATGGAGGCAGGTGCTCTGGTCTGACGAGACTAAAATGTAACTTTTCATCCATCAAAGAAAATGCTACATCTGGTGCAAACCCAACACATCACGTCACCAAAAGAACACCATCCCCACAGTAAAACACGGTGGTGGCAGCATCATGCTGTGGTGATGTTTTCCAGCAGCCGGGACTGGGAAACTGGTCAGAGTTGAGGGAAAGATGGATGGTGCTAAATACAGGGATATTCTTGAGCAAAACCTGTACCATTCTGTGGATGGAGGTTCACCTTCCAGCAGGACAATGACTGGTTTAAGGGGAAACATGTAAAAAAGTTGGAATGGCCTAGGCAAAGCCCAGACCTCAATCCAATAGAAAATCTGTGGTAAGACTTAAAGAATGCTTTCCACAAGCTCAAACCATCCAACTTGAAAGAGCTGGAGCAGTTTTGCAAGGAGGATTGGGCAAAAATCCCAGTGGTAAGATGTGGCAAGCTCATAGAGACAAAGCGACTTGGAGCTGTGATTACCACAAAAGGTGGCTCTACAAAGTATTGACTTTAGGGGTGTGAATAGTTATGCACATTGACTTTTCCTGTTATTTTGTGCTATTTGTTGTTTGCTTCACAATAAAAAAAAAGCATCTTTAAAGTTGTGAGCATGTTCTGTAAATTAAATGATGCAAATCCTCAAACAATCCATGTGGATTTCAGGTTGTGATGCAACAAAACACAAAAAATGCCAAGGGGAGTGAATACTTTTGCAAGGCACTGTACACACATGCACACAATGGTGTGGTATTGGAGAGTATAAATATGTTGTTTTGATCATTCAATAAAGGTTCAGTTCTGGTTTTACATATTCATAGTGTGAGACTATTTATGTGTGTTGTATCCTGATTTGGGGAGTGGTCATGCCATGGGCCACTAGTAACCTGTATGCATTATACTCTGCCTGTACCTTTTGGACCTTGCCCTCTTCAGAAGCCATATTTTGTGCCACAGAGAACAGGAACTACACAATTCTGTTGGGGTAGGTTTGAACTAGGTTCATATCAAGCTCCCTTGAAGAAGCAGATTGTGACAATCATGTTCAAGCCCCCAAATGCTACTTCCAAGAGCTTGGTTTCCGATTCTCGTGACCAGCGCCTAACTTGCGGGCCCGGGCAATTGAACAGCAGAGTAAAACAACACCTACTGGAGCCCACAACCAACACACACCTTTAAAATGCTCCATTAAACATGTCAAAAAACATTATGTTATATTACAAAGTGGTATAGTAGTATGGTCACTAATATGCAATAATAAACCTGATGTATATATGTTATTATCCACGTTTTGCTGTTGACCAGCTTTATCAAAGGCAAATTTGTTTGTTAGGCCTGACTAGCTGGGTGTGCTTTAGATTGCTGTATTTACTTCTGGATCACTACCTTGTCGTGGTGAAGGGGCTTGTGTAGCTATATTATGTAGGGTCAGTCAAGATGGCAGGTCATGGCAGAGAGGTCAGACAAATAGCAGTCCACTGGACAAGGAACTGGCAAAGTATATTTTTCTAAGAAAAATGTATGGACAGGCACAACCAGAGACATAACGATATGGCACTGGAAGATGAGCCCCTAAGGTCAGAAGGTCACCCAGCTGCGGATGTGTTTGAAGGGGAAAGGAAAGTCTGCTGTTGCAATTCAGCATAGGGACCTGGAACCTAAGAACCAAGGCAAACTAGATGTGGTCAAGAATGAAATTATAAGGTTACACATTGATATCCTGCGAACTGGTGAACTTAAATGGACTGGAATGGGACATTTCACATCAGACCACCACCAGATCTTCTACTGTGGTAAAGAATCCATCAGAAGAAATGGAGTAGACACCCTAGTCAATCAAAGAGTGGACAAAGCAGTGCAAGAAGCCCCAGTCAAAACCGAACATGGGACAACAGAATGGTTCAAGATTGGAAATGGAGTGCGACAAGGTTGTATATTGTCACCTTATTTATTCAGCTTATATGCAGAATACATCACGCGTAAGGCTGGACTGGATGACTCAAAAGCTGGAATCAATATTGCTGGAAGGAATATCAACAATCTCAGATATGCCGATGATACTACTCTGATGTCTGAATGTGAGGAGGAACTAAAGGACTTATTGATGAAGGTGAAAGAACGTTAAAAATATGAAGATCATGGCAAATGGCAATCTCACTTCCTGGCAAATAGACAGACAAGAAGTGACAGATTTTATTTTCATTGGATCCAATATCTATGCAGATGGTGACTGTAGTCGTGAAATTAAAAGATGTTTGCTTCTGGGGAGGAAAGCTATGGCAAGCCTGGACGAGCTAGTAAAAAGTAAAGATATTAAACTAGGTCTGCATAGTTTGAACTATGGTTTCCCAGTAGTAACATATGGATGTGAGAGCTGGACCATAAAGAAGTCTGAATGCTGTAGAATTGATGCCTTTGAATTGTAGTGTTGGAGAAGACTGCTTAAAGTCCCTTGGACTGCAAGAAGATCCAAAAAATAAATACTTCAGGAACTCAAGACAAACTGTTCACTAGAAGGTATAATCATGAGGCTGAAGGTCAAATATTTTGGCCATATCATGAGACGGCAGGATTCCCTTTAAAAGACTCTGATGCTGGGAAAGATTGAAGGCACAAGAAGAAGGGGACAACAGAGGCGGAGAAGGATAGATGAGGTCACTGAAGCATGGAACATGTACTTGATGGAGCTCAGAGGGGCAGTGACTGAGAGATGCACCTGGCTTGCTGTGGTACATAAAGTCACGGAGAGTAGGATGCGAGTGAATGACTAAACAACAACAACAACAAATTTACTAAGGCAAATCCATGATCTAAAGATATGATTCTGTTATTCATCATTGCACACTAAACCACACAATGTGAATAAAATTAGTCCCCAGCTTGGAATCCATGGTTACATTTATAGTATGCCTTCCATGCTGGAGGGTTTGTGGCAGAGAAGTGGTCAGAAATAAACTGTTGAACTTATTTAATAAGTATAGTAAAATAAATAAGTGGATCCCCAGGTATGGGGAAGGGAGGCTTTATACCCCCATAGATACCATGCATGTCCTAGGGACCACATTATTATTTTAGCATAGATCCCTAACACTAAATACTACATTAAATTTAAAAAATATATAGCTAAAAGGTGGAAAATATACATTGCCTATACTTATGATGTCCTCCAGTGACGATCATCAATGCCCAGGCTTCTTATTTTTCAAACCTATATGAGCAGGAACTTCCATGTTGATTTAAAAATCTGTCCTCTTCTTTCTTGATTGAATCACTCATCCCTTATCTTTGGCCCATGCCTAAAAACCTGCAACTCTATAAAAAATCTTCACCTCACTTCAATTGGGTATTGAATCACTGCCATCCTGTATTTCAATCCATGCATTCAACCAGATATGGGACAGGTGTAATTCAAATACTCAATTCTGATTGGGTGAAACAAGATTGACCCATATTTCAGCCAATCCAAATTCACAAAAATGATTATATAATGCAAAGGGGCTGTCAAAAGAATATTAGTCGGTGCAGGAACTTCCCTACTATGAGGAGATCTGTTAGGTGAAGGTTTCTTTATAGAATGGCAGGATTTTAATGTGGAAGCCAATTTTTACAGACTGATGATTAGGAATAAGGGCTTCAAGAAAAAAGAGGATGGCTTATTCAATGAGGAACATAGGCATCGATGATTATTGCTGGAAGGCATCAACAGAATAAGTAATGTACATATTTCCCTTTGCAGTATTATGTATTATTATGCCACAGGGGTCTATATGGACCCCTGTGTACTATGTGGGTCCATGAGGGCCCCCATGGTCATAGCTAATATAACATGGGGACCAAATGGACCCTCATGATATAGGGGTTTATATTAGGTACCATGGGGGTCTTATACATTCTTATATTTTAGATTACCTTTGGGATTCTTAGTGATATTTAGGGGGAATCTGGGGATCTCATGGCTCATAGGAAGTAGCAGTATTATCATCTTCAATGTGTCAAATTTGAGAAATTAAGCCTCCAATTTGATACAATGAAAGTGTTAATGCTTCATAAGGTCCCGTTTGAGGCATTCTCGCTTCTCTGAATCATTTTGCTGCCTTTAAGTGAAGCTGAATGTACCCATAGACTTTTATCACATTTATGACAGTTCAAGACTTCCGAGAAGACTTTGGTGAGTTCAGATATTATTACAGGAGGCATGTGATTTATAAAATAGTTATGGGACAGGTACTCAGGGCTTAGGATATTCGTGACATTTTGAGCACTGGGATGGTATTTCTCAGAGGTTAGAATTATATGTGTGATGTGATATCTTGGTATTAATTTGCAAATTAACTTTGCTTGGTTATTTTCTTATGGAAGCCACGGAATGAAGGTCATAGTCTCATAAACTGCTGATGCTTTTCATCAGTTTTGCTCAAATTAATTTACAGGATTTTTAGATTAAGGTTAAATACTTTAATGTTAAAGGGAATAACACCGAAGATTTACACATATGATTAACAAGTGATTGGGTTGCAGCTAAAGCTTCTGAAAAATATGGATAAAATATTAAAATTATTTTGCCAGTTATTATAAAATAATTATTCTCTTGTTTTAAATATTTTTATGTGGATGTTCTAAATTTAGTACTTCAGTACTTTAACAATCCTTTAAGAAATGGTCTGTAAAAGACGAAATGTATATATTTTTTTTAGCAAACTTGCTTTTGCACTATGGTCTTAGAGTAAGCAGTCATTTCTAAATATCTTTTTTTTCAATAGCATTGCTTGGTGACAACCACTTTAATCATATTCACTTACTGAACTGAAAGAGTTCAGGTATTCTGAAACAATAATGGGGAACATGTTGACCTGGCAGCAACATTATCCCATTAAGTTTTTTTCTTTGTGCTTCAGATGAATGGACTTCAAATTTATAAGAAACAGTAAAACAGAACATTGGATAAGAAAATAAGAATTCATTTCCAAAAGAAATGAGTAACTAAGCTATAAAGACTCTTGTTTCCAAGAATAATCTCCCTGGTCAGGTTAACAGTGACCTTTATACTAAAGAGGATAAACCTTAAAATGAATAAAATGTCTTAATATTTACAGTGCTCACTCAGGTATTTATTACATCAAGTCACCAAACAATGTTTTGCTTTTACTATTGGCATTTTTGTAGTCAATTACACATATCTGGCATATAATTAATAATAAATAATAATGCCGTGTTTTATGCAGCATCATGACTGGCATAATTTATAAATATATATAAAATTATATATAGTTTAACTATATACAATTGATTTTTTATTATTATTCCAAGCCAGGTGCTTGGAGATTTCAAGTAAACATTGAGTTAGAAAGGTAAAACTGCACTTTTAAAGTACTCACTCCCAAGTCAAAGGGTCACTTTTCTATTCTACTTCTCCTTTATTTCTCTGCTGCCTTTGATAAAGTTGATCACCCTCTAATAATCCAAATTATCCACTCCCTTGAAATCATAGATACTGCTCTCTCATGGTTCACATCATACCTAAACAACAAAGTCAGAGGTGTTCAGAGAACGAACTAAACTTAATCGGTTAGTTCTATGGACATGATAACCCACTCTGAGAGCAACCTCTTTTAGCTCACTTGTGCCCTTCACAGGGAGAAATATCCTGTAGTATATCAGTCTGGTCTCACTCACTATAGTGTCTCAGCCTGAAATACCAGGCAATTCTACCCTGAAAGGGATAAACAGCAAACCTCAGATGTAGGTTTTCGCCTTCATTGGGCATCGTCAGTGAGGTGTAGCTGAACTCCCTAAGGCACAGTGAGAAAGGGGGGACATCATACCTACAAGATCGAACATTTAGTGTCTCCTTCTCCATCTATACATCCTCACTTGGCACCCTAATAAAATGTTTCGTACTTCAGTATCATCTCTATGCAGATGACACTCAAATCTACCTCTCAGCACATGATTTAGCCCCCTCTCTTCTATCACGTGTTTCCAATTGCCTCTCAAGCATATCGTCTTGGATGTCCACCCACCATCTCAAACGCAACTTAATAATTATAATAATAATAATAATAATAATAAATAAATACAATTCTGTTCATATAAACATGTAGTGTTTCTAAAAACATATCCATAACTAAACTTTGTTTTTCATACAAAGACATACTTAAGTAGTCTTTTGTTATCTAAATATCACTAATATAGTTGTCATCAGCAGTGTTTCTGTGTATTGCTCACAAAATTGTGAGTGCAAAGCAGAAGGAAGAGGGAGGGAGAGAAGGAGAGGGAGAGAGAAGAAAAGAGAAGGAAAGAGGAGGGAGAGAGAGTGAGAAGGAGAGGGAAAGAGATAGGGAGAAAGAAGGAAAAGGGGAGAAAGACAAGGAGGGAGAGGGGGTAGAGAGAGAATTGCGAGTTGTGCATGCGACCCTCACATTGTGTTGAGAATGCATGGCAAAGCCATGCATTGTGAGCCTGATATTGCACGAGAGAGATAGAGGGATGGGGAGAGAGGAGGGAGAGAGAGAAAGAGAGAGAAGGAGGGAGAGAGAGAAGGAGGGAGAGAGAAGGAGGGAGGGAGAGAATGAGGGAAAGAGAGAGGAAGAGAGAGAGGGGAAAGGAGAGTGAGAGAGAGAGAAAAGAAGGGAGAGAGAGAGAAGGAGGAAGGGAGAGAGAGGAGGGAGACAGAGAGAAGGAGGGAGGGAGATAGAGAGAGAAGGAGAGGGAGAGGGCGCACAGAGAGAGAGTGAGCCCATATTTAATACAATTGTATACAGTCATTTTTGACATGCAAGTGACTAGTGTAATATTTACTTTTGGCAATGTTCGATACTTTCACCCCTTTGAAAAGGGTTGAACATATTGTAGAAGAACAAGAATTATGAGTAAATAGAGAAATAAAAAGTGTTCCTAGATATTACTTAAAGGACACCTTTCCTCTATATTTTAAGAAGTCAGAAATCCGCTGCCACACATTTGACTAACAATCTTAATTCTCACCTTATTGTAAAGGACTTCTTTACTTTGCCGAAAATAAGTCCATGACAAGTGATTGTGATATTCTGACATTTATGACATTCTTTGTAATTGAGTATGCAATGGTAAAAAAATAAGCATCAATGGCAATATTTGGTATTTTTTATGAAACTTACAAAACTTAAAAAGACATTGAGTGGCAAAAAAAGTAATGGACATTTACAAGTATACATTCTATAAAGCATAATGAAAGCTGTATTAGCCTAAATATATATTGAAATGTTTTTAAGTTCACACTGCTTACCTATAGAGGCTTAACATGTTGGCCTCTCTTCCACTTCCTATCCCTCAGAACATGTCACTGTGTGAGGAGGTTGTTCTATCTCTATATTGAGTCTTTGTAGATGCAATATGAAGTTTCAGAGCTTAAAGCCTGCACAAGGCACACATCTGTACACAATGATACAGGTAAGCATCATAAGCATCACTGTATTACTAGAATAAGGTTCACTAAGGGTAGTGAACCTCACAAGAACTTGGTTTTCTAATTTAAACTGAATTGCTTATGTCCCGAATGACAATTAATTTATAAGCAACAGATTATGAAGAATATACACTTG
This sequence comes from Discoglossus pictus, assembly GCA_027410445.1. Lineage (NCBI taxonomy): Eukaryota > Metazoa > Chordata > Amphibia > Anura > Alytidae > Discoglossus > Discoglossus pictus. Next base: position 332,503,685 of record CM050164.1, on the reverse strand, counting down.
AGATTGATTATTTCACATGCAGCTTTGGCTATTTTCTTACAATAGCAGCTTAAAGATAACTTTTTAATTTTAAGTTTGCTTATATTTTTTATTACAATACAATAATAAGCATATTATATATAAACTTATGAAATACGTAGACTTATCATTGCATGACTATACAACGGTAAGCATTTTTTTGTCTTCTGTTATCATTCAATTTATACATTTATTTAAAATATTTTAGCATTTAGACCCTTGGTATTCAAAGCTAATTTCCTATAGTTTATTACTTGTATATTATTTTAAACAATATATCGTTTTCAGTTTTTTAATAAATGTGGGCACAACAATACAGACAAACAATACTGATATCTTTAATGAGACATAATTGAAAAAAAATATGGAGATGTGCCATACCAAAGAGTAGAGAGTTAGAAAGCAGAAAGAACAGAGATTGAGTAACACAGCTTTCATATATGGATTTCATAGCTAAGCAAAGGTGAGCTAGTCAGTGTGACAGAGGCAATAATTGACTGGCCTTTGCATAACAGAAATTTAGCCATTGTTACTCGCAGAAGGATTACGAGTTACTTGTTAAAAGTATCTTAGTAGATAACCTTTTTTATAGTTATTTTGTATTAATGAATATAATTTGATGGAATAGGAGTGTAATAGAGAGTCATAAGGCATTATTATAATATTTTATGCTAATCACCTGTAAATTAATTCCCATGATTCATTGGGGCAGTTGTGACATCCCGTTGTTTCTCAATGGCTATTAGAATTATATGGTTAAATTGGAATTTTTTATAGGGAAATCAGAGTTTTCTATAAAAGGGGAAATGGGTTACATTTCTAGAGACACATGGACACACTGGACACAAAGACACACATTACACATAAAGCACACATTGAACAGTAGGAAATATCCACTAATTAGAAGGATAACAAATGACAGACACTCACAGCTTTTTTTTCACTCTGAGGGTCTTACTCGCTGGAAGATCCTCTTACATCCTAAAGAACTTTCTTTCAGGCACATTCTTAGACACTCAAAAAGGAGGACCCTCTCAAAGGAAAAGGTAAAGTATAGATTTAATTTTAAAATATTTTGTGATGTAACTTGAAAGTGATATGATAGAATTTGTCCGTTTATTTTGCCTCAAAGAGATATAAAGGTCACATTCATTGAGAGTCATAATCAGGATATGAGGTCAATACATTTTTATATTGTTTTTATCTTTTTCTTTGACTAAAACAGATCAATAATTTTATTTTAGTAAAATGTTATCAATTATTATCTATTATCCTATTAGGATTCATAAATAAATCTTAAAAATTGCTTATTACAATATATATATATATATATACTTTTTATTATTATAATCTTACTATTTTGATATTGGTGATTATTATAAATTAGCGACTTGCCCGTCACAAATGATGGGAGATTAAAATGTTAAGGCTGGGAAAGCTGTTTGCCACACAATGTGAGTCTCTGACACTCTTAACCCTTTTGTTATATACAAAGAAGTACCGTATATACTCGAGTATAAGCCGACCCGAGTATAAGCCGAGGCACTGATTTTACCACAAAATACTGGGTAAAATGAGTGAATCGAGTATAAGCCGAGGGTAGGAAATGTGCTGCCCCCTGTGCCCCCCTCTCTCTCCGTGTCTCTTCTCCCCTCTCCCTTCCCTGTGTCTCTTCCCCCTCCCTTATCACCCCCCTCAACCTCCCTCCTCATCCTCAACCTCCCTCCTCATCCTCAACCTCCCTCCTCCTCCTCAACCTCCCTCCTCCTCCTCCTCAACCTCCCTCCTCCTCAACCTCCCTCCTCCTCAACCTCCCTCCTCCTCACCCTCCCTCCTCCTCAACCTCCCTCCTCCTCAACCTCCCTCCTCAACCTCCCCATCCTCAACCTCATCCTCAACCTCCCTCCTAAACCCCCCATCCTCAACCCCCTCCTCAAGCCCCCATCCTCATCCTCCCTCCTCAAGCCCCCATCCTCATCCTCCCTCCTCAAGCCCCCATTCTCATCCTCAACCCCCTCCTCAACCCTCCTCAAACTTAACCCCAACCCCCCTCCTCAACCTCCCACCTCAACACCCCCCATCCTCAACCCCCTCCTCAACCTTCCTCATCAACCCCCCCATCCTCAACCCCCATCCTCATCCTCAAGCCCCCATCCTCATCCTCCCTCCTCAACCTCAACCTCCCTCCTCAAACTCAACCCCCTTACTCAACCTCAACCCCAACCCACCTCCTCAACCCCAACCTCCCTCCTCAACCTAAACCCCCCTCAACCCCTCTCCTCCACCTAAACACCTCCCCCCTCTCTCCCCTCACTTACCTGCTTGTGCTCCATCCTCTGCTCCTTGACCCGGCGCCGGCGCGCATGTGATGTCACATGTGCGCTGCGTCATTAGCATATACCGGGAGAGAGGGGGGAGGTATTTAGGGGGGTTTAGGTAGAGGAGGGGGAGGGAAAGAGTCACGGGGGGTAGAGAGACACACGGGGGGGTAGAGAGACACACGGGGGGTAGAGAGACACACGGGGGGTAGAGAGACACACAGGGGGGTAGAGAGACACACGGGGGGGTAGAGAGACACACGGGGGGTTAGAGAGACACACGGGGGGTTAGAGAGACACACGGGGGGAGATTGACTTGAGTATAAACCGAGGGGGCCCTTTTTTGCCTTAAAAAAAAAGGGCTAAAAAACTCGGCTTATACTCGAGTATATACGGTACAACAATTATAATCAAAAAATGTTTTTTTTTTTTTTTTCAACTTGTATTTCACCAACAGGTAAACCATCATTTTTGAACAATATTAACTATTTTAATTCTCATGTATGCAAGAATAATATAACAATGGCTGAAGTTTAAATGAATACATATTTTAAACCATTACATAATACTTTGTAACATGCAACTTATATTTGAAAAAATGGTGAACTTTTTTTTTTTTTTAGCAATACTAACATTTTTAATTCAGAGGTATGCATGAGTAACATAAGAATAGGTCAACTTTTTCTGAATACGTATTTGCAACCATTACATAAGGTTTTGTAACATGCAACTTTTATTTCAAGTACTGGTAAACTACATAGGTATTGAATCCAGGGGAAGGAAAACAGTAAAACCCCCCATTGAAAATTGTATCAGAGGGGGAAAACATTAATTCCTTCCTGACCCCATTAACTGGTGATCAGATTACTCCCTGGATGACAAATAATTATGTAATGGTTTAATGTACTCATTGATATAAAGTTGACCTAATGTTATGTTACTTATCCATACCTCAGATTTAAAAATGTTAGTATTGTTATTAAAAATGGTTCACTAATGTTTCAAATACAAGTTGCATGTTGCAAAGCATTATGTAATCGTTTACAATTTATTCATACAAACTTCATCAATTGTTACATTATTTATGCATACATGACCATGAAAAAGTTTAATATGGTTAAAAAGATTATCATTTACCAGTTGTTAAAATACAAGTTGACTATTAAAAAAATAAAAAAAAAGTTATTATAACTGTTGTGCTTTTTTCTACATAACAAAAAGGTTAGGACTGTCAGAGACCCACATTGGCTGTCAAACAGTATTCCCAGTTTTAACATTTTATTAACTGTCACTTTTTGATGGGCAAGTTGCTAGATTTATAAAGTTTCCTTAGTGGAATAGTGGTCCCTTTAAAAAGAGTCCAAGTGACATCAAATGTTGTCCTCAAAATAAAACCACTGTTCTCTATGTTTACAAAACCTCATAGTACACAATGTTTTTGCTAAAAATGCATCCATCCTCCAATAAATCACCTTGAATTGGGTTTTCTTCAATATGAATTTTAATCTCCTCTGTATTGTTGCATCTTGAAAATGCAACATAGAGTTGTCCATGTGCAAATACAGGCTCCTGTAAAAAATACCCACAGAGTCAAAAGTTTGTCCTTGGGATTTATTAATGGTCATGGCAAATGCCATGATAATGGGAAATTGTCTCCTTTGAAGGACAAAAGGCAAACCACTCTCACTAGGAGCCAAATCAATTATTGGTATAAGAACTGGTTTACCTTTATGGGTACCATTCAAAATTTCTGCATGTATAAAATGATCTTTTAGATCCTTCATGCTTAATCTGGTCCCATTACAAAGTCTGTTTTTGGGATTCTCAGTAGCATGACAATTGCTCCTTTTTTAAGTTGCAAAATATGTGGGAGTTAAGAATTAATAAATTCCATAGTAAAGTTAGATTCACTGTCTTTGTCATCAGCCATAACGGAATCTGCACTGTAATATCTTTTTTGGGGTGCATTGATTAATTTTAAAATGTTGTTATTTAGATTCAAGGCATCTATATTTTTTGATGTTAATATCACTTTGCTTGCAATGTCTGTGTAATCCTCATTATTAATGGTATTGAGAAAGATTATTGATTAGTGATTCTTTACAAATCATTTCTGATGGAATTTCAACAGTATCATCAGGTAGATTATTCATTTTTTTATGTTTTCCTTCTCCAATTTGAATGAGCAATTCATTGAATTGATTTTGGCCTTCAGATCTCATATTTATTTCTAATTTAAGGTGTGTAAATATTTTCCACAGTTTACTTCTCTTTATACATGTTTTTAATGTCAGTCCTATTGCCATGTGGCAACACAGGTAATGTTTGCCTAAAATCTCCTCCTAACAACATCACCTTTCCGCCAAATGGCAAATCATTACCCATAACTTCTTTTAATAAAATCGATCAATACATTGCAGGGCATGACATGAAATCATTGTTGTCTCATCTATTAAAATTAGTTTACTTTTGTGATTTATTTGGGCTTGTAATGAATTAATTTGAATATCCAACACCGATATTCCTAGAATGGGAACTGGAAGTTTAAATCCACTATGCACAGTTCTACCACCTTCTAACAAAAGTTCGGCAATTCCAGTTGTTGCAAACGGCAGTGCTATTTGACCCTGTGCAACTCATCAATAAATTATATAGATACGTTTTTCCTGGTCCATCAGGGCCATCTAGAAAGAAATAACGCTCTTTGAGCATGTCATCATCTATTGCATTTGTAATGGAGTTAAATGCTTTTAATTGTAATGCATTTAAAAATCCAATTGGTTCTTGTTTTTTGGTATTCAATCTCAGTGTCATACTCCTCAAAGTTAATTTCATCTATAAATCCTGGATCAAGCAGATTAAAATTTGCACAATTTAATCCATGACAAAGAAAGTTGTCCTGAATTTCCATTAATGTTTTTAATAGCGCAATGGTCTCATTGTAAATTTTCAAGAAGTCTTCACACATATGTAATTTAAATGTTTCCCACAAAGCTAATGCATCAGGTACATTGCAAAAGATGCAAATGTAAGCAAATTGTTCTATCATTTGCTTTTGCATTTGACATAGTGCTGCTTCTTCTAGACATCTCTCCCATTCTGTGTCATCTGCCAGGAAGTTTTGATGTCTTGCAGCTTATTGGAAAGTATCATAAACTATGTCATTCACTGTGCGTAAATGTTCATAACTTTGTGCACCGGGAACATGTAAAAGAAGTAATCTTAAGCTGAAACTTTCAATGTCACTTGGACTAACGGTATATATTTGTGGGATAATGTTATGATTATCTATTTTTCGTTGTCGCCATTGGCCATTTACGAATACATAGTGCTAGGGAATGTCAATGTATACAAATTTTCTGGCCTCAGTGTCCTGGCAATTTAATTGAAACCAAGCAGTAAGTGTTGTTGCTCTATATTTACTTTGTGCTAAAGCATTTCTTTCATTCCCTGCAGCGAAGCAAACAAATTGACTTTGTGGCAAATGGACAGCTAATCGATACACAGCATGTGACTGATCATGCATCTCACATTTGAGAAGACGCCACATTGCTTCTAGAGCACTTACAAAGCGAGCATCTAAATAAGATGAAGTTCATCATTTAAAACTGGATTGTCTTGTTCATTTTCTGATCCTTGCACAACAACTGTTTCTGCATCATATCCTTTGTATATACAGTATATTTATACACATATTTGATGGATTTGATAGAAGGGAAAGCTTCCACATTTATGTGTGCATTGTACTTCATCAGCAAATGTGGATGGTATGGCACCACATATCTATTATCAACCTTTTGACCACAGATAACAGCTGTTTGTCCTTCTCTTCTTTTATACAAAGGGTATCCATCACAATTAGCATAACTCTGCATTTGAAATTGTTTTTGGAACTCATAGTTACATAGGCCCTCATTCAATTGCAATTTGGCCAATTGAATAGGGGTCTAAATAAGCACATAACATATTTTTTTAAAGAAGTTTTTACTTAGTAAACATCTATCCAAAAGAAAGGTTTTCACTAACTAAAAACTTATTTAAAAAAAATATGTTATGTGCTTATTTAGAGCACTATTCAATTGGCCAAATCGCAATTGAATGAGGGCCATAGTAATTAAGGTTGAAAAGAGACTTTCAGTCCATCAAGTTCAACCTGTTAAGATCTCCTCTGATCTGTAATATGCAGATTAGTTATTAATTAATTTGTTGTTAAATAATTATTAATAGTATAGTATTGGAGGATGAATAAAGAATTAGTCCATCAAGTTTTTAGATCTCTATTGATCTTTTTAATATGTGGACTATTTATTATAAATTGTTAATTGATCCAGACTCTTTTGTGCATTTTTTATTTTCCATTTCCATTTTCTGGATGTGGCAGTTCAGTAGTAATTACTGAATCCACTCTCTCTGCCGTATTCAATTTATCTTTTTCTTGCAGTACTAAACATATATGTGCATGTGGCAGGCCTCTTTTTTGAAATTCAATGGTAAAGTGTGCTTTAGTTATATCATGAATTAATTAATTTAGTTTTCATTTTCAATACTCTAGCCAACAAATCTGGTTGGTCAGAAGTATTTTGGCCAAGTTTGAAATTTTCTTTGATCTCTGGCCATTGTGTATTACATGTGAATGTAATGAATAAATCTGGTTTGCCAAATGTAGTCACAATAGCCATGGCATCATTGTATCTTTCTTGCATATTGCGAGGAGATCCTTGGAAAGAGGATGGCAAAATCATTGCTCTTCCAGCTGGAATGTCTCTGCTTGTAGCCAATTCAGCAACATAATCTATCAATCCACAATATTGCTCTACTCAAAGCTTGTTTTGTTGAAATTTGACAAAGTTTAGATTATTTGCTTCAACTTGTAGATAGGAATCAATAATCCATTGTTGTGTGAGTTTAGGATTAAAATGATCACGAATAGCAGTTTTTGCCACTTTATATTCCAGCATATAAATATTGTATAATAAACTCTCCATCAGTTGGTCTTTCCTTCAGTAAATAATAGGCCCCACAAAACTGACAAACCACATGCATTACTCCACAATAATGAGTGTCTACTATTAGTTCTTTAAATAAAGCACTATAGTGAACTTCCTCAATATAGATATTACTACAACTTTCTATATCTAGATTGGTGTCATGCGTATGAATTTTGGTTTCATGAGGCAATATTGGGTCATTATGCAATGTTTTACAGACATTTTTTGTTTAGTTTTTTTTTTTTTCTTTACTGCTCCAGCACACTCAGTTTGTACTTTCTTCATAATTTCTCTTGTATTTAGAAGTCTCTAACGGTCTTCTTCGCTTAAGCGTTGAAAAGTCTCAGGGGACTGTGCATCTCTCCATTTTTGCTCCGTTCCCTTACCATTATTCTTTTACATTAATTCTTGTCTTCTTCATTGTCCGCCTATTTCAATCTATTATTGTAAATGCAGGTGTAAGATCTTTCATTTTTTTATTGTACATATTATTTTTACCTGTCTTCAATGCAAAACCTGTAATGTTTTCATTAAATGAATGAATAAGTCAATGAATGGGTTATATTTAATTTGCATATATGAAAAGCTAAAGAGCTAAGCATATATATATTGATAAATAAGTGCAGGCTAAAATATGTTATTTTTTTGTATTTAATTATGAAGTAATTAATAAATGAATATATATTAAGGAAATATACTAAAACTGTCATCAATTCAAAACATAAACAGGTAATCATTTGTTCCTAAAGAAGGGCCAACAGAAAGTGCAACGAGCAAACTATAGATTGGCCTGAAAAGGATTTGTAATGTTTTGATTAAATGAATTAATCAATAAATCAAGTTATGAGGTGTAATTGTCATTCATTAAAACATAAATGGCATATATGTATTCATAATGTTTTTTTCAATTATTGAATAATAATTAATAAAAAATATATATGTTAATGAATTAATCAATAACTGTCTTCAATGCAAAATAAAATTACTGAATCCTGTTTTCCTAAAGAATGTCATCATTAAATCATATACCTGTCAAGTTGATCTTATAGCAGATCAAATCCTGCAGAGCTCACTCTCTGTCTTCAGGCAGGTGCAGAGATGAGGAAACTGTAAAATGACATAAAAAGCATTTTTAATGTTTTGATTCAATGAATTCATTAATCATTGAAAGTATCCTGTTTAATTGGCATACATGCAAAATGTAAAGGCCTAATCATCAATATATTCATAATTTAATGCATATAAATATAAAAAAGTATCATAATATAATAAACTGATTTCAATATTTAAGTGCTTATAGGGTCTTATCCCTGTTAAGCAATGAGCAGGAACAGAGATATTTAAGTGTATTAGAAAATGTACCTAATTTTTGGGCAAGTTTAAAAAAAGAATTCTGTAATTATTAATAATTAATAGTTAATCAATGAATGTCCGTTAATGATCAGTATTACAGATATCTAAATGCAATATGAAATCTATACATTGTAAAATAGATGATATATATTTTTTATAATGATTACTAAGTAATAAATTAATAGACATTAATTAATCCTACAAGGTGATCAATGCAAAACAAAAAGCATTAATCCTTTTCTCTTAAAAAAGAGCATCATTAAATGATATACCTGTAAAGGTGATCTTATTGCAGATGAAATGCTGCAAACGTCATTCTGTGTATTCAGTCAGCTGCAGAGATGATCAAACTGTAAAAATAAATGAGAAGCATTTTTAATGTTTGAATGCAATGAATTCATTAATCATTGGGAGTATGATGTTAAATTGGCATACATGCAAAACGAAAAGGTGTAAGCATGGGTATATTCATAAATAAATGCACTATAAAATATTACATGTATCAGATGTCATAATATAATAAACTGATTTCAATATTTACAACTCCAAGGCCTACGTGTGAACTTGCTCAGCAACAACAAAGTTAAATTGTTATGAGTTTCACAGGTATTTAAAGACCTTTCCGGACCATTTTTTAGCATTTTAGCCTTCCTATTAGTTCCTTGGGTTGTCATGCAGTCGCAAATTACGGGTTTGTTAATCTTTTGTGAGCGTCATATAATAACGCTTCCTGAAATCCTGCGAGTGCAGGCAGGCAGACTTTATGAGCCTCATTCAACTGCAAGGTGCAGTATACAGGTCATATGTCTGCGGGCTACAGGTCATATGTCTGCGGGCTTGAACTCTGCTACAATTACAGAGCGATTCAACTGAACAAGCCAACAAGTTATGGGTCGAAAGCCGAAACCGTAAAAAAATGCAATCGTATGTAGCATTTCAGAGCATGAACATGATCAATTAAGCAAAGCCGTAACTACCAATTTAGAAACAGCCAATAGAAAATGAGGCCGTCATCATTATGGCAGTAAAACATCGAGGTTACATGTCAATCAATTAGCATTTAGGGTCCAATTTGTGATCAGACTCGAAATCCTGCATTGTACAAAATAATAAAAATGAATGAAGCAAATGTTCTAGTCCATGTGGGTGACCTTATATGTATTAATTCACTGGTTCCTGAGAACGATATAACCCCAAAAGAAAACTTAAAAATAAAAAAAATTTATTGCCGAAATGCGGGCTTGAGACTATTGTGCAATTAATTCTAATGTCTTTCATTGCTTTCCCCGTCATTTGAGATTGATATTTCACGTCCACAAGAGTTACAAAGGTTTAGATGGGGTGTAAATTACAGTTGCAACAACCGCAGGGATTTCAAGCCCGTAACCTATAGACCATATGCGGCTTGCAAAAAGACACCAGCTGAATATCAAATTACTTTACGGGCTTCATTATGGGCTCCAGTAACTTTCAATTGCTCAATTGAATGAGGTCCTATGTGTTTAGACTGAAGAACATAAATTGCGGGTTTGTGGCAATAGAAGCGTGCAAGCCTCTAACCCATCATTTTTGCTGATGGTGTTTTTCTCTAAATGTTTGAATGCATTGTAACAGAATAGGGCTCTAAGTTAATAACCTAGAGACAGAAATTCCAAGATAGTTATATTTCAGTATTCCCAAAGCAATTTAATTAACTTAAGCATGTGAGAAATTGCTTACCAAGCTGTTTTTCATACAATAGCTTCACCAGGTCTCAATAAGCATGCATCCTATTAAGAAATTCTCTAACAGGACATAAGCCCATTAAATAGGTTTTATTTTAAGAACAATCACATCCAATTGCTCACAATATCTGAAGTCTGAGCACAAATATAGTCTTAACTGTAAAAATACTTGATCCCCTATCAGTCAGCAAGATTTCTTGCTCCCATGTGTCTTTTATATTGGTAACAAGCTGATATTAGGAGCACTCTCTTAAAGGGAGTGCTCCTAATCTCAGCTCTTTACCTATATAAAATACACTTGTCCACAGAAGCAATCAATCAGATTCCAAATTCTCCACCATGATCAAGACCAAAGAGCTGTCCAATGATGCCAGGGACAAGATTGTAGAACTACACAAGGCTAAAATGGGCTACAAGACCATCGGCAAGCAGCTTGATGACAAGGTGACAACAGTTGGTGCGATTATTTGCAAATGGAAGAAACACAAAATATCTATCAGTCTCCCTCGGTCTGATGATCCATGCAAGATCTCACCTCATGGAGTTTCAGTGATCATGAGAACAGTGAGGAATCAGCCCAGAACTACACAGGAGGATCTTATTAATGATCTCAAGGCAGCTGTGACCATAGTCACCAAGAAAACAATTGGTAACCCACTACACAGTGAGGGACTGAAATCCTGCAGTGCCCGCAAGGTCCCTCTGCTCAAAAAAGTACATGTACAGGTCCATCTATAGCTTGCCAATGAACATCTGAATGATTCAGAGGAGAACTGGGTGAAAGTGTTGTGGTCAGATAAGACCAAAATCATCTCTTAAGCATCAACTCAAGCCGCCGTGTTTGGAGGAGGAGGAATGCTGCCTATAAACCCAAAACACCATCCCCACAGTCAAACATGGAGGTGGAAACATTATGCTTTGGGGGTGAGAACCTCTTTCCCTCAGCCAGGGCATTGAAAATGGGTCATGGATGGGTATTCCAGCATGACAATGACCCAAAACACACAGCCAAGGCAACAAAGGAGTAGCTCAGGAAGAAGCACATTAAGTTCCTGGAGAGGCCTAGCCAGTCTCCAGACCTTAATCTCATAGAAAATCTGTGGAGGGAGCTGAAGGTTTGAGTTGCCAAACATCAGCCTTGAAACCGTAATGACGTGGGGAAGATCTGCAAAGAGGAGTGGGACAAAATCCCTCCTGAGATGTGTGCAAACCTGTGGCCAACTACAAGAAATATCTGACCTCTGTGATTGCCAACAAGGGTTTTGCCACTAAGTACTAAGGTGAAGGGGTCAAATACTTATTTCCCTCATTGACCTGCAAATCAATTTATAACATGCGTTTTTCTTTGTTTTGTTTGTTATTCTGTCTCTCACTGTTAAAATACACCTAACAATAAAATGATAGACTGATCATTTTTCAGTGGATAAAATTTCAAAATTAGCAGCAGATCAAATACTTTTCCCCCCACTGTATTAGTCCACTACTATAAAGTGTTTTAACACAATGTATCTCATTAGCACTATCTACTATATAGTTTTCATAGCTTTAGCTTTAATGACCTACTATGCTTAAAGGCCACTTTTATGTGTTTAAAATATAGTAAATACACTGTTTTGAAGAAATATGCTTGAAAATAATAGAAATTAATAGAAAATAAAACAACATAGTCTATAATAGTTAACTATTATATGTAACTAGCAACTTGCCCGTCAAAAAATTACGGTCAATACAAATTTAAAGCTGTAAATGATGTTTACCACACAATGTGAGTCTCTGACACTCTTAACATTTTTGTTATGTATAAAGAAGTACTCCAATTATAATATTTTTTTTTATTTTGTTAACAGTCAACTTGTATTTCAACAACTGGTAAACGATAAATTTTTAGGAATAGAATAATGTAACAATGGATGAAGTGTGTATTAAGAATTGTTGTAAATGATTACGTAATGCTTTGCAACATGCAACCTATATTTGAAACATTAGTGAACCATTTTTATTAACAATACTAACATTTTTAAATCGGAGGTATGGATGAGTAACATAACATTAGGTGAACTTTGTATCAATTAGTATATTAAATCATTACATAATGTTTTGTAACATGCAACTTTTATTGAAAGTACTGTTAAACCACATAGGTATTGAATCCAGAGGAAGGCAAACAGTAAAAAAAAAACATTTAAACTTTTAAATTGTTTGAAAGTAGGGAAAAAATAATTCCTTCCTGACACCATTAACTGGTGATCAGATTACTCCCTGGATCAATACTCTGTATTTAATTATACATTTAATTTTTACAACAAATGATCATCCTCCTACTAACATGAACCCTTAATTACATATAATGAAACAACTTTTGTGACCTTTGAAAAAACAATTTTAACATTACAAACATGAAGTTAATGTATTAAAATGTAAACAGTAATAGTTATAAAATGCAATGTAACTGTTTTGTGGGGCCAATCCTGGCAAAAGGCTACTTCCAAGACATTCCAATATCTTTTGTTTTTGCATGTCCAAGTGGTTTTCTTAAAAAGAGCCCAGCAGACTTTTAATTTTGTCTATGGGATATAACCACTGTTTATTCTTATTGATTTTTTTCCAGTTTTTGTTGTTATTGTTGTAGTTTTGTAAAATTGTATATAGAGTTTCCTATGTGAAATAGTGGTCCTCTAAAAAGAGCCAGAGTGACATCAAATGTTGTCCTCGAAATCAAACCACTGTTCTCTATGTTTACAAAACCTCGTAGTAAACAATGTTTTTTGTAAAAATGCGTCCATCGTGTAATAGATCACCCTGACTTTGATTGACCTCAATTGAAACTTTAATATTTTCTGGATTTGTGCACCTTGAAAAAGCAACATAGAGTTGTCCATGCGCAAAAACAGGTTCCTATAAAAATATACCCACAGACTTAATAGTTTGTCCTTGCGATTTATTTATGGTCATGGCAAATGCTGTGATAACTGGAAATTGTCTCCTTTGAAGGACAAATAGCAAACCACTCTCACTTGGAGCCAAATCAATTCATGGTCTAATTTCTGCATGTATAAAATGATCTTTTAAATCTTGCACAATTAATCTTGTCCCATTACAAAGTCCTGATTTGTGATTGATATTTCTCAGTAGCATGACAATTGCCCCCTTTTTCAATTGCAAAACGTGTGGTGGCATTCCAGATGGTGATAAAGAATTGATAAATTCTATACTAAAGTTAGATTCACTGTCTTTATCATCAGCCAGAACTGAATCTGCACTGTAATAATTATTTTGGGGTGCGTTGATGAATTTTAAAATTTCGTTATTTAGATTCAAGGCATCTATATTTTCGGATGTTAATATGACTTTGTTTGTAATGTCTGAGTAATAGGCGTTATTGAGAGTGTTTAGAAAGATTGCTGATATGAGTGAGAAAATATGCTATATCTTTATATAGAGCCCTATTCAATTGGGCAAATCGCAATTGAATGAGGCCCTAAATGAATATAGGTTAATTAATTAATCATTAACTGTCATCAATGCAAAACAAAAAGGGCATCATGAAATCATATATCTGTGAAATTGATGTTATTGCAGATAAAATCCTGCAGAGATCAGTCTCTGACTTCAGTTAGGTGCAGACATGAGGAATCTATGAAATTACATGAAAATCATTGTGAATGTTTGCGTTCAATTAATTGACTCATTGAAACTATGATGTTCAATTGGCATACATGCAAAACATAAGCACATAATCATCAATATATTCCGAAATAAAAGTGGTATAAAATATTAAATGTAGCATGTGTCAGAATGTAAGAAACTGCCTTAAATATTTAAGTGCTTTGAAGGTCCTATCCCTGTCAGGTAATTATAGGCACTTCGGATATGTAAGTACTTTGTGAAATGTACATATTTTTTTATCTATTATAAAAAAAATCCAATTATTATTAATTAATAGAGTGAAAATCAATGTACATAAATGAGCAGTAAGTCAGATATATTAGTGCAGGTTAAAAATTGTATTATATTGCAGTATAAAATGTAACCTTTTTTGTAATGATTACTAATTAGGAATTAATATACATTAAATAATCAATAACTGTTATCAATCCAAAATAAAAAGACTTACCGTAATCCTTTTTTTCTGCATAAAATAATTTCTTAATTAAATTACATAATATGTTAACTATATGCAAGTAATATTTGCTGAGTTATTATGTGTTTGTTATTATCATCGCCCTATATTTGCTACCAACAAATTTTGTAGTACTGTAACTGAAAACTTAAAAAATACTTGCTTATTGTAGTTTAAGGTGAAAAGTTAGTGATTTCACAGTCTGCACAAAATGCTTCCATTTTCTTTTCTTTTTTTATTGCCTTGTATGTTAGATTTTGTACAATACAGGAAAAAATAATACAGGAAAAAAAAAACAGTGAGTACACTCCATTAAATAGCATCATAAAATTACATCTCTATGTGAACAAAGATTCTATAATGAGAATGGCATTTGAAATAAAAAAAGATTCAATTCCCCTCTTGACAATCTTAAAATCTTTCCAGATCTTCCGGTTGAAAATCTGCTTAAACACAAATTTCTAACAGATAACATAATATCATATACATGGGGCATTCCCAACAATTGATAGTTGTGTCTGGAAATCTCAGAACTCAACAGGAAGGAGAAAATTTACTTAGAGAATGGCAGATACTCCCACATTTGTGAGTTAAAAATATTCCTTTAATGCAAATTGAATATGGATGTTACCCAATGCCCCTAAGGTTCTAAGCAAGATTATGGAAAAAGACTTCATTAATTGAGATATGAGAAATAGTTGGATATCTTCAAGAAGCAAATTTATGCTTCCTTGGATTTCAAATATAACCTTTACAATGTAGATTAGAGGAAAAATGTATGAATTTCACTAATAGTACACATAACACGTAAACGTGTTTTGACCTTAATAGATTAATCACTGATAACTGTTATTAGTGTAATATAGCAATGTAGCTCTGGTAAGGATTACAGTAGAAGTTTAAATTACTAGAGCATACGTATATCACAGAGAGAGGATGCATATTATTATTATTATTATTATTATTATTATTATTATTATATATTATTATTCCCTCACATACAGTCACTAACTAAGGGCCTCATTAAATTCCAGCCTCGTAAATAAGAGGCTTCTACTTAAGCCCTACGTACTGCAAAGTTTCTCTAACTTACAATTCTATTAAATTAGCCCTGCTGCGAGCAACGTATGAGCTACGCAGCAGGCCCGTACGTATCTACACTGCGTAAATGTACATGAGGAGTGCCTGTGAGATGATATCGCAGGCTCCCACTCCTCATCAAGTGCTGCGGGGGTCCTAAAAGGGACCTCCGCGGCAGTCCCCCACATAAGCCCTGCCGTGGGGGGTACTCCAAACCCCCCCCTAGGCACCTAAAATGAACCCCCCCTCAATGCGGGGGTCCCTGTCGGGACCCCCGAAGTGTCCTCACATGAACACCTTGCTGCAGGGGTCCATAGGAACCCCCGCAGCCCCCACACATTAACCCCTTGCAGCGGGGGTCCCCGATCGGCACCGATCAGGCCCCCGCTGCATTTAAAACTTTTAAATTCCCCGCCGCGGCTCCTTAAAGGGACCGCGGCACACTATTACCCAATCCCGGCCGCGGCACTTAAAATTAACCCCCCTCTATGCTGGGGGTCCCCATCGGGACCCCCGAAGTTTCCCCACATAAACCCATTGCAGGGGGGGTCCCCGATCTGCATAGATCAGGCCCTCCGCTGCATTTAAAACTTTTAAATTCCCCGCCGCGGCTCCTTAAAGGGACCGCGGCACACTATTACCCAATCCCGGCCGCGGCACTTAAAATTAACCCCCCTCTATGCTGGGGGTCCCCATCGGGACCCCCGAAGTGTCCCCATATAAACCCCCTGCTGCGGGGGGCCCCGATCGGCACCGATCGTGACCCTGCTGCAATTCAATTTTAAATTTCCCGCCTCGCGGGTCCTCAAAGGACCGTAAAGGTCCTGAAAGGACTCGCACTAAAAATATTAACCCCAGGCAACTATAATTACCCCATTAACTCATGATGGTCAATCCAGACCACCATAAGGCTCTAATTACCCCATTAACTCATGATGGTCAATACAGACCACCATAAGGCTCTAATTAACCCATTAACTCATGGTGGTCAATCCAGACCACCATAAGGCTCTAATTAACCCATTAACTCATGGTGGTCAATACAGACCACCATAAGGCTCTAATTAACCCATTAACTCATGGTGGTCAATCCAGACCACCATAAGGCTCTAATTAACCCATTAACTCATGGTGGTCAATCCAGACCACCATAAGGCTCTAATTAACCCATTAACTCATGGTGGTCAATACAGACCACCATAAGGCTCTAATTAACCCATTAACTCATGGTGGTCAATCCAGACCACCATAAGGCTCTAATTAACCCATTAACTCATGGTGGTCAATCCAGACCACCATAAGGCTCTAATTAACCCATTAACTCATGGTGGTCAATCCAGACCACCATAAGGCTCTAATTAACCCATTAACTCATGGTGGTCAATACAGACCACCATAAGGCTCTAATTAACCCATTAACTCATGGTGGTCAATACAGACCACCATAAGGCTCTAATTAACCCCATCAGTCCCATAAGGGTATATTATTACCATTATGGGCCTGTTACAACCCAACATTAACCACATAAGTGCCATGATGGTCCTCAAGGACCATCATGACACTAACTACAAACACTACACTATAACCCCCAATAAACCATTTAATCTAAACTAACCCCCCTCTACACTAATCTATTAACACTTACACTACCTACCTACACTACCTACCCCCTAATAAACCTTCCCACCACTCTAATTACAAAAAATAAAAAACCTACAGCACAGAAAACAAAAAACAATTACAACCCCACCCCCCACTACAGAAAACAAAAAAATACATTACAACCCCACCCCCCACTACAGAAAATAAAAAAATTACACACCTGAAAAGGAAAGACAGATAAACACAATACAATACATACATATAATACATTACATACATTACATACAATACATGACATTACATATAATATATTACATATAATATATTACATATAATACATTACATACATTACATACAATACATGACATTACATATAATATATTAAATATAATATATTACATATAATATATTACATATAATACATTACATACATTACATACAATACATGACATTACATATAATATATTACATATAATATATTACATATAATACATTACATACATTACATACAATACATGACATTACATATAATATATTAAATATAATATATTACATATAATATATTACATATAATACATTACATACATTACATACAATACATGACATTACATACATTACATATAATATATTAAATATAATATATTACATATAATATATTACATATAATATATTACATATAGTCCTAATCAAATACCCCCTATCTATCTAACATACAATCTATTTAATTTAAAATAAATCCTAACTATATCAAATACATCCCCCTATCTATCTAATATACAAAAAATCCTAACTACATACACAGACCATTATTCTAAAGTAAAATAAAATAATTACAGTCCTAACTACATACACAGACCCTAATTCTAAGCTAAAATCAATAAATTAAGACCACTTACCTTTAAGATGTTGCTTCAGATCACTAACCTATGGGTCAAACAAAAAATAAAAATTAGTACAAAACATTAACATCAAATAAATAAACATTCTATACATTCTAAATATTCAACTCACCTTTACAGCATGTCCAGTCACTGTTTAGCTCTTCCGGCGCGGCCCTGTTAAAAAAAAAAACACAATACATGAATACATTAATACAATATATAAACAATAAATAAAATACACAAATAAACATCTAAATATACATTTCACTTACCTCCCCGCGATGTCCCCGGCCTTCTCTCCTTCAGCCCCGGCTGGGCCGCGGAACCATCCGCGCTCTAAAAAAAAAAAAAAAAAAAACTAACGGAGGTCTGCACTGGCAGACCTCCCCGACGCTACTGAACCTCCCGGAGTCGTTTCCGGGAGGAAATTGGCATTGTCGGCTTGTGATTGGCTGAAAAGGCTGTCAGCCAATCAAAAGTCGTCAATGTAGGAGCCAATCAGGATGCGCAGATGTCTTCTACCAATCACTCCGTGGGGGTGTATCCCATAGTGATTGGCTGAAGGCATCTGAGCGTTGTGATTGGTTCCCAGAAAGATAGACAAGTGTTTAAGCCAATCAGGGTGGGATATTGGGGTGTATCCCATCCTGATTGGCTTACACATTGACGACTTTTGATTGGCTGAAATTGATAGACAGCTTTTTCAGCCAATCACAAGCCGCCAATGCCAATTTCCTCCCGGAAACGACTCCGGGAGGTTCAGTAGCGTCGGGGAGGTCTGCCAGTGCAGACCTCCGTTAGTTTTTTTTCTTTTTTTTTTTTAGAGCGCGAATGGTTCCGCGGCCCAGCCGGGGCTGAAGGAGAGAAGGCCGGGGACATCGCGGGGAGGTAAGTGAAATGTATATTTAGATGTTTATTTGTGTATTTTATTTATTGTTTATATATTGTATTCATGTATTCATGTATTGTGTTTTTTTTTTAACAGGGCCGCGCCGGAAGAGCTAAACAGTGACTGGACATGCTGTAAAGGTGAGTTGAATATTTAGAATGTATAGCATGTTTATTTATTTGATGTTAATGTTTTGTACTAATTTTTATTTTTTGTTTGACCCATAGGTTAGTGATCTGAAGCAACATCTTAAAGGTAAGTGGTCTTAATTTATTGATTTTAGCTTAGAATTAGGGTCTGTGTATGTAGTTAGGACTGTAATTATTTTATTTTACTTTAGAATAATGGTCTGTGTATGTAGTTAGGAATTTTTGTATATTAGATAGATAGGGGGATGTATTTGATATAGTTAGGATTTATTTTAAATTAAATAGATTGTATGTTAGATAGATAGGGGGTATTTGATTAGGACTATATGTAATATATTATATGTAATATATTATATGTAATATATTATATTTAATATATTATATGTAATGTATGTAATGTCATGTATTGTATGTAATGTATGTAATGTATTATATGTAATATATTATATGTAATATATTATATTTAATATATTATATGTAATGTATGTAATGTCATGTATTGTATGTAATGTATGTAATGTATTATATGTAATATATTATATGTAATATATTATATTTAATATATTATATGTAATGTCATGTATTGTATGTAATGTATGTAATGTATTATATGTATGTATTGTATTGTGTTTATCTGTCTTTCCTTTTCAGGTGTGTAATTTTTTTATTTTCTGTAGTGGGGGGTGGGGTTGTAATGTATTTTTTTGTTTTCTGTAGTGGGGGGTGGGGTTGTAATTGTTTTTTGTTTTCTGTACTGTAGGTTTTTTTGTTTTTTGTACTGTAGGTTTTTTGTTTTCTGTGCTGTAGGTTTTTTATTTTTTGTAATTAGAGTGGTGGGAAGGTTTATTAGGGGGTAGGTAGTGTAGGTAGGTAGTGTAAGTGTTAATAGATTAGTGTAGAGGGGGGTTAGTTTAGATTAAATGGTTTATTGGGGGTTATAGTGTAGTGTTTGTAGTTAGTGTCATAATGGTCCTTGAGGACCATCATGGCACTTATGTGGTTAATGTTGGGTTGTAACAGGCCCATAATGGTAATAATATACCCTTATGGGACTGATGGGGTTAATTAGAGCCTTATGGTGGTCTGTATTGACCACCATGAGTTAATGGGTTAATTAGAGCCTTATGGTGGTCTGGATTGACCACCATGAGTTAATGGGTTAATTTAGGCCTTATGGTGGTCTGTATAGACCACCATGAGTTAATGGGTTAATTTAGGCCTTATGGTGGTCTGTATAGACCACCATGAGTTAATGGGTTAATTTAGGCCTTATGGTGGTCTGTATAGACCACCATGAGTTAATGGGTTAATTAGAGCCTTATGGTGGTCTGGATTGACCACCATGAGTTAATGGGTTAAATAGAGCCTTATGGTGGTCTGGATTGACCACCATGAGTTAATGGGTTAATTAGAGCCTTATGGTGGTCTGGATTGACCACCATGAGTTAATGGGTTAAATAGAGCCTTATGGTGGTCTGGATTGACCACCATGAGTTAATGGGTTAATTTAGGCCTTATGGTGGTCTGTATAGACCACCATGAGTTAATGGGTTAATTAGAGCCTTATGGTGGTCTGGATTGACCACCATGAGTTAATGGGTTAAATAGAGCCTTATGGTGGTCTGGATTGACCATCATGAGTTAATGGGTTAATTTAGGCCTTATGGTGGTCTGTATAGACCACCATGAGTTAATGGGTTAATTAGAGCCTTATGGTGGTCTGGATTGACCACCATGAGTTAATGGGTTAAATAGAGCCTTATGGTGGTCTGGATTGACCATCATGAGTTAATGGGTTAATTTAGGCCTTATGGTGGTCTGTATAGACCACCATGAGTTAATGGGTTAATTAGAGCCTTATGGTGGTCTGGATTGACCACCATGAGTTAATGGGTTAAATAGAGCCTTATGGTGGTCTGGATTGACCACCATGAGTTAATGGGTTAATTAGAGCCTTATGGTGGTCTGGATTGACCACCATGAGTTAATGGGTTAAATAGAGCCTTATGGTGGTCTGGATTGACCACCATGAGTTAATGGGTTAATTAGAGCCTTATGGTGGTCTGGATTGACCACCATGAGTTAATGGGGTAATTATAGTTGCCTGGGGTTAATATTTTTAGTGCGAGTCCTTTCAGGACCTTTACGGTCCTTTGAGGACCCGCGAGGCGGGAAATTTAAAATTGAATTGCAGCAGGGTCACGATCGGTGCCGATCGGGGCCCCCCGCTGCAGGGGGTTTATGTGGGGACACTTCGGGGGTCCCAATGGGGACCCCCAGCATAGAGGGGGGTTAATTTTAAGTGCCGCGGCCGGGATTGGGTAATAGTGTGCCGCGGTCCCTTTAAGGAGCCGCGGCGGGGAATTTAAAAGTTTTAAATGCAGCGGGGGGCCTGATCTATGCAGATCGGGGCCCCCCCCCTGCAATGGGTTTATGTGGGGACACTTCGGGGGTCCCGATGGGGACCCCCAGCATAGAGGGGGGTTAATTTTAAGTGCCGCGGCCGGGATTGGGTAATAGTGTGCCGCGGTCCCTTTAAGGAGCCGCGGCGGGGAATTTAAAAGTTTTAAATGCAGCGGGGGGCCTGATCTATGCAGATCGGGGCCCCCCCCTGCAATGGGTTTATGTGGGGACACTTCGGGGGTCCCGATGGGGACCCCCAGCATAGAGGGGGGTTAATTTTAAGTGCCGCGGCCGGGATTGGGTAATAGTGTGCCGCGGTCCCTTTAAGGAGCCGCGGCGGGGAATTTAAAAGTTTTAAATGCAGCGGGGGGCCTGATCTATGCAGATCGGGGCCCCCCCCTGCAATGGGTTTATGTGGGGACACTTCGGGGGTCCCGATGGGGACCCCCAGCATAGAGGGGGGTTAATTTTAAGTGCCGCGGCCGGGATTGGGTAATAGTGTGCCGCGGTCCCTTTAAGGAGCCGCGGCGGGGAATTTAAAAGTTTTAAATGCAGCGGGGGGCCTGATCTATGCAGATCGGGGCCCCCCCCTGCAATGGGTTTATGTGGGGACACTTCGGGGGTCCCGATGGGGACCCCCAGCATAGAGGGGGGTTAATTTTAAGTGCCGCGGCCGGGATTGGGTAATAGTGTGCCGCGGTCCCTTTAAGGAGCCGCGGCGGGGAATTTAAAAGTTTTAAATGCAGCGGGGGCCTGATCTATGCAGATCGGGGACCCCCGCTGCAAGGGGTTAATGTGGGGGTGCTGCAGGGGTCCCGATAGAGACCCCTGCAGCATGGGGATGTGTATAGGGTGCAGGGGGGAGCCTCACACTGCTGTCTCGGGCTGTTCCGAGGCAGCACGTAGAGGCTTTCGGATCCCTTGCGTGGACTTTTTGTCCACGTAGGGATTCTTACGATATGCGAGACTCGTGCATAGATTTAAGGCTACGTAGCTCTCTCGGAGCCTATTCTCGGCCATTTTCTCGCAGTCATATCGTAAAGCAGGCTGCGAGAGATTCGGTTCTCGCAAACAGCAGGAAAACTGCCTTTTGCGAGCACCGAGAGAACTACGAGGGAGAATTTAATAGGGCCCTAAATCTTGTCTTCTACATCTAAAAAACATCTCCAGAATACACTACTATCTTACACAAGACACAACTAAAATTCTAATACACTCTCCCATCATCTCTTGACTCGACTACTGCAACTCGCTTCTTGCTGGCCTAGCCAACACCCGGGTATATCCCAACTTCAATCCATTCTGAATGCCTCTGCTAGACTCATCTTCCATACACAACGTTCAGTGTCGGCATCACCACTCTGTCAAACACTCCACTGGCTTCCCTTAGCCTCTAGAATAACATTTAAAATCATGACCCTAACTTACAAAGCCCTCAACAATAGCGCTCCCATGTACATCTTCGCTCTCATCTCCAAATACCCCCCCCCCACCCTCTTTGTTCTGATAATGACCTTCTTCTTTCTACAACTTTTGTCACCACCTCTTCAGGACTTTACTACAATATAGACCCCAATAAACCCTTCATGGGCCTTTTAACTCATGGGGGTCAATACAGACCCCCATAAGCCCTTCATTAACCCTGTCACTCATGGGGGTCAATACAGGCCCCTGTAAAGCACTTCATTAACCCTGTCACTCATGGCGGTCAATAAAGACCCCCATAAGCCCTTCATTAACCCTGTCACTCATGGGGGTCAATACAGACCCCCATAAGCCCTTCATTAACCCTGTCTCTCATGGGGTTCAATACATGTCCCCATAAGCACTTCATTAACCCCCTCACTCATGGGGGTCAATATAAACCCCCATAAGCACTTCATTAACCCCCTCTCTCATGGGGGTCAATATAGACCCCCATAAGCCCTTCATTAACCCTGTCACTCATGGGGGTCAATACAGACCCCCATAAACTGCTAATAAGTGCCATAAGGGTATATTAAGACCATTATGAGCCTGTTACCACCTAACATTAACCACATAAGTGCTATGACATTCCTCAAGGACCATCATGACACTAAATATAAACACTACACTGCACTATACAAAAACAAGGGGGTGAGGCAGCTTATCTGATGCAGCAATCAATGTAATCATATCTTAGACACCTTTTTTCTAGAGAAAATACATGTAATTTGGTTAATCTTCATAACTTAGCCACTCCATTCCTTTTATTAGTTTTGTTGCCCTTCTCTGTACCTTTTCCAGGTCTAAAATGTCCTTTTTATGAAAATTGTACTCCATATTCCAAATTAAGGGCATACTAGGAATTTGTATAGAGGGAAATATATATTTGCTTCACTTGCTTCTATACCCTTCTTAATACATTCTAATGTTTTATGAGAAAAAAAGAGAGAAAGAGAGAAAAGAGAAAAGAGAAAAGAGAGAGAGAAAAAGAGAGGGAGAGAAAGAGAGAGAGGGAGAGAAAGAGAGAGAGGGAGAGAAAGAGAGAGAGGGAGAGAAAGAGAGAGAGGGAGAGAAAGAGAAAGAGGGAAAGAGAGAGGGGAGAGAGAAAGAGAGAGAGAGAGAGAGAGAGAAAGAGAGAGAGAAAGAGAGAGAGAGAGAGAGAGAGAGAAAAAGAGAGAGAGAGAGAAAAAAAGAGAGATCGAGAAAAAGAGAGAGAGAGAGCGGGAAAAAGAGAGAGAGAGAGATAAAAAGAGAGAGAGAAAGAGAAAGAGAGAAAGAAAAAGAGAGAGAGAAAGAGAGAGAGAGAGAAAGATATAGAGAGAAAGAGAGAGAGAGAAAGATAGAGAGAGAAAAAGAGAGAGAGAGAGAGAAAGAGAAAAAGAGAGAGAGAGAGAGAGATAGAGATAGAAGAGAGAGAAAGAGAGAGAGAGAGAGATAGAGAGAGAGAAAGAGAGAGAGAAAAAAAGAGAAGAGAGAGAGAGAGAAAAAGAGAGAGAGAAAAAGAGAGAGAGAAAAAGAGAGAGAGAGAGAGAATATATTTTAGTCATAATCAACTTCAATGGGATTTTCTTAGTTCAAATAATTGAAACATATATTTGGTGATATAAAAATACAAGAGCATGTCTTCAGCATATAGGAATACGTTTTATTCTTTCATTACTTTTCAACACACCAGGTTAATTATCTCAACTTACCTCAGCTAAAGGTTTAATTGTCTTCAAGTTATACAGTATCAAGATAGGGCAGCCCTGCAGTTATATTGCACATAAAAAAATGATAAAATAGAATTAAAATTGTATGAGCAGAGGGAGTTTAGTAAATAATGTCATAATATCTTGACCATGAATTCATATTACTGATGGTAAATAAGGTACCCTTTAGAGTACCAACTGAAAAAAAAAAAAATATTTTTTAAATTCCTTAATGTTTCTTCTTTGAGCACCTTTATTTTGAAGAAAAACATTTTCAGTTTTGTACAATCTAACTGATTGGCAATGATTTGTTTCAGTTTTTATTTTTTTTTAATATACAATCAAATGCAAACTGCTTGTTTTTTTTTTAAACTCTGCAGCAATCTTATATTGCATAATAGCAAAAAAAACTAATATAATTTCCTTCTCAAGTTATTGCAGTCATTTCAAGGTCAATAAGAAAATATAGTGAATAACCATGGAAATAACTATGGAAGTTTCTCTATTGATCAACTGTTAAATAGAAAATTAATAGTTAAACTTAGGGAGAAATGCAATTCTTCTGATAAAACCTCTTCTCTATCTTTACCTAAAATTGTTTACAAATATTTAAACTGAACTAGAATCTACACTAGATTGGAAACTGTGACTTTGAAAATTGTGCTGTGACCAATGCATATCTATTCTAAAGGACATATGAAGAGCAGATTTTTTTCTTATATTTAGCAGTGTTCTTTTTCTGATGCTAACATTTTAGGATTCAGGTGTAGAAATTGACTAGTACTTAGAAGGTTTGAGTTCACTGAAAGCATGTACGTTTATTTACTTTAAGATAGGAAATACAATATAACCTCCACATCTAAGGAAATTATGTTTTCATTTAGAACCTGCAGAGAGAAAGAATGAACCAAATGTAATAGTAATTGCAATCTTCTAGCTGTTGCCTATTGTGTTGCAGTGAAATCACATTTATTGATGAGTAATAGTAGAATTGGATTATGGTTTTAACACAGTTCTGTCATAGCTATATTTTTGAAGGGAAAAAACTCAGTATGGATGAAAAAAATAACAACCCGAGAATTTGGAATGTCCTGATTATTGACTACAGATAGTACTGATAGATAAATATGTGGCAAAAGAAGCACCCTTCAAGTCCAATAATAATGTATCAATGTTATAATCCTCGCGAAGCGAGGGTCCGCATTTGCGATGGTGGAGGCTCCAACGTTGGCTGTGTTAAACCACACACACACATACGACTTTTTAAAAACAAAAAATCTCAAAGGCGCCTCACACCCGGTTACACACACACACACCTCCATGCCAGCAACTGAGGCCCTCGCTTCCGTAAATGCGGGTCCTCGCAAAGCACTTAGGGAATGAGGCAACCTTAATGTAACAGACACCCACACGCACTAAGAATCCCACTATAACGGCCGAACCGCCCGCCACTAAAAACAGTGAAAACACACCAAATACTCACAAAAACAACATAAAAATCTTAATCATAGCAAGGGGGGCACCCAGGACCTCTGAAAGTGAAGTTACACCTCCATTTAAGTCCAAATTCCCGAGTTCAGACACACGAAAATCCCCTAAGCGAGAGAAAAAATGGCCACCGAAAAAAATGAAAACAAGGCTCAAAGACCCAGGACCGCTCAGCCACCTACAACTTACCCAAGAAGGGATCCGAGATAAGCTCGGAAACCCGGATTAACCGCAGGGAATCCGAGATAAGCTCCGAGCCCTGCATTAACCCCACATTAACCATCGCAGTGGGGGTCCCGATTGCACTCGATTGGGTGACCCTTGCTGCAATCAAAATTCAAAATTCCTGCGTTACAGGTCCTTAAAGGACCGTTAAGGGTCCTAAAGGACCCGTTGTAAAAGAAAAAAACCTTAACACTGTCACCCTGTCAATCATGGGGGTCAATATGGACCCCCATAAAACCCTCATTAACCCTGTCACTCATGGGGGTCAATAGAGACCCCCATAATCCCTTCATTAAGCCTCTCACTCATGGGGGTCAATACAGACCCCCATAAGCCCTTCATTAACCCTGTCACTCATGGGGGTCAATACAGACCCCCATAAGCCTCTATGTAACAACCATCAGTCCCATAAGGGTATATTAACACCATTATGGGCCTGTTACAACACTACATTAACCACATAAGTGCCATGATGGTCCTCAAGGACCATCATGACACTACGTATAAACACTATACTGCACTAGACCCCCCCCAATAAAACATTAAATATCAACTAAACACCCTCTACACTAACCTATTAACATCTACACTACCTACCCCCTATTAACCCCCACCACTCTAAAGTCACACAAAAAATATCTACATTACATCAAATAAAAAACCTAACTCACAAAAAATAAATAAACTACATTACACAAAATAAAAAAAAACTGTCACAAAAAATAAAAAAGGAACATTACAGAAAGAAAAAAAACATGACAACCCCCCCCCCCTCACTACAAAAAAATTAATACACACCTGAAAAGGAAATACATACAATACAAATACATACAATACAATTACAATACAATTACATACAATTACAATACAATACACGCCTATCTAATATACATAACACAATCTATCTAAATAAATAGCATAATCTAATATACATGCTATCTATATAATAATACATTCCCAATCTATCTAAATAAATAACACAATTTAATATTCAATACATCCTATGCTATCTATATAAAACGCATACCTCTAGCTAACATACAATAAATGCTATCTATATATTAACTAATCTAAGTCTAAGCTAAAAAAAAATTATTAAGACCACTTACCTTTGCAGATGTCAATTAGGATCAGCCACCTACGAAAAAAAAAAAAAAAAAATAGTGAAACACGTTTACAGTTCGAAAATAAACATTCTATACATTCTAAATATTCTATACATTCTAAATATTCTACTCACCTTTCCGACATGTCCCGTCCGGCATTCTTTAAATCCTTCTCCGGCGCGGCACCTGCTAAAAAAAACCAACATTAATAGACATACCTCAAAATAAAATAAACATAATCTACATTATACTTACCTCCCCGCGATGTCTCCGGCCTCCTCCGGATCCTCTTCTGCCACTCCCTGTAAAAAACAAAAAACAAAGTATACTTACATCCGCACTCTTGGACATCCCCGACGCTAATGAGGCTCCAGGAGAATTTTCCGGAAGAAAATAAGCAATGGCGCCTTCTGATTGGTTGAAAACGCTGTCTATCAAATTCAGGGAGCGCCAATGTGTGCACCAATCACAAACGGATACACCTTAAAATCCCACTCTGATTGGATAATGCACCTGTCAATCTTTATATAAACCAATCACAGGGCGCAGATGCCTTCAGCCAATCACAATGGAATACACCCCCACAGGGTGATTGGTTAGAGCCTCTGCGCATTCTTATTGGTTGCACTGACAATAGCCAATCACAATGGAATACACCCTAACGTACTGATTGGTGAAGGATTTGCGCATTCTCATTGGCTACTGTTAAAATCAATCAATATTACAGCCAATGGGAAGGCGCAGATGTCTTTACCAATCAGTACGTGGGGGTATATTCCATTGTGATTGGCTGATGGCAATAAAGCCTTAGGATTGGTTCAAATAAATTGTCCTGTGGATTCTATTTAGGAATCCTTGAACAACCAACCAAGGTTGTACAGAAACACCTTTTATGCAGCCTTTATTTTAATTATTATTGACACATACTAATTTAAAAAAAATCAATCTTCATTTGTACATTTAAAATGTTGTTAAAAATGCAACGATTAAAAAAATCATGTTAGACCCATGGGTTTTTTGACGTCCAGCAAATTATTAGAGGTTTATTTAAGTTTTATTTTTGTTGTTATTATATTCTTTGCTTTGATCACAGCTTTTTTATTTAATTACTTTATTATGCTCAAGTCAATAAAAGATTTGGTTTTTCAATTCAATTGTATTTGTGTATTTTTGGTTATGTTTCCTTAGTCAAATCCTTATCAGGTACCCTGGATTTTAATTTAGATAAGATTAAATTTTTTACATAAGATTAAAATGAGGTTTTATAATCCTTTTGTCTGTTATATAGTCTTGTTTATTCATACAGCACTTCACTGGAGTATATGTTTTAAGTGCCTTTGCGTTTCTTTTGTGTTAATCTTTTATCCTGTTTATTTATGTTAATTCGGAATTCTATTACTTAAAGTGCATTATAATTCAAGTTGTGTTATTCAAAAATTCTTATCTTAAAGTGATTGTGCTATTTTACTTAGTGCTTATTTCTTCTTATATTACCCTTTTACCTCGTGACTGTTAGTCTATCACAGTCACTACTTTACCTTATTCATTTATAGTGCTAATGCTGTGCTATTTTTTAAAAATGTATACACTCCTGATTATGCTGTTTCTTAAACTATATATTTCCTTAATGCTTCTGTCTATTGTTTTTTAGAAGGAGGTTGTGTCCTCCTTTTTCATCCGTTTTTTTTTTGCTTTAATTATGCTTTTACTCCTTTTTCCTTTTTCTTGCTTTTCTATTTCCTTATTCTTGTATATTACTCTATTATTACTATATTGAGACTTTGTGGTGAAGGAATTGGCTTTCTGTATTTCTTTTAAGTTAGTAGTAAGTTAAGTTAAGTAATAACACCTAGGCCTAAAAAATAAACAAAGATCATTTTTTTGAGTATTATTGGTTCAAATAAAGATGGATAGGTGTGTTATCCAATCACCGTTGTATTTTGGGGTGTATACTTTTTTCATTGGTTCACAAATGGGGTCTTCTCATTGGCTGAATTTGATAGACAGCCTTTTCAGCCAATCAGAATCCGCCATTGCCAATTTTATTCTGGAACACTCCATAGGAAGGTCATTAGCGTCGGGGACATCCCCCAGAGCCGATGTGTGTCTTTTTTTTTTTGCTTCATGCGACGAGGCCGAAGACTTTGCGGAAAGGTAAGTATAATGTAGATTGTGTTTATTTAAATTTGGTTTATGGAATGTTTTTTTTTTTTACAGGAGTATCGTCGGACAAGCAAAGATGGCCGACGGAACATGGAGGACGTGACATGCTGGAAAGTTTAGAATGTTTGGAATGTTTAGAATATTTACAATGTTTAGAATGTTTAGGTATTTCATGTAAACGTGTTGTATGAATTTTTTGAATCTTTTTTTATCAAAGGTTGCTGATCTGAAGAAACATCTCAAAGATAAGTGGTCTTAATTATTTTATTGTAGCTTACAATTAGGATAGCTATATATATATATATATATATATATATATATATATATATATATATATATATATATATATATATTACATAGATAGATAGGGGGATGTATTATTAGATAGTATTGTATATTAGATAGTGGCATGTATATTAGATAGTGGCATGTATACTACATAGGGGTGTATTGTATTTTATTTAATTGTATTGTATTGTATTATAAGTATTTCATTTTCAGGTGTGTAATTTTTTTTTAAATGTTGTAGTGACGGGAGGTTGTAATGTATTTTTTTATTTTCTGTAATGTTCCTTTTTTTATTTTTGGTCATTTAGGTTGTTTTTTTTTGTTCTGTAATGTACATTTTTTGGGGGGGTGATTTTAGTTTTTCTTATTTTATGTCATGTAGATTTCTGCTTTTTGAGGAATTGAGTTACTTGAGGCACACAGTACACTCACATTGTGTGACAGACAGCATTTCCACACTTTCTTTTATTGACAGTCATTTTTTGACGGGTAAGTCGCTAGTATTATATAGAGACTAGCAACTTGCCCGTCAAAAATTACGGCAATAAAATGTGAATCCTGGCAATGCTGTTTGCCACACACTGGGAGCCTCTCCCCCTCTACTTTACTGGCCTCATGATAAGTGCCTTTGGTGATCATCACGGGTCTCGCAATGAGTGCCTTTGGCACTCGTTGCGAGTCTCTCCCTCTGTCTACTTCCTCCCTTGTGTCTCATTTCCCCCTCCTCTCACTCCCTTGTGTCTCTCCCCCTTCCTCTCACATCCCTGTGTGTCTCCCCCCTCCCCTGTGTCTCTTACCCCCATCTTCTCACTCCCCTGTGTCTCCCCACCTCCTCTGTGTCTCTCCCCCTTCTCTGTGTCTCTCCCCCTTCTCTGTGTCTCTCCCCCTCTCATTCCCCTGTGTCTCTCCCCCTCCTCCTCTGTGCCTCTTCCCCCTCTCATTCCCCTGTGTCTCTCCTCCCTCCTCTGTGTCTCTTCACCCTCCCCTGTGTGTCTATCCCACCCTCTCCCACCCCTATGTGTCTCCACCCTCCCCTGTGTCTCTTCCCCCCCTCCTCTCCCTACCCTGTGTCTCTCCCCCTCAATCCTTTGTGTCTCTCCCCTTCCTCTCACTCCCCTGTGTCTCTCCCCCCTCCTATCACTCCCCTGTTTCTCTCCCCCCTCTTCTCACTCCTTTGTGTCTCTCCTCCCCCTCCTCTAACTCCCCTGTGTCTCTCCCCATCTCCTACCATGTGTCTCTCCCCTCTCTGTCTCTCCACCCCCTCCCCTGTGTGTCTACCTCCCTCTTCTCATACCCCTGTGTGTCTCCCCCTCCCCTGTGTCTCTCCGCCCTCTTCTCACTCCTTTATGTCTCTCTCTCCTCCCCCCTCCTCTAACTCCCCTGTGTCTCTTCCCCATCTCCCCCTCTGTGTCTCTCCCGCTCCTCTGTGTCTCCCTCCTCTTCTTACTCCCCTGTGTCTCCCCCCCACCACTCCCCTGTGTCACTCCCCCTCCTCTGTGTCTCTCCCCCTCCTCTGTGTCTCTCCCCCTCTCATTCCCATGTGTCTCTCCCCCAAACTCCCACCCCTGTGTGTCACCCTCTCCCCTGTGTCTCTTACCCCCTCCTCTCCCTTCCCTGTGTCTCCCTCTCACTCCTTTGTGTCTCTCCCCCCTCCTCTCACTCCCCTGTGTCTCTCCTCCTACTCTGTGTCTCTCACCCTTCTCATTCCCCTGTGCCTCCCCCCTCCTCTGTGTCTCTCTTCCTTTCACACCCGTGTGTCTCCCCCATTCCCTGTGTCTCTTCCCCCCTCCTCTCCCTGTCCTGTGTCTCCCCCCTTTCCTCTGTGTCTTCCCCCTTCCCCTCCTTCCCTGTGTGTCTCCCCTCCTCTGGCCACCACTGCTTAGTGCACCTGCACGGGCCGCCCCGCAGATCGCCTGCGCGACCCTTTGCACAATGCGCATTTGCGGCTTACGCCATGCTATGCACATGCACGGCCCGTTGCCCGTTGCCCGTTGCGCAATGCGCATTTGCGGCTTATGACGCACTATACGCATGCATGGCCTGTTGCGCAATACATAGTTGTTAAAATGCTATTTGTCGGAAGCGTGACGACAAATGGCAGTTTGAAATCTATTATATGTGCAACAGAGTATTGAAGATTTCTCCCCAAGGATAGAAAGAGTTAACCCCTTGGAGCAGTAATCAAGAGAGTTCTGTTCACCTCTGTTAAAAGTCAAGAGTAGAGAGATGGATGTGGCCAAACTTGAACGATTTGCAGCCTGAAGCTTGCAAAGGCACTTAATAGGATTGCAGGATTGTATCCTGAGAATGAGGGCGGCTTTATGGTACTGCTGGTAGCGGTAAAAAAGGGAACGCCAGTTTATGAACTGCTGTCATCTATGAGAGGCTGCAAGACTGCAAAAGCAAACTGGGGACTGTTTGCTCAAAGAAGGAATACAGACTCACTAAGTGTATGCTGTTAAAGTGTACTTTTTATTGGAGCTACAAGTAACACCAGGTGGGAAGTGTCCATATTGGTGTCTGAAGAAAGATACAGAGAGTTGTGTGTGGAGATGATCAGTGAACCTCAGACTGGAAACTGGGACATAAAATGATAAAGGCCAGTAATTTAAATACAAACGTATTGGACTGCCTTTTTTTTTTTTTTGCTCCCTCCCAGGTTTAGGCGTGGGCCTGGTTAGAGAGTTATCTATCAAAAGATAAAGCTACTACTTCAAAGGAAGCTAGGCCTATTGTTTTATTTTGTTTGTTTTATTATAGGTTTTGTAACTATCAGTAAAATTGGAAAACATATGGAAACCTTCTGCATATTATATACAACTTTAAAAGTGTCAAAGTAATGGCCACTAAGGGAGAAGAGATTGTATATATTGTGACAATGATGGCCACTGTGAACTTAAGTTGTCTTGAAGGAATATAAAACAAAACGTGCAGTAGGGTGTAGTAGACCAGTATTTTTTTTATGCCAGAGGGAGAAACAAAACAAAATAAACCTAGAAGCAACTTGGCTAGAGAAAATAAAAATCTACATAAACAGACTTACAAACTTGCATAAACACCCTGACTAAGCCTGAGCTGCTATTCAGCCTCAGGTAAACATAATATATGAGATAGCAATTCCCTTCACTGGTGTGCACCAAATAGTCTCTGGAATATAGCAGGTCATAAATGGTCACAGATTTTCACCACCTAGTGGTCACTGATTCTCACCAACTAGTGGTCAGGGCACTGGCCCACCGGCTTCTCTGTGTGTTCTGCCCCCAGGGACCCATAAAGAGTACAGCAGGTACTCTATTAAATAAAGGCACTCATAATATAAACAGTCCCCTGGGGGGGAGGTGTAAAGATAAAGGTAAACTGCATCTGACCTTTGGAATAGCTGGTAGTTAGTCTCTCCTTTAGCTTCAGGCTGCAGTGGGTGACTCTCTAGTAGCTCCAGTGAGTATCTCCCCAGTCTGATGATGACAGCAGTTTCCAAGCAGCATTTGGTATACAGTGCTCCTTGCTCGCCAAGCAGCGCTGGTGTATGCAGACTGCAGCTTTTTCCTGGTCTGCCGTCCCCCTCAGTTCAAACACTTCCTGTCTCCACTCAGTCTCTCTCCCAATTGAGGCTCTTCTCCTTGGGCTGGTGCTTCCTGGAATTTAAATAGCCTGGCTGCTGATACAGGTGCAGTTAATTTTAATTCCCTGAGTACTGGACACACTGATCTGTTCAGTCAGTCAGATCTGCCTTCTATGATACATCCATGGCTCCTGCTGACTTTCTCACAATATATATATACTTACATTAGTTACTGAGGTTGAATACAACGTTTTGTCCATCAAGTTCAACCTTTTTAGATCACCTGATCCTTGCAATATGTGGATTAATTGTTAATTTATCCAGAAAAAGGAAAACAGAAACAAACATTGTAAAATGTCCAATTATCTCATAAATGGAAAATAAATCATTTTTGAACCCAGATACTGGCAATTGGATTACTACCTGGATCAATGCCCCAGGATGTCTTTGAATAATCTTTTAATTCAATGATATATCCAAACCCTATTGAATCTGCTGTCACAACCTCCTTTGATACAGAATCCCAAATTTGTACTGCTCATATTGTGAAGAACACTTGTCTCTCTTTAAGGTGGAATCTCTTTTCTTCTAACCTCAAGGGATGTGCTCTTGTCAGTTGAAAACCTCTTAGCAAAAAATATTCTCTTGACAAAGCCTTATATTGACCCTAGATGTATTTATATAAAGTAATCATATCCCCTGTTAGGCCTCCATTCAATTGCAAGACATTGACTTCATAACGGCCATAAGGCTTGAAATTTGCAACAGTTACAGAGTGATTCAATTGATCAAGCCCGCAGCTACCTGTCTGAAAGCCTAAACCGTAAACCATGCACATGCAGGTAGCATTTCAGAGCATAGTTACATAGTTACATGGTTACATAGATCATGATCAATTATGCAAGGCCATAACTACCGATTTAGAAACAGCGTAAATGAGACCGTCATCATGACGTCAGTAAAACATGGAGCTTAAATGTCAATCAATTACTTTTGAGAAGTCTGATATGCGATTGGACTCGCAATCTGGCAATGTACAAATTAATAAAAAGGAAAGATGATACGGTTGTAGTCCATGTGGGTGGCCTGATATGTATTACCTCCTTGATTACCGAGATTGATATAACACATAAATTAAACATAAAAATAAATAATTTTTTGATTGCAGATTTGCGAGCTTGAGACTGTTGTGCAATTAATTGTAATGCCTTTCATCACTTTCCCTGTCTTTTAAAGTGCAGTATTGATTTTTTTATTGCATTTACCGTGCTATGAACAGGTGTTTAACCCCCTTGCAAGTCCTACTGCTACTCGTAGGATTTTCTTCGACATTTGCCATTTACTGGTGTGAAAACAATTGCAGCCTTGAGGAACTGTAGCAATTGAATAGCGTTTTGCAATTTTAGTGATTGTAAAATTTCCGGGTTTAAAAGATCAAAGGCTTAGATGGGTCGTAGTTACCATTTTAACAACCGCAGGTATTTTCAGCCTGTAACCCGCAAATCATTTGTGGCTAGCTAAGAGATGCCAATTGAATAGCAAATTATTTTACGACTGCATAATGGGCTCTAGTGACTAAATTTTGCTCAATTTAATGAAGTCCTTAGACACCTTTTTGTCTAGAGAAAATAAGTTTAATGTGCTTAGTCCTTTCCCATAGGTAATTTCCATGCCTTTACTTTAAATATATTTAAAAAATAGTGCTACTCTTCCTCTCCTTTACAATCAACTTTTCATCATCGATATGATCCAATATACTGTATATACTCGAATATAAGCCGACCCTAGTATAAGCCGAGGCACCTATTTTACCACAAAATACTGGGTAAAATGAGTGACTCGAGGGTGGGAAATGTGCTGCCCCCTGTGTCCCTCCCTTTTGTGCCTTCTGTGTCCCCTTCTCTCTCCCGTGTCTCTTCTCCCCTCTCCCTTCCCTGTGTCTCTTCCCCCTCTCCCTTCCATGTGTCTCTTCCCGCCCCTCCTCATCCTCAACCTCCCCTCCTCATCATCGCTCCTCATCCTAAACCCCCTCCTCCTCAACCCTCCCATCCTTAACCCCCTCCGCAACCTCAACCCCCTCCTCATCCACAACCCCCCTCCTCATCCACAACCCCCCTCCTCATCCTCAACCCCCTCCTCAACCTCCCTCCTCAACCTCAACCCCCCCTCCTCATCCTCAACCCCCTCCTCAACCTCAACCCCCCATCCTGAACCCCCTCCTCAACCTCACCCCTTCCTCAACCCCCTCATCCTCAAACCCCTCCAACTCCTCCCCCTCCGCAACCCCACTCCTCAACCCCCCTCCTCCTCATCCCCCTCCTCCTCAACCCCCCATCCTCAACCCCCTCCTCAACCTCAGCCCCCTCCTTAACCCCAGCAACCTCAAACCCCCTCCTCATCCTCAACCCCCTCCTTAACCTCCCTCCTCATCCTCAACCCCCCTTCGTGACCTCCCTCCTCAACCCCCTCATCCTCAACCCCCTCCTCAACCTCAACCCCCTCATCTTCAACCCCCTCCTCCTCAATCCCACTCCTCAATCCCCCTCCTTAACCCCCTCCTCAACCTCAACCCCCTCCTTAACCCCTCAACCTCAACCCCCCTCCTCATCCTCAACGCCCTCCTCAACCTGCCTCCTCATCCTCAACCTCCCTCCTCATCCTCAACCACCTCCTCAACCTCTACCCCCTCATCCTCAAACCCCCATCCTCAACCCCCTTCCTCAACTCCCTCCTCAACCTCAAACACTGCCTCCTCAACCCCCTCCTCAACCTCAACCCCCCATCTTCAACCCCCCTCCTCAACCCCCCTCCTCAACCTCCCTCCTCAACCTTCTCATCCTCAACCCCCTCCTCCTCAACCCCCCTCCTCAACCCCACTCCTCCTCAATCACCTCCTCCTCTACCCCCCATCCTCAACACCCTCCTCAACCTCAACCCCCTCCTTAAGCCCCTCAACCTCAAACCCCCTCCTCATCCTCAACCCCCTCCTCAACCTCCCTCCTCATCCGCAACCCCCCTCCTCAACCTCCCTCCTCAACCCCCTCATCCTCAAGCCCCTCCTCAACTTCAACCCCCTCATTCTCAACCCCCTCCTCAACTTCCCTCCTCAACCCCCCTATCCTCAAACGCCTCCTCAACCTCAACCCCCTCCTCAACCTCCCTCCTCAACCTCCCTCCTCAACCTCCCTCCTCATCCTAAACCCAACCCCCCATCCTACCCCTCTAAATATCCCCCACTCTCCCCTCACTTACCTGCTCCGGCCTCCGCTCCTTCCGGGTCTTGATGTGGCGCGCATGTGACGTCACATGCGCGCCACGTCATTAGCATATACCGGGTGCCGGTACCCGGTATATGCTAATGACATGGCGCGCGTGTGACGTCACGGCATTAGCATATACCGGGTGCCGGTACCCGGTATATGCTAATGACGTGGCGCGCGTGTGACATCGCTGCATTAGCATATACCGGGTGCCGGCACCCGGTATATGCTAATGATGGGGCGCGCATGTGACGTCACATTCGCGCCACATCAAGACCCGGAAGGAGCAGAGGTCGGAGCAGGTAAGTGAGGGGAGGGGGGGTAGTATGAGGGGGGGTTGAGGATGAGGAGGGGGAGGTAGAGAGACATGGGGGGTATAGAAAACGAAGGTTAGAGAGACACAAGGGGTGGATAGAGAGACACAAGGGGTGGTTAGAGAGACACACGGGGAGTAGAGAGACACGGGGGCGGTAGAGAGACACAGGGGGGTAGAGAGACACAAGGGGGTGTTTATAGAGACACGGGGGGAGAGTGACTCGAGTATAAGCCGAGGGGGCCCTTTTTAGCCTTAAAAAAGGGCTGAAAAACTCGGCTTATACTTGAGTATATACGGTAATAGCTATTTTGCAAGTCTTGTTAAATTCCTTGTACTCTGTAAAGCTGCCTCTGTTCCCTCCTTGGATAATTCCTTCTGCTTGTTATTCCTACTATTGATCTTTAAATCATTGTTAAGCCACATGTGATTTACGCAGTTTATTTATTTCCTTATGTTATATGCTGAAATATATGTTTTTTTAGTAAGCTTTTAAATGTTAGCCCCTTTTAACTTTGTTGTTATCATTATTCCCTAAAGGTGGCTAAATCCAAGATAACTTAATTTCCAGTTATTGTATATTATTATTGTATAACTTCTGGAAAATAATTATTTCTGTGTGTACTTACAAACCTGCTCTCCCAACGTAACAGCTGGTCTCATTCATCCAGTTTATTTCTGGGTAGATAGCATATCCAATTATTAGAACTTACCATGCTTAACTAAATTTCCAGTCTGCAGCAATAATTGCAATTCCTCCCTTTCCAATATATTTGGTGTTTATAGCATATTCCTACCAATATTTTTTAGATTTGTCTACATAGATAGCTTTCAACTGAAAACTATATCCTTGGTATCATCCTAAAAGAAATGAGACTTATACAATCTCTCTTCATTAGAAAGAGCTGCCATAAACCCTAATATTACCATCAAACCAGCAGACAAAGGTGGCACAGTAGTTATTATGAACCCTTAGGACTACATACAACCAGGTAACAGAAAACTGACAGACAATACCTACTACTAAGAAACTGAACCAGGACCCTAGAGGTGAATGTACCATTCAGCTCAGGAAACGTATCCAAATGTTACCTAAGAATGTGCTGCATGACTTGGAGTAGATTCTACCAACCCATCCTACAACTGGGACTTTATACTGTACATTCTGCCCAAGATTCATAAACTAGGCAACCCAGGGAGGCCAATTGTTATAGGTATGGGCACACAGACAAAACAGTTATCTACCTTGTTGAAAACATCCTTAAGCCACTAGTTATAAATATAAATATACAAGACACCACTGACTTTCTGAACAAACTCAGTCAGACCTGCTAACACAATACTTGTAACCATGGATGTTGACTCTCTTTACAGGAACATCCCAATCAAATATGGCACTGATGTATATTTTAAGTTACTCTCAGCACACACTCAGAACCATACATATAATCTTGATAATAATGCCAAATTAATGGAATATATCCAGACACACAACTACTTCACCTTCAAAAAACCAACGAACCACAATGTGTACCAATATACACCAACATGGAAGAGAGATTCTTACTCATATACTATACTAGAGTTACACAGATGATCTTTTAATCATATGGACAGAAGGAGAAAAACACCTCAGAGACATCTGCAATTCTTTCAGTACCTATCACTCATCTCGTAAACTTAAAATAGAACAGGTGAACTTTCTGGACACTACCATACCCATCACAAATGTCACATTCCACACATCTCCAGCTTCCATCTCTCCCATACTAAGTAAGTGATAATTCACAGCCAAGTCATCAGATATCACCACAAATGCTCAAACACTGATGACCACAAAATATTTTGGACTTACATAGCCTTGCTATAAAATTTACAGCAAAGGATGTCAACACCTCTGTAGGGAGGATACAGCCACACATGAAAAGATGACCTATTAACATCAGAGGGTCATATTCTTTCACAGTCTCCAATGTGGTTTACATAATACAGTGTATTTATGAAAGAGAATGTTGCATTGGTTAAACCAGCCAAATTTACATCCAAGGATCTAAGGAACTGCACAGAATTCAATGTAATAACTTTTTTTCTTGGAATTCTGAGCAGGAAACAGGTTTTTAACTTGTTTTAGACATTCAAATGTGAACATAAATGTACTTTTTATATACTATTTATATTTACATACCATGTTTGCATGTACCAGCTCAGCTTCCCAGAATAATAACTATTTTTATCGGAATTCTGAGCTGGAAGCAGGTTTTTTTTTTTACATTCATTACTATATATTAAATGATTGTTGTGGTGAACTACCTACACATAAGATCCACAATACAAGCTGAGATCCCGCCCCATGCTGATGATAGCCAGTAAGCTTGAAACAGCTGTGAATAGGTTTTCGGATCGCTTCTCTGCCAATTGGCAAGATTTCTAGTGGATCTTGTTGAAGGCTATTTTGAGCACACATCACCTCGGCCTTGCAACATCAGTGTTTACACCTTAAGTTGCCGGCTGCTGTTCGGGTGGTCCTAGCTGGATAAACGAGTGGTGATCAGCACTGCTATTATGGTGGAGCATTCTTCTACTGGAGGAGTTGGAGGCCAAGTAGGACCAAGAACTGGATCAGAGAGAGGAGGAGGTGGAGCTGGTGTCCGGAAGGACCATTCGTGGAATGACAACCTTCGTTTTGAAGTTCACCCTGCGTTCCAAACTGAAATGAATGGTTATTACATACAAAAAAGGCTTTTGCATGAGACTCTTGGTTTCTCTTTTGACAAATGTTTTTGTTTTCAGGAATTTCGGAAGAAGGGGACTTTTGACCTAATCCTGATTTCTGTGTATTGGGCAAACTGGATTTTAGAGTCGTGCAGAAGCCAAGTAGATTCACTGATTATGAAAGGTATAAAAAAAACATCATTGTTCGGTGCATATGTCCAATCCTCACATTTCAGATGGAGAAATTATGACATTTCTGTGGAGCTATTGTCTTAATATCAGATATGCTGGAGTAGTGAGGAATGGACTTGGAGTATGGACAGGCAAGAGGAAGTTTTGGGGGACATGTATTGCTGACCCTAAGAGATGGAATGGGTATTGGCGACCCCCTTCTGTCTTCACAATAGGGAGGAATAGAGGTTTCCTTTTTTTTTAACCAAATGCCCCCTTATTGTAAAAACTGCCAAATGTATGGACATGATGTATGTGCAAAAACCCAAGTGTGCAGATTCTGTGGAAGTGATGAACATGAAGCTAAAAGCTGCACAGAAAAAAATGTGATCTCTGTGGAAAGTCTGACCATCTGCATAATAATTGTCCTGAAAAATCTTCTTCCAGAAGATGGGAGAAGAAGGATAACCCTGAAACCGAGAAAAAAGAGCCTCATAAGAGTAATGAACAGAATTTCACTCTAAGTGACGAGGAAGAAGAAGCCTTGAGAAAAACGCGATATAAAAAGGATACATTCGGTAAGTGGATAGTTGCAGTCCCTTGCCCATACATACAGTATACTGTCCCAACTGTGGAAGAAAAAAAAACATCCCAGGAGTCGATTGTTCCATCAACTGGGGTAAGCATAGATATGTCTGGAAACCCGTCTCAATCAAAAAAGAGGAGAGGTTCAGCAATTGAACTTTCCAGAAAAAAAGAAAAAATGTCAAGTGGAGGTCTGAAACAGATTTCACTACAGAAATAAAGGTGAACCCCACTGTTTTTGTCGTACTATCACCTGATAATATCAATAATAGAGATGTCGCGAATAGTTCGCCGGCTGACTTTTTTCGGCGAACATAGCATGTTCGCGTTCGCGGCGAACTGCGAACATATGCGAGATTCGACCCGCCCCCAATACTTTATCATTGAGCAAACTTTGACCCTGCATGTCACAGTCAGCAGACACATTCCAGCCAATCAGCAGCATACACTCCCTTCTACACCCTTCTACCTCATGGACAGCAGCCATTTTGGAATCATAAGTACCTTGCAGTCTTACTGAGAGGAGGGACAGTGTAGGTGATACTAATTCAATAGGGAAAACCATAGCTAGGCAAGTTTATTCAGTGTCCAGTGCAGTGCTGAAGGACTCTTGTGCATTATTATTATTACTAGCGTATTGCAATGAGATGTGTATGTTTGGAAAGTTGTATAGTTATTAATATACATATGGAGCAGTTTGCTCCATAAAAAAGTGGTCCGTATTAACGGCTCGCCTCGCTATGCGAGGCTCGCCTGCAATGAGCGCCTGTGTGTACTGTCAGTGTGCTT
Organism: Discoglossus pictus; assembly: GCA_027410445.1. Classification (NCBI taxonomy): domain Eukaryota; kingdom Metazoa; phylum Chordata; class Amphibia; order Anura; family Alytidae; genus Discoglossus; species Discoglossus pictus. The sequence goes on along the minus strand of CM050164.1, from coordinate 332,462,339 downwards.
GGTGCTGTGAGTCTGTGTGTACTGTCAGTGTGCTTGATGCTGTAGGTCTGTGTGCACTGCCAGTGTACTTGGTGCTATGGGTCTGTGTGTACTGTCAGTGTGCTTGGTGCTGTAGGTCTGTGTGCACTGTCAGTGTACTTGGTGCTATGGGTCTGTGTGTACTGTCAGTGTACTTGGTGCTGAAGTTCTGTGTGCACTGCCAGTGTACTTGGTGCTATGGGTCTGTGTGCACTGCCAGTGTGCTTGGTGCTTTAGGTCTGTGTGTACTGTCAGTGTACTTGGTGCTGTAGGTCTGTGTGTACTGTCAGTGTGCTTGGTGCTGTAGGTCTGTGTGCACTGTCAGTGTACTTGGTGCTATGGGTCTGTGTGTACTGTCAGTGTTCTTGGTGCTGTAGTTCTGTGTGCACTGACAGTGTACTTGGTGCTATGGGTCTGTGTGCACTGCCAGTGTGCTTGGTGCTCTAGGTCTGTGTGTACTGTCAGTGTGCTTGGTGCTATATGTCTATGTGTACTGTCAGTGTACTTGGTGCTGTAGGTCTGTGTGTACTGTCAGTGAGCTTAGTGCTGTAGTTCTGTGTGCACTGCCAGTGTACTTGGTGCTATGGATCTGTGTGCACTGCCAGTGTACTTGGTGCTATGGGTCTGTGTGCACTGCCAGTGTGCTTGGTGCTTTAGGTCTGTGTGCACTGTCAGTGTTCTTGGTGCTGTAGTTCTGTGTGCACTGACAGTGTACTTGGTGCTATGGGTCTGTGTGCACTGCCAGTGTGCTTGGTGCTCTAGGTCTGTGTGTACTGTCAGTGTGCTTGGTGCTATATGTCTATGTGTACTGTCAGTGTGCTTGGTGCTGTAGGACTGTGTGTACTGTCAGTGTACTTGGTGCTGTTAATCTGTGTGTACTGTCAGTGTGCTTGGTGCTTTAGGTCTGTGTGCACTGCCAGTGTACTTGGTGCTATGGGTCTGTGTGTACTGTCAGTGTGCTTGGTGCTGTAGGTCTGTGTGCAAACAAGGTTCACAGCTCTTCAACACAATGCTTCCAAATAGGTAAAGTCTATTCATTTATTAATGTATTACATGTTTACTATTACACACAAAACAACATTAGCTCAGTTACAATAACATTGCCGTCATTTTTTGACGGGCAAGTCGCTAGTGTCATAATAAACACCACATGAACATGGCGACCACTCTCTTGTGGGATTCAGGTACGTCCACGGATTCATCCTCCATATATCTGAATAAGCCAGGAATGATATATAGAGGCCTACGGCGCTCATCGACAAAGTAGTCCGTATTACACATTATATAGTAATAATAATAAGAATAATAATAAAGCAGAAGACCTCCCCTGTGTCTCCCCCCCACTCCCTCCCATGTGTCTCTCTCCCCCCCTCTCCCCTGTGTCTCCCCCCCACTCCCTCCCATGTGTCTCTCTCCCCCCCTCTCCCTTGTGTCTCTCCCACCCTTGCCTGTGTCTCTACCCCCTCTCCCTTCCCCAGTGTTTCTTTCCTCCCTCTCCTGTGTCTTTTCCCCCTTCCCTGTGTCACTCCCCCCTCCCCTGTGTCTCTACCCCCCTCTCCCTTCCCGTGTTTCTTTCCCCCCTCCCCTATGTCTTTCCCCCCTTCCCTCTCCTCTGTGTCTCTCCCCCCTCATCTGTGTCTCTTCCCCCTTCTCCCCTGTGTCTCTACCCCCTCTCCCTTGTGTCTCTACCCCCTCTCCCTGCCCTGTGTTTCTTCCCCCCTCCTCTGTGTCTTTACCCCCTTTTCTCTCCCCGGTGACTCCTCACCACTCCCTCCCATTAGTCTCTTCCCCCCTCTCCCCTGTGTCTCTACCCCCCACTCTCTCCTGTGTCTCTCCCCCCTCCCATATGTCTCTTCCCCTCACCTCTCCCTTACCCTGTTTCTCTTCCCCCCTCTGCCCTGTGTCTTCCTCCCCCTCTCCACTGTGTCTTCCTCCCCCTCTCCCCTCTCCTGTGTCTTCCTCTCCCTCTCCCCTGTGTTTCCTCCCCCTCTCTCCTCCCCTGTTAGCTTCTAAATGCATACATACATAAGATAAGAAATCTGGGGGGGGGGGGTTACCCCTTACCCCCCCCCCCCCCAGTTCCAACACCCATGTGTACTGTATAATATTGTATTGCATTATGTTATATTATATCACTAGCAACTTGCCTGGCACAAATGATGGGGCAATAAAGTTTGAAGACATGGCAATGCTGTTTGCCACACAATGTGATGCTTTTTAAACTCTGAGGACCTTCGGCGCTCATTGTGAGTCTCTTCCCTCGTGTCCTTCATGTTTTGTGCTTTGCAACGATCAATCTTCGGCGCTCATCGCAAAGACAGATATATAAGTACAGTGTTAAATATATAATTTTTTTTGTGCAGTGTAAATTAAAAAATGTATTCAGGTCTCAGAGCATAATAAAGTGATTTAGATTTGTAACTGCTTTGAGAGTGCTATCGCTGGCAGCCAATGAGCAGTAATCCAGATATATAACTGCAGAGTAAAAAGTAAAACATTTTAGTGTAGTGTAAAGTCTGCATTTTTATTTTCCATTACTAATTAATACTTATTAAATGAATGCACGATAATAACTATTGTGAATGAACAAATGTATTAGGAAGTGCGAAGCGTTAATGTATGTAAAGTAACCGCAGTGTAAATTATGCTATTAAGCGTATTTTTTTTATTTATATTTTTTTTATAATAATGAATTAATTAATTACTAAAATACTTTACCTATTTGTAATTAATATATCCAGTGATCAATAACCTGAAGAGTTAACAATCAGTTTTGATTTTCCTTCAGCTTACAGTGTACATTTGGACTGTTGGTGACCCGAGGTGTAAGTGTCAGCAATGTGCGCAGTGCACGAGGGGAAACCGCTTGTATAGTCGTGTAACGCGCCATTTTAGATTTGTAATGTTATTAGTTGCAAGTTAGTGTTGTAAAATGGCGGCGATTGTGTATGTGTTATGCGGCTCGCCAGCAGTTTCCATTATTTATAATAGTGTATTTTGTACCTCGTCTGTTCCTAGGTAAAAGTCGTACATGGCTGGCGATGTTTTGCGCGGTTTGGGGTCGTGTAGCCTCGTTTTCATTTTTTCCGGACGCCATTTTTTTTGACGCTTAGCCGATTTACAAGTGCCAACTGGGGAAGACGTTACAGATATCACATATATAGTTGTGAGCAGGTGGGTTGTTGCTAACGCTGCGGGCTTGCGAAGCGAGGGCCAGAGTTGCTGGCAAGGAGCGACGAAGGCTCCCACGTCGGCTGCAATAAGCCGCAGGCGGGACTTACACCATCAAATTTACGGACTTACCATCCAAAAATACGGGACTTAGAAAAAAAAACATTACGAGCTCACAAAAATACGACCTTAACGCCCGAACCGCACGCACTTAAAAACATTAAAAACACAATAAATACACACAACAAACACATAAAAAGCTTACCCACAGCAAGGCGGGCACCGAGGACCTCTGCAAGTGAAGTTACACCTCCATTTAAGTCCAAATTCATGAGTTTAGACAACCGAAAATCACCTAAGTGAGAGAAAAAATGGCCCTTGAAAAAAAGAAAACGAGGCTACAGGACCCTAAACACGCAAAACACATACGGATTTTCCTAAAAAGCCGTACGAGGTAAAGATACACTATTAACAAGGACACTAAATCATCCACACCCGCGTACCACATACACATTCCCCGCCATTTTACAACACTAACTTACACAATGCGGAAGTACCCAGCTACCCTAACGGCTTCCCCTCGCCACGCAGCCTATTTACACTACACACTGCACACATTGCTGACACTTACACAGCAGCTCCACAGCACTGAAAACCTACATTGTATGCTGCAGGAACATGAAAACAGATTGTCAGCTCTTCAGCACAATGCTTCCTGCATATATTACTTACAAATAGGTAAAGTATATTCATTTAGTAATTATTTCATTAGCATACAAAAATACATATACACAAAAAAAACATTATCACATTAAACATAAAAGCCATTCACTGCGCGCCTCACAACGAGCGCCAACGCTGCTCATAGCATACAAAGCCTTGCAATAAGCGCAAAAAACACATCACCGCCGACCAAAGAATAACAGCAAAAGCGCCTATCAGAAAAAAAATACAACCAACAGCCTCGCAATGAGCGCCGAAGGATCTCCGACCGCCAGCAAAATGAATGTCTCCTCCAAACCATTACCTGCCTTACAATCTTATTGCCGCCAATTTTTGATGGGCAAGTCGCTAGTAAATATATAAAGATTATTATATCTAATAGTAGCAAGCCTGGGAGTACTGGGAGTAATAATACTGCAGCAGGAGGTCAGGACTAATGTTACCTATAGACCCCCAGACAGATAAAGGTCAGTACTAATGTCCCTCTATATACCCCCAGTCAGATAAAGTTCAGTACTAATGTCACCTACAGACCCCCAGTCATATAAAGGTCAGTACAAATGTCACCTATAGACCCCCAGTCATGTAAAGGTCAGTACTAATGTCCCTCTATAGACACCCAGTCAGCTAAAGGTCAGTACTAATGTCCCTCTATAGACACCCAGTCAGATAAAGGTCAGTACTAATATCACCTATAGACACCCAGTCAGATAAAGGTCATTATTAATGTCCCTCTATAGACACCCAGTCAGATAAAGGTCAGTACTAATGTCCCTCTATAGACACCCAGTCAGATAAAGGTCATTACTAATGTCCCTCTATAGACACCCAGTCAGATAAAGGTCAGTACTAATGTCCCTCTATAGACCCCCAGTCATATAAATGTCATTACTAATGTCCCTCTATAGACACCCAGTCAGATAAAGGTCAGTACTAATGTCACCTATAGACCCCCAGTCATATAAAGGTCAGTACTAATGTCACTCTATAGATACCCAGTCAGATAAAGGTCAGTACTAATGTCCCTCTATAGACCCCCAGTCATATAAAGGTCATTACTAATGTCCCTCTATAGACACCCAGTCAAATAAAGGTCAGTACTAATGTCACCTATAGACCCCCAGTCATATAAAGGTCAGTACTAATGTCACTCTATAGACACCCAGTCAGATAAAGGTCAGTACTAATGTCACCTATAGACCCCCAGTCATGTACGGTGTAACCCTTACACTACCTGATCGATACAACATCATACCTGATGTTTTAAAGCACGTTATTCCAAACAATTTAGGAATGTTAGGAAATTCATGCCCTTTATGGCTTAAAACCACACTCTGTATCAACTATGTAATTTTCCGTGGGAGTTTTGCCATGGATCCCCCTCCGGCATGCCACAGTCCAGTTGTTAGACCCCTTGAAACAACTTTCCCATCACTATTGTGGCCAGAAAGAGTCCCTGTGGGTTTTAAAATTCGCCTGCCATTGAAGTCTATGGCGGTTCGCCGATGTTCGCCGGTTCGCGAACATTTGCGGAGGTTCGCGTTCGCGGTTCGCGAACCGAAAATTTTAGGTTCGCGACATCACTAATCAATAATAATGAAAATTCTGCTCTTACAGCCTTCAAGTCAGAAAATTATTTTGAAGCGCTGATTGCGGATATTTAGTCCTCAGATTCTGAAAAATTAACAGTTGGAATGGAAATGGAAAATAGTCCCGCACCCAGTGAAATTGAGTCTGAGGGCAGGGACTTTAGAGCCAAAGGTGCCAGGTAAGACCTTTTTTTAACATCTACCAATGTTCCAAGTTAGCACATTAAATGTATGGAGCCTAAAACACCCTGTACGTAGGGCAGCTCTGTATGATTTTTTAAAAGCAACGAAAGATGAGATATTATTTTTGCAAGAGTGTGGAATTGAAAAAAGATTTGAATACAGTGATATAGAAAAGGAGTGGGAAAAAAGACCACAAGTGTGTTCCGGAAGCTAATGAAAAAAATGTATAGGAGTTGGTATTTTATTTAAAAGTAATTAATGAAAAATTGAAAAATATGATGAAGTAATACCTGGGCGTCTTTTAATTGTTTTTGTTCAATATTATAATTTTAAATGTAAGTGTATAAATGTTTATACTCCACCGGAAAAAAAAAGTGGAGGTTTTAACTGCAGATGGCCTGGTGAACATAGCGGAAGTGAAAGTACCTAAACAAGAACAAATGGATCTGAGAGTATTTGAAAAAGAATGATAGAGGATGATAGCCCAAAATGTAAGTGCTATTAAAGACTTATTTATTTATTATAGTTTAGAAAAAATTTGGAATTAAATAATTTTCACTTTGAAAAAGCCTTTGATATGATATTACATAGATTTTTATTTCAGGTTTTAGAAAGAATGGGTGTGCCAGAGAGAATGTTGAAGCAAATTAAAGTATGTATGATATGTTATAAAATATTATATTGTTTTTTTATTTCGTAAATATGGGTGGATGGGCTAGATTATTTGTTTTATCAAAGGATTTAAACATTTTAAATAGTAAATGATGTGATCATAATTTATTAACATGTAAATGCGAAATGTCAGAAAAAATCAGATCAAAAAACGCTTATTGGAAGCTAAATATGTTATTTTTAGAAGGAGGAAAAATCAGAGAGGATTTTAAAAAACAATATATACAATGGAATCATTTTAGAGATGAAGAAAATATTATGTTATGGTGAGATAAGATTAAACAAAAATAAAACACTATTTTATACAAATTGGACAAAAAAAGCAAGCAAAAAAAAGAAAAGAGCATAGAATATTACAATTTCGCCTTCAGGCACTATACAAAGCCCAAAGTCAGGGCTTTGAGGTTGAGGAGGGTTTATCTCAAATAAAAGAGGAAATAAAAACATTTTTAAATTCTAGAGTAAAAGTTTTAGAAGAAGATGAAAAGTGTTAACGTTATTTAAAAAAAAAAAAGTAAGAAATAGGAAAGACATTATTAAAAATATAGGAGAAAGAGAAATTAAAAAAATTAAACAAGCAGTTTTCAATTTTTATTCTGACCAATTTTCTTAAAAAAAATTAGAATCTTCTTTTATCACCGCCGATAAAACATTTTTAGAAAACAATTTTAATAGCACTGAGATTTTAAATACAATTAAAAGGTTTTTTTTAAAGGGAAAATGATGGAAAATGATGAGATACCTATTGGAACTTTTATCACTTTTTGGGATGTTTTAGAAAAAGATTTTTTACATTTAATTGAGAAAGTCTCCACTACCAATATTTTACCCGCTTCATTGAAGCAGGAGGTGATAGTTTTAATTTATAAAAAGGGGGGAAAGAAAACATAAAAAAATGGAGACCTATAACTGCTTTAAATTCTGATTATAACATTTTTACAAAATTATAAGCATCTCGTTTAAAATCTGTAATTTCCAAAATCATAGACCGTTCCCAGCTATGTGGTATCCCTAGTAGAAATATTACCCAAAATGTAAGTGCTATTAAAGACTTATTTATTTATTATAGTTTAGAAAAAAATTGGAATTAAATAATTTTGACTTTGAAAAAGCCTTTGATATGATATTACATAGATTTTTATTTCAGGTTTTAGAAAGAATGGGTGTGCCAGAGAGAATGTTGAAGCAAATTAAAGTATGTATGATATGTTATAAAATATTATATTGTTTTTTTATTTCGTAAATATGGGTGGATGGGCTTGTCTTTAAATAAACCTTATGCTTAAGATTAGCCCTTTAAAACATTATGATATTTTAGAAAAAATAATCAGAGAATATAATTTTCAAAATTTTAATGTGGACATTTTTAAAAATCATAAGAATATTTTTACAAATTTTACATTAAATGAAACAGTTTTATTGGTGGCAAATTTGAAAAATGATGTCTCAAATCAAATTTAGTATTATGTATCAAATTACTTATTGAGTAATAGCCAGAAAGATCTGGCTTGGGCAGCAGTTACAGATTATCTACCTACGAGAGAATTCCAGCACAGACGTGGTTTGGTCACCCAGGCGAAATGCACATATATTCTGAAATTGCTCTTTAGTTTATTATATATTTATTATTGCAGTGTATTGAAGTGTATAAATGTTTATGCTCCACCGGAAAAAAAAAGCGAGAACTGAGTTTTTTAAAATCCTTAATATATTTTTAGCTGTCAATAATCCTTTGATTTTAGGTGGAGGTTTTAACTGCAGATGGCCTGTGAACATAGCGGAAGTGAAAGTACCTAAACAAGAACAAATGGATCTGAGAGTATTTTAAAAGAATGGTGGAGGATGATATCTTACAGGATGGATGGAGAGTTTCACAAGGTATGAATGAAGGCTTTACGTGAAGCAATGTTTTATCTAAATCTCGAATAGATTATTTGTTTTATCAAAGGATTTAAACATTTTAAATAGTAAATGATGTGATCATAATTTATTAACATGTGAATGCGAAATGTCAGAAAAAATCAGATCAAAAAACGCTTATTGGAAGCTAAATATGTTATTTTTAGAAGGAGGAAAAATCAGAGAGGATTTTAAAAAACAATATATACAATGGAATCATTTTAGAGATGAAGAAAATATTATGTTATGGTGAGATAAGATTAAACAAAAATAAAACACTATTTTATACAAATTGGACAAAAAAAGCAAGCAAAAAAAAGAAAAGAGCATAGAATATTACAATTTCGCCTTCAGGCACTATACAAAGCCCAAAGTCAGGGCTTTGAGGTTGAGGAGGGTTTATCTCAAATAAAAGAGGAAATAAAAACATTTTTAAAAGAAAAAGGCAAACAAATCATTTTTAATTCTAGAGTAAAAGTTTTAGAAGAAGATGAAAAGTGTTAACGTTATTTAAAAAAAAAAAAGTAAGAAATAGGAAAGACATTATTAAAAATATAGGAGAAAGAGAAATTAAAAAAATTAAACAAGCAGTTTTCAATTTTTATTCTGACCAATTTTCTTAAAAAAAATTAGAATCTTCTTTTATCACCGCCGATAAAACATTTTTAGAAAACAATTTTAATAGCACTGAGATTTTAAATTCAATTAAAAGTTTTTTTTTAAAGGGAAAATGACGGAAAATGATGAGATACCTATTGGAACTTTTATCACTTTTTGGGATGTTTTAGAAAAAGATTTTTTACATTTAATTGAGAAAGTCTCCACTACCAATATTTTACCCGCTTCATTGAAGCAGGAGGTGATAGTTTTAATTTATAAAAAGGGGGGAAAGAAAACATAAAAAAATGGAGACCTATAACTGCTTTAAATTCTGATTATAACATTTTTACAAAATTATAAGCATCTCGTTTAAAATCTGTAATTTCCAAAATCATAGACCGTTCCCAGCTATGTGGTATCCCTAGTAGAAATATTACCCAAAATGTAAGTGCTATTAAAGACTTATTTATTTATTATAGTTTAGAAAAAAATTGGAATTAAATAATTTTGACTTTGAAAAAGCCTTTGATATGATATTACATAGATTTTTATTTCAGGTTTTAGAAAGAATGGGTGTGACAGAGAGAATGTTGAAGCAAATTAAAGTATGTATGATATGTTATAAAATATTATATTGTTTTTTTATTTCGTAAATATGGGTGGATGGGCTTGTCTTTAAATAAACCTTATGCTTAAGATTAGCCTTTTAAAACATTATGATATTTTAGAAAAAATAATCAGAGAATATAATTTTCAAAATTTTAATGTGGACATTTTTAAAAATCATAAGAATATTTTTACAAATTTTACATTAAATGATATACATCATATACATTTATTGGTGGCAAATTTGGTATTATGTATCAAATTACTTATTGAGTAATAGCCAGAAAGATCTGGCTTGGGCAGCAGTTACAGATTGTCTACCTACGAGAGAATTCCAGCAAAGACGTGGTTTGGTCACCCAGGCGAAATGCACATATATTCTGAAATTGCTCTTTTGCACAGGAGGTATGGAAAACTATTGGACCTCTTTTAAAGTGGATGAGGATGCTATGCATAGGGAAATAGAGCTTTTAAAGAAAATGTGTTAATTATTTTATTGTTTTTAAAGAAGCTTTATGGAAAGCAAGAAATATTTTATTATTTAAAAAACATTTTTTTAACCAAGGGCTGTATAAAATACGCTTTTAGTTTATTATATATTTATTATTGCAGGGATAAAAAACAAATAGGAAAAGACAAAACAGAACAGAAATGGAAGTTGCATACTTGGAACAGGTTATTATAATTTAAACTAGCGACTTGCCCGTCAAAAATGACGGCAATAAAAATGAACGCCTGGCGATGGTGTTTGTCACACATTGCGAGCCTCTCCCCCCTCTACTTTATTTGCCTTGCGATGAGCTCCTTCAGCGCTTATCTCGGGCCTTGCAATGAGTGGCTTTGGTGCTCATTGTGAGCCTCCTCCACTTCCTCTCCCTCCCTGTGTCTCTTCTCCCCTCCCTCTCCCTTGTTTCTCCTTCCCCCTCTCCCTCCCCTGTGTCTCTTCCCCCTCTCCGTGTCTCTTTTTCCCCACTCCCTCCTTGTTTCTCCTTCCCCCTCTCCCTCCCCTGTGTCTTTCCCCCTCTCCCTCCCCTGGGTCTTTCCCCCTCTCCCTCCCTGGGTCTTTCCCCCTCTCCCTCCCCTGTGTCTTCCCCCTCTCCCTCCCCTATGTCTCTTCATCCCGTCTCCCTCCCCTGTGTCTCTTCCCACCCTCCTCCCACCCATGTGTAATGATATAGAAATCACAAAGTTTTGGAGACCAGTAGCCAAGGTCAGCAATAATCCAGTTCCGCAAACTTGTGGTGAAAACAGGAACAAGGTTTATTGAAGTGATCAGGAACCACACAATAATCTGGCAAGGATCAATAGACAGGAAGTGCCTTATATAGGCCAAGGACCAGACACCTGACCAGACACAGCTGAAGAGACTTAGGTACTGATACTATTGCTAGCAGAGTCAAGCTTATAAGGTCTCAATGGAATTCACAAAGGTAAGCTGGCGCAGTGGTAGGGAAGAGGTATAGCAGCCTGGGGACCAGGGTTCAAAACCAGCAGAGTCAATTCCTCACATTACCCCGCCGCTATAGGTGCAGCCTCTGGATGCCCTATTACCTGGTTTAGCAGGGTACTGCACATGAAAAGACCGAAGGAGATCAGGAGCGTGAATATTGTCCACTGGTTCCCACGAACTCTCCTCCTCACCATAGCCTTTCCAGCGAACCAGATACTGAAGCTTGCCACAGAAGATCCTGGAGTCAAGAATTTTGTCCACTTCGTACTCATCCTCACCATCCACGAGGACTGGAGGGGGGGCAGGCAGGGCTCGGCCAGGGAAAGTGTTTTCATGAAAAGGTTTAAGCAGTGCAACGTGAAACACTGGATGTATTTTCATGGAATTCGGGAGTTGTAAACGGAAAGTGACAGCATTGATCTGAGCAATGATCTCAAAAGGTCCCATGAACCTTTGACCCAATTTATGAGAAGGAATCCGAAGCTTGAGATTCCTTGTTGACAGCCACACCTTGTCACCAACGTGATAGACTGGGGCCTCCTTTCTATGCCTTTCAGAAGCTCTTTTGTAACATTCCTGAGCCTCCAAAAGAGTCTCTTTCAACAGTGCTTGGGAATCACGTAAGGCGGTTAGCCGGTCAGTGACGGCAGGAATGGAAGTAGTAATTGGGAGACTGACTGGAAAGGTCGGATGGTAACCATAGTTGGCAAAAAATGGGCCCAAAGAAGTGGAGCGAGTGTTGGGCATTGTTATAGGCAAACTCCGCCGTGGGTAGAAAATCCAGCCAGTCATCCTGCAGGTAACTAATATAGCACCGCAAATATTGCTCCAAAGTCTGGTTGGTTCCCTCAGTCTGTCCATTACTTTGCGGATGAAAAGCTGACCACAGATTTACATTAATACCTAGATTAGAACAAAAATGTTTCCAAAAACGGGACGTAAACTGCACTCCCCTGTCAGAAACTACTTCATCAGGCACTCCATGCAAGCAAAATATTTCCTGAATAACCAGGTCAGCCGTCTGTTTAGCTGAAGGGAGACCACGAGCTGGTATGAAATGACCATCTTAGTTAACCTGTCCACAACAACAAGAATGGTAGTGTGTTCCTTAGAGGGAGGTAGTTCCACAATAAAGTCCATGGATATAGATCCCCAGGGACGATGAGGAATCGGAAGAGGCTGAAGCAAGCCAACAGGGGATGAGCGAGGAGTCTTATGTCTGGCACACACATCACAAGAGGACACATACTTCTTAACATCCTCATGATACTTCGGCCACCAAAAGGATCGGGCAAGTAGCTCTTGTGTCTTTTGGATTCCTGGATGACCTGCTGGTTTTGAGTCATGGTAGAGACGTAAAAGGTCCAGTCGCACTGACTCCGGAGCAAACAGACGTTGTTGAAAAATCCAAAACCCATTAAGCATCGTCATATGGAGGTCACGAGGAGGATCACGAAGAACTGGGTCTTCAGCGTAGCCCTTTTTAATGCGAGACATCAGATCAGAAGGAAATGTAACTCCTATAAATATATCCTCTGGCAAGATGGTGGTCTTGGTTACGGTAGTATGGGGGGGTCAGCTATTCTAGACAAGGCATCCGCCTTACCATTCTTGGAGCCAGGACGGTATGTAACCAAAAAATTAAACCTCGAGAAGAATAGGGACCAGCGTGCTTGTCTGGCTGACAGTCTCTTAGCTGATCGAATACATTCCAGATTTTTGTGATCTGTGAGGACAGTAATTGGATGGGTAGCTCCCTCCAAGAGATGTCTCCATTCGGTGAAGGCAGCTTTTATAGCCAATAGTTCTTTATTCCCTATGTCATAGTTTCTTTCTGCTGGCACCATCTGGCGGGAATAGAAGGCGCACGGATGTAACAGCATCTTAGGTCCAGTCCTTTGAGACAGAATAGTAACCAAGAGCTGAATCAGAAGCATCAACTTCCACAATAAATGGTAATTCCGGCTGAGGATATACCAGGACAGGGGCAGAGGTAAACAGAGTCTTCAATCGGGAAAATGCGGTATCCGCCTTATCGGACCACTGAAAAGGAGTCCCCTTACGTGTGAGTTCAGTGATCGGTGTAATAACGGCAGAGAAATTCTTAATGAAACGCCTGTAAAAATTGGCAAACCCCACAAATCTCTGAACATCTTTTTCATTCTTGGGGATGGGCCAGTCCAGCACAGCTTTAATTTTACTTGCGTCCATACTTAAACCTTTGGGAGTTATTACATACCCAGGAATTGAATGTCTGTTTGTTCAAACTCACATTTTTCTAGTTTAATGTATAGGCGGTGGGTACGAAGGCGCTCTAAAACTATACGGACTTGTTTTCTGTGGTTTTCAAGATTATCAGAGAATATTAGGATATCATCCAAATATGCCACAACAAACTGATCCAGGATATCTCGTAGTACATAATTGATAAGATGCTGGAAAGTTGCAGGGGCATTACACAGCCCAAAAGGCATTACTAGATATTCGTAATGCCCGTACCTGGTTCTGAAAGCTGTTTTCCATTCATCATTGGGTCTTATGCGAACCAGATTATATGCCCCCCGAAGATCAAGCTTCGTAAATATTTTAGCTGAGCGAAGTCTCTCCAAAAGATCAGGAATCAGAGGCAAGGGGTAGCGGTTCTTAATAGTGATGTTATTAATGTCCCTGTAATCAACGCATGGCCGTAGGCTGCCATCTTTCTTTTCTATGAAGAAAATAGGAGCTCCTGCTGGAGAAGTAGATGGTCGAATAAAGCCTTTGGCAAGATTTTCTTGTAGGTATTCACGAAGAGCTTTCAATTCAGGCTCAGAAAGGGAATATATACGGCCAAATGGAATAGCAGCCCCAGGCAACAGCTCTATTGGGCAATCATAGGGCCTGTGTGGTGGAAGCTGATCAGCATTCTTCTTATCACAGACATCTGCAAAATCCCGATATTGTAGAGGAAGCTTAGTCAAGTTTGTAGCAACCATTTCATTAATTGTTGTGGCAACAGGTGTTACCTTAGAGGGTTGACAATTCATTAAGCAGTGTTCTGAAGGAAAGGACAAAGTTCTGATCTTCCAATCAATCTGTGGGTTATGCAGAGCAAGCCAAGGTACCCCCAAAATCACTGGAAACTGTGTTGAGGAAATTAGGTGGAAAGAGATAGCCTCATGGTGATTCACTTCCACAGTCAACTTTAAGGGCACAGTCTCATGTGTAACCGGTCCTGACGTAAGTGGAGAACCATCAACTGTCTCCATTAACACAGGTGAAGAATTAGGGATTGACTGAATTCTATTTCCTGCTGCAAATTTAATGTCCATAAAGTTTCCGCCTACTCCAGAATCTTTCATAACGGTAGTTGAAATTTTATGATCACCACATTGCAACGTGATAGGCACCACAAAATGAGGATGTTGAGTCAACATACCCTCTTCACCATGAGCCAGAGAAAACAAGGGTTGTGTGACAGAATCCAGTTGATCCGAAATCTGGGATTGGTGTTGAATCTGTGCACCCTCAGCCGCCATAGCTATTGTTCTTTTGGATTTGCTAGGGCAATTGATGGCATAGTGCCCTGCACTACCAATACAGGCAATAAATTGTGAGTGCGTCGCCACTGTTTTTCTTCGTTGTATAATGGCCCTCTTATTAGATTTACCTGCATAGCCTCTGGCTCAGAGTCTGTAGGTGTTTGTGGGATCGGAGTAGAAGTTCTTGAATAGGAAATTGGAGTAGTATTTGGTCTAAAAGAGCCCTGTCTTTCCAATCTTCTTTCAGAAAGTCTCCGATCAATACGGATAGCCAAACGCACAAATGCATCAAAGTCAGCAGGAAGATCAACACGAGCAAGCTCATCTTTTATAGCTTCTGAGAGACCTTTTCTGAAGTGGAATCTCTGGGCTGATTGGTTCCAGGTAGTATCAGCAACCCACTGTCTGAATTCAGCAGCATATTCAGCCACAGAGTGCCTCCCTTGATGCAAATGAAGGAGAGTGGCTTCTGCTGTAGCACATCGATTGGGGTCATCAAAAACTAGGCACATAGCCTCAAGAAAGTCATTTAGATTACCCAAGACTGGACTGTCTTGTTGTAGAAGAGGGGAGCCCCAAGCCAGGGCTTCATCTTTGAATAAGGAAAAAATAAATCCCACCTTCTCTCTTTCAGATGGAAATTGGTGAAGTAACATCATGAAGTGCAAACGGCATTGATTTAGGAAACCCCTACATTTTTTGCGATCTCCTCCAAACTTTTCTGGCAGGGGCAAGCGGGCCTCTTGTGCAGGTGTAACAGTAGCAGCTGAAACATCACGTGCCCTGTAGCTGGTATACTCACTGTGCATTGACTGAACTTTACTTTGCAGTTCAGCTACCTGGTCCTGCAGCACTTGAATGGTCTGTGCCTGGGTCTGCACAGTTCTTGCAAATAAAGCAACCTGCTGGGCCAATGCAGAATCTGTCCCGGCGGTCTCCATGAAAGGGCCAGATTATTCTGTAATGATATAGAAATCACAAAGTTGTGGAGACCAGTAGCCAAGGTCAGTAATAATCCAGTTCCGCAAACTTGTAGGTGAAAACAGGAACAAGGTTTATTGAAGTGATCAGGAACCACACAATAATCTGGCAAGGATCAATAGACAGGAAGTGCCTTATATAGGCCAAGGACCAGACACCTGACCAGACACAGCTGAAGAGACTTAGGTACTGATACTATTGCTAGCAGAGTCAAGCTTATAAGGTCTCAATGGAATTCACAAAGGTAAGCTGGCGCAGTGGTAGGGAAGAGGTATAGCAGCCTGGGGACCAGGGTTCAAAACCCAGCAGAGTCAATTCCTCACACCGTGTCTCTTGCCCCTGCCCCTCGTCTCTTCCCCCCTCTGCTGTGTCTCCTCCCCCTCCCCTGTTTCTCTTCCTTCCCTCCTCTCCCTCATTTCTCTTCTCTCCCTCCCCTGTGTCTCTTCCCCCCTCCCCTGTGTCTCTCTTCCCCCTCCTATGTGTCTCTTTCCCCCTCCTCTCTCTCGCCTGTGTCTCTCTTCCCCCTCCTCTCCCTCCCCTGTGTCTCTCTTCCCCTCCTCATCTCCCTCCCCTGTGTCTCTCTTTCCCTCTCCTCTCCCTCCCTGTGTCTCTCTTCCCCTCCTCCTCTCCCTCCCCTGTGTCTCTCTTTCCCTCCTCCTCTCCCTCCCCTGTGCCTCTCTTCCCCTCCTCCTCTCCCTCCCCTGTGAATCTCTTTCCCCTTCCCTGTCTCTCCCCCTCCTCTCTGTCTATCTTCCCCCTCCTCCTCTGTGCCTCTCTTTCTCTCCCTCCCATGTGTCTCTCTTCCACCTCCTCTCCCTCCCCTGGCTCTCTTCCCCCTCCTCTCTCTCCCCTGTGTCTCTCTTCCCCCTCCTCTCCCTTGTGTCACTCTTCCCCTCCTCCTCCTCTACCTCCCCGTGCCTCTCTTCCCCCCTCCTCTCCCTCCCCTGTGTCTCTCTTCCCCTACTCCTCTGTGTCTATCTTCCCCCTCCTCCTCCTCTGTGCCTCTCTTCCCCTCCACCTCTCCCTCCCATGTGTCTCTCTCCCCCCTCCTCTCCCTCCCCTGTCTCTCTTCCCCCTCCTCTCTCTCCCTGTGGCTCTTTTCCCCCTCCTCTCCCTCCCCTGTGTCTCTCTTCCCCTACTCCTCCTCTCTCTCCCCTGTGCCTCTTCCCCTCCTCCTCTCCCTCCCCTGTGAATCTCTCCCCCGTCCCTGTGTCTCCCTGTATCTCACTTCCCCTGTGTCTCTCTTCCCCCTCCTCTTGTGTCTCTATTCCCCTCCTCCTCTCCCTCCCTCGTGTATCTCTTCCCACTCCTCTGCCCCACATGTCTCGCTTTCCCCTCCTCTCCCCCCGTGTCTCTCTCCCCCCCCGTGACCCCCCTCTCTCTCTCCCCCCACTCATCACATGCTACTCACACACTTCTCAAACCCCGCCCCTTCCTTGGTAGGCCCCGGGTATCCATGGTGACGCAACGCTCGATCCCGTGACCATCCTCGCAGGGGATTCTCGCGAGAGCCTAAGCTCCCCGGATCCGACCAGAGAGGGAGAGAGTGACAGACCAGAGATAGGAGGCTGGAAGCAAGAAGCATGGGACGGAGTGAGTGAGCTGAGGTAGTGGACATGTACAGGACATGAGCACAGAGGCTGCAGGGCTGATGTGGTGGGATGAGCGCCTATGGCGCTCATCGCGAGCATCAGTGGGGTAAAGGGAGCAATAGGGGGGGTTGTGAAACTGCAAGTAGTTGTCAGTTGCGGCCCTCATTTTGTGAGGGCTGCAAAGCGTGACGACAACTCGCAGTTTGACAATTATAATATGTGATTGTTCCTTTTTTTTATTCTCTTTATCCTTTTTTATCCTTTTTTATCCTTTTTGATATTTTTTTAGAGAAGGGATAGGATAGGGTTTTAACATCAAATAAGGTATAGAAAGAAAATTGGGAAAAGAAAAGGGGAAATGTATGAGTTTTTACTTAGGTTTTTTTGGGAAAGATAGTTTGTTTTTTAAATTTAACCTACTTCGACCTTGTAAATTTTTTTTTTTTGTTTTAATATACCATATTGATGTATAAATGATAAAACCTTGACCTGGCAATATTGTGAAAAATTAATATAATCAATCCAACCTTGGCTTTGCATTAAAGCTGTGTAATACAGCGGGCATAAGCTTACAGGAAACCATGTTTGAAAATAGCTATGGATTGAAGAGCGAGGCATTTGTTGGCACATTTGCATGTCCCAACGCAGCTTCCCATGACACAGTGTAATAACAGTTTTTCTTGGAATTCTGATCAGTAAGCAGTTTTTTTAACTTGCTTTAGACATTCACATGTGAACACAGATGTACTATCTATTTACTATATATCAGCGAGTGACTTTTTTTGTGGTCTGCTTGCATCTGTTCTGTGATTTCTTCTGAGCAGTAAGTGCGTGTGTACTTGTGCAGTGATTAGTGGGAAGCTGAGAGGGTGTGTGGTTTTGCCTGTGTAAAGCTATATCAGTGTGAGACTTTTTGTGGTCTGCTTGCATCTGTTCTGTGATATCTCCTGAACAGTAAGTGTGTTGTGTACTTGTGCAGTGAGTAGTGGGCAGGTGAGTAAAATAACCTAATAAAAACAGGGGAAGGTACAAACACTTCTAGCATAAGGGCAGTTCTAGTATAAGTGTAGGAGTTTAAATATAAGGAAGGAGTGCAAAGGGGGAGAACATTGTAGTGCTTTATAAAAAAAAATTACCCACTGTAATTATGAGTCAGTCCAGTGGCAACCTCACTCAGTGTACATCCAGTCATATGTATGCACTACTGGAACAGATGACCCAGGGACCATACCTCTGTGACAGGTGTGAGCATGTTGCCTCTCTGGAAGCTTATATTGAAGAACTGGAGAGGAGAATTGCAGCACTTAGTGATATTGCTCCACTGGAAACGGAGTTGGTGCTCACTGAGCACAGTTTAGCTGGGCCTGGCATGGAGGGAGGAGCTGGGGCTTGTGAGGATGTCCAGGGAGGTAGCTGGGTTACAGTTAGAAGGGGAATCAGGGGGAACCAGAGGAGGCAGGCCAGTTCTGAGTTGGCAAACACCAACAGATTTTCCAGATTGAGTGAAACTGTTGGGGATGTCCATTCAGGAATGGCAATGCCAGATAGAGCTATTCCCTTTAACAGCCGGGAGAACAGTTCTACTGGAGGAGTGGGAGGGGAGAATAGGCTGAGCACAGGCACGTTCTAATGGTTGTGGACTCTATTATTGGGAAGGTAGGCAGGGTGATTTGTCACCCAGATCCCAGGAATCAAACAGTTTGCTGTCTCCTGGGTGCTCAGGTTTGGCATGTTGTGGATCAGGTAGACAAATTATTAGGAGGGGCTGGAAATTAACTAGCGTTTTTGGTACATATTGGTACCAATGACAAAGTTAGTGGAAGATGGAGTGTCCTAAAGAATGATTTTATAGAACTTGGTAATAAGCTGAAGGCAAGGACCTCCAAGGTAGTATTTTCTGAGATACTACCAGTGCCACGTGCTAGCCCAGGGAGACAGAAGGAGCTTAGGGAGGTTAATGCATGGCTAAAAATGTGTTACATTAGGGAGGGGTTTGGGTTTTTAGAGCACTGGGCTAACTTCTCACTTGGGTACAATCTCTACAGCAGGGATGGATTGCACCTTAATGATGAGGGGGCTTTTGTTCTAGGGGATATGATGGTACGACTGGGGGAGTTTTTAAACTAGTAGGTGGGGGGTATGGATAAGATAGAAGCAATGGGGTTGTAAGTGTAGAGTGTGTATGGAACTTATTAACTAGTCATGGGGGAGGAGATGAGGTTAGGGTGAGTACAGTCAAGAGGGAGATATTGCTAAGTAACTCAAGTACAGTGGTAGGCACTTCAGAACTACAGACTCATTACATAAGGTATATGCTTGCTAATGCCAGAAGCTTTCCAGGAAAAATGGGAGAGTTAGAATTATTAGCAGTTAATGAGGAATGGGATTTAATAGGAATTACTGAAATGTGGTGGGATGAATCTCATGACTGGACTGTTAATCTCGATGGCTTTAACCTATTTAGGAAAGATTGTGGCAATGGTAAAAGAGCAGGAGGGATTTGTCTGTATGTTAAGCCTTAATTTAAGCCTATAGTCAGAGAAGATATTTACGCTGGAACTAGCTGTAATGTTGAATGTTCGTGGATAGAGTTAAATAGCGGAGCAGCAAATTCTAAAATAATATTAGGATTAAGCTATAAACCCCCAAATATAATTGAAAGTGAGGAAATTCAATTATTGTTACAGATTGGAAATGTAGCTAAGCATGGGCAAGTTCTAATAATGGGAGATTTTACTTAGCCTGAAATAAACTGGATAAATGAGACCAGCAGTTCAGCTAAGGGGAGCAGGTTCTTGAGTACACTCAGAGATCATTCTCTGGCCCAGGTTATACAAGAACCTACTAGAAATGAGGCTATCTTAGATTTAGTTATCACAAATAATATTGATATAGTATCAAATGAGTAAATAGGGCAACCTTTCGGAAATAGTGATCAAAACACAGTCTCATTTGATATTGAATTAAGAAAACATAACTGTAAGGGGCAAACGAAAACTCTTAATTTTAAAAGGATACATTTTAACAGTCTAAGGGCAGTGATACAACGTATAGACTGGGACAGAGAACTGACAGGTAAAAATACTGAACATAAATGGACAACGTTCAAATCCTTACTAAATAAACATACTTATTATCATATACCATGTGTAAATAAAAGTAGAAGGAGTAAATCACAACCCATGTGGCTTAGCAATGAATTAAAGATGAAGATGAGGAGTAAAAAACAAGAGTTTAAACAAGAGGGGACAGAGACTGTTTTACGGGAGTACAAGGAAAATAAAAAAGGCTAGCAAAAGTGCTATTAGACTGGCTAAAATAGAAAATGAAAAATGAATTGCAAAAGAGAGTAAGATTATCCCTTAAATATTTTTTAAGTATATTAATGGAAAGAAGGCGAGGAAGGAAGCTATAGGAACATTACAATGTGACACATTCCGTCTGAAAATTAGTGACCAGGAATAGGCAGATGAGCTAAATAGGTTATTTTCTTCGGTATATGCAAGGGAGGTACCAGTGGTTGGGTCACTGTGACATAATGGGGCTAAACTACCTTCACCAAAGAACTGGTTATCGCAGGAACAAATCCAAAAGTGGTTGGAAAAAAAAAATGTTAATAAAGCCACAGATCCTGATGGAATACATCCAATGGAACTGAGGGAACTGGGTTCTGTAATAGCCAAACCATTATATCTAATTTTTCAGGATTAAATCAACACAGGGTCTCTACTAGATGACTGGAGAAAGGCAGAGGTGATACCTATATTTAAGAAGGTAGCAAGAGCAAATCTGGGGAATTATAGACCAGTGAGTCTCACTTTGGTAGTGGGAAAGCTTTTAGAAGGGTTAATAAGGGATAATATACAGGAATATGTCTATTCAAACAGGATTATAAGTAGGAGCCAACATGGATTTATGAAGGTGGATTTATGAAGGATAGGTCTTGTCAAACAAACCTAATTAGTTTATATGAGGAGGTTAGTAGGAACTTGGATCAAGGCAACTCTGTGGATGTAGTCTATTTTGATTTTGCAAAGGCTTTTGATACAGTGCCACATGGGTGACTATTGAGCAAACTACGGGATACAGAAATTCCTATAAATATTTGCTTATGGATTGAGATTTGGCTAAAAATCAGGAAGCAAAGGGTTGTTGTAAATCGGACATACTCCAATTGGACTAATGTGGTAAGTGGGGTTCCTCGGGGCTCAGTATTAGGTCCCCTCCTTTTTAACATATTTATTAATGGCTTGAAAGTGGTATTGGAGTGTGGTGTCTCCATTTTTTCTGATGACACAAAGTTGTGCAAGGTAATTAAATTAGAAAATTATGAACTTTCTCTCCAAAGGGATTTGCATAAATTAGATAAATGGGCATCTGAGATTTAATACGAATAAATGTAAAGTTATGCATCTAGGAAGGAAAAATAGCCATGCAATTTATAATCTTAATGGAGCAAATCTAGGGGTATCTGATATTGAAAGGGATTTGGGAGTATTTGTGGACAACCGCCTAGGTAACAGTGCTCAATGCCAAGCAGCATCTGCAAAAGCAAGTAAAATATTAGCATGTATTAAGAAGGGTATAGAAGCAAGGGAAGCAAATATGATTCTCCCACTATACAAATCCCTAGTACGCCCTCATTTTTAATATGGAGCACAGTTTTGGACACCACTACATAAAAAGGACATAGTAGAGCTGGAAAATGTACAGAGAAGGGCAACAAAGTTAATAAAGGGAATGGAGGCGCTAAGTTATGAAGAGAGACTAAAGAAATTAAACTTATTTACTCTCGAAAAAAGGCGTCTAAGAGGGGATATGATTACCTTATATAAACATATCCAGGGTCAATACAAGGCTTTGTCAAGGGAACTTTTTGTGCAAAGAGGTTTTCAACTGACAAGGGGACATCCTTTGAGATTAGAAGTAAAAATAATTCACCATCCATAAGGATTCTTCACAGTAAGGGTGGTTAATCTGTGGAATTCTCTACCAAAGGAGGTGGTGATGCTGAATTAGATAGATAACTTTAAAAAAGGACTGGATATATGGTTAATTAGAGAGAGAGTATTGATCCAGTGAGGAATCCTATTGCCAGTATCTTTTGAGATGATTGGCGAGTTTCGCTTGTTTCTTTTTCTGTTTGCCTTCCTCTAGATCAATTAATAACTAATCGACATATTGCAGACCAGAAGAGATCTTAAAAGATTGAACTTGATGGACTAAAAGTCTTTTTTCAAACTATATAACTATGTAATATATATATACTAGCGACTTGCCTGTCAAAAATGACGGCATGATGAAGTTCTATATATATTTTTTCTCCCCCACCCCTCACTCCCCTATGTCTTCCCCGCTATGTCTCTCTTCCACTTGTCGCTTCCCCCCTCTCCCTCCCCTGTGTGTCTCCCCCTCTCCCTCCCCTGTCTCTCATTCCCTCCTCTCCCTTCTACTGTGTCTCTTTCCCCTCTCCGGTGTCTCTCTCCCCCTGCCCTGTGTCCTTTACCCATCACCCTCCAATGTGTCTCATATCACCCTCGCCCTCCCCTGTGTGTCTCCCCCCTGTAGCTCTCCTGTTTCTCCCCCTCTCCCTCCCCTGAGTCTCTTTCCTCTCTCTCCCTTCCCCTATGTCTCTTACCCCTTCCCTGTGTCTCTTCCCCCCTCCCCTGTGTCTCTTCCCCCCTCCCCTGTGTCTCTTTACTAAAACGGAAGACAGGCAATAGCATCACCATACTAACTGAACAACATTATCTATTTTTCTCTACACATCGCCCAAGCGCTAGTGGGGTTAAGAGTTTGGATAAATTACATTCTGACAACCCCTTTCTATACATACTTTTTATATATATATATATATATATATATATATATATATATATATATGTGTGTATATAATATAGAAATATACTTATAATCTGTATAATATATGTGTGTATAAAATCTATAATATATTTATAATATATACAGTATATATATATATATATATATATATATATGTCCCCCCAGGCAAAGCCTTCATGTCCCCCAAGGCCAGGCCTCCATGGGCCACATCAGACCCATCAGTCAGATCTATCACTATCAGTCAGACCCATCAGACTACTTACATTCATCGAAGCTGTTCAATTATCCACTACTATGCATCTCCTGCCTGTGCGTTTTTCTGCAGAGGCAGGGACTTCCTGAATGACTTTGCATGCATGTGACGTAATTTTGAAACTCCCTGCCTCTGCAGGAAATGTGCAGGCAGGGGAGACATGGCGGAAGTGAATTGAAATGCTCCAATAAATGTAAGTAGTCTGATGGGTCTAATGGGGCATGGAGTTCTGCTCCATCTCTCCAGCGGCGTGCACGCACAGCTCCCTCTCTCCAGGGGTGTGCACGCACAGCTCCCTCTCTCCAGGGGCGTGAACGCACAGCTCCCTCTCTTCGCAAAGGCCGCAAATGCTGGCAAGGAGCGCGCTCCTTGCCAGCAACTGCGACCCTCGCTACGCAAGCCCGCTAGCGTGAGCAACGGCTTAAGCAAGCTAGCCTGCTCACAACTATATATGTGATATATATATATATATATATATATCACATATCATAATTGTCTAACTACGATTCATCGTCACGCTGCGTTGCGTAGTGCGGCGCTCATTGCCCGGCTAGCCTCGCTCAGCGAGGCGAGCCGTTAAACCGTACCACTTTGCCGATTGTACGACTTTGCGATGAGCGGCACAGGCGCTCATTGCCCGGCGAGACTCGCGCAGCGAGTTGAGCCATTTAATTGAAGCACTTCGGCAATGAGCGCCACAGGCGCTCATTGAAGGCGAGCCTCGCGTAGCGAGGCGAGCCATTAAACCGTAGCACTTTGCCGATCGTACGACTTTGCGATGAGCGCCACAGGCGCTCATTGCCCAGCAAGCCTTTAAATTGTAGCACTTTGGCAATGAGCGCCACAGGCGCTCATTGCAGGCGAGCCTTGCATAGCGAGGCGAGCCGTTAAACCATAGCACTTAGAAAAAAAATCTGAGGTGAAAAAAATGACGTAGCACTTTGGCTATGAGCGCCGCAGGCGCTCATTGCAGGCGAGCCGTTAAACCGTAGCACTTAGAAAAAAAATATGAGGTGAAAAAAATTACAAGATAAGCGGCGGAACCAAAACAATAAAAAAACACTAAATACACACTAAGAAATTAAATAAAGGTCACTTACAGCATGGGGAACCAGGCAGGACGTCTGGAAGTGAGTTGGAACTCCAATTTGCAGCGATTTAGCCGAGTTGCAAAGATCGAAAATCGGCTAAGCGAGAAAAAAATGGCCGCCGAAAAAAATGAAAACGAGGCTATACTACTACGAACTGCGTAAAACACAGTCACAGACGTATGTGTTCGAAAAACAACAAGATAAAGGATGCGGATTAATCGCGCAATGAGTAAAAAGACAGTAGCGAGTACATTTTACGAAACGCAATTACAGATTTACGCATTAACACAGATTTACCACCTTTGTCTCGTGCCACATAGGATTTCCCGCCGAAAACAACGCATTTGGCTCGTGCAACTGCGGATTTCCCGCCTAAAACAATGCATTTGTCTCGCGCACAAAGCCTATATATAGGGCACACTTGACACATAACTGACACTTTCTCCTCAGGTGATGACAGTTGACTGGACGTTTTCTGATGCCGGGAAATCTCAAGAGATTGTTAGCTCTTCAGTATACTGCTTCAGCATTATTACATTAAAAAAGGTAAATATATCATTTATAATTATTAATTAATAAATTGGTACTTACTTAATAAATAAAATAAGAAATTTAATTAATAGAAAAATAATATTGTGCTTACGTGTGTGAAACAATTGTTAATAACATTCATAATGTACATTAATTAATAATTAATGATTAATATCAAAATTAGTTAACGTTTAAGAATGTGAATACAAAGGCAACACATTGATTTATTAATTATTAATGTACATTAATTGAAGAATTATTTTGTTATATATCGTGATTACCTGTGTGAAAAAATTGTTAATAACATTCATAATGTACATTAATTAATTAGCAACACATTGATTCATTAATTATTAATGTACATTAATTTAAGAATTATTTTGTGATATATCGTGATTACCTGAGTGAAACAATTGTTAATAACATTCATAATGTACATTAATTAATTAATGATTACTATCAAAATTAATTAACGTTTAAGAATGTGAATAAAAAAGCAACAGATTGATTAATTGATTATTAATGTACATTAATTTAATAATTATTTTGTTATATATCGTGATTACCTGTGGGAAAGAATTGTAAATAACATTCATAATGTATCATTACTAATCATTAATATCAAAAAAGGTTAACGTTTAAAAATGTGCATAAAAAAAGGAAAAAGTTGATTAATTAATTATTAATGTATGTACATTATTTAAATAATTCATTTCGGATATATTTTGTTTAAAATAAACCAAACAAAAAATGTAAAGGCTATATACTCATGCTTACATGTTGATGTTAGATTTACTCACACATTACTCTAATATTAATGAACATTAATTGATTCTTATTTCATTAGTAATGTACATTATTTTAAGAATTCAGTTGTAACATACTCATTTTAAAATAACACTCAAAAAAAAATAAAGGGAAGAGACTCATGCTTATGTCTTGACGTTATATTTAGTCAGACATTAATTTAAGATTAATACAGATTAATTGATTCTTATTTAAAGACTAACAGTAATATTGAGTGTATGTTTATAATCTATGCTTTTATATGTGTGTTCATGCTGATTGATTGATATATTTATTTCATGTTTTTAATCTATGCAAAAATAGGTATGTTAAGCCTCATTGATTAATACAGATGAAGTAACATTGTACATTAATTTGACTATTTTCTATAATTGCAGTGAACTGTAGCTGAATGAACAGTGAAGTTTGCACACATTGAACATCAAAAGGATAATTTGGACAGGTAAAGAATTTTAATTATATTACTACGGCAAGATATAAAAAAATATGATTTTAGGTTTTTAATTTAGCCAAATATATGTCTGTTGATGTTCATTTAATGATATCGATGAAGCAAAAGTTTAAAAATATTATCAATTTGATTTTACAGTTTATTTGGATCTGCAAGGGAATAAACAGGCAGCGTGACGTTTGCAGCCTTTAAACAACATCAACATCATCCTCACAGGTATAAAATGTAATTTTGTAGTGATGCATAGAAAAAGGCTATATATTATATATTTGGTGAAAATTGATATTTGTTGAAAATAGAGAGTACTTATTGAGTCATTAATGTATGATATTTAGTCATAACTTGAAAAAAGTTGAAAAGACAATACTAATTAATAATAATATTTAAAGAAAATAAGAAGCTTACAACACTTGCAAAAAAAATAAATTGATGGTATGCTGTGAATTCAATCAAGAAGGAATGTAAAGGAATGGCCGCCGAAAAAAATGAAAACGAGGCTATACTACTACGAACTGCGTAAAACACAGTCACAGACGTATGTGTTCGAAAAACAACAAGATAAAGGATGCGGATTAATCACGCAATGAGTAAAAAGACAGTAGCGAGTACATTTTACGAAACGCAATTACAGATTTACGCATTAACACAGATTTACCACCTTTGTCTCGTGCCACATAGGATTTCCCGCCGAAAACAACGCATTTGGCTCGTGCAACTGCGGATTTCCCGCCTAAAACAATGCATTTGTCTCGCGCACAAAGCCTATATATAGGGCACACTTGACACATAACTGACACTTTCTCCTCAGGTGATGACAGTTGACTGGACGTTTTCTGATGCCGGGAAATCTCAAGAGATTGTTAGCTCTTCAGTATACTGCTTCAGCATTATTACATTAAAAAAGTTAAATATATCATTTATAATTATTAATTAATAAATTGGTACTTACTTAATAAATAAAAAATAAGAAATTTAATTAATAGAAAAATAATATTGTGCTTACGTGTGTGAAACAATTGTTAATAACATTCATAATGTACATTAATTAATGAATTAATGATTAATATCAAAATTAGTTAACGTTTAAGAATGTGAATACAAAGGCAACACATTGATTCATTAATTATTAATGTACATTAATTTAAGAATTATTTTGTGATATATCGTGATTACCTGTGTGAAACAATTGTTAATAACATTCATAATGTACATTAATTAATTAATGATTACTATCAAAATTAATTAACGTTTAAGAATGTGAATAAAAAAGCAACAGATTGATTAATTGCATTATTAAATGTACATTAATTTAATAATTATTTTGTTATATATCGTGATTACCTTTGGAAAGAATTGTAATAACATTCATAATGTATCATTACTATATCATTAATATCGAAAAAAGGTAACGTTTAAAAATGTGCATAAAAAAGGGAAAAAGTTGATTAATTAATTATTAATGTATGTACATTATTTAAATAATACATTTCGGGATATATTTTAGTGTTAAAATATAACCAAACAAAAAATGTAAAGGCTATATACTCATGCTTACATGTTGATGTTAGAGTTTACCTCACACATTACTTTTAATATTAATGAACATTAATTGATTCTTATTTCATTAGTAAATGTACATTATTTTAAGAATTCAGTTGTAACATACTCATTTTAAAATAACACTCAAAAAAAAATAAAGGGAAGAGACTCATGCTTATGTCTTGACGTTATATTAGTCAGACATTAATTTAAGATTAATACAGATTAATTGATTCTATTAAAGACTAACAGTAATATTGAGTGTTATGTTTATAATCTATGCTTTTATATGTGTGTTCATGCTGATTGATTGATATATTTATTTCATATTTTTAATCTATGCAAAAATATGGTATGTTAAGGCCTCATTGATATAATACAGATGAAGTAACATTATACCATTAATTTGACCTTTTTGTTTAATTGCAGGGAAACTGTAGCTGAATGAACCTGTGACGTTTGCACACCATTGAACATCAAAAGGATAATTTGGACAGGTACAGAATTTTAATTATATTACTACGGCAAGATATAAAAAAATATGATTTTAGGTTTTTAATTTAGCCAAATATATGTCTGTTGATGTTCATTTAATGATATCGATGAAGCAAAAGTTTAAAAATATTATCAATTTTGATTTTACAGTTTATTTGGATCTGCAAGGGAATAAACAGGCAGCGTGACGTTTGCAGCCTTTAAACAACATCAACATCATCCTCACAGGTATAAAATGTAATTTTGTAGTGATGCATAGAAAAAGGGCTATATATTATATATTTGGTGAATATTGATATTTGTTGAAAATGGAGAGTACTTATTGAGTCATTAATGTATGATATTTAGTCATAACTTGAAAAAAGTTGAAAAGACAATACTAATTAATAATAATATTTAAAGAAAATAAGAAGCTTACAACACTTGCAAAAAAAAATAAATTGATGGTATGCTGTGAATTCAATCAAGAAGGAATGTAAAGGAATGGCCGCCGAAAAAAATGAAAACGAGGCTATACTACTACGAACTGCGTAAAACACAGTCACAGACGTATGTGTTCGAAAAACAACAAGATAAAGGATGCGGATTAATCACGGCAATGAGTAAAAAGACAGTAGCGAGTACATTTTACGAAACGCAATTACAGATTTACGCATTAACACAGATTTACCACCTTTGTCTCGTGCCACATAGGATTTCCCCAGACCGAAAACAACGCATTTGGCTCGTGCAACTGCGGATTTCCGCCTAAAACAATGCATTTGTCTCGCGCACAAAGCCTATATATAGGGCACACTTGACACATAACTGACACTTTCTCCTCAGGTGATGACAGTTGACTGGACGTTTTCTGATGCCGGGAAATCTCAAGAGATTGTTAGCTCTTCAGTATACTGCTTCAGCATTATTACATTAAAAAAAGTTAAATATATCATTTATAATTATTAATTAATAAATTGGTACTTACTTAATAAATAAAAAATAAGAAATTTAATTAATAGAAAAATAATATTGTGCTTACGTGTGTGAAACAATTGTTAATAACATTCATAATGTACATTAATTAATGAATTAATGATTAATATCAAAATTATTAACGTTTAAGAATGTGAATACAAAGGCAACACATTGATTCATTAATTATTAATGTAACATTAATTTAAGAATATTTTGTGATATATCGTGACTACCTGTGTGAAAAAATTGTTAATAACATTCATAATGTACATTAATTAGCAACACATGTGATTCATTAATTATTAATGTACATTAATTTAAGAATTATTTTGTGATATATCGTGATTACCTGAGTGAAACAATTGTTAATAACATTCATAATGTACATTAAATAATTAATGATTACTATCAAAATTAATTAACGTTTAAGAATGTGAATAAAAAGCAACAGATTGATTAATTGATTATTATGTACATTAATTTAATAATTATTTTGTTATATATCGTGATTACCTGTGGGAAAGAATTGTAAATAACATTCATAATGTATCATTACTAATCATTAATATCAAAAAAGGTTAACGTTTAAAATGTGCATTAAAAAAGGAAAAAGTTGATTAATTAATTATTAATGTATGTACATTATTTAAATAATTCATTTCGGATATATTTTGTTTAAAATTAACCAAACAAAAAATGTAAAGGCTATATACTCATGCTTACATGTTGATGTTAGATTTACCTCACACATTACTTTAATATTAATGAACATTAATTGATTCTTATTTCATTAGTAATGTACATTATTTTAAGAATTCAGTTGTAACATACTCATTTTAAAATAACACTCAAAAAAAAATAAAGGGAAGGAGACTCATGCTTATGTCTTGACGTTATATTTAGTCAGACATTAATTTAAGATTAATACAGATTAATTGATTCTTATTTAAAGACTAACAGTAATATTGAGTGTATGTTTATAATCTATGCTTTTATATGTGTGTTCATGCTGATTGATTGATATATTTATTTCATGTTTTTAATCTATGCAAAAATAGGTATGTTAAGCCTCATTGATTAATACAGATGAAGTAACATTGTACATTAATTTGACTATTTTGTATAATTGCAGTGAACTGTAGCTGAATGAACAGTGACGTTTGCACACATTGAACATCAAAAGGATAATTTGGACAGGTAAAGAATTTTAATTATATTACTACGGCAAGATATAAAAAAATATGATTTTAGGTTTTTAATTTAGCCAAATATATGTCTGTTGATGTTCATTTAATGATATCGATGAAGCAAAAGTTTAAAAATATTATCAATTTGATTTTACAGTTTATTTGGATCTGCAAGGGAATAAACAGGCAGCGTGACGTTTGCAGCCTTTAAACAACATCAACATCATCCTCACAGGTATAAAATGTAATTTTGTAGTGATGCATAGAAAAAGGCTATATATTATATATTTGGTGAAAATTGATATTTGTTGAAAATGGAGAGTACTTATTGAGTCATTAATGTATGATATTTAGTCATAACTTGAAAAAAGTTGAAAAGACAATACTAATTAATAATAATATTTAAAGAAAATAAGAAGCTTACAACACTTGCAAAAAAAATAAATTGATGGTATGCTGTGAATTCAATCAAGAAGGAATGTAAAGGAATGGCCGCCGAAAAAAATGAAAACGAGGCTATACTACTACGAACTGCGTAAAACACAGTCACAGACGTATGTGTTCGAAAAACAACGAGATAAAGGATGCGGATTAATCGCGCAATGAGTAAAAAGACAGTAGCGAGTACATTTTACGAAACGCAATTACAGATTTACGCATTAACACAGATTTACCACCTTTGTCTCGTGCCACATAGGATTTCCCGCCGAAAACAACGCATTTGGCTCGTGCAACTGCGGATTTCCCGCCTAAAACAATGCATTTGTCTCGCGCACAAAGCCTATATATAGGGCACACTTGACACATAACTGACACTTTCTCCTCAGGTGATGACAGTTGACTGGACGTTTTCTGATGCCGGGAAATCTCAAGAGATTGTTAGCTCTTCAGTATACTGCTTCAGCATTATTACATTAAAAAAGGTAAATATATCATTTATAATTATTAATTAATAAATTGGTACTTACTTAATAAATAAAAAATAAGAAATTTAATTAATAGAAAAATAATATTGTGCTTACGTGTGTGAAACAATTGTTAATAACATTCATAATGTACATTAATTAATGAATTAATGATTAATATCAAAATTAGTTAACGTTTAAGAATGTGAATACAAAGGCAACACATTGATTTATTAATTATTAATGTACATTAATTGAAGAATTATTTTGCTATATATCGTGATTACCTGTGTGAAAAAATTGTTAATAACATTCATAATGTACATTAATTAATTAGCAACACATTGATTCATTAATTATTAATGTACATTAATTTAAGAATTATTTTGTGATATATCGTGATTACCTGTGTGAAACAATTGTTAATAACATTCATAATGTACATTAATTAATTAATGATTACTATCAAAATTAATTAACGTTTAAGAATGTGAATAAAAAAGCAACAGATTGATTAATTGATTATTAATGTACATTAATTTAATAATTATTTTGTTATATATCATGATTACCTGTGGGAAAGAATTGTAAATATCATTCATAATGTATCATTACTAATCATTAATATCAAAAAAGGTTAACGTTTAAAAATGTGCATAAAAAAAGGAAAAAGTTGATTAATTAATTATTAATGTATGTACATTATTTAAATAATTCATTTCAGATATATTTTGTTTAAAATAAACCAAACAAAAAATGTAAAGGCTATATAATCATGCTTACATGTTGATGTTAGATTTACTCACACATTACTTTAATATTAATGAACATTAATTGATTCTTATTTCATTAGTAATGTACATTATTTTAAGAATTCAGTTGTAACATACTCATTTTAAAATAACACTCAAAAAAAAATAAAGGGAAGAGACTCATGCTTATGTCTTGACGTTATATTTAGTCAGACATTAATTTAAGATTAATACAGATTAATTGATTCTTATTTAAAGACTAACAGTAATATTGAGTGTATGTTTATAATCTATGCTTTTATATGTGTGTTCATGCTGATTGATTGATATATTTATTTCATGTTTTTAATCTATGCAAAAATAGGTATGTTAAGCCTCATTGATTAATACAGATGAAGTAACATTATACATTAATTTGACTATTTTGTATAATTGCAGGGAACTGTAGCTGAATGAACTGTGACGTTTGCACACATTGAACATCAAAAGGATAATTTGGACAGGTACAGAATTTTAATTATATTACTACGGCAAGATATAAAAAAATATGATTTTAGGTTTTTAATTTAGCCAAATATATGTCTGTTGATGTTCATTTAATGATATCGATGAAGCAAAAGTTTAAAAATATTATCAATTTGATTTTACAGTTTATTTGGATCTGCAAGGGAATAAACAGACAGCGTGACGTTTGCAGCCTTTAAACAACATCAACATCATCCTCACAGGTATAAAATGTAATTTTGTAGTGATGCATAGAAAAAGGCTATATATTATATATTTGGTGAAAATTGATATTTGTTGAAAATGGAGAGTACTTATTAAGTCATTAATGTATGATATTTAGTCATAACTTGAAAAAAGTTGAAAAGACAATACTAATTAATAATAATATTTAAAGAAAATAAGAAGCTTACAACACTTGCAAAAAAAATAAATTGATGGTATGCTGTGAATTCAATCAAGAAGGAATGTAAAGGAATGGCCGCCGAAAAAAATGAAAACGAGGCTATACTACTACGAACTGCGTAAAACACAGTCACAGACGTATGTGTTCGAAAAACAACGAGATAAAGGATGCAGATTAACCTCGCAATGAGTAAAAAGACAGTAGCGAGTACATTTTACGAAACGCAATTACAGATTTACGCATTAACACAGATTTACCACCTTTGTCTCGTGCCACATAGGATTTCCCGCCGAAAACAACGCATTTGGCTCGTGCAACTGCGGATTTCCCGCCTAAAACAATGCATTTGTCTCGCG
Organism: Discoglossus pictus; assembly: GCA_027410445.1. Lineage (NCBI taxonomy): Eukaryota > Metazoa > Chordata > Amphibia > Anura > Alytidae > Discoglossus > Discoglossus pictus. The sequence continues at coordinate 332,429,259 of CM050164.1, read as the reverse complement.
CACAAAGCCTATATATAGGGCACACTTGACACATAACTGACACTTTCTCCTCAGGTGATGACAGTCTGACTGGACGTTTTCTGATGCCGGGAAATCTCAAGAGATTGTTAGCTCTTCAGTATACTGCTTCAGCATTATTACATTAAAAAAGGTAAATATATCATTTATAATTATTAATTAATAAATTGGTACTTACTTAATAAATAAAAAATAAGAAATTTAATTAATAGAAAAATAATATTGTGCTTACGTGTGTGAAACAATTGTTAATAACATTCATAATGTACATTAATTAATGAATTAATGATTAATATCAAAATTAGTTAACGTTTAAGAATGTGAATACAAAGGCAACACATTGATTTATTAATTATTAATGTACATTAATTGAAGAATTATTTTGTTATATATCGTGATTACCTGTGTGAAAAAATTGTTAATAACATTCATAATGTACATTAATTAGCAACACATTGATTCATTAATTATTAATGTACATTAATTTAAGAATTATTTTGTGATATATCGTGATTACCTGTGTGAAACAATTGTTAATAACATTCATAATGTACATTAATTAATTAATGATTACTATCAAAATTAATTAACGTTTAAGAATGTGAATAAAAAAGCAACAGATTGATTAATTGATTATTAATGTACATTAATTTAATAATTATTTTGTTATATATCGTGATTACCTGTGGGAAAGAATTGTAAATAACATTCATAATGTATCATTACTAATCATAAATATCAAAAAAGGTTAACGTTTAAAAATGTGCATAAAAAAAGGAAAAAGTTGATTAATTAATTATTAATGTATGTACATTATTTAAATAATTCATTTCGGATATATTTTGTTTAAAATAAACCAAACAAAAAATGTAAAGGCTATATACTCATGCTTACATGTTGATGTTAGATTTACTCACACATTACTTTAATATTAATGAACATTAATTGATTCTTATTTCATTAGTAATGTACATTATTTTAAGAATTCAGTTGTAACATACTCATTTTAAAATAACACTCAAAAAAAAATAAAGGGAAGAGACTCATGCTTATGTCTTGACGTTATATTTAGTCAGACATTAATTTAAGATTAATACAGATTAATTGATTCTTATTTAAAGACTAACAGTAATATTGAGTGTATGTTTATAATCTATGCTTTTATATGTGTGTTCATGCTGATTGATTGATATATTTATTTCATGTTTTTAATCTATGCAAAAATAGGTATGTTAAGCCTCATTGATTAATACAGATGAAGTAACATTATACATTAATTTGACTATTTTGTATAATTGCAGTGAACTGTAGCTGAATGAACAGTGACGTTTGCACACATTGAACATCAAAAGGATAACTTGGACAGGTACAGAATTTTAATTATATTACTACGGCAAGATATAAAAAAATATGATTTTAGGTTTTTAATTTAGCCAAATATATGTCTGTTGGTGTTCATTTAATGATATCGATGAAGCAAAAGTTTAAAAATATTATCAATTTGATTTTACAGTTTATTTGGATCTGCAAGGGAATAAACAGACAGCGTGACGTTTGCAGCCTTTAAACAACATCAACATCATCCTCACAGGTATAAAATATAATTTTGTAGTGATGCATAGAAAAAGGCTATATATTATATATTTGGTGAAAATTTATATTTGTTGAAAATGGAGAGTACTTATTGAGTCATTAATGTATGATATTTAGTCATAACTTGAAAAAAGTTGAAAAGACAATAATAATATTTAAAGAAAATAAGAAGCTTACAACACTTGCAAAAAAAATAAATTGATGGTATGCTGTGAATTCAATCAAGAAGGAATGTAATTGAAGGATTAATATTATAAAGATAGATATGTGCAGCTATTTCCGATTTCATATATGTCAATAAAATACTTTGAAAAATGGTTTCATTTCTTTCAGTCTAAAGTGCAATATTTGAAATTGTTTTATTAGTTTATTCATCTACTTTAATGGAACAGTACAAAAAGGAAAAAAAATGTGTACAAAACAACGAACAAACAATAATTACATGTCTATTTACAATTACAGATTAAAATGGCGGAGAATGGAGAAGACAAAATTGAACGCAAAAGAAGATTGGCAAGGGAAAGGAAGCAAAGGTGGAGAGATGCTTAGAAACCGGAAACTTCACAACGCTTGCGAGAAGAAGATCGACAGAGACTTTTAAATAAAAGAAAGATGAGTAAGAAAGCCGCAAGTGAGTGTGTTGGGGCTTCCAAGAAACGTAAAAGTAAACAAAAACATCTCTGTGAACCATTGTCCAATGATTCTATTTTGCAGAATGACTTAAATGTAGACACACAAGAAAAAAATTTACATATAGAAAGTGGGTCTGATATCTATGTTGAAGAAATGCATGACAATGTGTTTACTACTGCAGTAGAAGTAGATACTCATTATTGTGGGTTACTTAATGTGGTTTGTCAGTTTTGTGGGGCCTATCATTTTATAAAGGAAAGACCTACTGACGGAAATTTCATTAGTTGCTGTCAGAAAGGAAAGGTGCAACTTCCAATAAGACACCCATTTCCACATTATTTAGAATGCATTATGAGTGATCCAACATTTCCAAATTATAATAATTGTAAACAAAACATAAGGTCTTATAACAGTGCAATTTCATTTGCTTCAATGGGTGCTACATTAGCAGAAAATGTAACAGGACATGGTCCTTACTGTTTCAGAGTTCAAGGTCAAATATACCACCGAACTTCACATTTACACCCACAAGAAGGAGAGCAAAGGAAATTTGCACAGTTATATGTCTTAGATATAATGGAAGCTGTGGAACAAAGAATGACACTTCCAGAAAATAGACAGTGTTTGAGCATAGTCTTTGAACAGCTTGAAAAAATTATGGAAAAAAACCCATATAGTCAAGCATACAAACAATTAGCACAGCTTGAAAAAGAACAACAGGAACATGCTGAAAGACATCAATTGCCTACACCAAGAGTCAATATGGTGTTAAAAAGAGATTGCAACACTGATCAAAAAAGATATAATTTACCTACTGTAAATGAGGTTGCCATGGTGTTTAAAAATGAAGATGGTGAACCACCTTTTCAGCGGGATATTAGAATATATCCACGCAATGAAGAACAACCATTTATCAACATCAATATATTAAGCTGTAATTTAGATCCACTGACATATCGAATTTTCTTTCCAAATGGGGAACCAGGATGGGAACCAAAATTACAATTGGAAAGTTATCCTAATACTAAACTTCGTATTAGATCTAATATTTCCATGCTGGAATATAAAGTGGCACAAACTGCGATTGTTTTAATCCAATTTTACATGGAGGAAAACTCACTCAACAATGGATTATTGATTCATATTTACAAGTTGAAGCCAATAATCTAAATTTCATTAAATATCAACAAAATAAATTACAAGTAGAACAGTATTGTGGATTAATGGATTATGTGGCAGATTTAGCTTCCAACAGAGACATTCCAACTGGAAGAGCAATTATTTTGCCATCCTCTTTCCAAGGATCTCCTCGCAATATGCGAGAAAGGTATAATGATGCCACCATGGCTATTGTTACAAAATTTGGAAAACCAGATTTATTTATTACATTCACGTGTAATCCACAATGGCCAGAGATCAAGGAAAATTTGAATCTGGGACAAACTACTTCTGACCAACCAGATTTAGTGGCAAGAGTATTCAAAATCAAACTCAATTCATTAATATATGATATCACTAAAGCACACTTATTTGGACAATGTGTGGCTTTTGTTTACACCATTGAATTTCAAAAAAGAGGATTGCCACATGCTCACATACTTTTAATACTGCAGGAAAAAGACAAGTTGAACACTGCAGAGAGAGTGGATTCAGTAATTTCTGCACAATTGCCAGATCAAGAAAAATATACAAAACTTTGGGAGATTGTTACACATAGAATGATTCATGGCCCATGTGGAGAGATGAATCCGAATTCACCATGTATGGAAAATAAAAAATGTACTAAACAATTTCCAAAACAATTTCAAATGCAAACTTATGCAAATTGTGATGGATATCCTTTGTATAAAAGAACACAAGGACAAACAGCTATTATCCGTGGCCAAAAGGTTGATAATAGATTTGTCGTTCCATACAATCCACATTTGCTCATCAAGTACAATGCACACATCAATGTGGAAGCTTGCACTTCGATTAAATCAATTAAGTATGTGTATAAATATATATACAAAGGATATGATGCAGCTACTGTTGTTGTACAAGGTGCTGGAAATGAAAACGAAAATCCAATTTAAATGATGAACTATAAAATTATTTAGATGCTCGGTTATGTGAGTGCTCCTGTAGCAATGTGGCGCCTTTTGAAATTTGAGATGCATGATCGGTCACATGCTATCTATCGTTTAGCTGTACATTTGCCTCAAAGTCAGTTGGTTTGCTTTACTCAAGGAAATGAAAGAACTGCATTATATCAAAGTGAAGACAGAGATACCACACTTACTGCGTGGTTTAAACTGTCAGGATACGCAGGCCAGACATTTTTTATACATAGAGATACCATATCCCTATGTATTTGTAAATGGTCTATGGCGACAACGAAGAAGAGATACACATAAAATCATACCACGCATTTATACCGTCAGTCCAAGGGACATTGAACGTTTCCGCTTAAGATTACTTCTGCTACATGTACCCGGTGCACAGAGTTTCTAGCATTTATGTACAGTGAATGACATAGTTTATGATACATTCCTATTAGCTGCAAGACATCAAAATTTCATAGCTGATGATACAGAATGGGAGAGGTGTCTGGAAGAAGCAGCACTATGTCAAATGCCTAAGCAAATGAGACAACAATTTGCATTCATTTGTATATTTTGCAATGTACCTGATGCTTTCACTTTGTGGGAAACATTTAAATTAAACATGTCAGAAGATTTCTTGAAACGTTACAGAGAAGCAATAGCTCTGTTAAAAACATTGATGGAAATCCAAGAAATATTGTTGGCTCATGGATTAAATTGTGCAAGTTTTAATTTACCTGATCCAGGACTTATAGATGACATCAATTTTGATGATTATGACACTGAGCTTCAAAAACAAAAAACACAATAAAAACTGGCAACTTTAAATATTTTACAGTTAGAAGCATTTCATGCCATCACAAATGCTACAGATGATGACATTTTCAAAGACCGGTATTTCTATCTAGACGGACCAGGTGGATCAGGAAAAACTTATCTGTACAATTGTTTGATGAGTTATATTCGATCACAGGGTCAGATAGCTATGCCATTTGCAACAACTGGAATTGCTGCACTTTTGTTAGATGGTGGGAGAACTGTGCATAGTGGATTTAAGCTGCCAGTTCCCATTTTGGAAACATCAGTGTCAGATATTCGACTCAATTCCATACAAGCAAAAAAATTGAAACTAACTAAACTAATTATCATAGACGAGGCAACAATGATGTCATGTCATGCACTGCAATGTACTGATAGATTCTTAAAAGAAGTGATGGATAATAACTTGCCATTTGGTGGAAAGGTGATGCTGTTAGGAGGCGATTTTAGGCAAACATTACCTGTTGTTCCACACGGAAATAGAACAGAGATCATTGAAACATGTATCAAGACCAGTAAACTGTGGCAAATATTTACACATCTCAAATTAGAATTAAATATGAGATCTGAAGGCCAAAATGAATTCAATGTCTGGCTCATTAAATCGGAGATGGAAAACATCCAGAAATACAGCATTTACCAAATGATACCATTGAAATTCCATCAGAAATGGTTTGCAATGAATCACTCATATCAGCCATATTTCTAAACACTCTTAATACACACAAACAAAGTGATATTAACATCAAAAAATATCGATGCCTTGAATTTAAATATTAAAATTTTAAAATATATCAATGCACCACAAAATAATTATTACAGTGCAGATTCAATTCTATCAGATGATAAAGACAGTGAATCGAATTTTAGTATCGAATTTATTAATTCGTTAACACCATCTGGAATGCCCCCACATATTTTACAATTGAAAAAAGGTGCAATTGTTATGTTATTGCGAAATATGAATCCAAAAAAAGGACTTTGTAATGGGACCCGATTAATTGTGCATGAGTTAAAAGATCATTTTATACATGCAGAAATTATAACTGGTACCCATAAAGGTGAACGAGTTTTTATACCAAGAATTGATTTAGCTCCAAGTGAGAGTGGTTTGCCCTTTGTCCTTCAACAGAGACAATTTCCAGTTATCATGGCATTTGCTATGACCATCAATAAATCCCAAGGACAAACTTTTAAGTCAGTTGGGATTTTTTTAAAGGAACCAGTTTTTGCACATGGACAACTCTATGTGGATTTTTCAATGTGCACTAATCCAAATGAAATTAAAGTGCATGTTGAAGAAAATGAAACTCAAGGTCATTTATTGGACGATGGATGTGTTTACACCAAAAACATTGTCTACTATGAGGTGTTGGAAAGATAGAGGACAATGGTTTCATTTTAATGCCAACATTTTATGGGACTCAATATGATTGCACAAAAACAATATTTCATGTAAAACATCTAAAGAATGGAAAAAAACATAGAGAACTGTGGTTTGACTTCCAGTACTAAATTAAAGTACTCTGGGACTCTTTAAATAGGGAACCACTATTTCACTTATGAAAATATATGTGATATTTGCAGAATGGACAAAATGAAAGAAAAAAAAACAACAGTAAAATATACTTAAACAGATTTGAATGGGTTCATAGTTTTATATTTACATGATTGGCCCCACAAAAAAATTCACTGAATTTTTCATAATTTACAAGAGTTAAATGTTATTGTTTGAAGTTACAATTTAAGATGTTAAATAAGTGTTTTTGGAATGTTTAAAAAAGTTTGGTAAATATATATGTGGTATAGTCAAATATGTATTGTTAGTATAAAGTTGAAGTATTTAATAATAATTGGAAATGTATTATTTAAAGGTAAAGTATTGATTCAGGGAGAAATCCGATCGCCAGTTAATGGGGTCAGGAAGGAATTAATTTTTTTCCCTCTTTGATACAATTGGACAAGTTTCAATAGGGTTTTTTTATTGTTTGCCTTCCTCTGGATTCAATGCTAATTTAGTTTAACAAGAGTTTAACAAATATGTTACAAACGATAAAAAGCATGTTATTGTTAAAACAATTTACTTACTCTAAGTTAGTATAGTCGGCAGTTACTTAGTGATAAATATGTATTGAAAAGTGTTAGTATTGTTAACAAAATGTTGAACGAATGTTTCATATACAAGATGCATGTTACAAAGTTTAATGTTTGGGAAATATAAGTTGAAAGTTAAAAAAATAAAACGTTAAACAAAATAATGTGTTTTTATTTTTAGAAAAAAAAAAGGGACAAATTTAGGTGAATCATTTTGTGTTGCAAACAAATTTCACAACATTTAAATTTTATTGACCGTCATTTTTTGACGGGCAAGTCGCTAGTATATATATAATATTTATATATATGTATTGTGACAAACCACTTCTTTTACAGGTAGGATTGTCACCGATCTTGCAGTAACCACAGCCTTCTAGGGTATACAAAGTCCAGGACACCTTCAGCTCAGTTTTCCTTTTTTTATTCAGTTTGAAAGCAGGTACTTTAAATAATAACAAAACAAACAAAATCCCTTGCTCTTACTTGAGCTCTTCCTAGACAGTACTTGCTATCTGCAATTGGGTGGCTTTCCCACTTACCAATTTCCCAAACAAAAGCAATGTCTTTGCAATAAGCGCAGCCTCTCCTAGCTGTCTTTTCCTCTCCCCCTTGGAGCAGGCTGCTCTCTTCTTTTAAAGGCCTGTCTGCTAATTGAGTAGCTACAGGTGAGTGCCAATTAGCTAACTCTTAAAAACCAGATCCAAGCTGTGGTCTGTTATACAGCAACTAGTGCTGTTGGAGCATTGGCCCCCCCTGCTCTCCAAATACTCCGCCCCAGGGACCCATACCATGTTTTGCAGAGCATCAGCTATGCATATTGCAAACTGTAACATCTCTCCCTGGGGCATTTAACTGAGAAATCCTCTGGTTGCTGTCTAGCAAATCAGGTCTGATGTATCTCCCATCAACCACTATTCCACCTTTATGCTCACATATCCTCCCCCCCAGCTCATACCCAAGGGTTTGAGCGACCATGGAAATCAGGGAGTGTACCCTCGAAAGCCCATCAGCATTACCTTGTTGCAGACCAGCCCTGTGTTCCACAGTGAAATTAAAAGATTGCAAACTCAAAAACCATCTGGTTACTCTGGAGTTACTTTCCCTGTTCTGATACATCCACGTCAGAGGAGCATGGTCCGTTATCAATCGAAACCTTCTGCCTAGTAGGTAGTATTTAAGAGAGTCTAATGCCCACTTAATAGCAAGACACTCTTTTTCAACAATAGAGTAGTTCTTCTCATGTGGGTTTAACTTTCTGCTCAAAAAGAAAACAGGGTGTTCTTCACCCTGGTATTCCTGTGAAAGAACAGCCCCCAAGCCCACATCAGAAGCATCTGTCTGAACTATAAAATCCCTGGAAAAATCTGGGGTCACTAAGACAGGATGGCTACAGATAGCTTCCTTCAGACTCTTAAAAGCCTTTTCTGCCTCAGGGCACCATTTAACTATGACTGGGGATTTTGCTTTAATAAGGTCTGTCAGGGGTGCAGCAATGGTAGCAAAATCTGGAATGAACCGCCTATAATATCCAATTAAACCCAAAAATGCCTTTACTTGTTTCTTTGTAAGGGGCTGTGGCCATTTTTGTATGGCTTCTACTTTGGCTTCCTGTGGTTTAACCAAACCCCTCCCAATAGAATAACCTAAGTACTTAGCTTCCTCTAAACCAATCGTACACTTGGAAGGATTGGCAGTTAAGCCTGCTGAGCGGATAGCATCAAGTACCGCTTGAACTTTAGGGAGGTGGGATTCCCAGTCTGCACTGTGGATGACGACATCATCCAAGTATGCTGCAGCATAACGAACATGAGGTTTAAGAATTCTGTCCATCATTCGTTGGAATGTGGCAGGTGCCCCATGTAACCCAAATGGCAATACAGTGTACTGAAACAGGCCACTGGGTGTTGAAAAGGCTGTCTTTTCTTTGGCTCTTTCAGTGAGCGGGACCTGCCAGTAACCCTTTGTTAAATCCAAGGTTGTTAGATAACGAGCTTTGCCCAGTCTTTCTATTAACTCATCAACTCTTGGCATTGGGTAAGCATCAAATTTTGAGAGGGCGTTTAACTTGCGGTAGTCATTGCAGAACCTCCATGTGCCATCAGGTTTTGGCACCAATACAATAGGACTACTCCAGTTACTCTGGGATTCTTCAATGACTCCAAGTTTTAACATGCTCTCAACCTCTAAGTTTATAACCTCCCTCCGGGCCTCAGGAATTCTATAGGGTTTGAGGTTAACTCTTTTCCCTGGTTCGGTTATTATGTCATGTTTAATCACTTTAGTCTTTCCTGGAACTATCGAGAAAACATCCCTATTTCTTCTGATGAAATCTCTGACCTCTTGCTTTTGATGGACAGACAGAGTCTTAGATACGTTCACATCTGGCTCTACTATAGGAGGTTCTGAAGGTTTTAAAGCAACCAGGACCTCCCTGTCCTTCCATGGCTTTAACAGATTTATATGATACAACTGTTCAGGCTTTCTTCTTCCTGGTTGTCTGACTTTATAATTGACATCACTCACTTTCTCTATTATTTCATAGGGTCCATGCCAAGTCGCAAGGAACTTATTCTCCACAGTAGGGACCAGAACCAATACCCTGTCTCCCGGTTGGAACACTCTGACTCTAGCATTACGGTTATAGCTGTTTTTCTGAGCCTGCTGGACTTCCAGCATGTGTTCCCTGACAATAGGCATGATGGTGGCCATTCTATCCTGCATTTGAGCTATATGCTCAATTACACTCCTGTGAGGAGTAGTCTCCTGTTCCCAGGTCTCCTTAGCAATATCCAATATTCCCCTGGGATGTCTTCCATATAATAATTCAAAAGGAGAGAAGCCCGTGGAGGCCTGTGGAACTTCCCTAATGGAAAACAGTAGATATGGCAATAAAAAATCCCAATTTCTTCCATCTGCATCAATTACCTTGCGTAGCATACTCTTAAGGGTTTTGTTGAACCTCTCTACTAAACCATCAGTCTGTGGGTGATATACTGAGGTCTTAAGATGTTTAACCTGCAAGAGCCTGCACAACTCTTTTGTGACTCTGGACATGAACGGGGTCCCCTGGTCTGTCAGTATTTCTTTAGGGATACCCACCCTACTGAACATCAACATAAGTTCCTTAGCTATTAGCTTTGCAGAGGTATTACGCAAGGGAATGGCCTCAGGATAGCGAGTTGCATAGTCCAAGATGACTAATATATATTGGTGTCCCCTAGCGGACTTTACCAGTGGCCCCACTAAGTCCATAGCGATCCTTTCAAAAGGCACGTCAATTATGGGTAAGGGTACAAGTGGACTACGAAAAGTCTTGAAAGGAGCCCTGTACTGGCACTCAGGACATGAGGAGCAATAGTTTGTAATAGCAGCAAACACTCCAGGCCAGTAAAACCGTCTAAGGACTCTCTCTCTAGTTTTTCCGACTCCCAAGTGTCCCCCTAATATGTGGCTGTGAGCCAACTTTAGCACTATATTCTGGTAAGTCTGAGGAACCAACAGCTGCCTAATGATGTCTGAATCCTTTTTTTCTACACGGTAAATTAGGTCATTTTGTACTTCAAAATAGGGGAACGGCAGTGCTCCTCCTGGCTGATTAACAACCCCGTTTACAACTTTAATATCATTTCTAGCTGTCACTAAAGTGGGATCTTCCCACTGAGCGCTTTTAAAGTTACCTGGACTAATTCCAATATCAATTAAGTCCTTATTCTTGTCTGCATTATTAGTAGGCTCCTCACTAGTTTGAGCTGGGTTATCTCCTATTAATACTGGTTTAGGGCAGTATTTTTTCTTTTTCCTTATTTTTCCGTCATAGTGGTCAAAACCCAAGTCAATATCGGAAAAAGGGAACACATTATCCTCGACAGACTGACTCATTTCTGATAAATTTTGATCTGTCTTTTGTAAAGCTGCCCATAATTTTAGAAAATGAGGAAAGTCTCTACCGATCACTACCTCATGGGCTAATCTAGGTACTACACCCACTCGGTACTTTAAATTCCCATACTGGGTTCCAATATTTACTTCCGCAGTGGGGTATTCCTTTTTATCACCATGAACACAGATAATGCCTATTTTCTGTCCATGATCAGGTTTTACACAAGGTATTATAGACTCTGCTACCAACGTAACCATACTACCTGAATCAAGTAATGCTTTAGACATTTTTCCATTCACAGTTACACAGCATTTATGAGCGTTATTATCATAGTCATTGTTAACAATACCATAACAACTGAGCAAAAATGAACGTGTTCCCTCATTTTTGCCCATATTGCATTCCATAGGTTCATCCTTAAATGGACAGTCTTTGGCCATATGACCATCCTCTTTGCACTTGAAACATTTGACAGTACAGTCTGACCACCAATTAGTTCCGTTCCCAGGCCTATTAGACCTGGATGCCCCCCTTAAACCTTGAACAGTCTTACCCGGTCTTGCAGAATCTTGGGGCTTAGGATTGCGAGGGTTTGCCTGTGAAGTAGGACATAGCAGTTCTCCTGCAGCCGCATATCTTTCCACCAAGGCAATCAGTTGGTCAGCTGTATGGGGGTCACTTTGGCTGACCCAGCGACGCAGGGAAGCTGGTAAACCACGCAAAAACCGGTCCATTACTAAGGTTTCCACAATGTGGCTAGCTGAATGGATTTCAGGTTGTAACCATTTCCGTGCAAGGTGTATGAGGTCAAACATTTGGGAACGTGCGGCTTTGTCTGAAGAATATGACCATGAGTGGAACCTTTGGGCACGTACTGCAGAGGTTACACCCAGTCGTGCCAAGATTTCAGCTTTCAATTTGCTGTAGATACTTGCATCGGCTGGTTCTAGGTCATAATATGCCTTCTGCGGCTCTCCACTTAGGAACGGTGCCAGTATGCTTGCCCACTCACCAGCCGGCCATCCGTCCCTCTCAGCAGTGCGCTCAAATGCCAGAAGGTACGCCTCAACATCATCTGATGCGGTCATTTTCTGAAGATAGTGGCTCGCCCGAATCACCTTTGGCCCCTGGTATCTTCCATCAGGGTCTCCATTCAGTTTTCCAGAGATCGCTTGGATTACCTGTTGTAGTCCCTGGGTGACTTTTTGCTGCTCCTCACGGGCTACTTTAAACATCTCCGCTTGTGTCACAACAAGCTGTTTCACCAAGGACTCAGTGCCCTCCATTTGTGTTTTGGCCAGGACTTTAGCACACTCTGCCTGGGCCAGCACCAGTTGCTGCAGGGCTGCACTGTTTTCTGCAGCTCTCCTGTTAGTCTCCTGTTGCACAGAGGAGGATTGGATCAGAGCCTTGATAACATTCTCCATGTTGAGCTTTAAATGACTTCTACCCTCAGGCTTACGTGGATGCCCGCATTCTCCACCATATGTGACAAACCACTTCTTTTACAGGTAGGATTGTCACCGATCTTGCAGTAACCACAGCCTTCTAGGGTATACAAAGTCCAGGACACCTTCAGCTCAGTTTTCCTTTTTTTATTCAGTTTGAAAGCAGGTACTTTAAATAATAACAAAACAAACAAAATCCCTTGCTCTTACTTGAGCTCTTCCTAGACAGTACTTGCTATCTGCAATTGGGTGGCTTTCCCACTTACCAATTTCCCAAACAAAAGCAATGTCTTTGCAATAAGCGCAGCCTCTCCTAGCTGTCTTTTCCTCTCCCCCTTGGAGCAGGCTGCTCTCTTCTTTTAAAGGCCTGTCTGCTAATTGAGTAGCTACAGGTGAGTGCCAATTAGCTAACTCTTAAAAACCAGATCCAAGCTGTGGTCTGTTATACAGCAACTAGTGCTGTTGGAGCATTGGCCCCCCCTGCTCTCCAAATACTCCGCCCCAGGGACCCATACCATGTTTTGCAGAGCATCAGCTATGCATATTGCAAACTGTAACATCTCTCCCTGGGGCATTTAACTGAGAAATCCTCTGGTTGCTGTCTAGCAAATCAGGTCTGATGTATCTCCCATCAACCACTATTCCACCTTTATGCTCACAGTATATACACACATACAGGAAGTTATATTTACAGATACACAACATACAAAATACACATATAAAGCATTTTCATAAATAAATACAAGTCATGAGTACTTACATCTATTTACAGTAATACAGAGCATGCAATATATTTACACACAAAGCAAGCTGTATATACACATATTTACAAACACAACATGCAATATATGCAAATATGTTCACACATAAACACAGTATGCAGTATATATACATATAATTACATACATACTCACAGCCTGCAGTATACCCATATATGTAGATACAACATACAAAATATTAATATTTACACACAAACATAGCAATCAGTATATACATATAAATACACACATACACAAAATGCATTTACACACATATTTGCAGACATACACACACATATACACACATACAACATGCAATATATGAATATATATATATATATATATATATATATACACACACACATAAAACAGAGCATGCAGTATACATATATTGACACACATACACACAGACACACAGCATGCTGTATACACACATGCCATGCAATATATACATACATTTATACAGAAACAATCATACCTAGAGAGAACTGACAAGTAGCTTCACTGTGAGGGTGACTTGGGTTGCTGAGGAGACTAACATAATGTAGTTGTAAATTCTATGGAATAATAAATAAATAAGAGCCTGCCTTCAATACTTACATTTATTGTGACCACCTCCTGTTATCATGTTGCTCCATGCTGCTCCTTTAACTTCTCCCTCACACACAGCTACGCATGTATCTATGAGGTAATGTATGTGCTCTGCAGTGCCTCTAGTGGCAGGAATGAGTGGACGCTGCAGTCAGACGCCTCAACAGCTTTTAATCAGGCTGCACAGGGAGCTCTGCTGAGCCTCTCTTCCATGTAGCAGAGCCCTATCTAGAGTCTTTGGACGCCGTCCCAGTAACTCAGTGGCTCCACCTTCAGGTACCTGACTGCATGACAGCCGCCGTGTAAATGCATTACACAGACAACGTTTTTTTGTTTTAATGTATGTTTTTGAGGGGAAGGAAAATGAAAGAGGGAACATCAATATATTAAGCTGTAATTTAGATCCACTGACATATCCCATTTTCTTTCCAAATGGGGAACCAGGATGGGAACCAAAATTACAATTGGAAAGTTATCCCAATACTAAACTTCGTATTAGATCTAATATTTCCATGCTGGAATATAAAGTGGCACAAACTGCGATTGTTTTAATCCAATTTTACATGGAGGAAAACTCACTCAACAATGGATTATTGATTCATATTTACAAGTTGAAGCCAATAATCTAAATTTCATTAAATATCAACAAAATAAATTACAAGTAGAACAGTATTGTGGATTAATGGATTATGTGGCAGATTTAGCTTCCAACAGAGACATTCAATCTGGAAGAGCAATTATTTTGCCATCCTCTTTCCAAGGATCTCCTCGCAATATGCGAGAAAGGTATAATGATGCCACCATGGCTATTGTTACAAAATTTGGAAAACCAGATTTATTTATTACATTCACGTGTAATCCACAATGGCCAGAGATCAAGGAAAATTTGAATCTGGGACAAACTACTTCTGACCAACCAGATTTAGTGGCAAGAGTATTCAAAATCAAACTCAATTCATTAATATATGATATCACTAAAGCACACTTATTTGGACAATGTGTGGCTTTTGTTTACACCATTGAATTTCAAAAAAGAGGATTGCCACATGCTCACATACTTTTAATACTGCAGGAAAAAGACAAGTTGAACACTGCAGAGAGAGTGGATTCAGTAATTTCTGCACAATTGCCAGATCAAGAAAAATATACAAAACTTTGGGAGATTGTTACACATAGAATGATTCATGGCCCATGTGGAGAGATGAATCCGAATTCACCATGTATGGAAAATAAAAAATGTACTAAACAATTTCCAAAACAATTTCAAATGCAAACTTATGCAAATTGTGATGGATATCCTTTGTATAAAAGAACACAAGGACAAACAGCTATTATCCATGGCCAAAAGGTTGATAATAGATTTGTCGTTCCATACAATCCACATTTGCTCATCAAGTACAATGCACACATCAATGTGGAAGCTTGCACTTCGATTAAATCAATTAAGTATGTGTATAAATATATATACAAAGGATATGATGCAGCTACTGTTGTTGTACAAGGTGCTGGAAATGAAAACGAAAATCCAATTTAAATGATGAACTATAAAATTATTTAGATGCTCGGTATGTGAGTGCTCCT
Organism: Discoglossus pictus; assembly: GCA_027410445.1. NCBI lineage: Eukaryota > Metazoa > Chordata > Amphibia > Anura > Alytidae > Discoglossus > Discoglossus pictus. The sequence goes on along the minus strand of CM050164.1, from coordinate 332,413,760 downwards.
GTAGCAATGTGGCGCCTTTTGAAATTTGAGATGCATGATCGGTCACATGCTATCTATCGTTTAGCTGTACATTTGCCTCAAAGTCAGTTGGTTTGCTTTACTCAAGGAAATGAAATAACTGCATTATATCAAAGTGAAGACAGAGATACCACACTTACTGCGTGGTTTAAACTGTCAGGATACGCAGGCCAGACATTTTTTATACATAGAGATACCATATCCCTATGTATTTGTAAATGGTCTATGGCGACAACGAAGAAGAGATACACATAAAATCATACCACGCATTTATACCGTCAGTCCAAGGGACATTGAACGTTTCCGCTTAAGATTACTTCTGCTACATGTACCCGGTGCACAGAGTTTCTAGCATTTACGTACAGTGAATGACATAGTTTATGATACATTCCTATTAGCTGCAAGACATCAAAATTTCATAGCTGATGATACAGAATGGGAGAGGTGTCTGGAAGAAGCAGCACTATGTCAAATGCCTAAGCAAATGAGACAACAATTTGCATTCATTTGTATATTTTGCAATGTACCTGATGCTTTCACTTTGTGGGAAACATTTAAATTAAACATGTCAGAAGATTTCTTGAAACGTTACAGAGAAGCAATAGCTCTGTTAAAAACATTGATGGAAATCCAAGAAATATTGTTGGCTCATGGATTAAATTGTGCAAGTTTTAATTTACCTGATCCAGGACTTATAGATGACATCAATTTTGATGATTATGACACTGAGCTTCAAAAACAAAAAACACAATAAAAACTGGCAACTTTAAATATTTTACAGTTAGAAGCATTTCATGCCATCACAAATGCTACAGATGATGACATTTTCAAAGACCGGTATTTCTATCTAGACGGACCAGGTGGATCAGGAAAAACTTATCTGTACAATTGTTTGATGAGTTATATTCGATCACAGGGTCAGATAGCTATGCCATTTGCAACAACTGGAATTGCTGCACTTTTGTTAGATGGTGGGAGAACTGTGCATAGTGGATTTAAGCTGCCAGTTCCCATTTTGGAAACATCAGTGTCAGATATTCGACTCAATTCCATACAAGCAAAAAAATTGAAACTAACTAAACTAATTGTCATAGACGAGGCAACAATGATGTCATGTCATGCACTGCAATGTACTGACAGATTCTTAAAAGAAGTGATGGATAATAACTTGCCATTTGGTGGAAAGGTGATGCTGTTAGGAGGCGATTTTAGGCAAACATTACCTGTTGTTCCACACGGAAATAGAACAGAGATCATTGAAACATGTATCAAGACCAGTAAACTGTGGCAAATATTTACACATCTCAAATTAGAATTAAATATGAGATCTGAAGGCCAAAATGAATTCAATGTCTGGCTCATTAAATCGGAGATGGAAAACATCCAGAAATACAGCATTTACCAAATGATACCATTGAAATTCCATCAGAAATGGTTTGCAATGAATCACTCATATCAGCCATATTTCTAAACACTCTTAATACACACAAACAAAGTGATATTAACATCAAAAAATATCGATGCCTTGAATTTAAATATTGAAATTTTAAAATATATCAATGCACCACAAAAGAATTATTACAGTGCAGATTCAATTCTATCAGATGATAAAGACAGTGAATCGAATTTTAGTATCGAATTTATTAATTCGTTAACACCATCTGGAATGCCCCCACATATTTTACAATTGAAAAAAGGTGCAATTGTTATGTTATTGCGAAATATGAATCCAAAAAAAGGACTTTGTAATGGGACCCGATTAATTGTGCATGAGTTAAAAGATCATTTTATACATGCAGAAATTATAACTGGTACCCATAAAGGTGAACGAGTTTTTATACCAAGAATTGATTTAGCTCCAAGTGAGAGTGGTTTGCCCTTTGTCCTTCAACAGAGACAATTTCCAGTTATCATGGCATTTGCTATGACCATCAATAAATCCCAAGGACAAACTTTTAAGTCAGTTGGGATTTTTTTAAAGGAACCAGTTTTTGCACATGGACAACTCTATGTGGATTTTTCAATGTGCACTAATCCAAATGAAATTAAAGTGCATGTTGAAGAAAATGAAACTCAAGGTCATTTATTGGACGATGGATGTGTTTACACCAAAAACATTGTCTACTATGAGGTGTTGGAAAGATAGAGGACAATGGTTTCATTTTAATGCCAACATTTTATGGGACTCAATATGATTGCACAAAAACAATATTTCACGTAAAACATCTAAAGAATGGAAAAAAAACATAGAGAACTGTGGTTTGACTTCCAGTACTAAATTAAAGTACTTTGGGACTCTTTAAATAGGGAACCACTATTTCACTTATGAAAATATATGTGATATTTGCAGAATGGACAAAATGAAAGAAAAAAAAACAACAGTAAAATATACTTAAACAGATTTGAATGGGTTCATAGTTTTATATTTACATGATTGGCCCCACAAAAAAATTCACTGAATTTTTCATAATTTACAAGAGTTAAATGTTATTGTTTGAAGTTACAATTTAAGATGTTAAATAAGTGTTTTTGGAATGTTTAAAAAAGTTTGGTAAATATATATGTGGTATAGTCAAATATGTATTGTTAGTATAAAGTTGAAGTATTTAATAATAATTGGAAATGTATTATTTAAAGGTAAAGTATTGATTCAGGGAGAAATCCGATCGCCAGTTAATGGGGTCAGGAAGGAATTATTTTTTTTCCCTCTTTGATACAATTGGACAAGTTTCAATAGGGTTTTTTTATTGTTTGCCTTCCTCTGGATTCAATGCTAATTTAGTTTAACAAGAGTTTAACAAATATGTTACAAACGATAAAAAGCATGTTATTGTTAAAACAATTTACTTACTCTAAGTTAGTATAGTCGGCAGTTACTTAGTGATAAATATGTATTGAAAAGTGTTAGTATTGTTAACAAAATGTTGAACGAATGTTTCATATACAAGATGCATGTTACAAAGTTTAATGTTTGGGAAATATAAGTTGAAAGTTAAAAAAATAAAACGTTAAACAAAATAATGTGTTTTTATTTTTAGAAAAAAAAAGGGACAAATTTAGGTGAATCATTTTGTGTTGCAAACAAATTTCACAACATTTAAATTTTATTGACCGTCATTTTTTGACGGGCAAGTCGCTAGTATATATATAATATTTATATATATGTATATACACACATACAGGAAGTTATATTTACAGATACACAACATACAAAATACACATATAAAGCATTTTCATAAATAAATACAAGTCATGAGTACTTACATCTATTTACAGTAATACAGAGCATGCAATATATTTACACACAAAGCAAGCTGTATATACACATATTTACAAACACAACATGCAATATATGCAAATATGTTCACACATAAACACAGTATGCAGTATATATACATATAATTACATACATACTCACAGCCTGCAGTATACCCATATATGTAGATACAACATACAAAATATTAATATTTACACACAAACACAGCAATCAGTATATACATATAAATACACACATACACAAAATGCATTTACACACATATTTGCAGACATACACACACATATACACACATACAACATGCAATATATGAATATATATATATATATATATATATATATATACACACACACATAAAACAGAGCATGCAGTATACATATATTGACACACATACACACAGACACACAGCATGCTGTATACACACATGCCATGCAATATATACATACATTTATACAGAAACAATCATACCTAGAGAGAACTGACAAGTAGCTTCACTGTGAGGGTGACTTGGGTTGCTGAGGAGACTAACATAATGTAGTTGTAAATTCTATGGAATAATAAATAAATAAGAGCCTGCCTTCAATACTTACATTTATTGTGACCACCTCCTGGTATCATGTTGCTCCATGCTGCTCCTTTAACTTCTCCCTCACACACAGCTACGCATGTATCTATGAGGTAATGAGTGGACGCTGCAGTCAGACGCCCCAACAGCTTTTAATCAGGCTGCACAGGGAGCTCTGCTGAGCCTCTCTTCCATGTAGCAGAGCCCTATCTAGAGTCTTTGGACGCCGTCCCAGTAACTCAGTGGCTCCACCTTCAGGTACCTGACTGCATGACAGCCGCCGTGTAAATGCATTACACAGACAACGTTTTTTTGTTTTAATGTATGTTTTTGAGGGGAAGGAAAATGAAAGAGGGAAGGGAAAAAGATAACCACTGTCTGTTAGAATTATAGGAATAAAGAATAAAACAAATTATAGAATAAAATATGCTTTTATGGACTCTAATTTGGGAGGGCGGTTGCCCAGTTGCCCCAATGGACCAGCCGCCCCTGATATGTGTGCACAATAGAACATATACTAATTTTACACGTATGATTTGACATTTTCCAGGTGCCTGTGAATTTCAAAGTGACAGAGATTTACCCTGCACTGGCCTAAAGATACAACTTACACGGACAAAAGGTACAGTACTTTTCATTACATTAATGTATTGCATATTTGGAACCTATTACATAATGTGGTTGTGAGATCCTTTCTATTTTATATCAATAACTACAAAATAAGAGGTGAAGAAAATCTTAGAAATCATTAATTTATTTAAAAAATAAATGATAATCTTTTCACATTATTTGCAGATCTCTGTCAATTTCACTGGGACACCCAAGATTGCTACAGTGACTGTTTCTCAACAGACATTTCCCTAACTACCGGGTACATAATATTTCATGTGTAGACACCATTACATAATAAATGCACACATGAGCAATTTTAAAAGCAGAAATGACCATAATATGCCCATCACACGTCTCCTTTACTCCTCCCCTGTCTCCCTGCCCTTACCGTCCTCTGTGTTTCTTACAATCACCCTCCTCTCACTCCCCGGAGTCTCTTACCCACCACCCCTCTCCCTCCACTGGATATCTTCACTCCCCTGCCCTGTGTCTGTGACACCCCGTCTACCTTCCCTGTGCCTATTCCCTCAACCCTTGCACTCCCCTATATATCTTCACACACCCTCTCTCCCTACCCTGTAATTCATTCACCACCACCCTCTACCTCCCATGTGTGTCTTCTAAACCCCTCTCTAACTCCTGTGTCTCTTTGCCCCCTTCTTGCACTCCCATGTAGATTTTCACAACCCATATAATATGTCTCTCTTTCATCTCCGGTCCTCACCCACACCTGTGTCTCTTCCCCCTTCTAACTCCCCCCTACCCTTTGTCTCCCCCCCCCCCCCCGGCAATTGGTCCTCTATAATGCACTCTCTATATTACATTGCACTCTGTATATTAAATGCCCCTCCCACTCAGTCACGCACAGTTAAGTCTTCCTGTGTCATGTACTACACTCTGACACACACAAACTACACTCTCACACACACACACTGCATGTCTATCATGCACTCTGTCTAACATGCACTCTGCCGTATCCCTTTCTATCACACACTGCTTTATCTCTCTCTATCACAGCTTGCAGTCTATGTGCTCCTCACAGTTAATCACCCGGCTCACTTTAACGTACTGGCACTTTGACCATCTCTGTAACTGACAACCTATGTCTTTCCTATCCCCCGTCTACCTTCACTGTATCTTTTCTCACCCCCAGTCCCTCCCCTGTGTCTCTATGCATCACTCCACCCCCTCTATATTACATTGTAAACTGTATACTACACAGCACTAACTATCACACACTGCACTGTCCTGCTCAGACACAAGTACTACTCTTTCACACACGCAATACACTCTCACACACACACTGTACTCTCAAACACAATCACTCTGTCACGCATTCTCTGTGGCATGTAGTCTGCACTATCCCTCTCCATGACGCCCTACTGTCTCTCTCTCTATCACACCTTGCACTCTCTGGCCTACTCAAAGTCACTTACCTTGGTCACTTTAACACACAGCCACCACAGACCCCAAACAGTCATCTTGGGTGCCACTACACCGTCCTTGTTTCCAAGAACAATTCAATACATTTAAATAAAAATACATATGTTTATTAATTTCAAATTCCACAAATATAAAATCATCAATGATTCAATAACATTAAATTGGTTACATATAATCATGTATAGATTACACATCAACCTTACATTTTACATTTCAGATTAAAACGGTTGAAAACATTGAAACCAGGAAGGAAGCCAAAAAATGGATTGACAGAGAAAGAAAACAAAGATGGAGAGCAAACCATTTCGAGGACACCAAGAACAGAGGGCGAGACAAAGAGCATAACAGAATTGCTTGGAAAAGACGCTCTGCATAGACAACATTCGAAAACCAAGCTGAAGAGGTAAGCTACATTAAATAATTTGTTCATATAAAAATGCATCATTTACAACATTGCTACGTTACAAATAAACATTAACATTGATCATTACAGTTTTCAGTGGATGAGAAACCAGAAACCAGCAAACAATATCAACTGTGTCTGGCCAATGAACGACAAAAAAAAGGAGATAGAAACAATCGGAGGAGAATAAGAAAAAAAATACAAGAATACGACAGACAATGAATTTCAAAGGAAAGACTTAGGAAACAAAAACATATTGAACCACAAACATGTGAAGAATATGGTAATGGTAGTAATGTAGTACTTGATTCCAATGTTGATCTGCATTCACATGAAAATCCATTATGCACACATGTTAATGTCCAAAAGTACAATTGTGGAATGTTGAATATGCTTTGTCAATTTTGTGGAGCTTATCATTTTCTAGGTGAAAGACCAAGAGATGGTAAGTTCATTAGTTCTCAAAAGGGTAAAGTACAACTGCCAGAAAGAGGGGAATTCCCAACCTATCTTCATAATATAATGACTGACCCAATTTTCCAAAATTACAGAAATTTTAAGCAAAATACACGATCTCATAATAGTGCCATTTCTTTTGCATCTATGGGTGCTACATTAGCTGAAAATGTTGCTGGACATAGCCTTTACTGCTTTAAAGTTCAAGGACAAATTTACCATTATACTTCCCATTTACACCCTCAGGAAGGAGAGCAAAGAAGATTTGCTCAACTGTATGTACTTAATACAAATGAAGCTGTAGAACAACGAATGCAGCTTGCAGAAAATACTAAATGCTTAGCCACTGTTTTTCATGAGCTTGATAAGATTATGGAAAAAAATCCATACACTCAAGCTTAAAAAAAAATCAGAGGTTGAACAACAAGAATGTATTCATGCAGAACAAAATCAGTTGCCAATACCAAGAGTCAGTATGGTTCTGAGAAGAGATCAGCATACTGATAAAAGAGGTTATAATTTACCAACATCGAATGAGGTTGCAATGGTCTTTCAAAATGATGAGGGAGAGCCACCTTTTCAAAGGGATATTAGAATACAGTATATCCCAGAAATTAGGAGCAACCTTTCATTAACATCAATATATTAAGTATAAGACGTATCCAATTTTAATCCCAATGGGGAGGCAGGTTAGCAACCAAAATCAATACTTCCAAGCTATCCAAACACTAAGCAAAGTGTCAGAAATAATATTTCCATGCTGGAATTTAAAGTGGTTCAAACTGCAGTTAGGAATGAATTTAATACCATGTTAAGTGCAGGTAAACTGACACAACAATAGATTATTGATTCCTACCTACAAGTTGAAGCCAATAATTTAAATTTCATATAATACCAACAACATAAACTCTGTGTTGAACAGTATTGTGGCCTCATGGATTATGTTGCTGATGCGGCTACAAACCAAAATGTAGCAGCTGGACGAGCCATCATTTTATCATCTTCCTTCCAAGGATCTCCTCACAATAAAGATACAATTATGCTATGGCAATTGTGAGAAAATATGGCAAACCCGATTTATTTATTACATTTACATGTAATCCTCAATGGCCTAAAATTGTTGATAATTTCAAAAATGGTCAAAATGCTTCAGATAGACCAGACTTAGTGGCTTGAATATTCAAAATAAAATGATCAGCCCTTATACATGATATAAGCATCAGTAACTTATTTTGGAAGTGTTTGGCTTATGTTTATACCATTGAATTTCAGAAAAGAGGATTTCCACAGGCACATATTCTCATAATACTCGACGGAAATTATAAATACTGCAGACAAAGTGGATTCAGTAATTACTGCTGAACTACCAAATCCACAAAAACATGCCGCACTATGTGAAATTGTAACACATCGTATGATCCATGGCCCATGTGGACAGCTAAATCCACAATCACCATGTAGGAAAAATAACGAATGCACCAAAGATTTCCCTAAAGATTTCAGAGATCAAACTTTTGCAAATTGTGATGGGTATCCTTTATATAGACAAGAAAAGGGCCAAAGGCCATAATTTAAGGAAAAGAAGTAGATAACACGTATGTGGTGCCATATAATCCACATCTCTTACTGAAGTATAATGCACACATTAATGTGGAAGCTTGCACTTCCATAAAATCAATTAAATATGTGTACAAATATATTCATAAAGGATATGATGCCGCAGCTGTCATCATAAAAAGTGGCCCAAATAAACAAGAAAAGGAGTTAGTACATGATGAACTGGCATCTCATGTAGATGCACGCTATGTCAGTGCGCCAGAAGCAATGTGGTAGCTTCTAAAATTTGAAATGCATGATTGATCACATGCTGTATATCGATTAGCTGTACATTTTCCACAAAGACAATTAGTTTATTTTCATAATGGCAATGAAGAAAATGCTCTTGCACAAAGTGAACATCGACAAACCACACTTACTGCTTGGTATTATCCTAAATTCAAAAGAAAATAAGGCAAGGGAATACTTATACAATGAGATTCCCTATCATTATGTTTTTGTGAATGGCAAATGTAAACGTAAACAAAAGGGTGGTAATAAAATTATTACCAGAATGTATACAGTACGCCCAAGAGACATTGAATGTTTCTGCTTACCTTTACTACTAAGTGTTCCGGGTGCACAAAGTTTTCAAGGCTTGAGAACTGTCAATGACACATTTATGACACCTTTCAAATAGCTTTCAATAGAAACTTTATTGCTGACACACAATGGGAGAGATGTCTCGAAGAAGCGGCTGTAGCTAAAATGCCACGCCAGATGAGGGAACAGTTTGCATACATCTGCATATTTTGGAATGTTCCAAATGCACTGGCTTTGTGGGAAAACTTTAAACACATATGTTTGAAGATTTCTTGCAAAGGTACAACAACTCCATAGCTGAATTAAAAGCATTAATGGAAATTCAAGAAGTGTTTCTATGTCATGGATTAAGTTGTGCAACTTTTAATCTCCAAGATCCATTCATTATAGATGTTATAAACTTGGACGACTATGACGCTGATGTTGAGAAACAAAAAACTGAAGAAAAAATTAGCACCTTAAATGATTTGCAATTGAATGCTTTCAATGCAATACAACAAGCAATAGATGATGACTTGCTCAAAGAGCGTTATTTCTGTCTGGATGGACCTTGTGGATCAGGAAAAACTTATCTCTATAATTTGTTGATGAGTTCAATTAGAGCTAAAGGTGAAATTGCACTTCCCTTCGCAACCACTGGAATTGCAGCACTACTGTTAGAAGGTGGCAGAACAGTACATAGTGGATTTAAGCTTCCAGTTCCAATATTTGAAACATCAGTGTCCGTTATTAGAATGAAATCACCCAAGCCACTAAGTTTAAAAAATCAAAATGAATTATCATAGATGAGGCCAATATGGTGTTGTGTCATGCTCTACAATGTATTGATCGTTTACTACGTGAAGTCATGAGTAATGATTTGTCTTTTGGTGGCAAAGTGATGCAACTAGGAGGTGATTTCAGACAAACATTACCTGTCGTGGTACGTCGCAATCGTACAGAAATTGTGGAAATATATATAAAGTCAAGTCCCCTATCTAAAGAATATACACACCTTAGATTAGTCTGAAGTCCAAAATTATTTCAATGATTGGCTAATTAAAATTGGTGAAGGCAAAACAGACATATTACCAATTTACCTGATGATACTGTGGAGATACCAGCAGAAATGATTTGAAAAGATTCACTCATATCAGCAATATTCCCAAATGGAATTACCCCAGAACACTCATCAGAGCTTGCACATAAATTAATCTTAACCTCAAAGAATAAAGATGCTTTGGATCTCAATAATGACATTTTGAAATTCATTGATGCACCACAAAAAAAAATCACAGAGCTGATTCAGTGCTAATTGATGACTACTGAATGAATCAATACATTAACTCCCTCTGGAATGCCACTGCATGTTTTGAAGCTTAAAAAAAGAGCCATTGTGAAGTTACTGAGAAAAATGGATCCCAAAAAAGGACTTTGTAATGGGACCAGATTCATTGTTCAGGATTTAAGAGAACATTACATCCATGCAGAAATTCTGAATGGGACCCATAAAGGTGAAGCAGTTTTCATACCAATAATTAATTTGGCTCCAAGTGAGACTAGCTTGCCTTTTATACTTCAAATTAGACAATTTCCCATTATCATAGCATTTGCTATGACAACTAATAAATTCCAAGGATAAACATTTAAATCTGTTGGCCTCTTTTTAGAAGAACCTGTATTTGCCCATGGCCAACTGTATGTGGCATTTTCAAGATGCAAAAAACAAGAAGAAATTAAAGTTTACATTAAAAAAAAACGAAAGTCAGGGTAAATTATCAGTTGATGGACGAGTATTTACTAAAAATATTATCTACTATGAGGTGTTGTAAATTCTAACTAAAAAAGGACAACAACAAACCAACAGTAAAGATTAAAAAAGTAAATAATAGTGGTCATATCTCAAGGACTAACTTAAAAGACTCTTGCGCTCTTTTCAGATGGCCACTATTTCACATAGACAACTCTATGTACCAGTCTCGAGAACTGCAAAAAAACATACAGAACAGTGGTTCTACTTCGAGGACGAACTTTTATGTCACTTGGACTCTTTGCAGAGGACCACTCTTTCACATAGAAAGCTGTATGTGCCATTCTGAAGAACTAAAAAAAAAAAAAAAAGTTGTTACATCACATAGAAAAAATTATTTGTCTGCTGGACTCTTTTTAGGGGACCACTATTTCCAAAAATATAAAATAAACAATAGTGATGTCGCGAACCTAAAATTTTCGGTTCGCGAACCGCGAACGCGAAACGCCGCAAATGTTCGCGAACCGGCGAACATCGGCGAACCGTCATAGACTTCAATGGGCAGGCGAATTTTAAAACCCACAGGGACTCTTTCTGCCCACAATAGTGATGGGAAAGTTTTTTCAAGGGGTCTAACAAACTGGACTGTGGCATGCCGGAGGGGGATCCATGGCAAAACTCCCACGGAAAATTACATAGTTGATACAGAGTCTGGTTTTAAGTCATAAAGGGCACAAATTACCTAACATTCCTAAATTGTTTGGAATAACGTGCTTTAAAACATCAGGTATGATGTTGTATCGATCAGGTAGTGTAAGGGTTAGGCCCGCTTCACAGTGACAGACCAAACTCCCCGTTTAACGCACCGCAAACAACCACAAACAGTCCATTTGCACAACCGCAAACTCTCCATTTGCACAAGGTTGCATACCAAGCTAGCCATGTCCCGTTCCTTGTCCTCACTGATGTCATTGACGGTCTCTTCCTCCACCCAGCCACCAAGGGTCCCCGAAAGGTGACAACAAGCCCCCTGGGACGCCTGCTGTGTTTGGTCTTCCACCTCCTCAAAGCCACCTTCCTCCTCTGACTCCTCTTCTTCAGACTCCTCTGCATTATTATAAGGTGTGTTAAGTAGTACTACTCTTATCAGTTTAAAACCTGTTACATTACCTATCAGGGGGCGTGTATAAGGCCTAGATTTTTAGAACCAGAAGATGGAAAAAGATGCTTTGTTGGTCGTATCACTTCAATTTTGGGGCACGGCACGTGCAGTCAAAGGTGCCACCAGATAGGAGTGACGTGTTTGTAAGTACTACTCTTAGCAGTTTAATACTTGTTACGTTACCTATCAGGGGGCGTGTATAAGGCCTGGATTTTTAGAACCAGGAGATGGAAAAAGATGCTTTGTTGGTCGTATCGCTTCAATTTTGGGGCACGGCACGTGCAGTCAAAGGTGCCACCAGATAGGAGTGACGTGTTTGTAAGTACTACTCTTATCAGTTTAATACTTGTTACGTTACCTATCAGGGGGCGTGTATCAGGCCTGAATTTTTAGAAGTGTAAGATGGAAAAAGATGCTTTGTTGGTCGTATCACTTCAATTTTGGGGCACGGCACGTGCAGTCAAAGGTGCCACCAGATAGGAGTGACGTGTTTGTAAGTACTATTCTTATCAGTTTAATACTTGTTACGTTACCTATCAGGGGGCGTGTATAAGGCCTGGATTTTTAGAACCGGGAGATGGAAAAAGATGCTTTGTTGGTCGTATCACTTCAATTTTGGGGCACGGCACGTGCAGTCAAAGGTGCCACCAGATAGGAGTGACGTGTTTGTAAGTACTACTCTTATCAGTTTAATACTTGTTACGTTACCTATCAGGGGGCGTGTATAAGGCCTGGATTTTTAGAACCAGGAGATGGAAAAAGATGCTTTGTTGGTCGTATCGCTTCAATTTTGGGGCACGGCACGTGCAGTCAAAGGTGCCACCAGATAGGAGTGACGTGTTTGTAAGTACTACTCTTATCAGTTTAATACTTGTTACCTTACCTATCAGGGGGCGTGTATCAGGCCTGAATTTTTAGAAGTGTGAGATGGAAAAAGATGCTTTGTTGGTCGTATCACTTCAATTTTGGGGCACGGCACGTGCAGTCAAAGGTGCCACCAGATAGGAGTGACGTGTTTGTAAGTACTATTCTTATCAGTTTAATACTTGTTACGTTACCTATCAGGGGGCGTGTATAAGGCCTGGATTTTTAGAACCGGGAGATGGAAAAAGATGCTTTGTTGGTCGTATCACTTCAATTTTGGGGCACGGCACGTGCAGTCAAAGGTGCCACCAGATAGGAGTGACGTGTTTGTAAGTACTACTCTTATCAGTTTAATACTTGTTACGTTACCTATCAGGGGGCGTGTATAAGGCCTGGATTTTTAGAACCGGGAGATGGAAAAAAATGCTTTGTTGATCGTATCACTTCAATTTTGGGGCACGGCACGTGCAAGCAAAGATGCCACCAGATAGGAGTGACGTGTTTGTAAGTACTACTCTTATCAGTTTAATACTTGTTACGTTATCTATCAGGGGGCGTGTATAAGGCCTGGATTTTTAGAACCGGGAGATGGAAAAAGATGCTTTGTTGGTCGTATCACTTCAATTTTGGGGCACGGCACGTGCAGTCAAAGGTGCCACCAGATAGGAGTGACGTGTTTGTAAGTACTACTCTTATCAGTTTAATACTTGTTACGTTACCTATCAGGGGGCGTGTATAAGGCCTGGATTTTTAGAACCAGGAGATGGAAAAAGATGCTTTGTTGGTCGTATCGCTTCAATTTTGGGGCACGGCACGTGCAGTCAAAGGTGCCACCAGATAGGAGTGACGTGTTTGTAAGTACTACTCCTATCAGTTTAATACTTGTTACGTTACCTATCAGGGGGCGTGTATAAGGCCTGGATTTTTAGAAGTGTGAGATGGAAAAAGATGCTTTGTTGGTCGTATCACTTCATTTTTGGGGCACTTTGTGACATTAGCTTCTTACGCTCAAACATGTCCTTTACAGGCACCTGACTATGGGCAGATGAGCAGGAACTGCTCAAGGCGAGAGACGGAGTGGCGGATGGTTGAGAGAGGGCAAGGAGGACAGCAGTGGTTGATGTGGCTTATGATGCTGCACCAGGAGGAGGATGGCGGCTTTGAGTTTGTGTGCTGCTTGTACTCATGTGTTGGTCTGGAGTCACCCAAACATTAGCTCTCAACCTGTAGAGGATAAGGGAACCAGGCTACTCTAGACCGCATTCATCATTACAGGTTTTGACAGATCGGTACTATGCGTCCAAGCTACTGTGACAACAGATATGAGTGGCACTGTGCACTTGCAGAAGTTGGATAGAGTAGACGCTGTAGATCTGACACACACACTTGCAGACAACTAACTGCTATGCAATCTTTTACAGTAGAAAAAATGTTTTTGGTTTTAAATATACACTACTGTTACACCAGATATGAGTGGTGTGTTAAGTAGTACTACTCCTATCAGTTTAATCCCTGTTATGTGCCTTTTTTTTGGGTTTGGTTGTTGAAGCCACAGTGCAGCACCAGAGGCCAGAAAAATTAGGCATGTACACATGCCTGAAAAATTAGGTATTGTTGATCTTGCAGCGAGCAGAGAAGAAGGTAGGCCTGATTCAACACCCCATCCCTGCATATCCACACTCAGAGATTGAGGGGGCGACCCTTACAATGCCACGGGCTGGAGATATAAAGGGGGGCCATCCCAAATTAGCACACAAGCGGGGACAAAGGTAGTGAAGGGGACATAGAGGCCCATGGACTGACGGTCGCCATCTTGGCAGGAAAAGGGCCCAGCAATTAAGCCAAACTGACCCAGCACAGGCAGCTACTTGAGTCAAACGCTGTACAATTACACCTTAATAAAGCTGAAACATGCAGCAGCAGGGATTCTAAACGGCCACACAGGGACAAGGAGGCTAACAGCCCCCACAGTCTCTGCACCACTCTTTTTAACAGATAACCCAAGGGGCTAATCAGGGACCTTGCCCACAAAAAAAAAGCAGAATTTTATTGGAGGAATTATTAGTGTCTTTACCCCCCAAGAGAGGACATAATATACGGTATCTTTAGACTACCTGATGGCCAAACCTCCTTTAGCCCCAATGCTATCCAAGAAACATTTCAAAACTTCGATCAGACCATATATTCATTCCAATCCCGCTGCAGCGGATCTGACATAGAGTCCTTCCTACTACAGCAAGAAGTCCACAAAATACCTGTACCTCAATTGGACAGCTTGAACCTAGACATATCCCAAGAGGAAGTTAAATCTACAATCCAAGATCTCAAATTTGGCAAGTCCCCAGGGCCAGACGGTTTTACTCATCTGTACTATAAGAAATTTGAGCCCTTGCTTACCCCCGCACCTAACATCTTTGTTTAACGCTATACTAAATGGAGAACCTATGCCCCCTTAATTGAATCAGGCCGACCTCATAGTCTTTCCAAAAGAGGGTAGGGACCCGAATCTCAAACTGTATTACAAGGCAGCGCAGCTGGCTTTCATTCCTCTGTCGCATTCTCCAAAACACATCAGCCGCTCTGGGTATTTATGGAAAATGTAAGCATGTCACCTTATACATGGGATACAGTAATATGGATTCCAGGCCTTTATACTTTTTTGAGAAACTTGAAAAACCCATTGATTAAGCACTCATTAAAAATATGGACGGAGATGAACTGGACACAAAAACTGGACACTCGGGTATCAGATCTTACCCCTATCGTACCCAATCCCCACTTTAAGATACATCTTCCAGAAAGCTCTCTCAGTTGGTGGAAGTCTCAGAACCTACTAAGGGTTGGTCCATGGTGGCATGATGACAAAATAATGACCTTTGAGTGGGTGAGAGATAGATACAATTTACCCCTGGCTGAACACTATAATTTTTGCAGGATACATCATTTTATATATACGATAAGTGGTAGGGGAACCCCCCAAAGAAACACCTGGCTACTCAAAAAATGTAGGGTTTCCCCCTTTCAGCCTGGTATTATTAGCCTCATGTATGAACTACTTAATGAAAACTCATGGGCAAACAAACCAGACTATACCAAAGCCTGGGAGAGGGATTTGGGCACCGAGTTGGCAGATAGCACATGGGATAAAAGTTGGCAAGTCTTAAGTAGGGGATCTTTAAATTATAGTCTGCTTGAGACTTCAATAAAGGTCCTACACAGGACATATATTACGCCTTTTAAGCTAATAAATGGGATCCAAAACGGAGCAGCTCATGTTTTAGGAACAGTGGTAATGAGGCTACATTTATTCATTTCTGGTGGGAGTGCTCGGCAGTCATAAGACTATGGGAAGAAACATGCTTACTAGCTTCTAAAATGTTTAAGATTGACCTAATAAAATATTTTTTGAAAGAAAAAATACACATAGCTAGTAGTTGGAAAACCCCAAATTAAAACTTTCAGGAATTAATAAAAAAAATCAACTATTTACTGCTCAACGAGAGATTTAACCATGTAGTCTTGGATAGAATCACCCAGTTCCAGACAATTTGGGATCCCTGGATAACATCCCCATTTAGTGCCCCCCTAATATAATAAAACATTTGTTAATGGTTGAAGCGACTCGGGGGAAGGACCGGAGTGGGGGAGCCCTGGAGGAGACCCTTCAAAAGCAACCGGCGGCAAAATCATCCGAGGAAAGGAGAGGTCGCCTACTGAAGCCTGCCCTAGGTTAACCCAAGGGCGATTGAGCAGGTTAGATATTGTAAATAATAGACTACTGCTGGAGTGATGATAGATAATAGGACTTTACTATTGTCTGTTTTAACATGTCTTAGGTTTCTCTTAAAAATTGCAATCACAGTAAAAAAAAAGAAAATGTATTAACCAAAAAAGTAAAAAAAAGAAGGCCTAGCCACCTAATTTTAACAAAATGTCTTCATTGTAAATATGTATTTTTGCACAACTGTTGTGTTATGCAAGACTGTTCAATATGCTTTCTTTTCCATTACATGACGTACGCCTTCTGGCATAAAAATTGAAATTCAAAAATTAGATATTGTTGCAACCGCTGCTGTTGCAGCGGCCAGAAAAATTGACCTTTGTTCCCCAGGCAGAAAGTGCCATAAAACATTGCCTCTTCTTGAACCCTAGTTGGTGG
This sequence comes from Discoglossus pictus, assembly GCA_027410445.1. Lineage (NCBI taxonomy): Eukaryota > Metazoa > Chordata > Amphibia > Anura > Alytidae > Discoglossus > Discoglossus pictus. The sequence goes on along the minus strand of CM050164.1, from coordinate 332,396,936 downwards.
CGGATAATTCACGCAAGTCATCCGGCATTCACAGATAACAGACAGCAGCGTGTGGACCATTTATAGCCGAAGGCAGCTCATCTCATCAGGCCTTTTTCAGTCGAATGTATCGCCCAGTGTCAGTCCCTTCGGGATCCATCCCTCATTCATCTTTATAAAGGTGAGGCAATCTAGACTTTTTTGCCCTAGGCGACTTCTCTTCTCGGTGACAAAACCTCCTGCTGCACTGAAGGTCCTTTCTGACAGGACACTTGAAGCGGGGCAGGCCAGAAGTTCAATTGGAAATTGGGATAGCTCAGGCCACAGGTCTAGCCTGCATACCCAGTAGTCAAGGGGTTCATCGCTCCTCAGAGTGTCGATATCTGCAGTTAAGGCGAGGTAGTCTGCTACCTGTCGGTCAAGTCGTTCTCTGAGGGTGGATCCCGAAGGGCTGATGCGATGCGTAGGACTGAAAAAGGTCTGCATGTCCTCCATCAACAACACGTCTTTTAAACGTCCTGTCCTTGCCGGCGTGGTCGTGGGAGGTGGATTACTTTCACCTCTTCCCCTGTTATATTGCCCTTGTGCTGTGACATAACCCTTATATGCTGTGTAAAGCATACTTGTTAATTTGTTTTGGACCTGCTGCATCCTTTCTGACTTGCGGTAATTTGGTAACAAATCAGGCACTTTCTGCTAATACCGGGGGTCTAGTAGCGTGCACACCCAGTACAGGTTGTTCCCCTTCAGCCTTTTTATACGAGGGTCCTGCGACAGGCACGACAGCATGAAAGACCCCATTTGCACAAGGTTGGATGCCGAGCTAGTCATGTCCCGTTCCTCGGCCTCAGTGATCTCGCTGAAGATATGTTCTTCTCCCCAGCCACGTACAACACCACGGGTACCAGATAGGTGACAACGAGCACCCTGGGATGCCTGTTGTGATTGGTCTTCCTCCTCCCCCTCAAAGCCACATTCCTCCTCTGACTCCTCTTCCTCACAATCCTCTTCCAGCGTTGCCGCAGGTCCAGCAAGCAATACTGATAAGGCTGTTTCTGGTGGTGATGGTGACCACAACTCTTCCTCTTCCTCGTCACGCTCATCTACGGCCTGATCCAGCACTCTTCGCAGGGCACGCTCCAGGAATAAAACAAATGGTATGATGTCGCTGATGGTGCCTTCGGTGCGACTGACAAGGTTTTTCACCTCCTCAAAAGGACGCATTAGCCTACAGGCATTGCTCATGAGCGTCCAGTAACGTGGCAAAAAAATCCCCAGCTCCGCAGAGGCTGTACTAGCACCCCGGTCATACAAATACTCGTTAATGGCTTTTTCTTGTTGGAGCAGGCGGTCGAACATTAGGAGTGTTGAATTCCAATGGGTGGGGCTGTCACAAATCAAGCGCCTCACTGGCATGTTGTTTCGCCGCTGGATATCTGAAAAGTGCACCATGGCCGTGTAGGAACGCCTGAGATGGCCACACACCTTTATGGCCTGCTTCAGGACGTCCTGTAAGCCTGGATACTTATGGACAAAGCGTTGTACGATCAGATTACACACATGTGCCATGCGCGGCACATGCGTCAACTTGCCCAAATTCAATGCCGCAACAAATTTCTTCCGTTGTCGCAAACCACTTTGCCAATCTCTAGTTGGTGCGGAGTCAGCCATTGATCCACCTGTGCGTTCAGGGCAGACAGGAGTGTTGGCCCGGTGTGACTCTCTGCTTTGAGGCAAGTCAACCCCAAGACGGCATGACACTGCCGTATCCGGGATGTGGAATAGTATCTGGGGAGCTGGGGGGGTGCCGTTGATGTGGAGCAAGACGCAGCAGCAGAAGTGGACTCAGCTGAGGAGGTTATGGAAGAGGATGGAGTAGGAGGAGTAGAGGAGGTGGCAGCAGGCCTGCCTGCAATTCGTGGCGGTGTCACCAACTCCTCTGCAGAGCCACGCATTCCATGCTTGGCAGGCGTCAGCAGGTTTCCCCAATGCGCAGTGTAGGTGATATACCTGCCCTGACCATGCTTTGCAGACCAGGTATCAGTGGTCAGATGGACCCTTGCCCCAACACTGTGTGCCAGAGATGCCATTACTTCCTTTTGCACAATTGAGTACAGGTTGGGGATTGCTTTTTGGGCAAAGAAATTTCGGCCGGGTACCTTCCACTGCGGTATCCCAATTGCTAAAAACTTTTTGAACGCCTCAGACTCCACCAGCTTGTATGGTAAAAGCTGGCGGGCCAAGAGTTCAGACAAGCCAGCTGTCAGACGCCGGGCAAGGGGGTGACTTTGTGGCATTGGCTTCTTACGCTCAAACATGCCCTTGACAGACACCTGACTGTGGGGAGATGAGCAGGAACAGCAAGAGGCGAGAGACGGAGTGGTGGAGAGTTGAGAGGGGGCAAGGAGGACAGCAGTGGTTGATGTGGATGAAGATGCTGGACCAGGAGGAGGATGGCGGCTTTGAGTTTGTGTGCTGCTTGTACTCATGTGTTGATCCCATTGGTGTTTGTGCTGTGACATCATGTGCCTTCGCAAAGCAGTTGTACCTAGGTGGGTGTTGGACTTCCCACGACTCAGTTTCTTTTGGCACAGGTTGCAAATGGCATCGCTGTTGTCAGAGGCAGACACACAAAAAAAATGCCATACTGCTGAGCTCGGCGGTGACGGCATTCTGGTGGTGGCAACAGCATGCGTTGATTGGCTTGCTGTCTGGCTGACCCCGGGTGCTGATGCATGCTTTCTGACTGTGCCACTAGCTCGTTGTGATGACCTCCCTATACTTCCAACTCGTCTCCTCCTCCTCTCTGTCTCCCCATCTGAACTTTCCCCCTGTTCTTCTTCTCTTCTAGCAGGCACCCACGTGACATCCACGGACGCATCGTCATCATCATCACCCGCCTCACTTGTATATGACAACTGAACAAAGGAAGCAGCAGCGGGTACATCATCATCATCATCATCACTCGTACGTACATGTGTGTAATGCTGCCTGACTGAGACATATCCCTGTTATCTACATTCTCTGGCAATAATGGTTGCGCATCACTCATTTCTTCAAACTAATGTGTAAATAACTCTTCTGACTGATCAATTGAATTGGCTGTGGTACTAGTGTTGGTGGTGGCGGCAGGCGGGTGAGTGGTAACTTGAGAGGTGCCCGAAGCTAAGCTGGAGGAGGATGGTGCGTCAGTGTTCCAAGCGGAATCTGTAGAAGATTGGGTGTCCTGTGTTAGCCAGTCAACTACGGCCTCTGAACTTTTCAAGTTCAGGGTAACTGGCCTCTGACAACTGGGCATTATTGTAGGGCCAAAGGGAATCACAGCACCACGACCACGACGGCCTCTGCGGGGTGTCCTGCCTCTGCCTGTCATTTTTTTTTTAAATGTGGACTGTTGGTACCCAAACTAGACTGGATTGGTTGAACTTGGCACAGTGTATTTTGACATTATGAGAAACATGATCTGTAAACTAAATAAAAATCATTTTAGGAGGTTAAGAGAAAAAGAAACCGAATGGGGGGATACCGAGCAGAGCACACCATCTACAGCCCACTGGGAGACAAACTCATCCATTCCCCCAGTGGACAAAGCCAGGTGGTACTCTGCCCGGATACGGGAGCGCACCAGCACCCGGAACATGGCCTCAGGTGGCAAGGGAACCCCCCCTACCAAACACTGCTTCCTGGACTTATATATAGCCAATTTGGCTAATGCCAGGAGCAGGTTGACGAGGAGGTCCCTGGCCTTATTGCCCCGGGACACTGGGCGCCCAAAAATAAAAATGTGAGGGGAGAAATGCAGCCAGAACTGCAGGAGGAGGCTCCTCAAGAGTGACAAGAGGGGCTGCAGTCTGGCGCAACTAAAATAAATATGATACACGGACTCTCCCTTGCCACAGAATGGACAAGTGGAGGGAAAGTCAGTGAATTTAGCTAAGTACTCTCCCGTGCTCAGTGCACCATGGAGCACTCTCCAACTCAAGTCCCCGGTGTGTTGTGGAACTAAATCAGAATAAGGTTCCCTCCACCGGGGCCTCTTGCCCTCGTCAGCTGGTAGGACCCGCCTCCAGATGGTATCGGGACGGGTCACGAGGGCAAGGAAGTGCACTGTATGGAGCACGAGAGAATATAAGCTCTTCCTCGGCATGCCGCGAAAGCATGCCGAGGGTATGTCCCTCAACTTCGAGAGGTTGGGGACAGGAGGAGCCTGAGGGGAAACACGGGGCTTGTGTCCAATGCAAACAGCCGGAGCAGGGGTGTTGAAAGGTGCATGTGGCACTCCGGCCTGCAAAGCCCCGCGAAGGAAGGTGAGCGAGTCCGGGGAGATGGCATCCCTAATCTCCTGGAGCAAGCGCCCTGAGACTTTGGGCATCACATATCCCAAACGGAGCGCAAGCTCCTGGGGTGACACCCAATCAGAACGCCCGTATTCCAAGAGATCCCCAACTCGGGTCATCCGTGCATGACTAAGGCGGCGGATGATACTGGGGGACTGTAACATTGGAGCCCCACTGCTGGATTAAATAGCAGGGGCTCCGTGAATATTTCATCCCCCAAAGGCATGCCCTGCCTGGTCACGGAGACCATGCTCCAGGCCTTGAGGGTTTCCTGGTAGTTTGCCGGCAACAAAGAGAGGTCTCTCCCAAACCCCTCGGGCCTGATCAGAAATAATTGCCGGTCATACCCCAGGTTGCGCAACTGGCGATAAAAGCTGGATGCCAGTGCGCACCACTGCGGAGAGGGATCTGCATATAGGTATCTCTGCAGTTACTGAAGGCGGAAGGTGGACAATTGGGAGCACACACAAACTACTCCCTGTCCACCCTCTACCAAAGTCAGACTTGCCACCCCTGCAGAGACCCAATGCCTTCCCATCCAGAGGAAATCTAACAAATTCCTCTGGATATTGGTGACAAACTCGGGGGTCAGACTCAGACAAATCAGCAGGTGCCAGATCTGAGAAGCCACCAGCTGATTCACCACTAGAGTCCGCCCCCTAAGGGAAAGCATTTTTGCTAGACCCCTCCATCGTCCCAGACGAGAGAGGACACTGCCCTCTAACTCCCTCCAGTTGTCTGGGACGAAAGCGTCCTCAGGGGACAGGTAGACCCCCAGATATTTAATGACATCTGCCTCCCACGTGATGTCACGAAACATGGGAGGCAAAGAGTCTACCTGTAAATTACCCTCTAAAAGGCCTGTGCATTTGGACCAGTTGATCTGAGCGGAGGAGGCACCTGAATATACCTCCTGGCACTGTTTTGCCAGCTCAAGATCAACTGGATCCTGGGCCACGAGGAGCACATCGTCAGCATAAGCTGAAAGGACAATCCGCATGTCTGGATCTTTTAGCACCAGCCCTGTGAGCCTTTTCCTCAGTAGGCAGAGGAAAGGCTCGATGGCCAGTGCATATAACAGTCCAGACAAGGGACATCCTTGACGCACCCCTCGTCCAAATACCAAAGGTGCTGTTAGGGACCAATTGATTTTAAGTAAACACTCTGCAGAGGCGTACAGCGTTCTTATAAAGCCCACAAACTGTGGGCCAAAGCCGTACGCTTGCAGAGTGGCTATGAGGTAACCATGGTCCACCCTGTCATACGCCTTCTCTTGATCTAAAGAGAGAAAGGCGAGTGACAGACCAGTCCTGCGAGAATAATGCAATAGATCCCGGACCAGAAAGATACTATCAAAGATAGTCCGGCCCGGGATCGCATAGGACTGGTCAGGGTGAACCAATTCTGCCAGCACAGACCCAAGTCTTTAGCTAAATCTTGTAGTCTGTGCTGAGCAGAGAGACCGGTCGCCAGTTCTTAATAAGCTGGAGATCCCCCTTTTTGGGCAGCAGGGCAAGTACTGCCCTGCGACAAGATAGGGGCATCTCCCCGGTCTCCAGGGCTTCCCCAAGGACCAGATGGAAATCAGGTCCCAGAGTCTCTAAAAAAAAATGGAAAAACTCTACAGTCAGTCCGTCTAGTCCTGGAGACTTCTCACAGGACATGGCACGGAGGGCTTCAGAGAGCTCTTGAAAAGATAGTGGTATATCAAGCCGCTCTCTTACACCCTCACTGACTGTGGGAAGCCCCTCCCATAGCACCCTGCAGGCGTCTGGAGAAATGGGATCCGGAGAGTAAAGATCTTTATAGAAGTTCCGGGCTCTATCCCGGATACTCTCCGGATCTGTAAGGGGGGCACCGTCTTCATCTAGAAGACAGGTGATGTGCCTACTGTTACCCCCCTTTTTCTCCAGTGAGTAGAAGAGGCGCGAGCCGCGGTCTAGATCTTGGAGAAAACCTAAGCGGCTGCGCACGTATGCCCCCTTGGCCTGGTGTCGTTCCAGGTCACAGAGGACACCCTTCCTCTTTACATACTCGCTCAGCAGGGATTAGTCCCTACAAGTGAACAGCCTCTGCTCCAGATGGAGTACCTCCCCCCGGAGTGACTCCAACTCAGCTTCGCGCTGCCCACTCGCACCCTTGGTATATTCCTTACACAGAAGTCGCAAATGAACCTTGCCCACGTCCCACCACAGTTTTAACGTGGCAAAGTCCCCCTTGCAACCCCTCCAGTCCGTCCAAAACTCCCGGATCAATGTCACGAGCCCCTGGTCCTTCAACAAAGCATTGTTGAAGTGCCAATAGGCGGCTCGTGGCGCTGTTGGAGTTAGCGCCACCGCCACAGACACACAGTTGTGGTCTGTGAACGGAGCCAGCCTAATGGCTCAAGAACCGACTCGTGACATATAGTGACTAGATATATATAGTCTGTCGATCCGGGAGTGGGACACCAGACCGGCTCTCACCCTAACGTAGGTGAAACCGTCTGATGCCCCTGGGTTCTGCTCTCGCCAGATGTCCTCCAGGGAGAAGCGGGCGATGATCTCCCGCAGGGCTGACGCAGAAGGCGGGTACGGCTCTGGACTATTCCGGTCCAGAGCGTCGAGGGTGCAGTTGAAATCACCCCCGAGTACCAAACACTCATCTGCGTCAACCGTCTCCAAAAACTGGGACAGTCTGGCGAGGAACCTCACTCTCTCGGGCACTCCAGCAGGGGAATATATATTAACTAGGTTAATGATGCTACCCTGCTCTCGGACCCGGAGGTGGATTAGACGGCCTGGGATAACAGCTTTCACAAGCAGCAGCTCTGGCTGAAAAGACTCTGAGAACAGGGTCACCACTCCACATGACGCCGATGTGAAGTGGCTGAAGAAGACCCTGCCTCTCCACTACAGTTGCCACGAGGCCTCAGCCTCTGGAGTGGTGTGAGTTTCCTGCAGGAAGCTCACAGAGTACCCTCCCTGATATAAATAGGAGAGTACCTGGAACCTGCGGAAACTGTCTTGACAGCCATTGGTATTTAGCGTGCTGATGTGCAAAGCCATTACTGCGTGTCAGGAATTGTGCGTTCCTCAGACCCTTGAGACTGCTGATAGGACACGCACATTTTATAGAATTTCCGGACGCGGAGATGCTCCGCAGTCCCAGAATTCTTGGCCCTAGTGCTGACCACTAGATATTGCTGGAGAGAGTGGAGAATAAACGACATATTCTTCCACCTCTCCAAGACCAGCCGCACCTTCCTTTTCTTTTGTCCATGAAGGGTGCTCTCAAGGAATAGATCTATTTCCTTGACAGGGATAACCCACCCAGAATCTGATGTTCCTTCTAGTGGGTCACCCCTGGGCTCCTCTTGGCTGAGGGCTTTTACTCCATCCTCCCCGGCTGGAGTCAGTTTCCTCAGCTTTATTCTCAAGGACCCCCTCTTAGATGATACAGAAGGAGTCCCTTTAGCACCCTTCAAGTTAAATAATGGACCCTTGGATTGCTGCTGCACCCCTGTAGCTTCAGGAGTGCATTCAGGGGTAGCTGGCTGGACAGCAGTGGCTGGCATGGCTTCCTTAATGGAAGCCTTGGAGGCTTTATATGCCTCCTCTGCCATTTCCACCGCTGTTTGCTCAGCTTGGATGGCACCGATGTTAGGGTCAGTGGACGGCTGAGGAGGGTAGACAGGCTCTCCCATGATGTTAACAGGAAAACCTGTTTTATCACCCTCCCCCATTTCCACTTCCCCTTGTGCCACATCCCCCCTGACAGACAAATCCATGGGGTCCTGAATGGGGGTCATGCCTATATTCCCCCTCTCCAGTAGTGACTCGGCCTGGGGCTCTAACAAAGCCTGAGGTACGTCACTAGAGAGTGACACTGGAGGAGGAGACTGACTGGTGCCCTTGAAGCTCAGCACCTCAGGGACACTGACTACCCATTCAGCAGGGGCTTTGTTGGGACCCCCCTCAAAGGCCAAAGGCAGAACCTGATCTTTCTTGTCTACCCCTGCCTCACTTGGGAGACCCTCTTGCCCCTGCTTTTCCTCCAGACCCTTTTCCACATTAACCCCTATAGGGTCTGGAGAGAGAGATGTGTGGTCTGGCACCGGCTGGCTGAGCTTAATAACTGGGCCAGACAATGTCACTGGATGAGGAGGAGATGTTTTGTTCCTCTTCTTGCTTTTAGAGGGAGGTGCTCCACTATAGAGCACTTCCCACTTATCAGCAACCTCCCTGTTGGTTTTATGCTTCCTCTTCCTGGGGACGTCACTCCTGGAAGAGGAGCTGCCACTAGCTGCCTCCCCTGCAGAGGGCTTATTATCCCTCTGCTTACACTGTGCCCCCACACTAACTGATGTAATTATGGTGGGGGCAGATTGGGACTTGGGAGATGCAGCTGTGACACTGGGAGGACCGGTGACATTCTTCCCCTTTTTCCCCGTGTCTGCACTCTTGCTGGAGACCACAGACACAGATGGCTTTTTTTGGGAAGAAGGGGGTTTGGAGGCCGTGGTGGTGGCTTGAGGAACGGCCTCCTTGCCTGAGCTCTGTGGGGGGGCTATGACCCTTGGGGTCCCCGCTGTTATGGGCGCAGCAGGGATGGGTGCTGTACTGACGGAGGTGCCATTTGCTGGGGCTGGGGCATTTACATTAGGACAATTCCTACGTTTATGCCCCAACCCCTTGCAATGATAGCACTGCACCTCCGTAGTGCTGTAAAAAATCCTGTAGAGCACCCCCTCAAATGGAACCCCAAAAGACCCCTCAATGTTTTCTGCGCCCTGAGGCAGGCACATTTGTACCTGCCTCTTGAAAGAGAGCACATGACGAAGTGCTCTCTCTCTGCACCCCAGGGGAATTTTAATAAATGGTGTTTTTACTTCCCCTAGGGTTAGCAGGTGGGGGCGCAGGAGGGAGTCTGGTAGGAAGGGGGGCACATTAGAGAGTGTTACTTTTGTGCCCAACCCTTCCAGGGGTTCTATTGGGACATATAATCCCCCCGCTGTGATGCCTCTCTGTACAAGAATGTTAGCAGCAGCCAGCGTACGGGTAAAGAAATCTGCTTTCCCGTACATTTTGCTGGCTGCTACTATAACAGAGGGGCTGATGACGTTAGCTGCAGCACGCAGATAGATATCAATGCTGTAGACCCCAGACATCTGACATTTAACCCCATGCTTCCTAGTGATCTGCCCCTCAGCCCCAGCGGTGGTATTACTGGGGCCAGCAGAAACCACCTGTGACCAGGTATGAGCCACAGGGGTAGGTCTGCTGGCAGAACCACCAGGAGCTGGGGCTGCCTTATCTGCCTGGGGCCTATGCTGTGCAGTGCTGCAGCTAGGATTTTCAGGGGCCATTATTCCCCCTTTTGACCCCTGAGGCTTCTTAGTGGTCTTATCCCTCATGTTTAGACCCTTTTTTTTTGTTTATTTGTTTTATTTATTTTTATTTTTTGTTTTATGATTTTTTACTGTTTTCTTTTTTTTTTAAATATAAAAGTGTGAAAAAGAAACAAAAAGACAAAACTAAGGGAGACAAAACTAAGGGAGAGAGAGAGGTGATGCTTGGCAGTGGAAGGGTTAATGGCCTGTTGCAAGGTGTCTAATTGCAACAACACAGAGAACACAGAGGCTTTTTAACCCCTCTGTGTCTCTGTGTCAGATGTTAAAAAAAAAGGCCTTTTCAACAAAAATTCTAATTGTTTTCCCCCCCACTGCCTACAAAGATGTTACTTGTCTTCTCTCCCCCAAAACATAAAACCCAACACCAAACAAACAAAACTTCAACAAAACCTAATAAACTTTTTAAAAGAAAAAAAGTCAAAGTAACAAAGCTCCAGGAGTGAAGGTGTAGTGCTAAGGGAGGGGTGTGGCAAAGTATCCAGGAGACAGCTCACTCTCCTGGGATAGAGAGTTGAGCCTGACCCCCAGAAAACTAAAACTTAAATTAAACTAAGAAAAAAACCACAAAAACTCCCAAAAATGAACAACACCGTGCACAAAGTGCTTATTAACAGAAAGGTGTTAAAATAAAACTTGTATTTGAGGGACTAAGACCCTAAAAAGCCTTTTGTTTGGAGCTCAAGCATGCACACAACATGCTCTCTTGCACAGTACTTGAAAGCAGGACACACACTATGGGTAGCGGTCAAGCAAATGAACTTTGATTGACGGTCAGTCAGGCAAATGCACTTACATTTAAGAAAAAAAAAGTTTGGGTTTTTTAAAAGTAGACAACTAGTAAACAATATTATATTGTATGCGTTTTGCACACACAGTATAAGCTGTGAGCCTGACACACACTTGCAATCAGGGGCTAGCAGGGAGACAGGCAAATGAAATTAGATTACACAGAAAAAAAAATGATGCTATAGCCCTAAAAAGGGCTTTTTGGGGTGCTGTGTTTACAGCAGAGATCTGATGAGTCCTTCAGCACTGCACTGGACACTGAATAAACTTGCCTAGCTATGGTTTTCCCTATTGGTGCAGCATCATCCAAACTGTCCCTCCTCTCTGTAAGACTGCAAGTTAATTATGATTCCAAAATGGCTGCTGTCCATGAGGTAGATGGCTCTGGAATGGAGTGTATGCTGCTGATTGGCTGGAATGTGTCTGCTGACTGTGACATGCAGGGTCTAAGTTTGCTCAATGATAAAGTATTGGGGGGGTGTCGAATCTCGTATATGTTCGATGTTCGCCGCGAACGCGAACATGCTATGTTCGCCCAAAAAAGTCAGCCGGCGAACTATTCGCGACATCTCTAATAAACAATAGTGGTCGCATCGCAGAGACAACATTATTTGTCTGCTGGGCTCTTTTTAGAGAAACCACTCCTAAATTACATAACAAGCAACCCAAAGAAACACATTTAACAAAGCACTCCACAAAACAACAATATGCCATCACTTACTATTTGCATTATCTGTATTTAACAGTGCATCTATTTTAAATGTGGTTATACAGTTGTTAGCGGTTTATTTTAGCCAGCTGTTATATGGAGTTTTACTTTAAAAACTATTTCATTGTATGTATTTACCTGTGTAATTACAGAGAACCTATTGATCCAGGAAGTATGTGTATATGTTTGCTTTCCTCATTTAATCATCTGTTAAATAACATGTAATACTTCCTACTTTTACAATATTTATTTCAGGTTGGTTTCTACATGTATTTCCAGTTGCTTTCAAAAGTTGTAATGTTTTAGATTACATTGTATGTATTTAGAGGTTGTACAATTGGGACCCTTAGCAATTTGGTAAATAACATGTAATGCTTTACATATATATATGGTTTAAAGAAAAAATTACAAATGTATCATAATATTGACTTCAATTATGCCTATTATGAGGTTATTGGATTGTTTTTTATTCTAAGGTTTAATGTATATATTTAGTGCTTTCAAACTTGTATGCATAATTACAGACAGACTATTTATCCAGGGAGTAATCCGATCACCATTATCTTGGGTCAGGAAGGAATTCTTTTTCTTTTTTTTAGACAATTGGCTACATTTCTCTTGGGATTTTTTCTTTTTTCCTTCCTCTGGATTCAATAAAACAAAATAAATATGTGTTAAAATGCATGTAATGTTTTACAAAGGTTTACAAACAAAGTTCAAACAATGTTATAATATTAATCTAGCCCTTACAATAAAAAAGTTATGCAGTTTAAAAAACATGGTTTCTGTGTTGGTAAAAGATATTACTATACAACTTGTCTGTTACAACGATAAACACATTCAATACTAAAGCAATCAATTCTTATACTTTGACCAAAATATCCATTATTACATGAAAAAGAAAAAAAATATTACAAACAAAGAAAAAACAAAGGTAACTAGGGTAAAACACTCGCACTGAGTAGCAAACAGCATTTTCAAACTTAAAATTTAGCTCCCGTCATTTCTGACGGGCAAGTTCCTAGTATATATATATTAATCTTCAGTGTTCTCTTGTTCTATCTAAGAGAGACAATTCAAAGGTTCAGGTAATGTTCCAAAAAGGCTATTAACAAGAAATTTAGTAATGAAAGTAAATATCTACATAAACCAGCTGACTTCAGTAACACCCTCTCTGTATCCGTACAGCTGGTCTACCACAGGGAGAAAGACATTGCCTTCACCAATAAATTCGATGTTCTTGTAGGAGCATTTCTTATTGTTGCACACTTTGGGTTGTACAGATAGCATCAGTTCTGGCCCACCCTTCACTCCAAATGCTCCATCTCAGGGACTCTTAGTTATGTATTTATTTTATTGCATTGTAATTATAAAATACACAAACTTTTCCATGGGTTTCTTACTAATAGGTAACACAGTACCTTCCAGTATCTCTGTTTGTCTCTGGCTATCCTCTGGCATTTCAGCTCCTCTTAGCTGTGCTGCTTGTATGTTTGATCAGTTACACAAAAAACATTTCAGATCCACTATTTACTCAGACTATTTTCCTCAGTCTACTTCAGGTCCTCTGTCTAGGCCCAGCTACACCTATGCCTACATAGGACTGTTCAAGTCTTGGTGCAGTCTAATTACTATGCAATATCCTTTTAACTTCTGCAAAATTGAGTTGGCAAATGGTTATATTTAGGCTCAGGCTTGCATGCATGCCTTCAAGGACTGTCAACAGTTGCAAACCTCTCATTGCCTTGCAGGACTGAAGGAGTTAACTTTCCTGAGTACAATTGGACTGAGTTGGAAAAATAGACACACAGAGAGAAGTGTGTGCAAATTATCTGACACTGGAAACACAGACAGAGAGAGAGCTGCTTGCAACTGATGATTATTAGGAGTAGAGTGGAGATCTGGAGATCGAAGAATACAGGTCAGTGACTGTGACCAAGCAATTGAACTTTTTTGTGTTTGCCACAGCCAGGTGTAGATGGAAGTGAGCTGAATAGTGAGTGAACTGTCTATCAATAATGATATTGCTAGGCCTGTAATATTTTGTAACACTGGCCAAGGTATTAGTGAAACATGATAAATATTATAGCCTCATGTGGTTAATTCTTCTATGAATGTACTGGAAACACTGGCAAAAATCCAGAAAAGACTGGTACCTTGTCACTTTTGGTGTTAGAAGAGAGTATAAGATGGGGAAACTGTGAAAGCCTTGGTACAAGCCACTGCACACCAGTGAGAAACTACAGAACAATTGCTGAGACAAGCAAAAGAGCCCTTAGGACAAAACCATTAACAGTACAACAGGCCCAAACCACAGGAAAAAGAACAATTATGCTGGAATAAAACCAATTAGTTGTGACCTAGCTGCATTTCTTGAAGTATGCAAAAATGATTGTGACTTTAGAGACAAGTGGCAGATTAAGCCTAATCTTTGCCAACATAAAGTGCCTAGTAAAAATTATTTGGAAGCTTACCTCCTGACCCTTGAAAGATTTTCCACTATAGAAGTTTGTCTCCAGAGTTATTGGGCAGGATCATTGTCCCGTCATTATGTGGTGCAGATCGGAAAGCCTAGAGGCAAATAATTATGCTGATATGAAAGCAGAGATCCTTGACAGATACAAGAAATGTCAGAGCACAGATATGGCACTTCAGGGCTTGCTCATGCGAGCCCATAGTTACTGCTAACACACAGCCAATTGTAAATGAGACAGTCATCATGATGTCAAAAAAACCTGTGAGAACCCCTGCATGCTCCCTACATTGACACCTTGCTTGGAACCCCCACGATGGGGACCCCTGCTGCATTGAAATGTTTACAATCCCCTAACACAAAAATGATTAACCCCATGCCACAGGGGTACTTGAAGTTCCCCCGCTGCACCTAAAATTAACCCCCCATGCTGTGGTGTCCCCATTGGGGCCCCAGCAGTGTCCCTACATTAACCCTTGCTGCGGGGGTCTCGATCGGGACACCTGCAGCATGTATAATACAAATGCCCTGCCTCACTGGGTCCTTAAAGGACTAATTAACCCTTTTGTTTTAAAGGTTGTAATTATTTTTTTATTTTGTGATTTAATTTTGCTGTAGTGTTTTTTTTATTGTAATTTATTTTTTATTTTCCATAATGTAGATTTTTTTATTTTCTGTAATTAGTGGGTTGTTAGGGATTTAATTGGGGGTTCGGGTTTTAATAGGGGGTTAGATAATATAATTAGTGGGTTAATAGGTTTGGGGTTAGTAGTGTATAGGGTAGAGGGGGGTTAATATGGGTTTATAGTGTATAGGGTAGAGGGGGGTTAATAGGGGTTAATTGCTTAGGGGTTAATAGTATATAGGGTAGAGTGAGATTAATAGGATAGGAGTTAGGGTAGGGTTAAATAGTTTATCATAGAGTTGATTAATGTTAATTAGTTAATGGCAGGTTAATAGAATAGTATAGAGTAGGAAAGGGTTAATAGTGTAGTATAGTGCTTAGTCTTTGTGTCATGAAAGTCCTGGATGACCCTCATGGCATTTGTAGTGTTAATGTTTGGGTTAATAGTGTCCGATAGGGGTATATATAGACCCCTATTAGACTGATGGAGTTAATTATGGTATCATGAAGGTCTATATAGAACCCCATGAGTGATGGGGTTCATGATAGGTTCCGCAGGGTTCTTATAGTACCCCCACGGCAGAGATTAGTTATTAATGTACTGCGGGTCCTTTAAGGATCTTTAAGGTCTTCAAGGACCTGCTAAGTGGGAAAATTTAATTATACATGATGCTGGTGTCCTGATCGGGACCCCTGCAGCAAGGGTTAAGATGGGGACACTATAGGGGTCCCAATGGGGACCTTGCAGCATGGGGGGTTAATTTTAGAGGGGCATTTGGGGGCCGTAGGGGGGGTTCACTTTTGCTTCTCCTGCAGCATACGTAAGGGCTCTTAAAGCCTTTGCAGGTCCTATTTTGAACCCGCAATATTTTAGCAAACATTTGCCAGTTGCGGGTTTGAAAGCCAGTGTGTCCTTGGAGATTCATAGTAATTTAATAGCGATTATAACATTTTGTAATATATCAATATGATATCCATATTGTACATATCTTTCGCTGTAAACTCGATACTTACTTGAGACGCCGTTGACATTATCACTGTGGGACTTATTTATGGGCTTGACAGATTACAGGCTTAGTTGGGATTGAGGTCAGGTTTTCACATCCCGTGGGGTTTTGCCGCCTCTAACCCGAAGATCATTTGCGGGTAGCTGAAAGAGGCAAATTTAATAGCCTAAGTCTTGCGAGCTCCATTACAGGTTACAAATTCTTCAGTAGGAGGAGTTTAATAGGGCTGCATGTCTTCTGGATAAATATGACAGTGATGGTGCATTGAATTCTTAGAAGTGGTATGCTTCTCTGTAACCAAGCAAGGTCCCAACCTGGAAGGAGGTCTGTCTTCTAATGATGAGGAATAAAGATTTAGAAAGAAAAAATTGGATCACGATGAACAGAAATTTGGTTAAGAAATGGCAGATATGGGATTCTGTTATGGAACTAGATAAATAAAGGACATTCCTATATTATGATACAGTGTACATCATCAAATACTTCTGAGAGAGATGGCTGAATGTAATTGGGGATGGCTGTTTTAGTTTGTGTTAATATGTAATTTTTCCTTTTTTTGTGTGTATATAATGTATGATTTTTTTAATCTTATATGTATTAAAATAAAAAGAGATTTAAATAAAATAAAAAAAGAAACTTAAATGTCTTCAGGAAACCTCTTCCAGGATCTACTAAAAGGAATTGTATCTAGACTCAAATCACAGAATAACACATGAAAATAGAAATACTTTTATTGAATAAAAACAAAATAACGACAATTAAAATAATAAAATTAGCGACACTAATCCCACTCGTGATTAATATACTTATATTAATCAAACAATTGATCACAGATATATCCAAACAAATTTAAACCTATACCATTTATATACACATAGAAGTTGATAAAGTATGCCCAATACTTCTTAAATGCAAGTAAATCTAAAAAAATCATAAATATAAAGTGCTGAAAAGTGAAGTGCAAAGTGAAACATGTGCAATCAAGAACTCACCCTGATCTTATATGGTGGTAGCGCAGCACACCACTTACTCCTTAACACCTCTATTCATCTAACCTACCTAAAGTGAGCTTCCCCTATTCTAGTGGTAAAGCTGGGAATCCACCATTTACCCCCATAAACTATAAATAATCTAATAGAATCTACACTACTATCACCCTTAATCTAAAAACTCACCCTGATCCTATATGGGGGTAGCAGAGCTTACCACTTACTTTTTAACACCTCTATTCATCTAAATTACCTAAAGTAAACTTCCCCTATTCTAGTGGTAGAATAGGGATCCACCATTTACCCCCATAAACTATAAATAAACATAAAATGTATCTACTCTACTATTTCCCTCACTTATTTTCTAAAGTTCTAAGTGCAGTGAGATATCCTTGCATGGATTACCATAATAATGATTATAATATACAATCTCCTCCCAATATAATTATATAGGACATCCACATGTGACAATCCACAAATAGTATGATATATCTATGATGCAAACAGTATGTAACAAAATCTTCAAATATACAGAAATTGAAAAAATATAAAGATAGTACATATCCTAATGCAAAGCATCATAAATTCAGTACTATATCAGTATAATGCTATCAGTATAGCTATAATAATTTATGGTAGGGACACCCTGCCCTCAGACTATATCTATATCTAAAATACAAAAGCTTCTATATTTTACAGTAGAAACAAATTATCATATATCTATTATTCAATAATAATTTGCTTTGCAATAGAAAAGTCATTCACTATACATTTCGTAATATATCAATATGATATCTGTATTGTACATATCTTTCTTAAGATGCTGTAAACTCAATGCTGACTTGAGCCGCCGCTGACATCATCACAATGGGACTCCCAATGGCCGAAGGGCACGTTTCGCTTGATGATTCTTCCTGGGCCTAGTAACATTTATGGCCTTGACAGATCACATGCTTAGCTGGGACGGAGGTCAGATTTTCATGTCCTGTGGGGTTTTGCCCCCTATATCCCGTAGATCATTTGCGGGTAGCTGAAAGAGGCCAATTTAATAGCCATAAATCTAGCGGGCTACTTTACAGGCTACAAATTCTTCACTAGGAGGAATTTAATAGGGCTGCATGTCTTCTCGATAAATATGACAGTGATGTTGGTGTATATAATCCTTAGACGTGGCATGCTTCTCTGTAACCAAGCTCAGAGCACAGCTCCCCTGTCGAAGGGTTAAGGATTGAAGCTGAGGGAGAAGGATGTGGTATAAAAGTGGATGATGTTGTGAGCAAAGTTAAAAAAGTAAAGGGCAAGGTGCTGTCATTCACTGGGTACAAAACAAGCCTCAGTATGAAGGTTGTTAATCAAGACACTGGGGAAGATTGTCAGAGGTGTCCTGAGCTGGAGGATGATACTTTAAAAAGGAAATACCGGACAAAGATCTCTGACACAGAGAAGGGGGAAATCAAACAGATAATTGCAGGAAATGTTCTTTTAAAACTAAGAATGTCCTGATTTTGATGATGAAAGTAAAATTCTTCCTAAAATGGATGATAAGGAAGAGGAGAATCTGGATACTGAACTTGTAGAAGAGGGACCACCATTCCTAACAGGACATAACAAAGCAGGACATGAGTCCTATTACAGTTGTGAAGAAGGAAAATAGTTTTCTATCTTAGGTGGCCATGATCCAGAGCGCTCTGGCCAAAGAGAGGCAAGAGGTAAAATTTGCACAATGAGAAGCAGAGATAGACAACATCCCAATGGGACTGAACACACACTGGGTGGACCGTTTCCTTGATCTTGATGGCGGGCAAATAGCTAATAATACGAGGAGTATGGGGGTGATGCAAATGATATTCCTGTGTGGAAGAAGTATGTGTTTGGGTGCAACATGGTATATTATCAGAAGAAGACACAAAAAGCAATATTGGAGCAGGGGGAGAGTCTTCCCATTTATAAGCTATAGGAACAACTTTTACAGAAGCTGAAACACAAAGGAAAACTGGAGTAGGGATATCACCTCACTTCCTCATTAATCACTTGCCTCAGATATAAACAAAGATCACTAGTCCCTTCCTCCTGCTAAAGAGACAGAGATTCCCTATAGCATAGGGAAGCAGCTCTGATACATACTATATAAGAGCAAAGGATGTCCAATCACTTCGATCTTGAGTCCCAGTTAGCTCATAGGGAAGCAGCTCTGATACATACTATATAAGAGCAAAGGATGTCCAATCACTTCGATCTTGAGTCCCAGTTAGCTCAGAGGGATGCTGGTCAGGAAAAGACTGGCACTGAGCTCTAGGACCAACATACACAATGCGCTGAGCTTAGTGTAGAGCTATATCTGCAAAAAGCTGCTATGCAAAGTGTAGCGAAGGAGCCTGTACAAGAGAGAGAGAATGAGGAACAAAGTATGGCTGTGACTCTGGAGTTATTAACACAGCATAAGAGATTCTTCAACTGAACATGTAGGAATAGATTTAGTGAAGCTGAGTGAACTGACTATGCAACAAGTCAAAGAGGAGGAGCTTTGGCTCAAAGAAAAGGAAAAAGAGAAAGAAAATCATGTGAAAGACAAGAAGGCTGAAATTAAAAGTTTTTTTCCAAAAGCCCAAAACTAAAAAGGCTCCTAAGATGAATGCTATATAAACAAAAAGGTTTAAGTCCCATGAGCCTAGTCAATCTGAGAATCGGCAGTAATTTCTTAGCAGTTATAGATAATGATCTACCATTAACAAGAAATTAGATTTTTTTTTATAAATGGATCAGAAAGGCTGACTGATAAGTTTACTATAGGAAAAATACATCTTTGAAAACATTCAGTTGTAAAGTACTCTTTATTACCTATTATTTTAATTTATATAATATTTGTATTCTCCCCTGTATCACTTTAACTCATGTCTGACATAAATATGTTTATATGTTCAGAACAGTGGAAACAATCTATTAGTAGATATTTTATCTACCTCTCTTAACTAGCTGTATTCTTACAATATAGCTCAGCAGTGCGGCAATCTTGTCTCCTTACCTGATTAACAGCAGATTTTATTTCAAGCTTCAAACTGTATAAGCACATATGGGTAATAAAAATGGCTGCTCGAATGAAAAATAAGTGCATTAAACAGTTGCAGAGGCCCTAATTAATTCATATGTGTTCAAATGGGGATAGGTTTACCCCCCCCCCCCCCCAAACACACATTTTTAATGATTAGTTAACTTGTCCCATTGCAGCCATTTTCCAGTGGCAACTACTTTCCATTGCAGTTATCTTAATGGGAGTCCACCTTCTCCAAAGTCAGTTGCAAAAAAGGAACAGACATAGGAATTTAAAGAGTTTACTATTTCCTTGTCTTCCTCTCTCTCTTTCTCTCTCTCTCTCTCGCCCTCTCTCGCCCTCTCTCTCTCTATATATATATATATATATATACATATGTTCCACCTGTGACAACCAAAGCAGGAAATAGAACCACCGCATGTGGAGTGCTGCTACTGCTGACCTGTGGAGATACAGACACAGAGGACTGAAGGAAGTTATCTTCCATTTGTGCACATTACTAAACCTAATGTAAGCTTTTCATATTATTTTTTTACTATGTATTAAAACTTTTTTGACCATACCTTTCTCTCCCTGATGACTGCATGCATAAAGCTGACTGCACACATAACCCTGCACAAGGAGAGCAGTGACAGGATCTGAGGGCCTGAATAACCTGACAAAAATGTAAGGAGATTACATACTGTTAACGATTTTTTTTTCATTTGCAAAATCTGCTACCTTAGAGGTGCCTCTTTTCTCCTTCTCTATTTTTCAGCACTAAGGAAAAAGAAACTGAAGATAAGCGCCAAGGATCTAAATACACTATATATATATATATATATATATATATATATATATATATATATAACAGGAATTCACTTTTTAGATATGCCCAAGTATCCTTGAAGTAGTACCATGTATTTTAACAAACTGGTACTCCTGAAGGAGATACCAAGGTTCAATCTGAAACAATAAAGGTGCTAGCTGCTTCAAAGTGTCGGACTGTAGTCATCCAGATACTTGAAGGCATATTTCTGCCTTTACTGCGGCTCTTTGAAAATTTCAGGGTGAGTGAGTGAATTCTCAGAAAACTTCAGTGAGCTCAGGTATCATTCCAGGATGCATTTAATGATGATTTAGAAAATTATTTGACAAACAGTTATGGTACACTCGGGGCTTAAGATGTCATGGACATATTTGGTAATTGGGTAGCATTATTAAAAGGATAGATTTATGTGTGCTGAGTGATAGCTCAGTAGTATTTTACGAGTGAATATCACTTTTTTTTTTTTGCTTACTGGAGCCATGGAATAGAGACCTAGGTCTGTAGGAACAAATGATTTACATCTAACTTTGGTCTGTGCTGCTTTCAACTGATTTTTTTTTAAATTTGGTCACTAGTGTCTGTAGTAGTTCCAAATAACTGCTGTTGTACTGCTTCATTAAAAGGGTATTCAGTATTGCAGGCCAGTGAAGTTGACATCAGTATTGTGTCTGTTAATAGAAAAAAAGATTGAGGAAAAATATTTAAACATCTGAAATTAAAAATATTAAAATATTCAAGGTTGCATGAATTTAGTGCAGATCATATCAGACCAATATAGTTTAATTTGGGATTATGTAACAGTAGATGTAAGCATAAGGTCATCCTTAATTAAGCAAATCTTTCTCAGGTCTATAAAATGGGCCTTTTGGGTCTTATCTGCTATCAAAGTTATGTTTCAATGTATTTTGCTAAAGCAGTAAGAATTTAAAGTCTGTTCGACTACACTGCCATGTGCCAGTAGAGACAGATAATGGAAAATCAGTCTTCTTTTGCTATAGTACTTATCAAGACTGAGGTTACAGTGTAATTTGCTGATGGCACAATTTTCTATTCAAGTTGTGAAAAATTGTCAAACTCCAGAAATCGTACAAAACTGCTTTGAGTACACTTAACAGATCAGGCATACTGAATAAAAATTCAGTTACTTATACCAAAATAGGAAAATTGATATACAGTAAAAATATGTAATAAATTAAAATCCTTAACATTCTAATTATAGCAAATATCAAAAACTTAATAATGTAATGAAACAAAACTGTTCACAGTGAAATATATGTCCACTTTAACTACAATAGCACTTGCAGTAGATTCTGTTACAGTAGACAATTTATCTGTAAAAATAACTCTACACCAAACATCATAACACCAGTTATTTATAGAAAACCTTTTATACAGTAGACTCTCAGTTAACCGGCACACATGGGGATTGGTAGATGGCCGATAGATGTATTTTCTGGTTGCTTGAGAGTTACTATTAAAAGAAGCCTAAATTAGGTGCACATAGGATCCTCTGCTTAGTATATGT
Organism: Discoglossus pictus; assembly: GCA_027410445.1. NCBI lineage: Eukaryota > Metazoa > Chordata > Amphibia > Anura > Alytidae > Discoglossus > Discoglossus pictus. Next base: position 332,375,257 of record CM050164.1, on the reverse strand, counting down.
GTCAGTTCGGTCTGTTCTAGAAGAAGCAGATTTCACTCCTCACTTACACACAGGTAAGTTCAGCTGGAGGGTGCAGTGCTGAACCCAGGGAATGTAACACCAACACTGCATTTGCACTCATGCCTGTCTGCTTCCAGGTAGCATTGAATTGAGAGAAGCACAGTGGATGCAATCTAGGTGTCTGTAAGCATTCTGTGGCCTGACAACCTGGCTCCTGGCATTTGTTGAAACCTAAAAACATATATTTTTGTTTAAAGTACCTTATTCAATTGGTTTTCTGGTTGCTTGAGTTCTGGTTAACTGAGAGCCTACTGTAGTAATATGACAAAAGGAAACATTTATAGCAGTAGGTCAATGGCACATTCAGAATATCAAAGTCAAAGATTGCACCTGATTTTCAAGATGTCATGCCCAGGGCCTGACTGGACTGTTTTAGACTATGGCTTAGGCCTAAGACTAGAAACAAGTTATCCTGTTTATGGTTAAAGTTATGTATTTTTATTGCTTATGGTTAAAATATGATTACACTGTTATACTGTATGTATGTTGGTTTATGTATTATCTTTCATGTTATAGGAATTGTTGTAAAGAATCATATTAGCTAGTCTGCAGGATATTGCACCAGCCTATTATGTTACAATGTTGTTATTTGGTGATAATTCACTCCTCCTCGCCACCTAAACATAATCAACAGCATGAGATTAAGATCTGATCTCATCAGAGGTACAGGGTTTTCCAAGTAAGCAAGGGGAAGCCTATTATTTAAGGATGGGGCTTACTGAATGGCCAGTCTGTGTGACAGAACATTGTATAACATTTGCCAATTAATAATGTTATGCCAGTGGTATTTGAACTTACATAGACAAGGTGTAAGTGTAATTCTGTGCATTAATCCTAATTCTAAGAGATTATATGGTGTTCATGATGTTCTGGTCTGCTGAAGCAAGTTCCTGGGCATGGTTCCTGTGTATGATCCATCTTCTGCTATCAGAGGTGAACAAGGACCACACGATTCCGCTGGATAGGTTTGAACTAGGTTCTTACCAAGTCTAATTGAAGTAACAGATCGTGACACAAAATATCCACATTTTATTGCTTTATAGCATCATTATATTCAGGTGGTCAATATTGAAATGGAGAAATAAGTACCATAGATTTGTCAGTTCAAATAAGCAAAATAAAATTAAGATATCCACATATACCATGGGCTCTATTAAATTGCCAAAAATGCAATTACCAAAGCCCATAATGTAACCTGAAAAAGTTACTGATATTCAATAGGCCTCCTCTAGCTACCCGCAATCTATTTGCAAGCTACAGGTTGAAAATTCTTGCAGTTGTCAAAATCATAACTCCATCCTATCTCTGCCTTTGATCTTTCAAACCCGCAAATATTATAATCGCTAAAATCGCAAATTGCTATTTAGTTGCTACAATTCCCCGAAGACGCAATTGCAGTAAAACCCGCAAATGTCAAATGTAGCCCAATATATTACAGGTTCCAAATAGAACCCACAAAGGTTTACAGACCAGTTCTTAACACTGCAAAAGACAATAAAAACACACTATTGGACTGTAATATATGGAGAAAGCAATGAAAGGCATTATAATTCATTTCACAACAATCCCTAAATAACAAATAGGCATTAAAAAAATATTTTATTTTCTGATATGTTGCAATGGTTATGCATATGCCAATTTGAAAAGTATTGCTGCAAGATGCATTAAGCAATTAAAGACACACTACTTGATTAATTTGCAACACAAAAACATGAAACTGTCTGTCATATTAGTCCTTTCTTACTCACAGAGGCTCTAATTTGGACCCTAAAAGTAATATACTTCTCACTCATCAGATCTAGAATGGGAAAATAAATAGTGGCCAAATTACACCGCCACATGACATATATCAAGTACCAGGGGAACATAAACCACACTAATCTACAACAACCCATCAGGAAGGGACGCAAACACACATGGAGGCTTTGCAGAGGCACATATAGCAACAGCCAACTCACTTCCATCAGGGACAATCTCCGTACACCCATCCTGGAAAGTCATAGCTTGTGTATACTCATGATCATCAAGTGTTTTGGTATCAATCAATTCACATTATCACCTGTCATATTGTTATCAGCCCTTCAGGGGAATTTTGATGCTCAACAGTATTACAAATTAGATCTCTCAGGTATATTAACCCTATATTATATTAGTATTATTATATGTATTAATCTATTGTATAGTACTAGGGCTCACTAGTTTACTGATATAGGAATGTGACACAAATGTGATGTATGTTGATGTCCCAAAACCCAAACCATTGAAATAACACTTAGATGGTGATAACAGTATAACTAAGCTTTATTTCATACACAAAGCATGCTTAGCAATGTAAAAGACGATGCATTAATATCATGGGTGTGGTGTGGGCGTATCCCGGAAGGGCAAGGGGTTTATTGGGCAAAAAGGGGATACCTAAAGGGTGTAATGTAGTCTAATAATCATAATGCATAGCACCCACCTTGGCCACATGTAGTCACTACACCACTGCAACCGGAATCTAATGAAAAAAATGATCGTTAAAAATCACTCCATTTAATAGAACCAGTAATGTGCATAGCACTTACTTCTGGTCATCGTCTGCTCCATTAAACAGCCACATAAACACATGCACTATCTCATCCAAGAGTGTTCCTAAAACAAAAATCTGAAAAAAGGTGGTAAAATAAAAAAGGCGAAGGAGCATAAAAACAAAAGAAAAAACATGCATATACAGTACAGTGCTAAATACTGTAAATATAACAATATACTAACTCATCTGATTTCCATCTACAAGCATTACTAACCATTAGCTAGTTCTCAGGATATCTCACTGGCCATCACTATAATAGTTATCAGTTTTGGGGACGTTTGCGATGTTGATAACGTGAGAGGGACGCCTGCAAGCCTTGTAAAGCGAGGCAAGCCATTGATGCACGTACGACTTAAGCTGCAATGAGCACCTTTGGCCTCATTGCACTGCAAACCTTGCAAAGCGAGCAGTTGATGCACGCTACTGCGAGGGTCGCAACTGCAAGCCAAGCAAGTAACTCTAAAAACCCAACAAAAAACGAAATAATTGAACAAAAATAATAACGCACACAACACATGGGGAGAGCCAGGAAGCCTGGGAGTGAGGTTGAATTTGAGACATATTTGGGGGTTTTCGGCAATACAAAATTGACTAAGCGAGGAAAAAAATTGAGGAGGAAAAACTTAAAAATGCTGAAACTGGAGCTGGGCAAAGCCAGACATGCAGGTCATTGAAAATAAAATGAACGTCAGTCAGCATGGAACACGCAAACATTCAGCAGACACACAGAGGAGAAAGACACAGGGAAGGGACAGGGGGGAGATGATGGAAAGAGACACATGGCATTCCCAAGCACTCATTGAGAGCACCGTGATGAGCAATGAGCACCGTGGGTGATCAGTGCAAAGCAGGAAAGTTGCTTTCCAGCCTTACAATTTTAATCCCGTCATTTTTGATGGGCAATTTCCTAGTGACCCTTGATAATGATGTGTCATCTCACAATAAATTCTTAGCTGTGACCAGCGTCAGTGCTCTAGATTTACTATCACCTTCTACATCTGATATTGTTTAGCAACATTGATATCACATCCATCAGCTATACAGGTGTTAGCACATGTTAAAGGATACTTAAGATATCAGCAATACAGGAAAAATACCCATTAATACGGAGAGGACAAAAGTCAGGAGCCAGATTCACTGTTCCATACATCAGTCAACAATCTGTTTTCATACTGATATTGAGGAGAGGATCACATGCCTTACTAGAGCATATATGCATGTATTAATGCTGGCTTTTATAAACATGCCATTGTGAGACTTTGCAAGTAGAGATGTCGCGAATAGTTCGCCGGCGGACTGTTCACGGCGAACATAGCGTGTTCGCGTTTGCGGCGAACTGCGAACATATGCAATATTCGATCCGCCCCTATACTTTATCATTAAACAAACTTTGACCCTGCACCTCACAGTCAGCAGACACATTCCAGCCAATCAGCATCATACCCTGCCTTCCAGACCCTTCAACCTCATGGACAGCAGCCATTTTGGAATCATAACTAACTTGCAGTCTTAGAGGAGAGGAGGCTGAGTGTAGGTGATACTAATTCAATAGGGAAACCATAGCTAGACTACTGTACACAGTGTCCAATACAGTCCTGAAGGACTCTTTTGATCTCTGCTGCAAGGACAGCACCCCCAAAAGCCCTTTTTAGGGCTATAACATCAGTCTGTTTTTTTGTTTTTTTCTGTCTAATCTAAGTTAATTTGCCTGCCTACCAGCCAGTGTGTGTGTCAGGCCCACAACTTATACTGTGCCCAGTGCAACCAATCCAATCTGGTGGTGTACCAGCAGTTTACTTTTAAAAATCAAAACTTTTATTTTGTCTAATCTAAGTTCATTTGCCTGCCTACTAGCCAGTGTGTGTGTCAGGCTCACAACTGATACTGTGCCCAGTGCAACCAATCCAATCAGGTGGTGTACCAGCAGACTACCTTTAAAAAAACCAAAATTGTATTTTGTTAAATATAAGTTCATTTGCCTGACCACTAGTCTGTGTGTGTCTCTCAGGCTCACAACTTATACTGTGCCCAATGCAACCAATCCAATCTGGTCCAGCAGTCTACATTTAAAAAAAAGCAACACTTTTTTCTAATTTAATTTGCCTGCCTGCCAGCATGTGTGTCTTAGGCCCACTTGCCCAGTCAGTGCCGCCACTCATATCTGGTGTTACAGTCAGTAGTCCACATTTAAAAGAAGAATACAATTTTGACTGTAATACATTGAATAGCAGTTACTTGTCTGCAAGCGAGTGTGTCAGGCCTACAGAGTCTACTCTGCCAACTTCTGCAAGTGCACAGTGCCACTCCTATCTGTTGGCACCTTAGATTGCACGCGCCGTGCCCCAATATTGAAGTGGGAGAACCAACCAAGCATCTTTTTCCATCTCCCGGTTCCAAAAATCCAGGCCTTATACACGCCCCCTGATAAGTGACGTAACCGGTATTAAACTGATAAGAGTACTACTTACAAACACGCCACTCCTATCTGGTGGCACCTTAGATTGCACGCGCCGTGCCCCAAAATTGAAGTGGGAGGACCAACCAAGCATCTTTTTCCATCTCCCGGTTCCAAAAATCCAGGCCTTATACATGCCCCCTGATAGGTGACGTAACAAGTATTAAACAGATAAGAGTAGTACTTACAAACACGCCACTCCTATCTAGTGGCACCTTTGACTGCACGTGCCGTGCCCCAAAATTGAAGTGATACGACCAACAAAGCATCTTTTTCCATCTCCTGGTTCTAAAAATCCAGGCCTTATACACGCCCCCTGATAGGTGGTGTAACAAGTATTAAACTGATAAGAGTAGTACTTACAAACACGCCACTCCTATTTGGTGGCACCTTTGACTGCACGTGCCGTGCCCCAAAATTGAAGTGAAACGACCAACCAAGCATCTTTTTCCATCTCCCGGTTCCAAAAATCCAGGCCTTATACATGCCCCCTGATAGGTGACGTAACAAGTATTAATCTGATAAGAGTAGTACTACTTAACACACCTTATAATAATGCAGAGAGAGGCAACGCAGTGAGAGGAGTCTGAAGAAGAGGAGTCAGAGGAGGAAGTTGGCTTTGAGGAGGTGGAAGACCAAACACAGCAGGCGTCCCAGGGGGCTTGTTGTCACCTTTCGGGGACCCTTGGGTTTGTACGTGGCTGGGTGGCGGAAGAGACCTTCAATGACATCAGTGAGGACAAGGAACGGGACATGGCTAGCTTGGTATCCAACCTTGTGCAAATGGGGAGTTTGCGGTTGTGCAAATGGACTGTTTGCGGTTGTTTGCGGTGCATTAAACGGGGAGTTTGGTCTGTCACTGTGATGTGGGCCCTGAACTCAATGTGCCTATGACTATGAGTACCTATCCACCCCACGCCTACTCTCCTACACTCCTCTCCTCTACTCCTCCACTCCTCACCTCCTCACTTCCTCTCCTCCACTCCACTGCTCTCTCCTCCCTTCTCCTCCGTCCATAGTAATCTAAAAAATAAAATAAGGAGAAATCAAACAAAGTATTTGTGTAGATATTTGTGAGGTGAATTTTGTTTATGTTTTATGTGTAATTATTAACTGTTTGGGTATATGGGGTGTGTTTATGTAGTGACCTATCTATATGTGTAGCTATGTTTTTTATTTACTCTATGTGTATTTGTATTATGTGCAATCAGTAAATAAGTGTAAAATTGTTATTAGAATAATGTAAAAGAATAAAACCATAAGAAACTGCTCTGAAGAATCGCCTACTCGTGCATGGGTGTGTGGAACGCAGCTTTATCATCTCTCTCTTGCAATCATTTTCCGCTAGCCCGGTTTCTATTTGCTCTGAGGCCTGTGTTACACTCTGTAATTATGGGATTGGATTGTAACTGGGGACCGCTTATATTCCTGAAAACTAACAGCATGCGAGCGTGGGAAGGGTTTGCGATTTTAAGCCTTCGGCCCTGTACTTGTGGGCTTGTTCAATTAAATCAATCTGTAACTGTTGCAATTTTAAAGCCCGCAGATTTACGGCCTGTATGAAGGCTTGGAATTTAATAATGCCCCATGTTACCTGAAAATAGCTAGCTATGAGTTTGACCAATAATATCACATTTTGCTGCAGCAAAATAATTATTCAGGACTATTATAAATGGAAGCAAATGCAATATTAATATAATTGAAATTATCCAAAGAGGCTCACTGCACAAAATATCATAAACCTAGACAAAAAAATAACCAAAACAAAATTGAAAAAAATCTACACTAGCATAAAACATGAAGCCTGCTATATATTGTATGCAAACCACCCAATAAAGACAAAAAATAACTTAAGTAGCAGCAAAGTAGATTCTCACTTAACATATTTTAAGACCCAGGAGGCATGATAATAAATAATTTTATGCAGACCTTAAAAAGACATTCATTGTAGAACTACAGTTTTAACAAAGTAATATGGAGAGAGATTACGCAACACACTACTATTGCTTATATTTGCCACTACCTTCTCTCCACAAGTCATATTAACTTCCCAGCCCAGGTGCCATTATTGCAGAAATGTACGCATATCAATAGATAGCACTGCAATTGTTTCTTATGCGAAATAGGCTTGAAAGTTAGGTATTTAAAGCACAAATGACCTGTAAATATTATCCATTTGTGCTATTATTTTGTCTGATGTGATTGAAAGATCAGTCCATGATCCAAGCAGCCAAATGTTATCCAGCACATCACCAAAAAAATTAAAAAATGCATGTGCTTAGAACAAAAACATTTAGGCTTTATAAGAGAAATGTAAAAATTATCTTACTTAATGAAAAAATGGCTGCCTTGGTGGGTGATTCAGATAAAAAGCTGAGCAATCATGTTTCATTAGTGAAAAACAAATTATGCATGTGGACATGCTCAGTGCCAGCAGAAGGGTGGGCATGCTAGACATGATAGGTTTGTGATAAATTAACAGTGTAAAAATATGTAATTTAATGAGGTATCACCATTTTTTGACAGACTGCTATTGTGTTATATGAAGGCATCTCTTTTGTTCACACTGACAAATGTAATTCTCAATCTAAGTCTGTAGTTGTTTGGTAGTCTAAAAAAATATGTGTCTGCTAAATGAGACAATACTTTTATTGGAATAAAGAATACTTTATTCTAAGTTATACCAAGGTAAATAAAGCATTTGTTTACATTGGAATAATAAGGCGTGGAAGTCTTTGAGAAAATTACAGCTTTAAAAAGCGGAATTTTTCTTCAAGCATGTAGCTCGCAAACCGTCGGAAAACCACCAAAAGACACCAATTAACTAAACAATTAACTTACAACCTCACACACAGCACAGGGGGGAAGCCAGGGAGCCTGTGAGTAAGGTTGCAAGCTAATTTGAGGCTTAATTGGCTTTTTTCGGAGATTGAAAATCGGGCTAAGCGAGGAAAAAAATGGCGGCTGTAAAGACGTAAATGTTTTGAAAAAAGCATTATAACGAGGCCAAATCCCATAACACTTAGACTATCAACGCAAAGCCCGCAAGAAATAAATAACCCACGGCGCTCATCGCAACTCACGCAAGACTTGTGCAGGGAGAAAGACACAGGGGTGACAGAGGGAAAAAAAAACAAGTAATAAGTAAATAATGGGAAAAAACACAGGGCATGGAAAGGGGGACACATGGAATTAGAGGGGGGGGAAGAGGCTCCCAATGAGCGACAAAGGTGTTCATTGCGAGGTATGAAAGTGACGGGTTGGCAGAGGCAGGCAATGAGCAGCGAAGCCGCTCATTGCGGGCCATGCGATGAGCACTGAAGGCACTCATCGCAAGGCCCGTAAAGTAAATGTTAAAGTAAGTAAATTCATATTAGCATAGTATGTGCTAAAACAGAGCCCCATGAGCCCTTAATTAACCCCATTACTCATGGGGCTCAATACAGAGCCCCATGAGCCCTTCGTTAACCCAAATAGTCTCATAAGAATCTATACAGACCTTTATGTGACACTAATTAACCCCATTAGGCCAATAGGGGTCTATATAGACCCCTATAGGACACTACTTAATGCCTATAATAACACTATATGTACCATGAGGGTCCTCCAGTCTAAGCACTACACTACAATATTAAACCTAACTATACCTCATTAACACATATTAAACCCTGTTAACCCTATGTGGACCCAAAAAACCCTATCTAGGCCTCTTTAATCCTAACTGGGCCTATCTAGCCCTAACTGGGCCTTTCATGAAGGGTGAATGTCCTTATCTCTTATAGGTTCACACTGTTAATTCATGATAATTATATCATCCTACATTAGTCAGAAGGTTAGGACTTTGTGTACAAAATAAATAAGATGTTCATATATCTGGCATGAACACCCTACTGCTGGCTGACTAAAAATGTCTGCATGCATCATTTATTTGTCACTGAGGAAATATGACCGCACAGCTTTTCATCTAGATCACCTAAACATGGAGGTAGGGAGGGTAGTAGGAAGCCATCTTTGCATTAATGTAACTTTTTAAACATGTTTTTTTTTTTATAAAGCCCATATTTACTGAATTATTAATACTTGTGTGGTGATCTGTGGGATAAAATTAGGTTGTGTGGCCCCTAAATTAACTCTCACAATAGAGGGAGATAAAGAAGAATATTTTTAGCTGATATAAATAATGAAATAGGATTTAACATCTATAAAGCTCTGTATTTATGATGAGTTTTTTATTGAGACTTGTATCAAGACCCACATGAATTTGGAATCTGCACTGGGCACCGACAAATGTTAAGTACTTGAATAGTAAAGCATGTTATTATGTGACAATTGTTCTCAAATTAAAAAAGCTTATTTTTGTTAACTCTTTTCCTGCTAAAGTACTCATGTCAAGGGGAATTTGCTAAACACTAGAGCTTAGATAAGGAGAGAATTGAGCTTTTACCCTATAGGAAATGGTTTAAGTAAATCAACATGTTAGCAGTAAGTTAACATGGGATGCATTTGAGATGCTTAGTAAACTTCTCCCAGTGTGTCCCAGTGCTCACTATAATGTTAACCCTCAATTCTGAATCAATGGAAAACTTTTTCCCTATTGACACTAGATTTTCTAAAAATGTTCCTAATTGATGTTTTTTTCATAAAAAAATTATATGTAAAAAGAAATATACCAGTAGAAATAATAAGTATAATGAAAATATATAGATAGACATGTCAGAGATTTTAACAGAAACATTTTTTTCACACTAATTCATACATCCCATTTGTTATGCAAGTTTCAGTTTTTTCATAGTCTAGAAAGCTAATAAAGTTACATGGACTCCTGAAATGCTTTGTGCTAATATTCAGAACAAATACAATTTCGGCTCATTTGTAAATACAAACATAACGTTTTAGCATTTCCCTCTACTTCCATTACATCATAATTTTCTTACAGGGCAAATATGTTCTGCTATTATACGTTAATTCTGCTTTTTATGAATTACTAGATTTTCAAAGCAAATTGTTATACATTTCATTGTTCTGTTTTTCTGGTTGTAGAATCACATTTATTTTAAGAAGGAGATAAATTACGGCATTTCTAAGCAAGTATTAGACTTTTTTATTACATTCCCTATGAATAATTGAAGGTATTAAGGAAATACATTTTTCAGCTTAATCACTTTCAATTCCAAAATATTTAAAATACTAGAAAATAATGCACCTAACTTCTCAGCACAATTACAAGAAAACATTTGACTGACAGCAAAAATATTAACCTTGATATGGGAATTTTAATATATTCCAAAGTAATTTGGGGAAATTGATAATATTGTGTACACTTTTATGATTTATAGACTTATATAACTGTTTTGGTTGATAAGATTTTGCTCTGTAGGGCAAATTTTTGCATTTTTGAAGACAGACAGGAAACTAAGAAAATTAATAAAGACATTCTTGTTAAAACATTTATCAATTAATAGTGCATCACTGGTTACTCATAATGCCCATTCGCAATGTTAAATGCCATTTTCATTCATCACTGTTCTTTTTACAAATAATGCATCCCCATGGCACCATATCCATTACCATAGGGGACCTTATGGACCCTCGCATTCCCATGGGGGACCATAAGTAGATCCATAGTCCCTAACACTTTCTTTTAATTGTTGTTTAGTTACCTCATAATGTCAAGAATAATTATCATGGTTCCAGTCCTTAACACCAAATTGTTATTAAACTAGATAAAAATTAGGAAATGTATTTACAATTTATGAAAAATTCAATAACAATAATAGCTGATTCTGTGTAATGCCATATAACTTTCCCCTATATGAATCAGATATGTAGGTGAAAGTATTGGACTCATACAGTCCTTAGATGATCCAAACCACACCAGATAAGCCTGATTGTAAGGGATATGATATAATACAATGTGAATACCTATTTAATCTCTTGCAATAATCTGCCCAATTATCTCAGTGTTTTTGTTAATAAACAACATTTTTCCCTGAAGAACCAAGGGGATATTTACAAACTCACTGGGAACCTTAATAGTGCCCCCTATAATGAAATAGGGTGATACATGATCCTATGTCTCAAAACAGAGACCTCAGAGGCTATAGTGTTCCACTCCAAGGAACAGCTTTAGCCTCATATGTTATCCTCCAAAATGTGAGGATATACTGTATAGTGTCCAACCAACACACACCACTTGAAAGCTCCATTAAACATGTGAAAAAACACCTGATCTATTTTAAAGTGGAATGGTAGTATGGCCGCTGGTACATTTTTTACTTTTTTTTAATTGATCATTTGTTTTTTTTCCTATTTATTTTAATGATTAGAATAAAAGTTATATTTTACCTTATTTTGGTTTTGTCTGACATGATCCAATTACTGGTATTATTATTTTGTACATAGCCTTTACAAACTTCAAATACACTACATTAACTGAATTGTCTTCATCTGCATTTCTTCTTAGTTTCTAATAGAAAATTAGAAAATTAGATTAGTCTGACATGATCTATTCATCATAAACAATTTCCTGGATTTGCTCTGGTTCCCTTAAATAAACATATCATATCTGCTTTTATCCAATCTTCTGGTAATGGTCATGTTGAGACGAGTATTTAAAAAAGTATTTATTGCATAAAATAGACCTTCCAGAAAAATGTATGTCAGATGTTAAAGCTGTACATCACTCACTATAAGCCAGCTTGCATCTACCAGGAACAATAACTGATATAATATACTAGCGTCTTGCCCATCAAAAATGATGGGGCAATAAAATGTGTAGGCTGTGAATGCTGTTTCCACCCAATGTGAGTCTATGACACTCTTAACCTTTTAGTTATCTTGGAAAAAGTACAACAATTGTAGTAAATGTGTTAAATTTTTTAACATGCAACTTGTAGTTCAACAACTGCTAAACCATCCTTTTTTAACAATATTAACCTTTTTAATTGTCATCTATGCATGACTAATATAACAATGGGTCAACTTAATATGAATCAGTATTGTAAACCATTACATAAAGCTTTTTAACATTCAACTTGAAGTTCAACTACTGGTAAACCATTATTTTTTAACAATATTAACATTTGAAATTGTCAGCTATGCAGGAGTAATATAACAATGGAACTTTGTATGAATGAGTATTGGAAACAATTACATAGTGCTTTATAACATGCAACTTGTACTTACACTGGAAAACCACATAGTTATTGAATCCAGAGGAAGGCAAACAGACCCCCCCCCCCCCCAACAGCAAAATGTATCCACATTTGTCAAAGGGGGGGGATAATTCGTTCCTGACCACATTAACTGGCGATGGGATTACTCCCTGGATCAATACACTCTATTTAATTATACATTTACATTTTCCAATAAATTATCATCTTCCTACTAACATGAACCCTTAATTACATACAATGAAACAACTTTCTATACCTTGTCAAATACAATTTTAACATTACAAACAGTAACTTAATATAATAACATTTAAAGTGTAATAGTAAGCAAATACAACATAACTGTTTTGTGGGGGCAATCATCCCAAAATGCCACTTCCAAGACATTCCAATATTTTACTTTGTCTATGGGATATACCCACTGTTTATTCTTTTCTTATTTACTTGTTCTGTTGTTATTCTTGTAGTTATTGAAAATGGTACATAGAGTTTCCTATGTTAAATAGTGGTCCTCTACAAAGAGTCCGAGTGACATTAACGTTCGTGCTCGAATTAAAACCACTGTTCTACATTTTTTTGTGAATTTGTCTTTGAGATAAAAGTACTTTTCCATGGATGTTTTTTGTTTTGGTAGATCTGTGCATCTAGTAGACAATGTTTTTTGTAAAAATCCAGCCATCATCGAATAAATCACCCTGACTTTGCTTTTTTCAATTGAAACTTTAATTTCCTCTGGATTTTTGCATCTTAAAAATGCAACATAGAGTTGTCTATGTGCAATAACAGGTTCCTGTAAAAAAAGACCCACAGACTTAAAAGTTTGTCCTTGGGATTTTTTTTATAGTCATAGCAAATGCCATGATGATGGAAAATTGTCTCCTTTGAAGGACAAAAGGCAAACCACTCTCACTTGGAGCCAAATCAATTTGTGGTATAAAAACTCGTTCACCTTTATGGGTACCATTCATAATTTCTGCATGTATAAAATGTTCTCTTAAATGCTGCACAATTAATCTGGTCCCATTACAAAGTTCTTTTTTGGATTCATATTTCTCCATAGCATGACAATTGCTCCTTTTTTTAGTTGCAAAATATGTGGTGGCGTTCCAGAGGGAGTTAAAGAATTGATAAATTCCATACTAAAGTTAGATTCACTGGGCCTCATTCTATTATCGGCCGTAGGAGATGCAGGGCCGCAAGGACTGGCCGCAGGCTATTTGCCTATTCTATTCCCTTCCGGCTGGGGCTCCGGTAGGCTTGCGGCCGGCGCCTTGTTATCCCTTGCGGCCGCAGGAAAGCCTTTGATCTTAAACAGCCGCAAGAGTTTCGGCCGCAAGAAAAGCCTGGTTGTTATTCTATTGCTCCGGGTACCCTCTCGTCAAGACTAAAACCGAGCCGCAGCTTACTTGCACCAAAAAGGTCCCGTAAGCACACAATTAGGCACATAATAAAGCCATCCTGCACTCTTATGAGATGATAAAGTGATTGGGGGTGTTAGCATTCATAGCACAACATTCCCCTACACTCAAATCCGCAAATAATTTTTATTTTAATTCATGTCAAATATCCGTGGACAAAGTCCCGAGGGCTTGGAGCACCTCAGACCCGCCCAGGCTGTGGGATGGAAAATTAAACCGTTAATGAAATATCGGATTTGGGCTGATGTGCAAGCTTGAGAGGAGGTTGCTATTAATCCTCATGTCCCCCATTATGATCCCTAGCATTTACAGAGCTTTACAGTGACATCTTGAATTTATTTTTTCATTTAAAGTTTTCATGATATGCGGCCGGCCGTAAGGGGGATATCCTTGCGGCGCCGTCTATTTGAATTGCAAGGTAAAGGTAGCTCTACACGGGGCCGTAAGACTGCCGCAAGGAATCGCAGCTTTTTACGGCCGATAATAGATTGAGGCCCACTGTCTTTGTCATCATCTGGAAGGAAATCTGTACCGAAAATAATATTTTTTGGGTGCATTGATTAATTTTAAAATGTTGTTATTTAGATTCAAGGCATCTATATTTTTTTATGTTAATATCACTTTGTTTGCAATGTCTGAGTAATCATCATTATTGATAGTATTTAGAAAGATTACCGATATTATTGATTCTTTGCAAATAATTTCTGATGGAATTTCAACGGTATCATCAGGTAGATTATTTATTTTTGGATGTTTTCCTTCTCCAATTTCAATTAGTCAATCATTGTTTTCATTTTGGCCTTGAGATGTAAATATTAGTTTGTAAATATTTTCCACAGTTTACTTGTCTTTATACATGTTTGCCAGGTAATGTTTGCCTGAAATCTGTCGTTGCTCTATGTTCATTTTGGGCTATGACATTTCTTTCATTCCCTGCAGTAAAGCAAACAAATGTACTTTGTGGCAAATGTACAGCTAATCGATACACAGCATGTGACTGATCCTGCATTTCAAATTTCAGAAGACGCCACATTGCTTCTGGAGGGCTGACAGAGTGACCATCTAAATCATGAAAGTTCATCATGTAAAATTGGATTGTCTTGTTAATTTTGTGCACCTTGCACAACAACAGTTGCTGCATCCTATCTTTGTATATATATTTATACACATATTTTATGTGTGCATGGTACTTCATCAGCAAATGAGGATTGTATGGTACTACATATCTCCAGTGCCTTGCAAAAGTATTCACCCCCCTTGGTATTTTTCATGTTTTGTTGCCTCACAACCTGGAATTAACGTGGATTGTTTGAGGATTTGCATGATTTAATTTACAGATCATGCCCACAACTTTGAAGATGTTTTTTTTATTGTGAAGCAAACAACAAATAGGACAAAATAACAGAAAAAGTCAATGTGCATAACTATTCACCCCCCTAAAGTCAATACTTTGAAGAGCCACCTTTTGCGGCAATTACAGCTCCAAGCTGCTTTGAATAAGTCTTTATGGGCTTGCCACATCTTACCACTGGTATTTTTAGCCATTCCTCCTTGCAAAACTGCTACAGCTCCTTCGGATTGTTTGCGTCTGTGAAAGGCAATCTTTAAGTCTGACCACAGATTTTCTATTGGATTGAGGTCTGGGTTTTGACTAGGCAATTCCAACACATTTACATGTTTCCCCTTAAACCACTCAAATGTTGCTTTAGCAGTGTGTTTGGTGTCATTATCCTGCTGGAAGGTGAACCTCCATCCTAGCCTCAAATCAAGCACAGAGTGGTACAGGTTTTGCTCAAGAATATCCCTATATTTAGCACCACCCATCTTTCTCTCATCTCTGACCAGTTTACCAGTCCCGGCTGCTGAAAAATGGTTTGGTGTTCCTTGGGTGATGTGATGTGTTGGGTTTGCGCCAGACATATCGTTTTCTTTGAAGGCCGAAAAGTTCAATTCTAGTCTCAACAGACCAGAGCACCTTCATCCATAAATTTTGGAAGTCTCCCACATACCTTTTCACAAACTCAAAACATGCCATTTTGTTTTTTGCTGAAAGACTTTCTTCTGGCCACTCTGCAATAAAGCCCAACTCTATGGAGCATACAGCTTTTTGTTGTCCTATTTACAAAAACTCCAGTCTCTGCTGTGGAACTCTGCAGCTCCTCCAGGGTTACCTTATGTCTCTGTGCTGCCTCTCTGATTAATGCCCTCCTCGCCCGGTCCATGAGCTTTGGTGGGCGGCCGTCTCTTGGCAAGTTTGCTGTTGTGCCATGTTCTTTCCATTTGGTTATGATAGATTTGATGGTGCTCCTGGGAATCATCAAAGATTTGGATATTTATTTATAACCTATACCTGACTGTACTTCTCAACAACATTGTCCCTTACTTGTTTGGAGAGTTCCTTGGTCTTCATGGCAGTGTTTGGTTAGATGTGCCTCTTGCTTAGGTGTTGCAGCCTCTGGGGCCTTTCAAAAAAGGTGTGTATATGAAATAACAGATCATGTGACACTTAGATTGCACACAGGTGGACATCATTTCACTAATTATGTGACTTCTGAAGGTAATTGGTTCCACCAGAGCTTTTTATGGGCTTCATAACATGACATTCGCACATGTATATTTTCATTTTTTTGTTTCTAAATAATAGTTTTATGTATATATTTTCCTCATTTCACTTCACCAACTTAGACTATTGTGTTCTGATCCATCACATAAAATCCAGATTACCAAAACATTGAACTTAAGACTGTAATGTAACAAAATAGGTAAAAAGTCAAGGGGGTGAAAACTTATGCAAGGCACTGTATTATCAATCTTTTGGCCAAATAATAAGAATAATAGCAGTTTGTCCTTCTATTCTTTTATATAAAGTGTATCCATCACAATTTGCATACATGTACATTTTAAATTGTTGTGTGAACTCTTTTGTGCATTATTTAATTTTCATACATGGTGAGTTTGGATTTATATCTCCACATGGACTATGAATCATTCGGTGTCATATAGTTTTGAATACTTTTGCAGATGTGGCAGTTCTCCACTAATCACTGAATCCACTCTCTCTGCAGTATTTAATTCATCTTTTTCTTTTAGGCCTCTTTTTTGAAATTCAATGGTTTAAACAAAAGCCACACATTTTCCAAATAAGTGTGCTTTAGTTATAACATGTATCAACGTATTTAGTTTAATTTTGAATACTCTAGCCACTAAATCTGGTCGATCAGCAGTATGTTGGCCAACTTTCACATTTTCCTTGATCTCTTGCCATTGTGTATTACATGTGAATGTAATAAATAAATCTAGTTCTCCAAATTTAGTCACAATAGCCATGGCATCATTGTATCTTTCTCGCATATTGCAAGGAAATCCTTGGAAAGAGGATGGCAAAATGATGGCTCTTTTAGCTAGAATGTCTTTATTGGTTGCCAATTTAGTGACATAATCCATCAATTCACAATTTTTCTATGCAAAGCTTTTTTTGTTGAAATTTGATAACATTTAGATTATTTGCTTCGACTTGTAGATATGAATCAATAATTCATTGTTGTGTGAGTTGCCCCCACATAAAATAGGATTAAAATGATCCCATATACCAGTTTCTGCCACTTTATATTCCAGCATAGAAATATTGAGCCTTATTAAATTGTTATTCAGTAAATTAAAAAGGGCTCTATTTAAGCACACAGCATATTTTATTTACAGAAGTTTTTAGATAGTGAAGACCTTGCTTTTGGATAGAAGTTCACTAACTAAAAACTTCTGTAAAAAAATATGCTGTGTGCTTAATTAGAGCCCTTTTAAATTTGCTGAATTCGCAATTTAATAAGGCTGATTGTTTCTAACACGAACTTTACTATTGTGATAACTTTGCAATTGTCATTTTTGTTCACATCCTGGCTCACGATTTGGAAAGAAATGGAAAATGTCATTGGATCCAATTACAACTTAATATATTTATGTTTATAAAAGTTTGCTCTACATTGCATGTATATAATCTAATATCCCACTGAAATGGTGGTTCACCATCATCATTTTTAAAGACCATGGCAACCTCATTTACTGTAGGTAAATTATAACGTCTTTGATCAGTATTGCAATCTCTTTTCAGCACCATATATACTCTTGACATTGGCAATTGATTTATTTGAGCATGTGCCTTTTGTTCTTTTTCAACCTCTGCTAATTTTCTGTATGCTTGTCTATATGGTTGTTGGCCATAATGTTATCCAGCTGTTCAAAGACTATGTGAAAACATTGTTTATTTTAAGGAAGCATCATCCATTGTTCAACAGCTTCCATTGTATCTAGGACATATAACTGTGCAAATGTCCTTTGCTCTCCTGCTTGTGGGTGTAAATGGGAAGTCCGGTGGTAAATTCTTCCTTGTACTTTAAAACACTAAGGGCCATGTCCTGGCACATGTTTTGCTAATGTTGCACCCATTGAAGCAAATGAAATTGCTTGTTATAAGACCTGATGCTTTTTTTAAAATTACTATAATTTGAAAATGTTGCATCACTCATTATACTTTTTAAATATTCTGGAAATGTGTGTCTTTCTGGAAGTCTTAACTTTCCTTTCTGAAAGCAACTAATACACTCTCCATCAGTTGGTCTTTCCTTGAGAAAATTATAGGCCCCACAAAACTGACAAAACCACACTGAGTAATCCACAATAATGACTCTCTACTGGTAGTTCTGTAAATAAGGGAATATCCTGAGCTTCCTCAACACAGATATCACTACAACTTTGTATATCAACATTGGTGTCATTAGGCAACATTTGATCATTAGGAAATGTTTCACAGACATTATGTTTTTCACTTTCTCTTTTCTTTGTAGCTCCGTCAAACTCAGTTTGACCATTTTCCATCATTTTTCTTTTATTGGCAAGTCTCTGACGGTTTTCTTCTCTTAATCTTTGTGAAGTCTCAGGCGACTGTGAATCTCTCCATCTTTGCTTCCACTCCCTTGCCATTCTTCTTTTCTGTTCTTTATTTTCTTCTGTGTTGTCTGCCATTGTAATCTGTAATTGTAAATACAGGCGTTTTACTTTTAATTGTACTGTTTTGTTATACAGCAATAAATGGAAAGTGGTAATGGATGAAGTTCTTTTACACTGTGTGATGGTCTTGGCCTTTTATTTCTTCCAGTCTATAAGATATAATATGTTTTTTTAATGTACATATTGTTTTTAACTGTCATCAATTCAAAACCTAAAGAGGGTTAATGAAACAGTAACATTACCTGAAATGCATTAGTTATTATTTCATTAAATTAATTTAGTAATTAATCAATGTCTGTTTTTTAATTGGCATACATGAAAACAAAAAGAGCTAAACATATATATATATATATATATATATATATATATATAAATATATATATATATATATATATATATATATATATATAATATTGAATCAATAAGGTCAGTGTAAAATATTGTTTTTTATAATAATTAATAATTAATTAATATACATTAATTCATTAATCAATAACTGTCATCAATGCAAAACATAAAGAGCTAATCAAGTTTTCCTAAAGAAGGGCATCATTGAAATGTAATTTAATATCCAAACACAAAGATCTGTGAGCAAACTATAGATTGACATGGAAAGGATTTGGCTTGCTTTGATTGAATTAATTAATTAATCAATCAATCAATGTTGATATTTAATTGGCATACATTCAAATGTAAATAGCTAAGCATCTATGTATTCATAAATAGGGTCAGTCTAATTTTTTTTTATTATTAATTAATTATGAATTAATTAATTAACTAACATACATTAATGAATTCATCAATAACTGTCATCAATGCAAAACAAAAATATTTAATCCTGTTTTCCTAAAGAAGGGCATCATGAAATGAATATACCTGTAAGGTTGATGTAATTGCAGATGAAATGCTGCAGAGCTCACAGTCTCTGTTCATGCAGGTCCAGTGTTCACAGAGATGAGCAAAAAATAGATGTAAAATGACATGAAATTCATTTTAATGTTTGGATTTGATTAATTCATTAATCATTGAAAGTATCATATTTAATTGGCATACATGCAAAATGTAAAGGCCTAAGCGCCAATGTATTCATAATTAAAGGCAGTATAAAATATGAAATGTAGCAGTTGTCAGAGCATAATAAACTGATGTAAATGTTTAACTGCTCTGAGGGTCCTATCCCTGTCAGGCAATGAGCAGTAATACAAATATATAAGTGCAGTGTAAAATCTACATATTTTTTAGTGCAGTGTAAAATATATATAAATATTTTTTTGTTGGAAATATTAATAATTAATAATTAATAAAGTAATATACATTACTAATTAAGTAATGAATGAATAAATGTAATAGAAAGAGCAATGTTTCTTTTTTCACTGAGATTATTTGTTAATTAATGTGCCACAGTCCTCCCCCAATGGAGTTCTCAGAGCATACTAAACTGATTTAAATATCTAATTGTTTTCAGGGTCCTATCCTGTTACCCAATGAGCAGTATTACAGATATATAAGTATTATTACAAATTAATAATGAATAAATTTAAGTACATTATGAGCAGTAATACAGATAAGTGCAGTGTACAATATACATTTTTGTTAGTGCTGTGTAAAAAATAGATTTAATTTTTTTGTAATGATTTCTAATTAATAAGTAATACATTAATCAATTAATAAATATATTAGAAAGAGCTGAGCATTTATGTATTCATGAAGTAAGGGCACTGTAAAATAAGAGATTTTTCTTTCTTATTTTTTTAATAGTCCCACATTCGTAATGTTATTATTTGCAAGTTAGTGTTGCAAACTGACGGCGATTGTCTATGTTTTAGGCACTTCACAAGCATTTTCCATCCTTCCTAATAGTCTCTTTTGTAACTTGTATGTTCCTGGCGTTGAGTTACACGCTACAGACTCGTTTTGCCTCGTTTTCATTTTTTTCAGCCGCCATTTTTTTCCTCACTTAGCCAATTTTTTATCTTAAAAAAATTACAATTATGCCTCAAATTAACTTTCAACTTCACTCACAGGCTTCCTGGCTCTCCCCCTGTGCTGTGTGTAAGTTTGTAAGTTAATTTGAGACAAATTTATGTTTTTTGGTTTGTATTTCGATTTCCGCGGTTCGGACGTTAAATTTGTATTTTTCCAAGGTCAGAGTTTTTTGCCCCCAAGATTCCGAGGTCAGAATTTTTTGTCTAAGTCCCACGTTCCTCAACTGCTTGCAGCACAAGTCCAGGATGCCTCATCCATTCGCCTCGCTTTGCATATTTGACAATTATAATATGTGATAATTAATATAAAAAATAGTAATAGAACATGACAGGGCTGCCCTATATCACTCCTTCTTCTTGCTTAGACTATTGAGCCACTGGAAATTTGAAAGTACAATAATAAAATCATGAGGGGTATAAGATATAGAAGCAAAGATTAGAACACACTTTTATTTGCAGATGACATCCTGCTAATCTTTAGAGATGCTTTGCCGGATTGTATACCAGACTTCTAAACGCCAATTGATTGACGTTTAACCCCTGTTTTACAGACGTAATGATGAAAGTCTCATTTACATTTATTGGCTGTTTCGAAATCGATAGTTACAGCCTTGCTTAATTGATCATGATCATGCCCTGAAATGCTTCTTACTGGTGCATGGTATACGGTTTAGGCTTTTACGTTTTGCAAGTACAATCTTTCATGTGTGTATTAAAATAAATAGAGAGTTCAAAGAAAAAAAGGTATCCTTTACATTTTATAGTGCACACCCTCAGCCAAATAGGCAATATAGAAAACTCAAAAATTAAAACTTAACATTTATTGTAGCCATATAAAATACTTAGTTAAAAATTACATTCTAGGACTCTGAGAGACCTTGAAAGCTTATTAACAGAGAATGAAGAATTTCAATCAACAGGCCCGTATTCTGCTTTCAAACCAAAAAGTAAATATACAGCGCCACTAAATATAAGTCCCAATATTGAACTATTTGTTAATAATGTGGTTCGAGATATGGAAAAACTTTCTAACACAGGAAACATTAGCTATAACCTTACTATAAATGAAAAATGGCATTGAAACAACTGCAACAAGACACTAGTATAATTATTAGAAACTCGGATAAAGGGGGCAATATAGTTATACTAGACAAGGGAGATTACATATTGGAATGTGAAAGACTCCTTAAGGATAAAAAAAGTTATAAAAAACTTGATAAAGATCCAACAGAGTCTTTCATGGAAGAACTAGAAGACATTCTAAAAAGTGGCCCTGAAACTAAGGTTATAAACAAACCAGAATTTGATTTCCTATATAATACAAACCCAAGAATAGCCACGTTTTACACCATTGCCAACATACATAAAAACCCTAAAAAACCACCAGGTAGACCAATTGTGTCAGGTATTGAAAGTCTCACTGAAAACTCCAGTAAATACATTGATTCCATGTTACGTGAATTTGTGATCACCTTAGCATCTTATGTTAAAGATACAAAGGATGTTTTGTTGAAATTAAATGATATTTCAATTAGCAAAGAAGCACTTCTAGTATCATTAGATGTGGAATCTTTGTATACCAACATTCAACATACAAGAGGTGTTGAAGCAGTAAAATATTTTCTGTCAAAAAAAGGTGCTCAATATTTAAATCACAATAAATTCATATTACAACTATTGGAGTTTGTGTTAGCTCATAACTATTTTGTTTTTCTGAATAAATTCTATCAACAGATATGTGGTACAGCCGTGGGCACAGCTTGTGCACCAACATATGCAAACTTATATCTTGGCTGGTGGGAGGAACAAAAAGTATTTATAAATCAACTGGATAAATTTACTGAACACATTGAATTATGGGTCCGTTTCATCGACGATATCCTAGTAGCATGGAATGGTAACCAGCAAGAGTTACAAGAGTTTATAGGTATATTGAATACCAACATTATGGGACTATATTTAACATCAGAAATTGAGATTACTTTTTGGGATCTAAAGATTACAAAGTTAGATAATGGGAAACTCCAAACTACCACATTTAGAAAACCTACAGCCACAAACAGTTTATTGCAAGCCAATAGTAGCCACCCTAAAGCCCTAATTTCAGGGATACCTGTGGGGCAGTATCTAAGAGTCAAAAGAAACTGCTCCAGCCCAAGTGACTTTGAGACAGAAGCCAAGGATTTACAAGATAGATTTAAAGAAAGGGGATATAACAACAAAACCCTGAAAAGAGCTTATCAGGGAGCAAAAGCAGTGGATAGAGACTCACTACTGCTAGATACAAATAAAGAAACAGATGACATGGTAAGATGTATAGGCACCTATAATGGAAAGTGGCATGAGATTAAAAAGATATTCAATGACCACTGGAAAATTCTTCTTGATGATGAATACCTCCTACCTTTCCTAGGGAATCAGGTCCAAATTACCAGTAGACGCTCCACAAATCTGAGGGATATGCTGTCTAAAAGTCACTTGGAAGTTACTAGAAGTAACACTTGGCTAAATCAAACTAAGGGCTGCTTTAAATGTTTATCCTGCAAAGCATGTAAATATGTAAATACCACTAAAACATTCCCCTCAAAATATGGAACCAGTAATTTTAAGATTCAATAATTACTGACATGCAAGGAAACAGGGGTCATATATCTTATGCTTTGCAAATGTGGCATGAGGTATGTAGGTAAAACCTGTAGAGAATTCAGATGCAGAATATTGGAGCATATATACAGTATAACTAACGAATATGATACTCCGGTAGTTAATCATGTGAATTTAAAACATAACGGTGATCTGAATAATTTCCTTTATTGCTATTGATGGGATCAAACAGAATATTAGGAGAGGTAATATTGATAAGGAGCTTTTGAAAAAGGAAGCCCAATGGATTTACACACTTAGAACTAAAAAACATGGGGCCTTAATGATGGCTTTACCTTCACTCGTTTCATCTAGTCATCTCTTTTTATATGATTGTCTCTCCTTTACAAGGAATAGTAATATTTATATTGTATGAGTAACACAACATTTTAGGTGATGTTTGTGTCCTTATTTGAAATATACAACTAGTAGTTCCATTCTCTGTGTCTTCAATCTCTCCAATATATTACTCAATTTTAGGAATTCAAGGCTATACCTACAATTTAAATTTTTGTGGATTCCCAATACACAAAGGCAGAACGTTCAATAATAAACAATATCATTATATGTAAACAACAAATAAGTCATATATATTCCCTTTTTTTAATTGGAGATCATTTTTTGGTATGAAAAGATTTAACAATTTAAGGATACTTGCATAATACACTTTCGATTATAAGAATATTAATATATAATTCAAGGTATCCATAGATAATTTGCAAGTATAGATCTCTATGTTACAGTGGTCATTTTTTTGACACATAAAAAAATATATATTATGGGAAGACTATATCTATGCATAATCTATATGGGATAATATATGTATGAATAATATTTGTTCACACTCCAAGCTCTGTGCAGCTATCAATAGTATGTGAGAGCTCAAACTTTTTCAAATCCTATCACCTTAATCCATGTATTATTTATAGGGTTAATAATTATTGACTCTATAGACAGTACTGAACTGTGTAGATCTCCTCACATACTCATAATACATGTTAACGTCTTACTACTTGTTTTTATAATTACTTAGACTTCTACTAGTTGCCAAGGCAACCTAAGTTGTATAAATAGTCCCTCTGGCCTATCCCCGGTAACCCCTGATGAAATTATTGGAAACGTGCGTCGGGTTGCAGGCTAAGCCAGTCCGCAACGCTGACCTATGACATCAGACGTAGACGCATAGGCGACGCGCTGCTAGCTAGGAGCCTTGGCGCTCAAACAATATAGGCCTACCTTCTATTCCCCCATATTATCCTTACCCAAAATTCAACTTGCTGCTACTATTGGGAGCGCTTTATAAATTATACTGGGCAATCGATATTAGACATGAGAAAGTAGGCACCAAGGCACAGTTCAAATAGACGAAGTGGTATATTAGTATAACCCTGCATTGAAGTATACTATTCATCTTAGTAATTTACTTATAGGATTTCCTCATTACTATATAGAGCACTGGCACTTTATATTATCAGCAACTTTATAAATCTCTACCTCCTAATACATTTTATATGTTAGCACTTAGCACTTTATCCTGATTACAGAATGATACTCACGGATATCTATTAGTATTAATTATATCCACTGGTCACTGCATATTGAGTTATTTATTTCACTTACTTTAGGAGCCATTACATAGAGGATCCTATAATATGAACTTTGAATAGTGATTTGTCTCAATAGGGTCACCTACATCCACTTCCCTGAACAATTATAATACGTCAGAGAATCAAGTTTCTAACTAAGTATTTTATATGGCTACAATAAATGTTAAGTTTTAATTTTTGAGTTTTCTATATTGCCTATTTGGCTGAGGGTGTGCACTACAAAATTTAAAGGATACCTTTTTTTCTTTGAACTCTCTATTTATATTTTTTATCCTTAGTAGCACCCCTCTTGTACCCAGTATCTTATTTACACCTTGAGCCACCTTGTCCTATATATCTGTGTTTTTTAAAATAGCCTAAACTTATTTTGCCTCACTCTCCGATTATCAGATCCTAGAGCCCCCCTTCTTCTCATAACATGGGCATCCTCCCATCACATTATCATATCACTGAATAACACAAGCTTCCTCCACCTCACTATCACATGCATGCCTAAAAAAGTTTACTAGCCATTTCTTTTAATGCTGCTTTTGCCAGGTAGCCTACTGAGTCCTGGCTTCTTATTACAACCCCCCCCCCCCCCCCCCCCAGGGTTGTTAAAAAAAATGGTTGGAGTCAAAGCGTTTCTAGGAAAAAGCTTTCCTGGGAGAGACATATTGCTCCATAGTGCTGTCAACCTCTAATGACAATCTGTGGTAATGCATGATTGACTGGTATTGCATTACTGTGTGATAGCTATTGAGGATGACCAGTAATCATACAAGGAGGCTGTGGAGATGCAGAAGGAGACCAGGGAAACTAACCTCGATCAACGAGAATCATGGGTATTCCAGCCCTGTGAAACCCACACCATTGCTACTGTGCATGTGACAATATGTAAACCAATAATAAATTAATCAAATTATAGTTAGTGTTATTATATTAACTAAGGATACACTAGCGACTTGCCCGTCAAAAAAGACGGCAATACAATTTGAAGCCTGGCAATGCTGTTTGCCACACAATGGGAGACTCTCCCCCTCTACTTTACTGGCCTCGCAATGAGCGCTTTTGGCACTCATCAAGGGCCTCTCAATGAGTGGCTTCGGCGTTTATTGTGAGCCTCTCCCCTCCTCTACCTCTCCCACCCTCTACTTGACGGGAGGCGCTCAATGTGAGCCTCTCCCCCCTCTATTTTACTGGCCTCGAGATGAGCGCCTTTGGCACTCATCGCCAGCCTCACAATTAGTGCCAAAAGTGCTCATCACGGACTTGGCAATGAGTGCCTTTGGCGCTTATCATGGGCCTTGCAATGAGCGCCTTTGGCACTCATAGCGAATCTCTCCCACCTCCTCTCCCTCCCTTGTGTGTCCTTCCCCCTGCTGGGTTTTTACCCCCTCTCCCTCCCTTCCACCAACCCCTGTGTATTTCCCCCCTGTCCCTCCCCCGTCATGTCTCTCCCCCCACTTCTTCCCCTGTGTATCCCCCTCCTCCTCCACCCCTTTGTCTCTCCCCCATCTCTCCCTCTGCTGTGTCTCCCCCTTCCTCTCAGACCCCTGTGTGTCTCCTCCTCCCCTGTGTCTCTTCCCCCCTCCTCTCACTCGCCTGTGTCTCTCCCCCCTCCTCTCACTCCCCTGTGTCTCTCCTCCCCTCCTCTCACTCCCATGTGTCTCTCCACCCTTCCTCTCTTTTCCCTGTGTCTCACCACCCTCCTCTGACTCCCCTGTGTCTCTCCCCCCTCCTCTCACTCCCCTGTGTCTCTCCTCCCCTCCTCTCACTCCCATGTGTCTCTCCCCCTCCTCTCTTTTCCCTGTGTCTCACCACCCTCCTTTGACTCCCCTGTGTCTCTCCCCCACTCCTCTGACTCCCCAGTGTCTCTTCACCCTCCTCTCCCTCCCATGTGTCTCTTCCACTCTCCTCTCCCTCTCCTGTGTCTCTCCCCCTCCTCTTCCTCCTCTGCATGTCCCCCTTTCCTCTGTGTTTCCCCATCTCTCCCTCCGCTGTGTCTCTCCCCCTCCTCCCTTGTGTCTCCCCCCTCATCCCCTGTGTCTCCTCCCCTCCTCCCCTGTGTCTCTTTTCCCGCCTCTCCCTCCCATGTGTCTCTCCCACTCTCCTCTCCCTCCCCTGTGTCTCTCCCCCTCCTTTTCCTCCTCTGCATGTCCCTCTTTCCTCTGTGTTTCCCCATCTCTCCCTACACTGTGTCTCTCCCCCCTCCTCCCTTGTGTCTCCCCCCCCCCTCATCCCCTGTGTCTCCTCCCCTGTGTCTCTTCCCCCTCCTAGTCCCTGTAGACCTGTTTCTTTAAATGCTGTTGCCCCCTGTCGGAATGCAGGGACAGGAACACAGGCACAGGAACAGGAGGAAGTTGGACCCACGAGGAACTCATGAGCAGGCATGCTGAAGACCCTGCATGCTTGTCAGCATACTCCAGCTGTTACTTAGACAGTTCTGCCCTGGATTCATGGGTTTGACTGTGTGTACTTTATATATAAATGGAAAAATGCAATGCAAGGTTAATCATGTTATGTATATGTGTATGTCTATGTTTAATATATATCACATATAATAGTTGTGGTCATTGCGAGTTTGTTGGTAACGCTCTGGAATGTTATGGCCTTGCACATGCGCAACGCGCCTTACGATGAGCACCACAGACACTCATTGCAAGGCCAGCACGACTTAGGCTGCAATGAGTGGCAAAAGCGCTCATTGCAGGGCACATGATGCAAGGCTTGCGATGGCCGCCAAAGGCGCTCACCGCAAAGGCCTCGCGAGTTTGGTGCAACGAGGGACATAGGCACTCATGCAGGCCCACACCAAACATATATACACATGTGTCTATGTTGTGTTGATTCCCTCTATATGCATTTACCTGATTATGTCAGATGCTACCTCTACTCTCTCTGCATCGCTGTTTACGTTCAAACTGAGGGTTTAATTTCATATCAATGTTTTTGTGTTCTTTGTGCCTTATCCATTTATCTTTTAGGGATTATTTCAACTACCTTTCCTCAGTATAGATGTATACTTTTGGTGGTGGGGGTTTCATGGTCTGGGCCTGCATGAGTGCTGCTGGCACTGGGGAGCTACAGTTAATTGAGGGAACCATGAATACCAACATGTACTGTGACATACTGAAGCAGAGCATGATCCCCTCCCCTCAGAGACTGGGCCACAGGGCAGTATTCCAACATGATAACGACCCCAAACACACCTCCAAGACGACCACTGCCTTGCTAAAGAAGCTGAAGGTAAAGGTGATGGACTGGCCAAGGATGTCACCAGACCTAAACCCTATTGAGCCTCTGTGCGGCATCCTCAAATGGAGGGTGGGGGAGTGCAAGGTCTCTAACATCCACCAGCTCCATGATGTCATTATGGAAGAGTGGAAGAGGACTCCAATGGCAACCTGTCAAGCTCTGGTGAACTCCATGCCCATGGGGACTAAGGCAGTGCTGGAAAATAATGGTGGCCACCCAAAATATTGACACTTTGGGCCCAATTTGGACGTTTCCACTTAGGGGTGTACTCACTTTTGTTGCCAACGGTTTAGACATTAATGGCTGTGTGTTAAGAGGGGACAGCAAATTGACACTGTTATACAGGCTGTACACTTACTACTTTACATTGTAGCAGAGTGTCATTTCTTCAGTGTTGTAACATGAAAAGATATAATAAAATATTTTCAAAAATATGAAACTCGAAACAAATCTTTATTGTAAGCAATTTGTACTACTGTACTTTGTAAAGTGGAGTGCCTCTATCACTCATAGTCCACCACATGTGAAATAATTGCTGTATATTTATATATATATATATATATATATATATATATATATATATATATATATATATAATGAGTTGACACCAGAGGGTGGCCCGGGGAAAGAAATTAACACAAATTTTTTTTTTGGGTGTGGGGCCGATATTTATTTTTTGGGCCGGAGCCCTCGATTCATTAGCTCCACCACTGGCAGCATGGGTTAACTATTTGTGTGCAACGGGCATTATAAAGATCCACAGTTGGAGATTTAATTGTTCAAATGCTGCAGGGGCCCCAAATGGGACCCCACAGCACAGGGTTAATCTAAAGACCCTGTGGGGGTCCCGATTAATCTAAAGATACTGCGGTGGTCCTGATTGAGACCCCTGCAACAAGGGTTTAATGTAGGGACCCTGCGGGGGTACTTATTGTACCCCCAGCACTGGAGTTAACTATTTGTGTGCCACGTGCCCTTTAAGGACCCGCGGCAGGGGATTTTCATTTTTAAATGCCAGGTTTCATTTAGGGAGCCTGCAGGGATTCCCGCAGGTTTGATTGACATTATGATGATGGTCTCATTTATTAATGGCTCTATCTAAGCAGTAACAAAAGGACTTAACTGCTTACATATGAAACCAGAGTTTATGGGTTGTAGGCTTCCGGCCTTAACTTGTGGTCTTGTTCAATTGAATCACTCTGTAATTGTAGCAAATTTAAAGCCCGCAGACATACAACCTGCATTACATAATCTGTGGGTTTGCAATTGAATAAGGCCCATGGACTTAAGTATTTTGAGTGAGATACATAATATTATGTGTGAAGATAATTGAATACAGTGTAACATTACTAAAGAAGCTCCCAGAGTTAAAAACACCTAACTTTAAAAGTGACAAATTCTGAATTGAACAAGGCATTAAAATTGGAAATTATTGTAGCTTTTAAAGAGATCTATGTTAAAGTTTCAATTAATGATACTAATGTTTATTTCTAGATAATAATTTGTCTGCTTGCATAATCAGTCTTTGATTACTTTGGTTTAGATTTGCTACTTAGTATTGTACCATTTCCAAACTACAGAGTCTACCACACACTCTCAGCCAGAGCACACCCTAGTGATTTAGTGTACCATGGAGATGCATCAATCATGTTATTATGTATATGTTAAGTACTTTAATCAAATGCAGCAACAAACTGTTAGATGGTGAAATTATTTACTCTGGTATGAATAAACACTTAATTACTCAATTTGTAACTCCTCATAATCTTATGTCATGAATACTACTAACAAATTTCTTTAAATATTATTGCATTATATTTTTCTTTATAATTGTTTTATGTATTCTTCACTCTGGTATAGTCATTAAAGGTAAATTTAATTTAAATATATCATAATTATTTATACATCTATTACAGCTTACTCCTATCAAATCTTTATTTATACATGTCCATGACCCAATGGACAGTAGCACGCCAGGCACATATATCATTATGTCTCTGGTTGGGATTATCCATGAAGTTTTCTTAGCAAAAACACTGGGGCAAGTTGACGGTTCCTTCTCCAGTAGACCACAATTTGGCTGACGTCTCTGCTATGACTTGTCCATCTTAGATGACCCTAAAGTGTATGTGAGTGTATGTTATAGCTCAGAGGTTCATTGAAGTATACAAGACCCTTCACCTCAATTGAATTTAAAGCCTTACCTTTGTTCAAGGTATCATGTAAGATGTTTCTGTAAGATCCATCTCAGAGTCTTTTTATTAATGCCTTCTCATGCAATGGATTATTCACACTGCTGGAAACCAGCTTGTCCTGATCTTCTATTTGCCTATTTGCTCCAAAACCTGTTAATTTTAGTCTAACATTACTTATTTTCTGAATGCCTCTAATTCTCATTTTTTGAGCAATAGCTGACATTAATAATTCAAAACAGAGTGATCAGATTGATCCTAACATACATTGTTTTTTTGTAATAATAAAAGATGTTGTATAATGTTTCTATGTATTTTTAAACCTAAGTGTACGCTTTTGTTAAAGAATAACTTATGAGAAGTTTGAAATCCCACTATAACATAGTTTTGCTTTGTATACAGATTTAGTTTATGATTTGTAAGAGCATTTCCAATTATAAATTAAATTCAAACTATTATCTTTATTAAAATGCATGTTGGATAAAGAAATTATTTAAAAAAAACTAGCAAAAAATATACAGAAAACCCTCTGGATAATATTTTTCAAAACCATAATATTTTTTTTTATTGTGCACCAAAGTGTTTGCATTTCTTTCTCAGTGCAGGAGTAATATCTGTAATTGTACAGAAAGTAAACATTTTCAAAATCAAATGCAGTTTTGTTGCCAGGTACTGCTTTGCCATATTATAGTTAATGCAAGAACATGACTGACTATAATAGAAAGAAAATAAGTGTTTTTTCATAACATGCAAGGAGCGAATTGCTAGTATGATAGTTTGTATCAATTTGTCATACATGTTGGAAAAACTCACTCAACAAAAAGGAACACTATCTTAAAGACAAACTTAAAGGTTTTGAAATTACTATGTAAATATAATTCAAAATACGGGCAAGCTTTTCAAAATTGAACATACACATGCAAGAGTAACTCAGGACTATTTTTAAACCATTTCATGCTCAGCTACCTAAGCATAAGTAATTTCAGCTGTGGAAAACATACTCAGTGATATTAATCATGTTGTGTTATACAAATGTGTTCAGCTCTAGACACTCATCAGGGAATCTATTTCACAGTACATTAAATATGATTTGAAGCCTTTAAAAAAAGAACTAAGTTGAACAAAAACAAAATATTTTTTTCTCTAAAAAATAATCATTACTTTTTGAAAAATTCATAGAATTGATACATTTTTTAAATGTGAATAGAAAATGACCTTGAATGCTTTTGAAATTTGTTTTTAGTACAACAGTGGGTATAGGGAAGTAAAGCAAACTCACTCAGCTGGTGCTTTACAATCTAAAACAATCATTACTTCCATTAGTAGCCTTTAAACTCAAATCAAGTACCTTTCACATCCTTACGCGTTATGCTCTTCTAAGATGACTTTCAATATCAGATCCTTCATATAGGGTTATGATTATTATTATTATCTTAGTACATGGCAAAAAAAACAAACTTAACACCTTAAAGAATGGAGGGCCCTGTTTTTGAGCATATAATCAAATATACATAGTGCTTGTTTCCAACACACGGACACACAATTGAAAACTCGCAAACTTACAACTTAAGGGTTTAGGTGTGATACAAGAGGGTGACAAATACAAAATGGTAACATGAATGCAATTTGTTTAGTCAATTGGAGGGGTCTGTGAGCTGTTCTGTAGATTGTGGGTGGGAGTGTTATTAAGCTGTGGAGTGTGCAGTTGTAATTATAAAGGCTGAAGGTGATATGATTTTTTAAATAGGTGTGTTTTTAGTAATTTTTTAAAGGGTTTGAGGCAGGAAGTTAATCTAATGGAGCGAGGCAAGGAGTTCCAAATAGTAGGGGCTGCACGAGAAAAGTCCTGAAGACGGGAGTGAGAGGAGGTGATAAGCAAGAGGGAGACATCTTCTTAGACAAGTGGTTCCCAATAGTTCATTTTGTAAATATACTTGATTTATATAATTTTTTAACAGTAAGTACATCTGGTTATAACCACATTATATCTAATGTATTCCTAGACAATGCATATATTGTATTAAAATATATCTAGCTGATTAAAATATAAATTCCTGGAAAATATGAGGTATCTAAATAATCAAGAATCAAAACATTCCCAAACAGTTTATTGACTGATATAATAAAAATGAAAGTCATGGAATTCATATTGAAATACACTTTTTAAAAGATTGTGTGCAATAGAAACTTATTATATTTCTAAATGTAACAACTTGCCACGTATAGATTGAAATAATTATGTACCGTAGACTGGTCAAGTTTTGCATGTATTCCTTTTTCATGGATATAATCTTCAGTATTATTGCATTTA
This sequence comes from Discoglossus pictus, assembly GCA_027410445.1. Taxonomy (NCBI): domain Eukaryota; kingdom Metazoa; phylum Chordata; class Amphibia; order Anura; family Alytidae; genus Discoglossus; species Discoglossus pictus. The sequence goes on along the minus strand of CM050164.1, from coordinate 332,342,604 downwards.
TTTTGCTTATTGTCACAAATTGAGAATGTTATTTTGTAGGGAATATTATGTTGTATAATGTTCATTGAATGTCCATATTAGTACTATTATTGATACTATTATTGATATGAGTTATGTACCGATTGCCAATATGGTCATTCATGTTTGATACATTTATTCTGCATCATTTTTATATGGTATATTAATAGTGATGCATATTAAAACATTTTTAAAATGTTAAATCCTTATTAATACTTTGTCTAATGACTACCTTATGACTTCCTGGATTTTTAAGAAGTAGCAACATATTTAATATGACCACATTTGTCTGTTAGGAAAACTGTCAATTTATTTTTAGTGAGTTATTATTTTATGCAGAATGTTATGTGATTAAAAACATGTAATAATCTATACTGCAAATAATCTTAGAACCATCAAGAGTGTTAGACGTTATGTTATATGCTTTATACAGTGGGTATTTGATCATTAGTACAATTAATATTAAAGGACCACTTAATTCAGCACACTTTGGAGCACACCACTGTAAAGATCTCCTAAAAGCATGTTGAAATACTTTTTGCATTTTTGAAATATGTGCATAAATTAAATATATGTTTACATGTGTCACTGGCAAGCCACCAGACAGACCCACCACAATAGCTGAGTGCAGCGAGCATAAGCAAGAACAGAGTTAGCTCTTCACAAATTCATCTGTGCAGATAATTAAATGGTGCTGCATTCCTAATCAATCTTTGTGTCCACAGTGCCTTCACCGCACAGTGTCAGCATATTTTATTAATCATGGAACAATCAGTAGGCAGGACACAGTCTGTTTGCAAACAGACCTAAAACTTTAGGTGTAATTAAAATACACAAAAATACAAAACATATAATCTTTTAGACCAGGAAGAGCACATACAGTGAGGTAAATTGTCATTTAATGACTTAAATAATCAATATTCAATATTAAATATATTTTGAAACAGCTGCTGATGGTCTCTGCCATTATAAGGCCAATAGGGGAAGCAGCTTAGTCTAGCAGGCAGTGATACATTTTCAAGGTACAAAGTTATATCAACACTATGCTGCCCATTGCCCAAGGCTTGCTATGTTAATGTGGTTTCGCTTAGAAACAAACTTTTAGTGTGAAGGCAGCAAATAGACACTTTTTTATCTTCTTATCAAATCAGATTCTTCTTAAATATCTTCTTGGTGACCTTATCAAGGTGGAGACAGCTCAATAGAAGTCAAATTGTTAACTAATTTATTGTTGAATTGATCAGTGCAAAAATGTAAACAATTAGATCCTCTTGATGTGCATTACAGCAGTCCTTCAAATATGTAGTAACTTTTACAATGCATATATGCTTGTATATCTACGTACTTAAAATATACAACCCTGTTACCATGCGCAACAAGTTGAAATAAATAATCTGCTATATAACTTGGTGATGTACAAATTATTAAATTTGTCTAGATAGAGAGATTCTTGTGAGGAATTTGTTAATTCTCTTTATTACATCCGTAGATAAAAAACATTGATAATAAAAATTATAAAAATCTTTTTAGAAACAACAAAGATGACTCATAGTTTAAAGCATACAATATGCAAAATTTAGACATGGAACATTGTTCTGATAATGATAGAGCTTAAAATGCTTTTTAATTCTTATCCACTCATTATACTAGCTCTGATGTATTACAAGGATCTTAGCCCCAAATACTAATCAAACACATTTTGCAGGCACTGTTGTGCTAATATGCTCCGGTAAATATAGAGTTCTGCACTAGCAGAAGTGCTAAAGGTGCTTCAGAGCTAGCAGAAGTGTTAAAGGTGCTTTATTTGTATTTGAGATCAAGATCTCTGTATATACCATAGGCATTACAGGGACACATTAGCATACAGAGTGCTTGCCAATATACTGTAAAATACCAAAAATGTGGTTGCAATAATAAGATCTCCGTATTTATCAGAGTATAATAGCACAACAGTGCTAATATGTGTTTGATGACGTGTTTGATGAATATCTGTGATTAAGATCCTTGCATTCCTTGTGAAGATGCTGAGAGCATCGGAAGACGCCGGAAGTGATGTGATACGCACGCCAGCGTGAGACTGCCGTGTCAGTTTGCAGGGGGAACGGACGCCAGAGAGACATGTCTCTCCCCTGCACCCGATACTACCCGAAATTGATTAATGCCTGCAAACCAGATACAGCCTGACATAGGCTGGTGAGGGAGCGAACAGCCACTTAGGTAAGAGCCCTGGGATACCCCCTTCCAGGACAGACCCCCTAGAAGGAAGAAAAATAAAAAAATAAAAAAAATAAAGACTGGCGCAGTATAACAGTGCGGAGGAAAAACCCCGCGAAAATAGACTATAGCTGCTGGAGTAAAATCCCTGTGACAACACCTGTGAAAACCCATATGCACAGCCCTACACAGTAGGGCCCTGGAAAGATCTACCAGGCAAGATTATCTCGATCAGGAAGAGCCAGCATAGCTGGCATATAATTAACTTTTATCGTCACTCACCCTCTACCTCGCACTTTGAGAGCTCCGTTTGGAGTGTGGACAGTAAGTGTGGTGAGCTGGAGTAAAGGAAAACGCCCGTGAGGGCCCGTGCTGGGTCTGTCCTGACTGGGAGGAAGGGTAAGTGGCTTGGCCGTGGCTGATATGGCCCTTTTTTTCTCTATCTGATGGTATATGGACAATGTAACTGTGATGAAAAAGAAATAAAGTAGAGTAATGCGGGAAATAACACATTAAATATCGCCTGCATAAAGATTAAGTAAAAGGGTGGTTCAAGAGCCCCTACCAAAGACGGTTATTAAATAAAAATATAAGTTGAAGACTTAGAAGATTTAGTACATAGTAACTTCTTTGAAACAACTATCTGGGAGGTCTGATAAATATTCTCCTAAAAGGAACAATTAAAACCATCAAATAATACTGAAGTATTATATCCTCTGAAAATAAGACTCTTCTCCCCTGTAAAAGATACTTCCCCTACCGATAAATCAGTAAAAAGGAAAATAACTACTTACCTAAGGGAAAGAAGGAGAGAAGAAAGAGAAGAAAGCAGTGGAGTAAGGAGTGAAGAGGAAAAAGGAGGAAAGGGGGGAAGAAAGAGAGTAAAAAGAAGGATCAAAGGGGAAAGTGAGGGGATAAAGGAAGGATAAGAGGAAAGAAAGTAAGAAAAGGGCCCTCAAAGAAAGAAATAAAAAAAAAAACAAGAAGACTAAAAAATAAAGTCTAATAATGTCAAACAAAAAAAGTAACACAGTCAACAAAACAAGACTAAAAGAGAAAATAAAAGACACAACAAAACAAGCAAACTTCTTTTCCCCTAGAAATAAAGGAAATACTTCAGACTCCTCTCATGCGGATACTAGTTTAGATCTTATAGAAAATCAGTATCCTGAAAAATCGCCCCAGGGTAATCTGGAAGTTGACTCCACTCATGAAGAAGAAATTCTTACATGTTCTAAATTAAAGTCCATTTTAAAAGAATTCCAAGTTAACTTGACTAGAGACCTCTCAAAACAAATGTCTGAAATCACCGAATCTATCAATAATATATCTTTAAGAATCGAAGCCAATGAAAATGTATGTGATAAAATTATAATGGACAATAAGGCTATCCTCAATTGTCTAACCGACTTAGAAAACAAAAATGAGGAACTCTGTATAAAAATTAATAACTTGGAGAATAAATCAAAAAAGAATAATCTACGTTTAAGAGGGATATCCGAAACATTACAAGGAGAAGCTCTGGAAACATACGTTAAAGAGTTATTTAACCACCTGGCACCGGAGTTAAAGAAAGACCAATGGATAATGGATGAACTGTATAGACTTCCTTTGGCTAAAACAATGGATAAATCCATCCCTAGAGACATTATATCAAAATTACATTTTTTCTCTTCAAAAGAAAGGGTCTTAAAAAATGCCTTTTTAAAGAAACAACTAGACCATCCATATGATAATATAAAAATATTTCAAGATCTATCGGCATATACACTGGGGAAAAGAAGGGAATTTAAACAAATTACCAGAACACTCAGGCTAAAAGAAATTAGATATAAATGGGCGCAGCCAACAGGCTTATTAATTTATAAAGATTTAAAATGGGTTAAAATAAATTCAGTCCAAGAGGCTATAGAAACATTAAAGGAATGGGATATACATATAGAGAACAATATAGAGGGTGTTAAAAATTTGGAATTGAGAGCAAGAAACTTGGATTGGAAAAAAAAATGATATATAATCTCTGGCAACCGTAGACTCGGGACATGGGTACTTGATAAGTTTGGGAGTAAGAAGTATAAAGTAAGAGATAGGGAATAAGAATAGGACTCACTACTTGTAGTAAGGTAAGGGGGATAGATAAATACTTGCTAACATAAAGGCTTTTAAATAAATGGGTTACCGCTAGATGATCAAAATGATCTTGGAAGGATCTTAAATTTAAAAGGATGGGAGATTAAGACAAAATTAGTAACACTAGTATATAGCGTATAGGAATAAATATTTGAAATTAGTAATTAGATGAAGGATGATAGGTAGATACTATTAAACACAAAGATTATCACAAAATGATTATAGTCAGAGGGTTATAACACAATAGAAATATATATATACAGTTTTTTTTTTTTTTTTTTTTTTTTAGTTTATCACATAAAACTCAAACTATTAGTTAGAAAAGATAAATAAGTACATTTTTTTGTACCTTTAAGAAAGTAAAATCACTGGTAGTAGTGTGTAGTTATCAAATTAAGATGAGATATATTCACTAGGATAGACCACTTGTAAACAATCGCCTCTAGATTGGAAAGAGCACTATACACTATAAGAATTTTCCTTTTTTTTTTTTCCTCTTATCATGGGGATAAAGAGAGTTACACTGGGAAGACTCTGTGTGAATGTTCTTTTTCTCTTTCTTTTTCCCTTTTTTCTCCCTCTCTCCTCGGACGGTTGAAATATTACAAATATAGTTCAGTCAGTAGACGGAAGGGGAACACTCGGAATTATATAGATATGACTATATTAGGGGGAGATAAGTTAAGGTAAAAAAGAGGGAGAAAAGGAAAAGTAAGAAAGAGATAGAAAAGGATGATAAAATTTATACTATGGGATCAAGGAGATTTCCCTCTTAGACCGTTCGAGGACTAGAGAGAGAGGAGAAAGGGGAGAGAAGGGAGGATATTTATCACAAAGAAGGCTTGTAGCAAATGTATTATATTTTTTATACTCCCCTGTACCCCTATCCATATTCTATGTACCCTAGATCCCTCCCCCTCGCTCAGTAACTGAGCGACATATCTTCACTTCTTAATATCTAATGCGTCTTGCAAAATATCAGCTGACATCTTTTCTCAATTTGCAGCTGGTTTTTAAATTTATTTTGACAGTTATGTGGGGCGGCTTTTTATTATATGTATTGTTTTTTCCTTTTTTTTTTTTTTTTTTCTCCTTTCTTCTCTTCTCCTTCCCTCTCGAGTTGTGGAAACAATCAAGGAATGTTGGACATACCTTTTTAACAAAGTAAAATGCAAATAAAAATAATTTCACATAATGTTAATGGTCTGAATTCCCCAACAAAAAGAAAAACGGCCTTTTTAGAGTATTACAAATTAAATGCGTAAATTTTATGTCTGCAAGAAACCCACTTAAAACAGGAAAATCTAAAATATATGAATAATAATAAATACACAAATAGATTAGACTCTACCTTTAAGAAAAAATCAAAAGGGGTCTCTATTTTATTTAAAAATAGCCTGAAAATTTCAGAAGAAGGCAGTAAGATTGACCCAGAGGGTAGATATATAATATGGACTGGACAGATTGATGGATGCCTAATAACATTGGTTAATACTTATTTACCAAACAAAGGTCAAATAGGCTTCCTTAGGAAACTTCTTAAAGAAATTAATAAAATCAAAGGAGGCTTGCTAATAATATGTGGTGACTTTAATATGATATTTGACGAAAATTTAGACAAACAAATAGTCGGACCTAAAAAAGTAGTACTACAAACAAACAGTATCTCAAAAGCATTGCGTAAAATAAAAGAAGATAACAACCTGATAGACTCATGGAGGATCTTACATCTAGGTGTACGAGAATATACCCACTTCTCATACAGACATAACTCATTCTCCAGAATAGATTATATATTAACTGACCTTCCAACTTTAAAAGTAATTAAAAAGATAAACATCCGCCCTACCCCATGGTCAGACCACTCCTTAAACGAACTAATTATTCAAGACCTACATACAAACATTCAAAGGAAAAAGAATAGTTGGAAATTGGACTCTTGGTTTTTGAAGGACGAGAAATTTGTAGCATACCTGAAAAAAGAAACATTGGAATTTCTAAAAATTAACAAGCCATCAGTTAACTCAGATATAACCCTGTGGTGTACGTATAAAGCATATATGAGGGGTATATTTATTGCTAAAGCAGCCGAAGTAAAAAGGTTAAGAGGCAAGTCTTTAAGGAACCTGTATTTGGAATTAAACAAGATGATAGATATCTTTAGGGAGACACCAAATAGTGAAAATAGTAAAGTAATAAAAGACATAAATACCCAAATACAAAAAATTCTCCAGCTTCAATCAGATAAAATATTATGGAAATTTCAACAAACACAATTTTTTGAAGGGGGCAAATCAGGTAAATTCCTGGCTAACAAATTGAAAAAACAGTATATTAAAAACAATATTGAAAAAATTCTAGATTCTAATAACATCTTACAATCCCATCCAGATAAGATAGGATTAGTATTTCAGGATTATTATAGTAATCTATATAATCTAGAGAAAGATCGTCAATTGGTTAAGCCAGGGATAGAAGAGATTAAACAATACTTAGACAATATAAAGTTCCCCAAAGTATCGGAAGCTCAACTTAGCTTTCTGAATAAACCAATAGAAAGTATAGAGATAACGGAAATCGTGTCCAAAAATAAAAAAAATAAAACACCTGGGGTAGACGGATTTAATAACTTATTTTACCGATATCTTAGTAAAGAATTAAACTGTACTTTATGCAATCTCTTCAATGAGATAAAACAAGAAGGAGGGATGCCTCCAGAGCTAACGGAAATAAAAATAGTTAACATATTGAAACAAGGAAAAAATCCCGAAGACTACAAAAACTATCGCCCAATCTCCCTAATTAATGTCGATATTAAAATCTACTCTAAAATTTTAGCTAATAGACTAAGCAAGATTATACCTTCTTTAATACATTTAGATCAAACAGGATTCATTCCGAATAGACAAGCGTCAGATAATACCAGACGTCTGTTAGATACCTTATACTATATAAAAAGAAAAAGGATCCCCTCCCTGACCCTGTCATTAGATGCAGAGAAAGCCTTTGACAGGGTCAGGTGGGACTTCCTAGAGAGCGTTTTGGAGAGTTTTGGCTTGAAAAGTTTCGCTTTGTCAGCAATTAAACCCCTATATTTAAATACTATAGCACATATCTCATCTTCACAATTCAGCTCTGACAAATTCCTAATATCGAACGGCACGCGTCAGGGCTGTCCATTGTCTCCATTGCTTTTTGTCCTATTTCTTGAACCTTTATTGATCAAGATTAGAGACTCTATAGAAATTAGAGGGATTAAAATAGGACAAGAGGAATACAAAATAATAGCATATGCTGATGATATAATAATGACAATAACAAATCCTGAACACTCCTGTAGAGCTCTACAGACCAGCTTGGAAGAATTTGGTAAATTCTCCTATTTTAAAATTAACCAACAAAAAACGGAAGTACTGACCTATAATATTCCATTAGAGGAAAAAAATAGGTTAGTAAATTTATACCCCTACTGCTGGAAGTCCTCTCATATAGTACATCTGGGGGTTAGATTCCCAGATCATATAAGAAATATCTTTAAAGATAACTATAATGATATACTGAAAAAAATAAGAAATCAGTTGAATGATTGGAGACCCCTGCAGATATCATGGTTATCCAGAATAAATGCTGTTAATATGAGTTTACTCCCAAAAATCATATATATAATGAGATGCCTCCCGGGTAAAATACCGGCTTATTACATAAAGATCATGCAAGAAACATTAGACGACTTTATATACCAGGGGAAAAAACCAAGAATTAAAAAAATTATAATTTGCAAGAAACTGGAGAAAGGGGGATTAAGTTCTCCCTCTATCAAAGAACTAAATAAAAAAATTATACTTACACAAGCAGCTGGATATAACTATAAACAGGATACTCCAAGATGGCTAACAATAGAGGACTCCCTAGCGGGAAGATCTCCAATAAAAAATATATTATGGAGTACTAAGTATAAACAGAAGGGGAGTTCAGAATTACCTACTAATATTAAATATATTATTAACATATGGCACAATAACAAAATAAAACTCGCATTGATACAGTCACCTTCCTTGGCAGCACCAATTGACTTCCTTAATAATAAATCAAATGGATTACTCTTAGCTTTATTAAAACTACATAATATTAGAAATGTGGGAGATCTATTTGAAAAAGGTAGTCTAATGGAATTGAAAAGACTTAAAGAAAAATTTAATCTAGATAAAATAACGTGGCTAGAATACGAAGGACTACAAAGATACCTTACTCTTCAAGGATATAAAATTAATAATATGAATAAAATCTGGAAAATGGAAGAATATCTAATTAAAGGTGAATCGTCACATATAATTTCCAAATTTAGCAATATAATATTTGACGAAAATACTCCCTTGGAAAAGAGTTTGGGTATATTAGCCTGGGAAGCTGACCTGAAAATTATAATAAAAGAGGAAGATTGGACTAAAATTTTTGGTATTATTAAGAACTCATCAATTAACTCCGCATATAATGAAATGATGATCAAATTAATCCATAGATGGTACTATGTCCCCAATAAACTTAAAAGAATATATAGTAATTTAGATGGCTTATGCTGGAAACAATGTGGACTACCAGGTACAACTATCCATATGTGGTGGGACTGTAAAAAAATCTAAACATTTTGGACGAAAGTAAGCAAAGAACTATCGACTCTTACTGGTAAACAAATTTCTTGTAACCCGTTAATGTTTATATTACACTCGCAATTGGAAACCTTCCCATTAGGGGAAAGATTATTAATATCACACATATGTTTAGTTGCTAAATGGTTATTAGTGAAATATTGGAAACAGCCTCAAGTACCCTCTTGGAAAGAACTAGAGATTACTATCTCAAAGAACAGAGAAATGATGAGATTAGACTGGTGCGATAACGCCAGAGATAACTTCCCTAAGGCCACTCGCTTAATAAAATGGCAGCTGTGGGACCAATTTCTGACAATATGTTAGAAAAGTTATGATGATGATACTTTCATTGATAGTGTTTCCACGACAAACCCTTAAGGAGAGGAGGAAGAAGGGTTAAAGAGGAGGAAAGAGGGAAGATTTTCTTTTTTTTTCTTTTTTCTTTTCGTTTTTCCTTTTTTTTTTTTTTTTTTTTTGTTGCTTTCTGTTGATTCTAAAAACATACTTAAAACTCGAGAGTTACCAAGGATGCGGCGATGATAAGATTAGGTTCTTGTATTATTTGTTACACTCTCTTGTATGTGGTACTTACATATATGTTATTAGCTGCTCCACTTCTCTATATGTACAAAATAATTGATAAAATAAAGAAAATTAAAAAAGGAAAAAAAAAAAAAAAAAAAAAAAAGGAAAAGATCCTTGCAATATATTAGAGCTGGGTGTTTCAGAGCCAGCAGAAGTGTTAAAGGTGTTCTATTTGTATTTAAGACCAAGATATCTGTATATATCAGAGTCATTACAGGGATACATTAAAACAAACAGTACTTGCCAATATAAAATATAAAAAACTTGTGCTTGCAGAAAAATTATATTTTTACTAACTAATAATAAGATCTGTATTAACCAGAGCATATTAGCACAACAGTGCCTGCGAAATATGTTTGATTAGTATTTGTGGCTAAGATCCTTGTAATATATCAGAGTTAGTATAATGAGTGGATAAGAATTCAAAAGCATTTTAAGCTCTATCATTATAAGAACAATGTTCCTTGTCTAAAATTTGCATATTGTATGCTTTAAACTATGAGTCATCTTTCTTGTTTTTTAAAAGTGTTTATAAGTGTAAGTGTAAGTATATTTTTTATTATCAGCGTTTTTTATCTACGGATATGATAAAGATAATTAATAAATTCCTCACAAGAATATTTCTATCTAATCTGCTATATAAATGAGATAGCTGAAAATATGGATACTTCTCTGAAGCACTAAATAAACCTATGCAAAAACAATAAGGTTGAACTAAGCTACAGAAGTAGTACTGGCCTTGTGAAGTTGAGAGAGGAGTAACTGTAGTAAACACACTAGGGGCCATATTAAATTCGCCAAATTGTAGTTACAGAAGCCGTAAAGGAGCCCGCCTAAGTTACGGCTAATAAACTGGCTTCTTTTAGCTACCTGCAAACAATCTGTGGGTTACAGGCTGAAAAACAACTGCAGTTGCCAAAATTGTAACTCCGACCCATCTAAGCCTTTGATCTTTCAAGCCTGCAAATGTTACAATCGCTAAAATCGCAAATCATTATTCAATTGATACAATTCTCCAAGCCCGCAATTGTTTTCACACCCGTAAATGGCAAATGTAGAAGAAGGTCCTATGAATAGCAGGTAGGACTCGCAAGGGGGTTAAACACCTGTTCATAGCACTGTAAATGCAAAAAAAAAATCAATGCTGCCCTTTGAAATATGGGAAAATTGATGAAAGACATTAGAATTAATTGCACAGCAGTCTCAAGCTGGCAAATCTGCAATCATTTTTTTTTTTTTACGTTTTATTTTCATGTTATAACAATCTTGGGAATCAAGGGATTAATACATATCAGGCCACCTATATAAAGTAGACCGGTTCCTCCATTAATGTTTATTGATGTGCACATTGCTGGATTACAAGTCTGATTTAAAATCGGACTTCGAAACACTAGTTGATTGACGTTTAAACCTCACTTTTAACTGACGTCATGATGACGGTCTCATTTACTATTGGCTGTTTCTACATTGGTAGTTATGGCCTTGCGGATTTGATCATGATCTGGCCCTGAAATGCTATATATGAAAGAATGGTTTACGGTTTTGGATTTCGGCCATGTAGTTACAGGCTTTTTTAATTTAATTGCTCTATAACCGTAGCAATCTTAATAGGGCCTAGGTGGGAGAGATTGAGAGAAAGGTGCTTAGCGGCAATCAGAAAGGAAACTTAGCAGAAGGAACAACTGTGTTGTTTGTAGGATGCTCTCTTTTTATGTGATGTACCAAACTGTACTCCATATTTAGGCCTCTATTCAGTTCCATATTTTGTATAGTTACACCACTAAAAAGTGGTCAGTAAATCCATCTAGCTATTCAATTGACCTTTTTTTCATGATTGCAAGGGATCTACTCGTAATACCTGAGAATAAGCCAGACTCACAAATTACAGGATTCTTTCCCATTGATTTTCTGACATCCATAAAGTTAAAGGTTAATTTTGGGTTTAACACCAAGTCACAATGCAATTTGAACTTTACTAAGTACTTGCTAAATAAGTAAAACTCGTAACTCGTAATATAATTAAAAATATTTTAATGCCCTGAAGAGCAGCCACAAAGGATTTTAAAAGCCTTTCTGAGATCTGCAACAGCAGTTAAAGAGATAGTAACGTACTAAACCCCCCAAAATAGTAAGTGCATTAGAATTAAATGCTTAACAGTCCCTAGGCACACATGTGAAATTAGAAAACAAAAAACAATTTTTTAAATAGTATGTCATTATACATATCGGGAACATCATATACATTGATGACATCTGCAAAAGTAGTTAAAGAGACAGTACAGTAATGCAAAAGCATGGGAAAGCATGTAACTATTAGAAAATAATATGTAACAGTCCCATAATCACAAATTTCATATTTAAAAAAATATTTTTAAATTATTATGGTTATTATTACAGTTGCTAACATAAAATATTGCCAATGAAATATCTCCACATAAAACATATCACCCTCAAGGGTAACTTAAACCCCAGTACATTAATACATTTGACCGCTCTTAAACAACACCTGTGTCACTCTGATGGGCTTCATTGTTCACATGATATTGTTTTTGATAGAAAATAAGGCTAAATATTTAATCAGGATTTTGCACTTAATATACAGTTGTGGTGTTGTGTGCATCAATATGTGAATACATGTTAAATTATGACTTGGCCTTGACAACATTAATGAATGATTAATATAAGTTTAGTGACATGCAGACTCCATGTCATATCTTGATGATGTCACTGCTGTCAGCCCATGGTTCTGACGGCACTATGCCACATTAATTATAAAATGGGGTCTTGAGCTGATTGAATTCTCTGCATATTCTATAACTATTAGGACAGTCAATTCTAGTCTAAAATCAGCAAGTTAGAGAATAAACAGTGGTCCTACAAGCTCAGAATTTCTATATAAGATAGGGAACTTTGCTATACACATTAAGTTAAGTGTGCTATAGGAATGATTTTTTTTGTGGTTTGGTGGTTGTGATACTCAGTATTATCTTTTGATTTTGAGACTGTTGAGCGTATTTGTCAGGAGACAGTAGGGCCTACCCAGTTACAGTTTTCCCTGCTCAAGTTTTCAGGAATGCTCACTGTATTAACTATATAAATTCCAGAGTTTATATCCCACTGGTAATACTTGATACATTTCTGATTGGACTGACTGCCCTACTGAGAAGTACCTACTCGATACATTTGTAACTGTCAAGCTAATAATAGTAGAAAAAATATTTTTTCTACTATTATTACCATTGTTAAGGTGTTAGGCACCAAGGAACTTTTTTACAGTGATATACTTAATCATAACTGTCAAGCTAGAAGCATAGCTGTATGAACTATATTGTGTATCTTGATAAAAGAGTGATAACAAGCATGATCCAATATAGCTAATACTTGGAACCATAGACCACAACCTGGAATTTATTTGAACATTATTTATTTTAATCTTTTGTGTTGTGCAATCATTGTAATATCACATATATAGTTGTGAGCATACGAGCCGTTGTTCACACTTGCGGGCTTGCGCAGCGAGCTCGCAAGAACTGCATCCCTCGTGAAGCGAGGGATGCAGGTTGCTCCGCTAATGCGGACCCTCACGAAGCGAGAAGGTGGTGGCTCCAACGTCGGCTGTGTTTGTCCGCAAATGCAGACCCTCGCGAAGCTAGGGGCCTCATTTGCGGAGGTGGAGGCTCCAACGTCGGCTGTGTTTGTCCGCAAATGCAGAGGTGGAGGCTCAAAGGCGCCTCACACGCGGTTAAAAACACACACGCACGACTTAGAAAAAAAAAGCAACTGTGTCCCTCGCAAAAAATACGTGGCATGCTACGACCAATTCCGAACACGCAAAAAAACGTCAGAAAACGGCGCGCATGAAAACATCAGAAACACAATAAATAAACACAACAAATACATAAAAAGCTTGCTTACAGCAAGGGGGGGCATCCAGCACCTCGAAAAGTGAGTTTACACGTCCATTTAAGTCCAAAAAACGAGTTTAAACTGCTGAAAATCACATAAGCGAGAGAAAAAATGGGCGCCGAACAAAACGAAAACGAGGCTACAGACACAACAATACTACAGTGATTTGCAAAACTGAAACAACGCTACAGTCAACTTTACGAGGTACGTAACACATACTATGCGGCACGTACCACACTGATATTAACCACCTTTTTTTCAAAACTACTACGCATAAAATGGAGGATGGAACGTAAATAGCGCATGCGTATGGCATTCTAACGGTCTGAGGCACCTCAAAGTTTATAAACACTGTCTACTTTCCAGAAAATTCTACATTTCTACTCATGTGTTGAACGGAGTGACTGGATAGTTAACTGCTGCTGTTACTTGAGAAGAGAATTATTTCCTCATTTCCTACTTTACACTGTGCAAATTACAAAAAAAAATACCAACTTTAACTAGGAAAATGTGATTCATGTAAAGTGCCATGTGACACACACATTTATGTGTATAGGCCCTACAACAAACTAATGTTAACCAAAACTAATTAAACAAATATTTTTAAATGACATTAATTTACTGCAACTCACAGCAAAAAAATATATGACACTAATACATATGTAACCTGAAGCTGAATCTTTGCCCTTTTTTTCACTATTCAAACAGACTCTGCAACAACAGCGTCACTCAAGAATTTGCACCGTGGACTGTCAAAGAGAATTACTTTTAAAAAACACAAAGAAAGAAGAAGAGGTAAGATAGAAAAATACATTACATGCTGAAAAAGACGATGCTTTGCTAAATCAAAAAGAAGAAATATACAATTAACCATTTAACCTTCTTTTTCAAACAGACAATACAAGAAGACTGGCGGATTAAGATTGGCAGGAGGGAAACTTTCATTCGGAGAAGAACAACACTTCAATCAAGGTATAGTATAATAAGTAGAAAAAAAAAGTAAATATATATGTTTAACGGCCGCAAATATAAAAATTAAAAGTAAGAAAAAAAAATGAAAATTTAATAAAGACTAAAACAACACAGTTCAACAAACTTCACAAACACCTATACAATTTACAAAGAAAGACAGTTTCAGAGAAAAAAAAAAGAGGTGGCCACTAAACAGGATAGCATCCGAAACATAAGCAACATACATAAAACAAAAGTATTCCTCCTCTTTACTGTAATATAACCTCCAACCATCACCCACAAGCCAAATGCAGCAACCAAAAAGTGGTGAACACAAAACAGGATAAAACAAAAAAGCCTTCCATGATATAGAAAAGCCAATTAACATTCATTTTTACTGTCCAACTTCATTTAATATTGATAAAGAAGACTAATTAAGCAAATAAAGTATGCAAAATATGGTGGAAACAAAACAGGATTGTACCAAAAATCACACAAACACATAGAAAAGTTAAATAATATTCTTCTTTACTGTTTAAGAACCTATAAGCTTTACAAAGAAGCCTAAATAAGCATACCAAAAGTGGTGGACACAAAACAGGATAATGCTAAAAACATTGTGAGCATATCCAAAATAGAAGACTAATTAAGTAAATAAAGTATGCAAAATATGGTGGACACAAAACAGGATTGTACCAAAAATCACACAAACAGATAAAAAAGTTCATTAATATTCTTCTTTACTGTTTAAGAACCTATAAGCCCTACAAAGAAGCCTAAATAAGCATAACAACCTAACCTACTTTTCCAAACTACAAAAATTTTAAGACAAACATAAGATCCTACAATAGTGCCATATCCTTTGCATCTATGGGGGCAACATTAGCTGCTAATGTACCAGCACATGGTACTTACTGTTTTAAAGTCCAAGGCCAAATTTACCATCGGACTTCACATTTACATCCAGAGGAAGGAAAGCAAAGAAAATTTGCCCAACTATATGTCCTAGATACAATGGAAGCTGTTGACCAACGTATGCAGCTGGAAGAAAATAAAAAATGCTTACCCAGTGTTATTATAGAGCTAGATAACATTATGGACAATAACCCCTACACTAAAGCTTATAAAAAATTGGCAGATGTAGAAAATGAACAACAACTTCATGCACATAGACATCAATTACCAATCCCAAAGGACAATATGGTGATTAAAAGAGACAGACATACTGATAAACGTTGTTATAACTTGCCAACATCAAATGAGGTTGCAATGGTGTTTCAAAATGATGAAGGAGAACCACCATTTCAAAGAGACATTAGAATATATCCCAGAAATGAGGAGCAACCATTCATTAATATCAGTATCTTAAGTCCAAATTTAGATCCAATGACATATCCCATTTTTTTTTTCCACCCGGAGAAGCAGGTTGGCAACCAAAATTAACACTTCACAGTTACCCAAATGCTAAAGCCAGAATCCAAAATAATGTTTCTATGCTTGAATTTAAAGTAGCTCAAATTGCCATTCGAAATACATTTAATCCAATTTTATGTGGTGGAAAACTAACACAACAATGGATTATTGATTCCTATTTGCAAGATGAGGTCAATAATCGAAACTTTATAAAATATCAACAAGATAAACTACGTGTAGAACAATATTGTGGACTAATGGACTATGTTGCTGAGGTGGCTACAAACAGGGACATGACATCATTTTAAAAATCTTCCTTTCAAGGATTTCCTCGAAATATGAGAGAAAGATACAATGATGCTATGGCTATTGTCACCAAATTTGGCGATTTATTTATTACATTTACACGTAATCCCCAATGGCCAGAAATTACACAAAATTTACTTTTTGGCCAAAGTCCTTCCGATAGACCAGATTTAGTAGCCAGAGTTTTTAAGATTAAATTAAATGAATTAATATGTGACATCACTATAAGTCACTTATTTGGCAAATGTCTTGCTTATGTATATACCATTGAATTTCAAAAAGAGGCCTTCCACATGCACATCTTCTCATACTACTTCAAGAAAAAGATAAATTAGATACTGGTGACAAAGTGGATGCAGTCAATGTGGCTGAACTACCAGAACTATATGGTAGGCTATATGAGATTGTTACTCATCGCATGATTCATGGATCCTGTGGTGAGCTTAATCCACAGTCACCATGTATGGAAAATAATAAATGTTCCAAAGATTTTCCAAAAGATTATAGAGACAAAACCTATCCCAATTGTGATGGCTATCCACTTTATAAAAGAAGAGAAGGAGATAGTGCCATTATTCGTGGCCCAAAACTTGACAATAGATATGTAGTACCCTACAATCCACATTTGCTGATGAAGTATAACGCACACATTAATGTAGAAGCCTGCACTTCCATCAAATCCATTAAATATGTGTACAAATATATTTACAAAGGCTATGATGCAGCTACTGTAGTCGTCAAAAGTGCAGACAACCCTGAAAGCAGTGAGTTAGTACATGATGAAGTTGCATCTCATGTAGATGCTCGCTATCTAAGTGCACCAGAAGCTATGTGGCACCTTTTAAAATTTGAAATGCATGATAGATCACATGCAGTATATACAGCCAGGTCCATAAATATTGGGACATCGACATAGTTCTAATCTTTTTGGCTCTATACACCACCACAATGGATTTGAAATGAAACGAACAAGATTTGCTTTAACTGCAGACTTTCAGCTTTAATTTGAGGGTATTTACATCCAAATCAGGGGAACGGTGTAGGAATTACAACAGTTTGTATATGTGCCTCCCACTTTTAAAGGGACCAAAAGTAATGGGACAATTGGCTGCTCAGCTGTTCCATGGCCAGATGTGTGTTATTCCCTCATTATCCCATTTACAAAGAGCAGATACAAGCTCCAGTGTTCATTTCAAGTGTGCTATTTGCATTTGTTGCTGTTAACTCTCAATATGAGATCCGAAGAGCTGTCACTATCAGTGAAGTAAGCCATCATTAGGCTGAAAAAACTAAACAAACCCATCAGAGAGATAGCAAAAACATTAGGTGTGGCCAAATCAACTGTTTGGAACATACTTAAAAAGAAAGAACGCACCAGTGAGCTCAGCAACACCAAAAGACCCGGAAGACCACGGAAAACAACTGTGGTGGATGACCGAAGAATTATTTCCCTGGTGAAGAAAACACCCTTCACAACAGTTGGCCAGATCAAGAACACTCTCCAGGAGGTAGGTGTATGTGTGTCAAAGTCAACAATCAAGAGAAGACTTCACCAGAGTAAATACAGAGGGTTCACCACAAGATGTAAACCATTGGTGAGCCTCAAAAACAGGAAGGCCAGATTAGAGTTTTCCAAACAACACCTAAAAAAGCCTTCACAGTTCTGGAACAACATCCTATGGACAGATGAGACTAAGATCAACTTGTACCAGAGTGATGGGAAGAGAAGAGTATGGAGACGGAAAGGAACTGCTCATGATCCAAAGCATACCACCTCATCAGTGAAGCATGGTGGTGGTAGTGTCATGGTGTGTGCATGTATGGCTGCCAATGGAACTGGTTCTCTTGTATTTATTGATGATGTGACTGCTGACAAAAGCAGCAGGATGAATTCTGAAGTGTTTTGGGCAATATTATTTGCTCAGATTCAGCCAAATGTTTCAGAACTCATTGGTCGGCTTCACAGTGCAGATTGACAATGACCCGAAGCATACTGCAAAAGCAACCAAAGAGTTTTTTTAAGGGAAAGAAGTGGAATGTTATGCAATGGCCAAGTCAATCACCTGATCTGAATCCGATTGAGCATGCATTTCACTTGCTGAAGACAAAACTATAGGGAAAATGCCCCAAGAACAAGCAGGAACTGAAGACAGTTGCAATAGAGGTCTGGCAGAGCATCAACAGGGATGAAACCCAGAGTCTGGTGATGTCTATGTGTTCCAGACTTCAGGCTGTAATTGACTGCAAAGGATTTGCAACCAAGTATTAACAAGTGAAAGTTTGTTTTATGGTTAATCTGTCCCATTACTTTTAGTCCCTTAAAAAGTGGGAGGCACATATACAAACTGTTGTAATTCCTACACCATTCACCTGATTTGGATGTTACCCTTAAATTAAAGCTGAAAGTCTGCAGTTAAAGCACATCTTGTTTGTTTCATTTCAAATCCATTGTGGTGGTGTATAGAGCCAAGAAGATTAGAATTATGTCGATGTCCTAATATTTATGGACCTGACTGTAGATTAGCAGTACATTTGCCACAAAGACATTTAGTGTATTTCGATGCTGGAAATGAAAGTAATGCATTGGCCCAAAGTGAACATCGTCACACTACACTAACTGCATGGTTTGAATTAAATTCCACAGATTCAGAAGCAACACAATTCTTATATATTGAAATTCCATATCACTATGTTTTTGTGAATGGATTATGGAGACCTAGAAAAAGCAGAGAAAATAAAATAATCCCAAGAATTTACACAGTCAGTCCAAGAGATCTTGAAAGTTTCTGCTTACGACTATTACTTTTAAATGTTCCTGGAGCACAAAGTTTTGAACACTTAAGAACTGTAAATGACATAGTATATGAATCCTTCCATTTAGCTGCAAGACATAGAAACTTACTAGCTGATGATACAGAATGGGAAAGATGTCTAGAAGAAGCAGCACTATGTCAAACGCCATGGCAGATGAGAGAACAATTTGCATTTATTTGTATCTTCTCAAATGCTCCAAATGCATTAGCTTTGTGGGACACATTTAAAAGTAATATGGCTGAAGACTTTATGCAATGATACAATGAACCTATTGCACACTTAAAAGCGTTAATGGAAATCCAAGAAGTATTTTTAACTCATTGATTAAGTTGTGCAAGTTTTAATTTGCCTGATCCAGGTTTTATAGATGACATAAACCTAGAAGACTATGACATTCAACTACAAGTAGAAAGAACAGAAGACTTGCAACTTTATATACCTTACAATTGCAAGCATTTAATGCCATTAAAAATGCAATAGATGATGACATGGTCAAAGAGCGTTATTTCTCTCTTGATGGACCTGGCGGATCAGGAAAAACGTATCTATATAATTTATTAATGCGTTTTCTACAAGCACAAGGTCAAATAGCACTGCCATTTGCCACTACTGGAATTGCTGCACTTTTGTTAGAAGTTGGAAGAACTGTACATAGTGGCTTTAAACTGCCAGTGCCTATTTTAGAATCCTCTGTGTCAGATATTCACATGACATCATTACAAACAAAAAAATTGAAAAAAAAGTAAGTTAATTATAATAGATGAGGCCACAATGATGTCATGCTATGCCCTCCAATGTATTGACCGTTTGCTTCGTGAAGTCCTGGATAATACTTTTCCATTTGGTGGAAAGGTAATGTTGTTAGGTGGCGATTTTAGACAAACATTACCTGTTGTTGTACATGGAAATCGAACTGACATTATCAAAACCTGTATAAAGTCAAGCACACTATGGAAACATTTTACCCATCTTCAACTGCAACAAAATATGAGATCAGAAGGCGAAACTGATTTCAATGATTGCCTTATTAAAATTGGAGAAGGCAGAACAGAAAAAATACCAAATTTACCTGACGACACTGTGCAGATCCCACCTCATATGATTTTTCAACAAGATCTTATATCAGCTATATTTGAAGGTAGCATAAATAACCAGGAATATTCAGAGCTTACCAACCAAGTCATACTAACGTGTACAAATAAGGATGCATTAATCCTCAATAATGAAATCTGAAAAAAAAATTATGCACCACAAAGAAATTATCACAGTGCTGATTCTGTACTTGCTGATGACAAAGAAAGTCAGGCAAACTTTTCCACTGAATTCATAAACTCACTAACTCCTTCTGGAATGCTACCACATATTTTGCAGCTAAAGAAAGGTGCAATTGTCATGTTACTGCAAAATATGCACCTTAAAAAAGGCCTATGCAATGGTACAAGATTAATTGTTCAACAATTAAAGGACCATTTCATAGATGCTGAAATTTTAACTGGCACCCATAAAGGAGAGAGAGTTTTCATACCAAGAATAGATTTAGCACCAAGTGAAAGTAGTCTCCCTTTTATACTTCAAAGAAGACAATTTCCCATTATTATGGCATTTGCCATGACCATTAATAAATCACAAGATCAAACTTCCAAATCTGTGTGCATTTTCTTGGAAGAACCAGTATTTGCACATGGTCAATTGTACGTTGCGTTGTCACGGTGCAAAAATCCACAGGCTATTAAAGTTTACATTGACAAGAATGAAAGTCAAGGTGATTTATTAGAAGATGGATGTATTTTTACTTAAAACATTGTCTACTATGAAGTACTTTAACTTTTCATTAAACAAACAAAAGCCATGCAAAACAAATTTAAAAGCAAATGCAAAAATATAAAAAACTACAATATAACCACCAAATTTTTAAAACAAATACACATAAATGTCCGTTCCCTTCAAAAGGTCATTATTACGCTACAGAAATTACATTTACAAAAACAATATTTTCCTGTTAAACTACATTAAATTGTCAAACACATACAGAACAGTGCTTACACAGCATGCAACAAGTTTAAGTTCTTGCATTCTCTTTTTAGAGAACCACTTTTCCGCAGACCAAACTATATGTGCGATTTAAAACAAGTACTACAGCAACAAACAAAGGTCAAACATTGTAAAATACAAATCAAGAAACAATTCAGTCATAATTAATGGAAGTACTGTTTATGGATGATTAGCCTCACAAAACACTTGCCTTGCATTATTTTCACAAATTATGTTAAAATGTTAATTAACTATGTTACTGTTTCTAATGTTACAAATTTGAAAAAAAAAATCAAGTTCCTTACTTAGACAGATAAGAAAGTTCAAGTTTAAAAATATATACTTTCAAGTTCCTTACTTAGACATATTACAAAGTTCATGTTAAGAGTTCAACCACGTTTTAAGTCACAGCAACAAACAAAGGTCAACCATTGAAAAATACAAATCAATAAATAATTCAGTCATAATTAATGGAAGTACTGTTTATGGATGACTAGTCTCACAAAACACTTGCCTTGTATTATTTTCACAAATTATGTTAAAATGTTAATTAACTATGTAACTGTTTCTAATGTTACAAGTAAAAAAAAAAATTCAAGTTCCTTACTTAGACAGATAAGAAAGTTCAAGTTTCAAAAAATATACTTTCAAGTTCATTACTTAGACATATTACAAAGTTCATGTTAAGAGCTCAACCACGTTTTAAGTCACAATGTAAATGTTGTCTTTTATGTTAAACATTAATCCAGGGAGTAATATGATCACCAGTTAATGGGGTCAGGAAATAATTAATGTTTTTCCCTCTCTGATACAATTGGCTACGTTTCAAGGAGGGTTTTTATATTTAAGTTAACAATTCTTGAGATAGAACTTGCATGTTAAAAAAACATTACCTCAAGTTTACAATACTGATTAATTTAAAGTTCAACTGTTCTTACATTCAAATGTTCATACTTTTAATACAAAATGCTTTAACAGTTACTGTTGACTAAAAGTACATTTTACAAAAATAAACATGTTTAATATCACAATAGTACTTATTTCATCATAACTAAAACCTTACAAGTGTCAAATACGTATATTAATAACTAAACAACTTTCCAGACATACACATCTCATTGCCGTCATTTTTTGACGGGCAAGTCTCTAGTTAACAATAAACGTTAAGTATTAATTTAGTGAATTCTTCCTAATCTACTGACCTCCCACACTCATGTTTGTCGACGGGGTATGATCAACTAGTTTTATATAGTGTACTTTTGTTTTTCTTGGTGTTTGATGTGGTACGCACTACTGATAATGGGACGTGGTGCCTTATATCCATATACATTAATTTTGACATTTAACTAGTTTTGATAGAAATAAGACCTACTGGTATATAGACTTGCCATATAACCATATTTCTACTGCCTGCATTTCCTTTCTCTTTACTTGAAATGCTCCATCTCTTCTCATTGGCATTCCTCAGGGACCATCAATTGGCGAAGTTTTAAACACAACCATACGTGTCCACAAAGAAGCGGACTATTTGATAGTGGATGGCCACATGGTTACATAATGTCTCTAACACATAGGTCATGAAAATCTATTCTGTATCTAGGCTCGATTATGGTAACATTTTGACCAATAGATTGTCCCTAAGGAGTGCATTTGAGAAGGTAAATAGATGCAGCCTCCCTCTCCTCGTCCTCCATAACACAGCCCCCTGCCACCATGTCTAATACCCAGCATCTCCTTCATGGTAAGTGAAGTGTAGAGTTAGAGGTCCATGTCTCGTTGGGCCAGGGTCGGCTGTGGGAGAAGGTGTTGGTGGTGCATGAGTGGGGAAGTGCAGAGGAGATGTTGATGGTAAGGGCCAGGAGATGGTGGTGGTGGTAGTGGCAGGGATCTCTGGTCTGTCCAGAAGGAGGGCCCTGATGGCGAGTCGATCTGGAAGAGGAGGAAGGCCAATGGGGTCAAAGATTATGGGTATGGTAGAAGGTCCAGCAAATCCCCCCACTGACCTCATTCATCTTACATCTTCCTCCTCATATCCAAGGCCCTCTGATGTTCTCTTTTGTCCCACCTCCTCTTGTTGATGTGTATTCTGTGGTGAAGGCATAGTCCTGGACTTCCTGATCTGACAAACCCTATCTGGGCTCTGTTGATGATCCAGACCTCCAGGCACATGAAATTAGAGAACAATACTATATGGATTAATACCATTGTTTTCCTATATATCTGAAATCATGATGTTTTGAACCTGGATGGGTCAATTATTTGCAATTGTGTGACGTTATCATTTGCCAGATATGCGGTCTGCCCTCTACAGTGCTTGCATACACATACTCTGCTGAACTTACTGTAGAGTGTGTCATACTAACCAGCCAATGATCGTCTCTCAGCAATAGTTTAACATGATGCTGAGACGTGGTCAATGGTAGGCTAGTACACTACACTGCAAATCCATCCCTACAGAGTCTGTATCAGCATACACTGCAATGGGCATATCGATACATAGGCACTCTGTTGGATGTTTACTCACTTTAAGTATCTTTTTAACATATACTCATTACATATAATAGTTGTCAAACTGCAAATCGTCGTCACACTTGAGAGCCTCGGTAGCGAGGCGGGCCATTGAAGAACAGAAGTCTTCTGAGCTCAGAGCATTTAGCCGATGAGCGCCAAAGGCACTCATTGGCTAGCAGTTGAGGCATTGAAACTCGGAGCACTTAGGCGATGAGCGCCAAAGTCACTCATGGCCTGCGAGGCGAGCAGTTGAGGCATTGAAACACGCGGGACTTAGCCTCCAAGCAGTCAGGAAACACTTGATTGCCTTAGGCTGCAATTAGTTGAGGAACACGGGACTTATAAAAAAATAATTGCGAGGAGCGGAACTTAGAAAAAAAATAGGTTGGAAAAATACAAAGTAAATGGCCAAACTGCGCAAATTGAAAAACACGAAAAACACAGAAAATAAAACAAAAAAATACAACCAAAAACTCTCACACAGCACGGGGGACAGTCAGGCTGTCTGGGTGTGAGGTTGCACTCAAATTTAAGCCGAATTTGCTGAGTTTCAACACGAAAAAATCGGCTACGCAAGAAACAAAATGGCGGCCGAAAAAAATGAAAACGAGACTACACGACCCTGAACCGCGCAAACCACCGCCAGACGTGTACCACTTTTACCCAGGAAAGTACGAGGTACAAAATACACTATTAGAAAGGATAGAAAATGCTTGCGAACCGCGTAACGCATAGACAATCGCCGCCATTTTACAACACTAACTTGCAACTAATAACAGTACGAATCTAAAATTTTACCTGAATAAACCAACGGTTTGGCCTCGTGCATGCAGCCTACTTATACTGCACAATTGGCACATTGCTCACACTTTCTCATCAGGGCAGCAACAGTCCAACTGTACATTGTATGCTGCAGGAAAATCAAAAGAGATTGTTAGCTCTTCAGGATATTGATTGCTGGATATATTAATTAGAAATAGGTAAAGTATATTAATTTATTAAGTAATTAATTTGTTAATTATTATTTTAAAAAATTACGCTAAATAGTATATTTTACACTGCCATTACTTTATGAATACATTAATACTTTGTACTTCCTAATACATTTGTTCATTTAGAATTAATTATTAACATACATTAATTTAATAAGTATTAATTAGTAATGAAAAATAAACATATATACTATACTATATATATACAAGTGTTTGCTTAGGACTACTTGAAGTGCATACATCTGTCTTGACCCAAGGTCTGTATGTGTGAGTGTGCAATGATCTGCTGCTAACTTCTATGCAGAGCATTTCTACCAATTCCACATATGTTCTATATAACATTTTCTCTCTTATAATATATTATAACTAGGATACATAATAACCATGTACAGGCAACATATAACCACGCAATAACAAATAATTCCAATGCAACAATGTCATGCTCCCTTGGCCATATTAATAAATTGCTGGCAATATGAGTCCTTAAACAATTAAATCATGACAATAACATTACTGAAAAAAAACACTTGCAGTTCAAAATACTTAACTTTGCAAGTTACGAGTCTTGAATTAAGTGAAACCCTTATACAGTAGCAGAATTATATTTGCTTCTCTCGATTCTCTACCATTCTTAATACATTGCTTTCCAAATGTTGCTTGGTATTGAGCACTGTTGCGTAGGTGGTTGTCCACTAACACTCCTAAATCACTTTCAATACTGTATTCCTCCCATGTGGCACTGTATTTAAAGTCTTTGCAAAATCCAAAAGAACTACATCTACTGATTTGTCTTAATCCATGTTCCTACTTACCTCCTCATACAAGCTAATCCATGTTGACTCCTACTTATTATCTGGTTTTCATTGTGATATTCCTTTACACTATTCCTCATTATCATTACTAAAGTTTCCTCACTACAAAAATGAGGCCTCCATTTATATATTCGCCTATATTTGTTCTTACTCCCTTCTTATAAAAAGTATTACATTTGCTTTTCTCCAGTCATCCCACAGTACCATTGTGGGTATTCCATCAGGACCTGGTGCTTTATTAAAAAAAAAAATCAGAAATACAAAATAACAGATCCAGTTAAAACATTAACAGGAAATATCCATTTTGCAACATCAAATTTTCCTCCCTGGTGTAGCTTGACCGATCAGAATAGCGCCCATGTAGGCCACCTAGTCATTGGTCCATTTGGGAGATGGACTAGCCAATAGAAGGGTTCCAGTTCATCACATTCAAAATTCCTACTCCCACTACTGGCTACCAAGAGCAGTGGCAGACCAATGAGTAGTAGGTCTACAATCTTGGGTAATTTGTTCAAATCAGTTGTAAATAATGTCAATAATGTTGTTTTGGCAATAGCTTAATCCTGACTGGAAAGGCCTGGAAAAGGTGTATGATAAAGAGGCATATGCAGGGGAAAATGAAAATAGCTCTGATAGGAGTTTGTATGGTTAGATCTGTGGGCTGGAGAGTTAAATTACTCTAAAACTTCTCACTTTTAACTGAATGTAAAAAAATGTCCTTAAAAAACAAAAACAAACAAAAAATGTATATATATATATTTGTCTTTGACGTTGTGTATTTTCATAGTCCCATGTATTTTTCTGATTTTGGTATTTTTCCGAGGTTAGAATGTGCTTAGCCTCGTTTTCATTCCATTTTCAGATTTTTTACGTTTTTCATCCACCATTTTTATTCTCGCTTAATCGATTTTTGAGTGACGAAACACAGCAAATTGGGCTTTAATTAGTGTGCAAACTTGGTCCCAAGCATCCTGGCTCTCCCCCTGTGCTGTGTTTGAGTGTGTTTTCATTTATTTATTTATTTTTGTTGTTGCTTTTCGTGTTTTTCGATTTCCGTGGTTCAGCCGTTACATTCGTATTTTTCCAAGGTCGGATTTTATTTGTGCATGTGTTACTGTCTTTGGCGTTGTATATTTCCTAAGTCCTGCATGCTTGGTGTTGTTCATGTAAGTGTTACTGTGTGTGGCGTCATGTATTTTGAAAGGTCTGCGCGCCTGGCATTGCACAGCTTAGTTTTCATCCAGTTTCCAAATGTTTTGCTTTTTTCGGCCAACAATTTTTCTCTCGCTTAGCCGATTTTCGAGTGACGAAACACAGCAAATTCGGCTTAAATTTGCTTGCAACCTCATTCCCAGGCACCCTGGCTCTCCCGCTGTGCTGTGTGTGGTTTAATATTTTTTTTTCTTTTTGTTGTTTTTCGTGTTTTTTGATATCTGTAGTTCGGCTGTAAAATTTGTATTTTTCCGAGTTCCTCAAGTGCTTGCAGCCAAAGTTCATCCCACGTTCATCAACTGCTTGCAGCCTAAGTCCTGCGTGCTTCAATGCCTCAACTGCTCGCCTCTCTTTGCAAGGCTCGCAGCAGCATCTTCGTGCTCATTTCAGCCTTAGTCCCGGCGCTCTTTGCCTAAATTCTCCAAGCTAGGAAGGCTTCTATGCCTCAACGGGGTGCCTCACTTTGCACGTCTCACAGATTCGGCCCTCTGGGCAGCAAACGGCTCACTTCGCAAGGCTCCCAAGCGTGACGACAAATCACAGTTTGACAATTATAATATGTATATATATATATATATATATATATATATCACATATTATAATTGTCAAACTACGAGACATTGTCATCCTTTGAGTGGTGTGTACGACTTACCAATGAGCGCTGAAGGCGCTCATCACGGGCATGCCTCGCATAGCGAGGAGAGCCTTTAAACTGCGAGGTGAGCAGTGGAGGGAATGAAACACATGAGACTTATCCTACAAATTCTACAAAATACGGGTTCGCCTTAGGCTGCAAGTAGTTGACGAACGCGGGACTTAGAAAAACAAAATCCGAGACGCGGGATTTAGAAAAAAAAATTACGAGACGCAGGACTTAGAGAAAAAATATATGAGACGCAGGACTGTCGTATAAAAAATACGACATAGGAAAAATATGAAGTTAATGGCCGAACCGCGAAACCCCAAAAACAACACAAAAAATAAAACACAAAGTACAACAAAAAGATCTCCGATAGCACGGGAGAACAGCCAGGACATCTGGAAGTGAGGTGAAATGCGAAATTAGGTCGAATTTAAGTAGTTTCGGCACTTGAAAATCACCAAAGCGGAAAAAAAAATGGCAGCCGAAAAAAATGAAAACGAGGCTACACGATCCCGAAACGTGCAAAACACAGCCTGCGACGTACGCATTAGAAAAATACTAATAGGAAGAACGTAAAATGATTGCAATGCATAAAACATAAAGTAACATCGCCATTTTACAAATTTAAAAATGTACACATTAAGATTGTGAAATGGCAGATTTCCCGCCTAAACCAACGGTTTTGGCTGGCGCACGCAGCCTATATATAGGGCACACTTGCCACAGAACTGACACTTTCTCCTCAGGTGATGACAGTCTGAGTGGTAATTTTCTGCTGCCAGAAAATCCAAAGAGATTGCTAGCTCTTCAGGATACTGATTGCTGAATATTCAATACAAAAAGGTACAATATATTAATAATCATTAATCAATAATTATAGAAAAAAAAAAGATTACCTAAACAAATTGAGCAACCAAGAATTTAGGCTTGCTTTAGTTTAGCATTACTTTCATGCTTAGCTGTTTGTAATATATTAATTAATTGAATAATTCATTAATACTGTACGAAAAAAAGAAAGTTTATTAATACATTAATGCAAAAAAAAATCTAATATATTTAGACATTGATACATTAATTATTAATGTACATTATTTTATTAATTCATTATTAGTAATCATTATGAACAACAAACATTCTATATTTTACAATGCCTGTAGTTTAGGAATATATTAATGCTTAGCGCTTTAGAATACATTAAGTCAGTGATTAATTGCTTATTACTGTACATTAATTTATTAATTAGTAATCAGTAATATTACCCCCCAAAAAATAATTAAAGGACCACAAACAATATGTATATTTTAAGATGCACTGACATACAGTATCTGTGATGGTGCTGATAGCCTCATAGGGATGAATCCAAATATTAAAAATTATTTCCCTCTTTGACAGTTTCAGTGTCGCTGCAGCTGACTCAACACAGAGAGTGACGTTTGCAGCCTTTAAACAGCATAAAGATCACCTTTACAGGTATATCATGAAATAATGTTCTTATGAGGAAAATAATTATTAAAGTATTTTTATTTGGAATTCATTAATTAATGTATATTAATATTTTAATAAATTAATAATTAGTAATCCTTACCAAAAAATGGTTTTATTTAACAATACATTTATGAGTATGCTTTTATGTTTTGCATCTATGCCAATATATCTGTGTTGCTGCTGATTGCCTGAAAGGGATGAAGCAAAATATTACAAATGCTTTTCATCTTATTTGATAGTTTCAGCATCCCTGCAGCTGACTCAACACAGAGAGTGATGTTTACAGTCTTTCAACAGCATAAGGATCACCTTTACAGGTACTGTATATCATTAAATTATGTTCTTATTGGAATAAAAAGGATTACACTTTTTTTTATTTGGAATTGATGACAGTTATTGATTAATTA
The DNA here is from genome assembly GCA_027410445.1 of Discoglossus pictus. Lineage (NCBI taxonomy): Eukaryota > Metazoa > Chordata > Amphibia > Anura > Alytidae > Discoglossus > Discoglossus pictus. The sequence continues at coordinate 332,313,525 of CM050164.1, read as the reverse complement.
ATGTATATTAATATATTAATTAATAATTAGTAATTATTACAAAAACAGGTTTTATTTAACAATAGATTGATGACTATGCTTTTATGTTTTGCATCTATGACAATATATCTGCGTTGCTGCTGATTGCCTGATAGGGAGGAAGCAAAATATTACAAACATTTTCAATCTTATTTGACAGTTTCATCGTCTCTAAAGCTGACTCAACACAGAGAGTGAGGTTTGCAGCCTTTCAACAGCATAAAGATTACCTTGACAGGTATATCATTTAATTATGTACTTATGGAACAAAAAAGGCTTAATTAACGTATAATAATATATTAATTAATTAATAATTCGTCATCATTAAAAAATAAATAATTGAGACTGCAATAAAAGTAATAACAATTTTTAACCTGCACTTATATATCTGCCTTACTGCTCATTCATGTACATTGCTTTTGGAACTATTAATTAATAATAATATTAAAAAAATGGGGCTTTAAGACTTTAAAAAAAATGTACATTTTACAAAGCACTTAAATATATGGACTCCTTATAATTGCCTGACAGGGATAGGACCTTTAAAGCACTTCAATATTTAAAGCACTTTCTTACGTTAGGACATGTGCTACATTTCAAATGTTATAATGATTTCAGATATAAATATATTGATGTTTATGCATTTATGTTTTACATCCATGCAAATTAAACAATATAGTTTGATTAAATCACAAATTAATGGAATACAATGATTAAAACATTTTTTATGTTATTTCAAAGATTACTCATCTCTGCACCTGACTGAAGACAGAAAGTGAATTCTCAAGCATTTTTGCACAAACAACAGCAATATCACAGGTATATGATTTCATCATGCACTTATGATTTTGTACTGATGACACTTAATGAATCATTAATTAACCTATATTTATTTAGGGACTCATTCAATTCCAATTTGCAAAATTGAATAGGGCTCTATATAAGGACATAGCATATTACTATTTTTACATAACATTTTAGTTAATGAACATCTGTCCAAAACTAAGGTTTACAAAAATATATATATACTATGCTTATATAGTGCTTTATTGCTTTAAACAACTTGCAAATGTATGAGGTCTTTAGTATTTAATTTTTCATTACAATAACAAAAAATTAGGCATATATATATAACTTTTAAAGAACATAAACATCATAGACATCATAACTAAATTGATTTCATCATTAAGAAAATTGCACATTATTTTAAGCCACATCTATACTTTGCTAAGCTCTTTCTGTTTGCCCTTCTTTACGACAACATAATTAACTATGTAGATTTATCATTGATCTCAGTTATTGATTAATTCAGTAACGTATATTCATTTAGTAATGACTTAATTTATCAGTCAAAAAATATATATATATCACTATATATAGGTGCAGTGCTTTGCTTTTTAATGTATGCCAATAAAACACCAAAGAAAATGTTTTCATTTATTTCATAGAAAAATTAAAAAAGATTTTAAAATCATTGTATTCTTTAATTAATGTTATTTACCTTTGGATTGAGAGCAGCTACAAACAATATGTACAGAACAAAAAAACATTACATCTTACACCTGTATTTACAATTACAGATTACAATGGCGGACAATGGAGAAGACACGATTGAATGCAAAAGAAGATTGGCAAGGGAAAGAAAGCAAAGGTGGAGAGATGCACAGTCACCTGAAACTTCCAACGCTTAAGAGAAGAATATCGACAGAGACTTTTAAATAAAAGAAAAATGAGTAAGAAAGCACAAAGTGAGTGTGCTGGAACTTCAAAGAAAAGAAAAACTAAACAAAAACATGTCTGTGCAACGTTGCCATATGATCCAATATTGCCTATTGACATCAATGTTCATACACATGACACCAATGTAGATATAGAAAGTTCTAGTGATATATATGTTGAGGAAGCGCAGGATAATGTGTTTATTAGAGCACTAACAGTAGACACTTATTATTGTGGATTACTTAATGTTGTTTGTCAGTTTTGTGGGGCCTATCATGTAGATATGTGGAGAACCACCTTTTCAGCGGGATATTAGAATATATCCACGCAATGAAGAACACGTTGTAATTTAGATCCAATTACATATCCCATTTTCTTTCCAAATGATGAACCTGGATGGGAACCAAAATTACAATTGCAAAGTTATAACAATAGTAAAGTTTGTGTTAGATGCAATATTGTTATGCTGGAATATAAAATGGCACAAACTGCTATTCGGGATTTTTTTAATGCTGTTTTAAGTGGGGGCAAACTCACACAACAATGGATTATTGATTCCTATCTACAAGTTGAAGCAAATAATCAAAATTTTATAAACTTCAACAAAATAAGCTTTGAGTAGAAAAATATTTTGGATTGATGAATTATGTCGCTGAATTGACTACCAACAGAGACATTCCAGCTGGAAGAGCAATCATTTTGCCCTCGACTTTCCAAAGACCTCCTTGCAATATGCGAGAAATATATAAATATGACATGGCTATTGTCACAAACTTTGGAACACAAGATTTATTCATCACATTCACATGTAATCCACAATGGCCAGAGATCAAGGAAAATTTGAATCTTGGACAAACTACTTCTGACTAACCAGATTTAGTGGCAAGAGTATTCAAAATAAAACACAATTCATTAATACATGATATAACTAAAGCACAGTTATTTGTACAATGTGTGGCTTCTGTTTATACCTTTGAATTTCAAAAAAGAGGACTGCCACATGCTCACATACTTTTAATCCTGCAGGAAAAAGATAAGTTGAATAATGCAGAGCGAGTAGATACAGTAATTACTGCTGAATTGCCACATCCAGAAAAAATATTCCAAACTTTTTGAGATTGTAACACACAGAATTAGTCTTGGTCCAAATTCACCATGTATGGAAAATAAATAATGCACAAAAGAGTTCCCACAACAATTTAAAATGTAAACTTACGCTAATCGTGATATACCCTTTGTATAAAAGAAGAGAAGGACAAACAGCTATTATCCGTGGACAAAAGGTTGATAATAGATATGTTGTTCCATACAATCCACATTTGCTTATGAAGTACAATGCACACATAAATGTGGAAGCTTGCATATTAAATCCATCAAATATGTGTATAAATATATATAGAAAGAATATGATGCAGCAACTGTTGTTGTGCAAGATGCAGCATACGAAAAGGAAAATCCCATTTTACATGACAAACTTTCTAGTTATTTAGATGCTTGCTATGTCCGTGCTCCGGAAGCAATGTGGCGGCTTCTGAAATTTGAGATGCATGATCGGTCACATGCTATGTATCGATTAGCTGTACATTTGCCATAAAGTCAGTTTGTTTGCTTTACTGCAGGCAATGAAAGTACTGCCTTAGCTCAAAGTGAACACAGATAAACAACACCTACTGCATGGTTTAAATTAAACTGCCAGGACATGCAGGTCAGACAATTTTTATACATTGAGATTGCATATCACTATGTATTTGTAAATGGTCTATGGCGACCACAAAAAATATATATGCATAAAATTATACCACAAATGTATACTGTTAGTCCAAGAGACATTGAATGTTTAAATTTAAGATTACTTCTTTTACATGTTCCCGGTGCACAAAGTTTTTAACATTTACGCACAGTGAATGTTTTTTCCTATTAGCTGTAAGACATCAAAACTTCATAGCAGATAATACAGAATGGGAGAGGTGTCTGGAAGAAGCAGCACTAATGTCAAATGCCAAAGCAAATGAGAGAACAACTGTCAACTGTCAAATGCCAAAGCAAATGAGAGAACAATTTGCGTTCATTTGCATCTTTTGCATTAGCTTTGTGAAAACATTTAAATTAATATGCCTGAAGACTTCTTGAAACGTTACAATGAGCCAATTGCACTGTTAAAAACTTTATTGGAAATTCAAGAAATATTTCTTGCTCATGAATTAAATTGTGCAAGTTTTAATTTGCCTGATCCAGGACTTATAGATGACATCAACTTTGATGATTATGATTCTGAGCATCAAAAACAAAAAATAGTAGAAAAACTGGCAACTTTAAATACTTTACAATTAAAAGCATTTAATGCTACCACAATTGCTACATATAATGAAATGGTCAAAGACCGGTATTTCTATCTAGATGGCCATGGTGGATTAGGAAAAACGTATCTGTACAATTGTTGGATGAGTTACATTCGAGCACAGGGTAAAATAGCAATGCCATTTGCAACAACTGGAATTGCAGCAATTTTGTTAGAAGGCGGCAGAACTGTGCATAGTGGATTTAAACTGCCAGATCCCATTTTAGAAACATCAGTGTCCGATATTTTCGACTAAATTCTTTACAAGCCAAAAAAAAAAAAAAGTAAATTAATTATCATTGACGAAGCAACAATGATGTCATGTCATGTCTTGCAATGTATTGATAGATTCTTAAAAGAAGTGATGGATAATAATTTGCCATTTGGTGGAAAGGTGATGTTGTTAGGAGGAGATTTTACGCAAACATTACCTGTTGTGCCACATGGAAATAGGACTGATATCATTGTAACATGTTTCAAGACAAGTAAACTTTGGAAAATATTTACACACCTCAAATTAGAATTAAATATGAGATCTGAAGGCCAAAATGTATTCAATGAATGGCTCATTCAAATTGGACAAGGAAAACATCCACAAATATATGATTTACCCAATGATACCATTGAAATTCCATCACAAATGGTTTGCAAGGATTCACTCATATCGGCAATCTTTCTAAACACTCTGAATAAAGATCTTTACTCAGACATTGCAAACAAAGTGATATTAGCATAACAAAATATAGATGCCTTGAATCTAAATAATGACATTTTAAAATTCAGCAACGCACACCAAAATAGTTATTTCAGTGCAGATTCAGTTCTGGCTGACGATAAAGACAGTGAATCTAATTTTAGGATAGCATTTATTAATTCTTTAACCCCATCTGGAATGCCACCACATGTATTGCAATTGAAAAAAGGGGCAATTTCATGCTATTGAGAAACATGAATCCCAAAAAAGGACTTTGCTATGGGACCAGATTAATTGTGCACGGTTTAAAAGATCATTTTATACAGGCAGAAATTATGACTGGGACCCATAAAGGTGAACAAGTTTTTATACCAAGAATTGATTTGGCTCCAAGTGAGAGTGGTTTGCCTTTTGTCCTTCAAAGAAGACAATTTCCAGTTATCATGGCATTTGCCATGACCATCAATAAATCCCAAGGACTAACTTTTAAGTCTGTGGGTATTTTTTACAGTAACCAGTTTTTGCACATGGACAACTCTATGTTGCTTTTTCAAGGTGCACAAATCCAGATGAGATTAAAGTTTCAATTGAAGACAACCCAAGTCACTTACAAAACTATATCTACAATTTGAGAAAAATACAATAATAACCAACAAAAAAGGAAGAAAGAAAAAAAAAAACAGTGGTTAAATCCCATAGACACAAACAAAAGTTTGCTGAGCTCTTTGAAAGGGAACCACTTTCACAGACAACCCCCCCCCCCCAAAATGTAATGTCTTGGAAGTCACTTTCGCCATGATTGGCCCCACAAAACAGTTTGCTTGCATTTTATTACCTTTACTGTTTCACATTGAATACATTTATTTCAAGTTTGTAATGTTAAAATTCTGTTTGCAAAGGACTGAAAAGTTGATGCATTCTTTGTAATTAAGGCTAAATGTTAGTAGCAGCATCATCATAAGTTGAAAAATGTAAATGTTTCATGATATATAGATTATTGATCCAGGGAGGAATCCGATTGCCAGTTAATTGAGTCCAGAAAGAATACATTTTTGCTGCCACTTTCAAAAAAATGTACAAAGTTTAAATATGCTTTTTTTGGCTTTGCCTTCCTCTGGATTTAATATTCAAGATCACTATAGTTTTAAATAAATTCAGGTTAAATGTTATTATCTTATGTTAATGTTTGCATTGTTAACATTGTATTTCACAAGATTTGAAAAGTGCAATGATTTGAAGATTTATGTCATTTGCAGCATAAACATTTGTTAACAAAATTCAATGTATTATTAAATAGATAGGATTCATCCAGGGAGTAATCCGATCACCATTTAATGGGGTCAGGAAGGACTTATTTTTTTCCCATTTTGAGACAATTGGCTAAGTTGCAATGGGGTTTTTTACTGTTTGCCTTCCTCTGGATTCAATACCTATGTGCTTTAACAGGAGTAATAAATAATAAGCATTATGGAATGGTTGAAGAGACTCATTTAGACAAAGTTCTGCAATTTTTTGTTAGTATTGTAAAAACAAATTAATTCAACACTGTTTACAATATAAGTTGTATATTAGAAAAATGTATGTAATGGTTCACAATATGTATTCTGAGAAATTTTGTGGATTGTTATATTATTACTAGCAAATTGCCCGTCAAAAAATGACGGCAATGTAAGGGAGCTAATTCTGTTTGGTGTATAATAATGAAATATATAACACATTAATAAATGAATATACTTTACCTATTTTGAAGCATTGTGTTGAAGAGCTGACAATCTGTTTTGATGTTGCTGCAGCATTAGTGGTGTGGAGCTGCTGTGTAAGCGTGCTGAATGTGTGCAGTGTAATACTGTGCGTGCGCGAGACCAAACCGTTAGCATAGTGGTGTACTTGTGGGTAATGTGTAATGGCGGGTATTGTGTGGTATGCATCTTAGCGGAATATCCGTAGGTCGTTTGTGGTGTTTTGCGTGTTTCTTGTGGTGTTTTGCGTGTTTAGAGTGCTGTAGCCTAGTTTTTGTTTTGTTCTGCGGCCATTTTTTTTCTTGCTTAGCGAATTTTGTAGTGTTCAAACTGTCTCGTATGTTGTTTGCGTTGCGAGGTAAAGTTTGCGAGGGTTGTAGTTGGTGTGGCGTGTTGTTTGCGTTGCGACATAAAGTTTGCGAGGGGCGCAGTTGCTGGCAAGGAGCGCCTTTGGCGCTCCATGCCAGCAACTGAGGCCCTCACCCGCAGCCCTCAGTACGCGAGTGCCGCAGGCTCGCTGCAAGGGCTCTGGCAAGCTCGCCTGCTCACAACTATATATGTGATAGTTTTATTATACAAAGAGTGTGTATTTGTATCAATGCAGTGTTTTCATAGAAAATCATAGATCTGTAAAAAGAAAAGAGGAGAGGGGGGGGAGAGAGGAGAGGGGGAGAGAGGAGAGAAGGAGAATGAGCGGTGAGGGGGATGAGATCGAGAGGGGGAGAGAAGAGGGGAGAGAGGAGAGAAGGAGAATGAGAGGGGAGGAGTATGAGAGGGGGAGAGAAGGAGAGGGGAGGGGGAGAGAAGGAGAGGGGAGGGGGAGAGAAGGAGGGGGAGGGGGAGAGAAGGAGAGGGGGAGAGAAGGAGAGGGGAGGGGGAGAGAAGGAGAGGGGAGTGGGAGAGAAGGAGAGGGGAGGGGGAGAGAAGGAGAGGGGAGGGGGAGAGAAGGAGAGGGGAGGGGGAGAGGGGATGGGGAGAGAATGAGAGGGAGGGGGAGAGGGGAGTGGGAGAGAAGGAGAGGGGAGGGGGAGAGAAGGAGAGGGGAGGGGGAGAGGAGAGGAGGGGGAGAGAAGGAGAGGGGAGAGGGAGAGAAGGAGAGGGGAGGGGGGAGAGAAGGAGAGGGGAGGGGGAGAGAAGGAGAGGGGAGGGGGAGAGGGGAAGAGGTGGAGGGGGAGGGAAGGGGAGTGGAGGTAGCGGTGGAGGGGGAGAGAGCGAGAAGGGGATGGGGGAGCGAGAAGGAGAGGGGAGGGAGAGCGAGAAGAAGAGGGGAGGGAGAGCGAGAAGGAGAGGGGAGGAAAAGGGGGGAGAGAAGGGGAGGAGAGGGGGCAGAGAAGGGGGGAGAGAAGGAGAATGAGAGGGGGATGAGAATGAGAGGGGGAGAGAAGGAGAGGGGAGGGGGGGAGAGAAGGAGAATGAGAGGGGAGGGGGATGAGAATGGGAGGGGAGAGAAGGAGAGGGGAGGGGGAGAGAAGGAGAGGGGAGGGGGAGAGAAGGAGAGGGGAGGGGGAGAGAAGGAGAGGGGAGGGGGATGAGAATGAGAGGGGGAGAGAAGGAGAGGGGAGGGGGGGAGAGAAGGAGAATGAGAGGGGAGGGGGATGAGAAGGAGAGGGGAGGGGAAGAGAAGGAGAGGGGAGGGGGAGAGAAGGAGAGGGGAGGGGGAGAGAAGGAGAGGGGAGGGGGAGAGAAGGAGAGGGGAGGGGGAGAGAAGGAGAGGGGAGGGGGAGAGGAGGGGAGGGGGAGAGAAGGAGAGGGGAGAGGGAGAGAAGGAGAGGGGAGGGGGAGAGAAGGAGAGGGGAGGGGGAGAGAATGAGAGGGGAGGGGGAGAGGAGGGGAGGGGGAGAGAAGGAGAGGGGAGAGGGAGAGAAGGAGAGGGGAGGGGGAGAGAAGGAGAGGGGAGAGGGAGAGAAGGAGAGGGGAGGGGGAGAGGGGAGAAGGTGGAGGGGGAGGGAAGGGGAGTGGAGGTAGCGGTGGAGGGGGAGGAGAGCGAGAAGGGGATGGGGGAGCGAGAAGGAGAGGGGAGGGAGAGCGAGAAGGAGAGGGGAGGGAGAGCGAGAAGGAGAGGGGAGGAAAAGGGGGGAGAGAAGGGGAGGAGAGGGGGCAGAGAAGGGGGGAGAGAAGGAGAATGAGAGGGGGATGAGAATGAGAGGGGGAGAGAAGGAGAGGGGAGGGGGGGAGAGAAGGAGAATGAGAGGGGAGGGGGATGAGAATGGGAGGGGAGAGAAGGAGAGGGGAGGGGGAGAGAAGGAGAGGGGAGGTGGAGAGAAGGAGAGGGGAGGGGGAGAGAAGGAGAGGGGAGGGGGATGAGAATGAGAGGGGGAGAGAAGGAGAGGGGAGGGGGGGAGAGAAGGAGAATGAGAGGGGAGGGGGATGAGAAGGAGAGGGGAGGGGGAGAGAAGGAGGGGGAGGGGGAGAGAAGGAGAGGGGAGGGGGAGAGAAGGAGAGGGGAGGGGGAGAGAAGGAGAGGGGAGGGGGAGAGGGGAGAAGGTGGAGGGGAAGGGGAAGGAGAGTGGAGGTAGTGGGGGAGGGGGAGAGAGAGAGCGAGAAGGGGAAGGGGGAGCGAGAAGGAGAGGGGAGGGAGAGCGAGAAGGGGATGGGGGAGCGAGGAGAGGGGAGGGAGAGCGAGAAGGAGAGGGGAGGGAGAGTGCGAGAAGGAGAGGGGAGGGAGAGCGAGAAGAAGAGGGGAGGGAGAGCGAGAAGGAGAGGGGAGGGAGAGCGAGAAGGAGAGGGGAGGAAAAGGGGGAAGAGAAGGGGAGGAAAAGGGGGGAGAGAAGGGGAGGAGAAGGGGGGAGAGAAGGAGAATGAGAGGGGAGGGGGATGAGAATGAGAGGGGGAGAGAAGGAGAATGAGAGGGGAGGGGGATGAGAATGGGAGGGGAGAGAAGGAGAGGGGAGGGGGAGAGAAGGAGAGGGGAGAGGGAGAGAAGGAGAGGGGAGGGGGAGAGAAGGAGAGGGGAGGGGGAGAGAATGAGAGGGGAGGGGGAGAGAAGGAGAGAGGAGGGGGAGGGAGAGGAGAGAGGAGGGAGAAGAGACAAGGTGGAGGGGGAGGGAAGGGGAAGGAGAGTGGAGGTAGCGGGGGAGGGGGAGAGAGAGCGAGAAGGAGAGGGGAGGGAGAGCGAGAAGGAGAGGGGAGGGAGAGCGAGAAGGAGAGGGGAGGGAGAGCGAGAAGGAGAGGGGAGAAGGGGGCGAGAAGGAGAGGGGAGAAGGGGGGAGAGAAGGGGAGGAGAAGGGGCAGAGAAGTGGAGGAGAGGGGGCAAAGAAGGGGAGGAGAGGGGGGGAGAGAAGGGAAGGAGAGAAGGGGAGGGGGGAGTGGGAGGGAGAGGGGAAGAGAGAAAGGGAGGGAGGGGGAATGAGAAGGGGAGGGAGGGGGAATGAGAAGGATGGGGGGGGAGAGAGAAGGGGAGGCGAGGGGATGGAAGGGGAGGAGAGGGTGGGAGAGAAGGGGAGGAGAGGGTGGGAGAGAATGGGAGGAGAGTGGGGAGAGAAGAAGAGGGAGGGGGAGTAAGAGAGAAGGAAAGGAGAAGAAAAGGGGGGAGAGAAGGGGAAGAGAGGGGGGAGAGAAGGGGCAGAGAAGGGGAGGAAAGGGGGAGGAGAGAAGGGGAGGGGGGAGTGGGAGGGAGAGGAGAAGAAAGAAGGGGAGGTAGGGGGAATGAGAAGGGGAGGGAGGGGGAATGAGAAGGGGAGGGAGGGGGAATGAGAAGGGGAGGGAGGGGGGGGGGGAATGAGAAGGGGAGGGAGGGGGATAGGGGGAACAAAGGGGAAGAGAAGGGGAGGAGAGGGTGCAGAGAAGGGGAGGGAGGGGGAATGAGAAGGGGAGGGAGGGGGAATGAGAAGGGGAGGGAGGGGGAATGAGAAGGGGAGGGAGGGGAAAGGGGGAACAAAGGGGGAGACACGGGAGGAGAGGGGGGAGAGAAGGGGAGGAGAGGGGGGAGAGAAGGGGAGGAGAGGGTGGGAGAGAAGAAGAGGGAGGGGGAGTGAGAGAGAAGGAGAGTAGAAGAAAAGGGGGGAGAGAAGGGGAAGAGAGGGGGCAGAGAAGGGGAGGAGAGGGGGGAGGAGAGAAGGGGAGGGGGGAGTGGGAGGGAGAGGAGAAGAGAGAAGGGGAGGTAGGGGGAATGAGAAGGAGGGGGATAGGGGGAACAAAGGGGGAGAGAAGGGGAGGAGAGGGGGCAGAGAAGGGGAGGGAGGGAGGGGGAATAAGAAGGGGAGGGAGGGAGGGGGAATGAGAAGGGGAGGGGGAGGATAGGGGGAACAAAGGGGGAGAGAAGGGGAGGAGAGGGGGCAGAGAAAGGGAGGAGAGGGGGCAGAGAAGGGGAGGAGAGGGGGGAGAGAAGGGGAGGAGAGGGGGAGGAGAGGGGGGAGAGAAGAAGAGGGAGGGGAGGAGAGGGGGCAGAGAAGGGGAGGGAGGGGGAATGAGAAGGGGAGGGAGGGGGAATGAGAAGGGGAGGGAGGGGGATAGGGGGAACAAAGGGGGAGACAAGGGAGGAGAGGGGGAGAGAAGGGGAGGAGAGGGGGGAGAGAATGGGAGGAGAGGGTGGGAGAGAAGAAGAGGGAGGGGGAGTGAGAGAGAAGGAGAGGAGAAGAAAAGGGGGGAGAGAAGGAGAAGAGAGGGGGCAGAGAAGGGGAGGAGAGGGGGGAGGAGAGAAGTGGAGGGGGAGGGGGAGGGAGAGGAGAAGAGAGAAGGGGAGGTATTGGGAATGAGAAGGAGGGGGATAGGGGGAACAAAGGGGGAGAGAAGGGGAGGAGAGGGGGCAGAGAAGGGGAGGGAGGGAGGGGGAATGAGAAGGGGAGGGAGGGAGGGGGAATGAGAAGGGGAGGGGGGGGGATAGGGGGAACAAAGGGGGAGAGAAGGGGAGGAGAGGGGGCAGAGAAAGGGAGGAGAGGGGGCAGAGAAGGGGAGGAGAGGGGGGAGAGAAGGGGAGGAGAGGGGGAGGAGAGGGGGGAGAGAAGAAGAGGGAGGGGGAGTGAGGGGAGGGAGGGGGAGTGAGGGGAAGGAGGGGGAGTGAGGGGAGGGAGAGAGAAGGAGAGGAGAAGAAAAGGGGGGGCAGAAGGGGAGTAGAGAAGGGGAAGAGAGAAGGGGAAGAGAGAGGGGGAGAGAAGGAGCAGAGAGGGGGAGAAGGAGTGTGGAGGTTGGTAGAAGGAGTGTGGGGGGAGATAGATGGGATAGAGGAGTGGGAGAAGATAGGGAAGATATGAGTTGGGTTAGGAGGATTTAAGGTAAAAAGAGAAGAGGTGGGAGGGGTAAAAGTCAGAAAGGGAGAGGGTAGTGTGAGGAGAGTGGGCCAAGATATAGGGTGAGAGACACGGGCTGGGCTATCGCCGGTGCAGCCCTTTATCTCCTGGGGGCCCCAGTCTCAGCCTCCCCCAGGCCATATCCCGACAGCTCTCGGTACCCTGACCTCCTCCCCATCCTGAGGGCGTCCTGCCTGCTGCCTGTCTTCCACAGTGCAAACAGGACCCCTGGGGGAGGAGCCAGGCTCAGAGGGAGGCACACACACACACCAGGGATGGAAGGAGGGTCAGACACATACACAGGGAACGGAAGCACACTCACACAACTTTGCGAGGGCCTCAGTTGCTGGCGAGGGCGCTCCATGCCAGCAACTAAGGCCCTCGCTATGCGAGGGCCGCGGGCTCGCGCTGCCGCAGCTCGCGCAAAGGGCGTCAGTTGGCATGAAGACATCATCACATCACATATATAGTTGTGAGCGTACGGGCCGTTGCGAGCCCGCAAGCGTGATCAACGGCCCGTACGCTCACAACTATATAAGTGATTCTATACATGAGAATTAAAAATGTAATATGGTTTAACAGTTCATTGTGTCACAAATAGCATTTCCAGCTTTAAAATGTTATTGACCGTCATTTTTTAACGGCAAGTCTTAAGTATATATATATATATATATATATATATATATATATGTAATGGCAATGTGTGGAATGTTAGCATTGTGTACAATGCCCGGGCAATGTGTAGAATCTTTGAATCTTTTAATGTGGTCATTCTGTAGAATGAACGGGCAATGTGTTGAATGCGTTGTTTTATATATTACAGGGCTGATTCGTTGATTCAAGAGCCCTACGTCCAAAATATTTTCTAGTAGCAGGTGCCATGAGCACAACACAAAATTGGCTAGACTGTGAAGTAGGGAAAAATGTATTACATTATGGTTGAAAAATTTGGCATGAACCACCCCCAGAGGCCAGAACCTACATTATACTCGACGGTGCTTAGTCAACAGAGGGGCCATCGCTATGTGTGACGCGGGCGTTCGTCGCCCCCAGCTCCTCAGACGTGCCTTTCATAACTCACCTCCAGGACTTTTCTCGTGCTGCCCCAAGTTTCTGGAACTCCTTGCCTCGCTCCACCAAATTATCCTCTTGCCTCAAAACATTTAAAACCTCACTTAAAACGCATCTCTTTAAAGAAGCGTATCACCTTCCACCCTAACACGCTAATCACCTCTCTCTCCCTCTTTTACCACTCACTATGCCTTATATTGTAAGTCTGCGAGTTTCTATCCTTAGTACTTTGGGAATTCAACATGGACATCAGATTCCTAGCTCAAAGACAGGGCCTTCCTTGCTTTGCTATATGTTAATTTGTATTTATCTTTGTCTGAACATAATTTATGTACAGCACTACGGAATATGTTGGCGCGTTATAAATGAAATATGATAATAATAATAGCTCAAGGCCCCTTCTGTCGCTGCGCCTTATATATATTGAGTTGTTTTGGTAACTAAAACATAGACAAAGAATATTAGTTTATGTTAACTGTTTTATTCATTAAAAGTTATATGGCATATTATAATCATGCATTGAATTAATGTGTTTACAAAAAGTGTGAGCGCAGAGCTACCCATCCGCTCTGTCATTCAAAGTTCAACAGTTCTTTGCCTTGCTCTAATAAATGATCCTTATGATTAACTATTGTTGATTTGGACTAATTATTCAAAATCCTTGTTGTCATTATTCAACACATTGCCCGTGTATCATCAACACATCAGCCGGTCCTTGTACAGAATGCCCGGGCATTGTACACAATGACTGCACTTATCACATTGCCCGTAACATACAGTATATATATATATATATATATATATATATATATATATATTTAACGATTGAGGTTGCCGTGATTTTCCAGTAATCTAGTTGAATAATCATTGCAGTATATGGTGATACTTTTTCTCTTGGACAAACATTATATATATATATATATATATATATATATATATATATATATACCTGTATATATATATATATATATATATATATATATATATACTGTATATATAAAATCAGAGTATTACAGTATTACAGTATTACAGTATATAGTGATACCTTGATGCTCACAGCTACTTTACTCCTTATACCTTAAAATATATTTATAAAACTTATCATTCACTGTTTTATTATCTTTCAGAAAATAAAAAATTATCAAAATGTAATTTGTCACTGCAAATCAACTTTCTAAAATTGAATTTGCCACTGTATGAAATAAGGATGTTGCTAAGTGGAATATTGTTGTCAGCATAAGGAACAGTCACTGTAAATATATGGTAATGCCATGAGAACAATCAAGTGTTTATCCATATTCCAGAATTTTATAAATTGAATTGATTTATTCTATTAATTTATCAATATCTATGTAAAATATTATTTAAAAATACTTACCATAATGTTGTCTTAAACATAAAATGTACAAATTATTAAATAAGAAATGTATTGTATGGCATACCATAGTTACATTGGTGAAGAGTTATTCCCAAACAAATGTATAGCCAAATAAAAGCCTGACTCTTCTATTCTACTTCCTCTGGATCTCTCTGCTGCCTTTGACACAGTTGACCACCCTCTTCTAATCCAAACCACTTCTTCTCCTCAACCTTTGCTTTGTAGCATACCCCAAGGCCCTAGGCCCCCTCCTATTATCCATCTAAACATCCTCATTTGGTACCCTAATACAAACCTTTTGAATTTCAGTATCGTCTCTATACAGATTACACTCAAATCCACCTCTCAGCACCAGATTTATCCCCCTCTCTTCTAGCACATGTTTCCAACTGCCTCTCAAGCATATCCTTCTGGATGCCTGCCCACCATCTCAAACTCAACATGTCTAAGACCGACCTCCTAATGTTCCCACCATCTACTACAGCATCAATTCCTCACATCTTTCTCACTGTCAACAATGCCATAATCACTCCCAAGTCTGTTGTCTTGGGGGTTTATTGGACCCTGCCCTCTTTTTCAATCCTTACATACAATCACTAACAAAATTTACACTACCTTACACAAGGCATAAATAAGATTCTAATATATGCTCTCATAATTTCTCGTCTTGACTACTGCGACCCGTTTCTTGCTGGCCTGCCCACGACCCATCTATCCCCATTGCAATCTATAATGAATTCCTCCGCTAGACTCATCTTCCGTACACAGTGGTCAGTGTCTGCAGCACCTCTCTATTAATAACTCCATTGGCTTCCTATAGCCTCCAGAATAAAATTATAAATCATGACCCTAACTTGCAAAGCCCTCAAAAACTGTCCAACCCCTTCAGGACTTTTCTTGTATTTTCACTATTCTCTGGAACTCTTTGTTTTGCTCCATTAGACTTTCCTCCTGCCGCAATCCTTCAAAACCTCACTAAAAAGGAATGTGTTTAAAGAAGCCTATCACCTGCCGCCTTAACATGTACAATGCATCTTTCACCCTCCTATAACACACCCAAAGCCTTTAGATTGTATGTCTGCAAGTTTTTAATCTTGCATGGTGCTTTGAAAATGCACTTTGGACTCTGGATTCTAAGTTCAAATACAGGGTCCTCCATTTTTGCAATGTGTTAATATGGTTTTGCCTTGAAAACAATGCATGTACAGCACTACAGAATATGTTGTCGCGTTACAAATAAACACTAATAATAATAATGATAGTGATCAATGACGTCATTTAAAAAATAACAACCATAATCACAATGATTGAATAGGTAATACATGATAACATATTGAATTGAGCAAGAAAGTGTTAATATTCTATTCTCTTGTATGCTTGTAGCATCCAAAGCAAAATGAAGTAAAAGCTTCCAATTTGATATGGTTCAGCAATTCAAAGAAGTTGATTCAGAAATGTTAAATGATTCAGTCTACTTAATTACAGAAAAACAACTGAGCTGGTTCTTAAATTCAGATTTATCAATAGAAATGTAGCCAGCTGCATGCAATTAGTAAATTGATTCTTCTATATTTTAATGCTTTTGACTACTGGCAAAATGTACAGCTTTGTTGCCAGAATACATTAGAGATACAAGTAAAAAACAAAACATGCATTTTGAATTATTCTTCATGCATTGCACCTAAGTAAGCTTTAACCAGTTTTGCATCAACCCACCCAAGCATAGATGAAAATGAAAATATATTACTTCAACTAATGCATTAACCTATTAACCCTTTCATGACATTTTCCTGATCCAATAGGCCAGACACATATGCAATATTTTACTGTGCATCTGTTTACACACAGTTTCTTTATGCTTTTTTGTTGATATATATGTTTTTTCTGTAGACATTCAGCTTTATATTGGTATATTTGTAATGTTGGTTATATAACAACCAAAAAACTAAATAAAAAGTAGTTATTAAAGTATAGTAATTATGAAAAATAATTAGTTTGTACTGTATTTTTTATTAAAAACAATATTATTAGTGTAACATAACCATTGATCTCCTGAACACATCAATAATACATTTAGGTAACATACCAATCACTAGTCTTTGTTAAAAAACAACATTTCTATAATTTTATCAAAAGAGTTATAAGAAATGTCTTAGAAAAAATCTCCCCCTTCATTTTCTCCCCCGTCCCCAGTACTTCTCTAACCCCTTTTCTTCTTCTCTCTCACTCTACCCCAACTAACTTATCTCTCCATATCCTGCTCCCTATATCCCCTTCCAAATTTTACAATTTCCCATTTCACTCTCCCATTAATTTCTCCCCCTTATCTCTTTCTCCTCATTTCCAACTTTCTCCCACTTTACCCATCCAGATCTCCCTCTCCCCTGTCTCACCTTCTTTTCACCCTCCACCAATTTTCCCCATACATATTTTTCCCCAAGTTCCTCTTTCCTCCATGTCACTGCCCCCTACTACCTACTCTCCCTCTACTATTATGACTTTATCAGCCATTCCATTTCTATCTCTGCTCTTAACCCCTGTATCCAAGGGTGTAAAAAACAGAAAAAAATATGGGCGGGGGATACAGTATATACATATATATATATATATATATATAAATATATATATATATATATATAGTACATTTGTGTTCACATTTGAATGTCTAAAACAAGTTATTAACCTGCTTCCTGCTCAGAATTCTGAGAAATACAGTTATTATACTGAGTTCTAGGAAGCTGAGCAGGGACATGCAAATGTGCCCACAAATGGTTTGTTCTTCAATCCATAGCCACCACATCTCCCTCTCCTCATCATCCAATTCCTACCGTTCATCACTCCCCCACCCACTCGCACTCCCCAAGCCATTCTCTTCCCATCCATTTATTTTTCTGTTTGTCAAATTTTGGATCAATTAACAATTAATCTGCATATTACAAAGATCAGAGGAGATCTAAAACAGTTGAACTTGATGGACTAAAAGTATTTTTTTCAACCTCAATTACTATGTAACTATGTAAATATGTACCTATACATCTCCTCCTTTATATCCCTCATTCCCCTATCCTTCCCTTTATGTCTTATCTCTGTATTCCATCTTGCTCCTCTTCATCCACTTCCCCTCTTCCCCATGTCCCTTTTTTATCTTCTTTTTCTTCTTCCTCTTTCCCAATTTCAATTTTTCTCCCCTTTCCTGCCCTCTTGCCCCCTTTACTTTCCTTCTCAATTGTTTCCCCTATCTCCCCATTTTTTCTCCTTATGTAACATTATTGAGGAAGTTCTGCGCCAACATTAAGAGGGAAGTTGGTACTGGAGGCTGTTTGTTTATTTGTTTATTTTTTCAGTGTTTTTTTTATTGTTTTTATAATATATTTTTTTATTTTATATAATTTTTTTTTAATTATTTGTAAGTTTTTTCTATGCATTTATTTTTTGTACAGAGTTGGTAGTTTAGGGGGACTAGAGTTAGGGATTATGGCGGTCTTCATTATCTCCCACGGGGAGAGAAGGTCCATGGTTGTTCATGTTCATCACATGAAAAAATCCAATCTTCCTTAGTATGTGTTAACCCTTTCCAGTTCTATAAAATTGTATTGAAGTAGACTGAGTCATCTACATTGCTTGTAATTAACCGTGAAATTAACTAAAGTTGTTAAACTATAATTTATATGTTAACTAATACTCATTTATCTTATTATTATTAAACAATACATATGTAACATATGAAAAAAATATTAAGGATTAATTTGTTTTTAATATACCAGGTGCTGTGATGGAATACAATCGGCTGCATTGTCACTTTGCAAACTACAGCTGTGCCTATAGCAGGCTCTTCAATGGTTAGTGAGTCTCTGTCTATGTTTGTGTAGCTTGATAGAGAGAAAAGAGTCTTAGGGCTCGATTACATGGCTCCCATAGGAAATCTCACAAGTCAAAACTCCTAGAAACTATTACATGATGCTGGTAGCTATGTGTGATATGTTCAATATTTTACCTAAAGTGAGATTACATGGCTCTCATAAGAAATATAGCTGAATCCTATGTGTTCTCTTATAGCCCCTGGGTGGACTGGTACTGAGCCTAAATCCTACGAGTAAGACTGAGCCACCAGTAGCACCAACTAAACCCGTTCTGAGAACTGTCACATTATACACAACAACCCTCAATACAATTAACGTAACCCCTTCAGCTATCATACGATCCCAGTGTACCCTTTAATGACCTGCAAATGAATCCACCCTTCCCCCACTCCCAAAAGACCCTAATAGCCCCTATCCCCTGTGGGAAACCTTACAGACCCCCAAGGATCCTATTGTTATCTACCTCTGGGTTCACTACAGACCTCTCTGCCCCAATATAAAAAGGTCTCTAGCTCTCTCAACATTTGCTATAAAAATTACCTAAACCTTAAAGGGCACCTCCTATCCCATCCATCTAATGGATTTTTGACTGTGATCACATCTTATTGAAAATTTTACAAACATATTTCAAAATCAAGTATTTAAATAGTACTGCACATTTTATGATTGATTAATATTTTTTTTAAATATGCAAATCTAAATGAAATGTTATAATTCTGTGCATTTACCCCTCTTTGACTAGTTAAAGTAGCAACCCATCTGAATGTACTTTAATAATAGTGTTGCCCTTATCAGCCTAGCAGTTGATAGAACCAATCAAAGAAGCTTTGTCTCTTCTCTGACTTTCTAAAAGATGAGGAGAGATGATCTTCACTCAGGACTAGAGGCCTTTTTTCATGATGGGCTAAAGAAAAGTAACCAAGAATTTCAATAAGTGAATGATTGGATGTGCCTGCTTGAACTGAAAATTGAGGACCAAAGCATCACTGTATGATCATCCAAAAAGGGAAATGTATTATTGAACTCAATTTTCCCACAGCAGGTGTCACGATCTGCTTCTTCAAGGGGGCTTGATATGGACCTAGTTCAAACATACCCCAGCAGAATTGTGTAGTTCCTGTTCTCTGTGGCACAAAAGATGGCTTCTGAAGAGGTCAAGGCCCAAAAGGTACAGGCAGAGAATACTGGATCCAGGTTACTTAGTGGCCCATGGCAAGACCACTCCCCAAGTCAGGATACACCACACAGAAATAGTCTCACACCTTGTTTATGTGAAAACTATCTCTCAACCTTTATTGAATGATCAAACAACATATTTATACTCTCCCATACCACACCCTTGTGTACATTTGTATATGTGTGATGTCAGACCATCTGGCTTGCAACCTTGGGCTATCAAAGCTCTTGAGATTAAATTCACCAGATATCTAGTGAAAAAACCTTTATGCTAAACTCAAGTGTTTGTTTAGGATTACTTGAAGTACTTGCAACTTCTATGCAGAGCATTTCTACCAATTCCACATATGTTCTATATAACATTTTCCCTCCTATAATATAGCATAACTAGGATACATAATAACCATGTACAGGCAACATATAACCACACAATAAAACATAATCCCAATGTAACAATGTCATGCTCCCTGGGACATATTCCTAAATTACTGACAATATGAGTCCTTAAACAATTAAATCATGACAACTTCTCCCCCCCTTCCTTTCTAGTATAGCATAGAGGATCATCCTGATGGATAATTCTCTAGCTATCCTGCTTTTACTTGTCCTCCTGTCTGGAAAGTCCATCCATGTGATAGCCTCCGTGGCTCTCTGGTTACCCTGCATCCCCCGGTCCAGGGCGAATACTGGCTCTGTCCCAGTGGCATAGTGACTTTCCCAAGCCCCTGGGGAGACTTATAAGACAACTGCCATGGAGGACCCTTCAAGGTAGTCCAGGGGAAACAGTACATCCCAGCTAGTAAGTCCAGCATAAACTTGAGAGGATCCTTACCCAGCAAAGCCCTCTCCTTTCAGGCTAGGGAGACCTCCTGTCCTGCTGATCCTGGATCAGCACTCAGTCCCATGGGTAGAATTGAAGAGTACAAGGTTCCCTTCATTAGGCCTGAGATTTCTCCTGAAAAATCTGGGATGCTGGAGTTGCAACATGGGCTAGTGACATTCACTGGTGGCATCCATGTTGAATTAATGGGCAGTTCTGATACAAGCCGTTGTGGTTCAGTAGCCCACCTCTCTCCCACCAAGCCTGGCCAATGGCCCATTCTTTCCAGGGTTACAGGTACACAGCCAGTGTCTTTGGGCAGCTGCAGGGGAGTCATTGTAGGGAGACCAGAAGACAAATCAAAATCTGGGGTACCCTCTGGCTCTTTGGTCTTTGGATCCTCAGATGGAACCTCCTGACTCTCTCCATCTGAGACTGCCTGGTGTGTAGTTACAGGCAGCCCTTGAGAAGCAGCTGCTACTGCCTCTTGTTCAGGCTGAAGAACTGGGCTACTTTCTGTTTCTGCTCCAGGGTCTGTGGCTGGCTCCTGGACAATGGTCATCCAAGGAACCTCTCCACTATTTGTAGGGAGACCAGGAGACAAATCATAATCTGGGGTACCCTCTGGCTCTTTGGTCTCTGGATCCTCAGATGGAACCTCCTGACTCTCTCCATCTGAGACTGCCTGGTGTGTAGTTACAGGCAGCCCTTGAGAAGCAGCTGCTACTGCATCTTGTTCAGGCTGAAGTACTGGGGGTACTTTCTGTTTCTGCTCCAGGGTCTGTGGCTGGCTCCTGGACAATGGTCATCCAAGGAACGTCTTTACTATTTCCACAGTCAAATAGTAGGGCCCAGTGCTCATTAGGTTCTTCTCTTACAGTAGGAGCAGAGTAGCTTTTCCACAGTTCTTCCCCTGGGCCTGGCACTTCTGTGGTTTGGCCCTGTCCCCATTCCTCTAACTGGGTGAGACTTAGCCCCCTAAAGATAGGGACCAGTTCTTCCTGTTCCCAGTCAACCCATGGATGCAGGCATCCTTTTTATTTTGAGAATCATGGATATCAAAATTCTCCCCACAGTCCATACATTTATTTTCTGACCCAGCCTTGGCAATATTTAGCTGGGTCTCTGTAGTACCTGTTAGGTGGTTCTGTTCCATGCCTGACTGGCATGAGCCCTCCCAGCTGGGTGGCCAACAACCATCCAAGGATGCTTCATCCAGTAAGTCTATATAATCCACCTCCAGCTGTAGCTCCTGCTGGATCAAAGGCCAAAGTAAGTTAGCTGTATGAGAGCCTGTCTCCAGTCCCAGCATGTGACAGCGCTTGGAAAACAGACACAGCTTTCTTTTCTCTGTCCCCAAGCCACAATCCAGATCCCCATGTACTATGTCCCAAAGTGCCTTTTCTAGCCACAATGAAAAATGATGATATATCCCAACAGGTCCTACCCAATAAGCATATTGATCTTCCAGGACGACCTCCTCACATACTAATTCTTCCAGCCATTCTATTAGCCTATGACCTGGCCATAGTCCCAGGAATGCCATCCATTTATTTAGAAGGACCATTTTTCTACAGTCCTTTCCAGTCACCAGAACATTCTCTGTCTCTACTGGGGATAAGCATTTCCCGTCCACAGGAGCTGAGACAGGGCCATTGCTTACCCTTCTCCACTTCCCCTGTACCTCCTGTGTGATCTGTATCCGGAGTTCCCTCTGCTGATCATTGGTTAAACCTGCAGGCATTATCTCCATCCATCTTTGGTACCGTCTGGATACTTCCTCCTCCTCTGCTGCAGACATCTGTTCATAAGCTGCCATCCTTCTGTGTTTTATACAGAGATCCCACCACTGCCAGCCAAATGTCACAATCTGCTTCTTCTAGGGGACTTGATATGAACCTAGTTCAAACCTACCCCAGCAGAATCATGTAGTTCCGGTTCTCTGTGGCACAAAAGATGGCTTCTGAAGAGGTCAAGGCCCAAAAGGTACAGGCAGAGAATACTGGATCCAGGTTACTTAGTGTCCCATGGCAAGACCACTCCCCAAGTCAGGATACACCACACAGAAATAGTCTCACACCTTGTTTATGTGAAAACTATCTCTCAACCTTTATTGAATGATCAAAACAACATATTTATACTCTCCCATACCACACCCTTGTGTACATTTGTGTATGTGTGATGTCAGATCATCTGGCTTGCAACCATGGGCTATCAAAGCTCTTGAGATCAAATTCACCAGATATCTAGTGAACAAACCTTTATGCTAAACTCAAGTGTTTGTTTAGGATTACTTGAAGTACTTGCATCTGTGCAAAGTCTGTATGTGTAAGTGTGCAATGATATGCAGCTAACTTCTATGAAGAGCATTTCTACCAATTCCACATATGTTCTATATAACATTTTCCCTCCTATAATATAGTATAACTAGGATACATAATAACCATGTACAGGCAACATATAACCACACAATAACACATAATCTCAATGTAACAATGTCATGCTCCCTGGGACATATTCCTAAATTGCTGACAATATGAGTCCTTAAACAATTAAATCATGACAGCAGGTTTAATATATTTTTTATTTTCTGTAATTTTTATAAATTGTATCTGTAATTTATTGTATTATTTTATTTCAACTAACAATTTTCTGCAAGCTTTTTTTTTTTACTGAATTCTTTTTTTTCCAGATTTTTCAGATTGTAATTTTTATTTTCATGTTAAACACTCACTTATGGTAGGTATCGTAGGGGTAGTAATTTTAGGCACTATGAGGGTCCATATAAACCACCATGATGGAGAATAGGTCAACTGGGATCCATAAGTAAGCATGTAGTGGTAGGTTTGGAAACTATGGGGGACCATAAGGGGCTCCTTGGTGGAGGGTTAATGTTAAATACCATGGTGATAAGGTACAATGCCATGTAGTTCCATAGGGTCTCCGTGTTAAGGGTGCTATTATTAAGTGTCATGGTGTTCATAGGGATCACCATTGAGATTGGGTAAATGGTGGTAGACTGTAACGTCCATTGTATATAAGGATCCCCTTTTGAATCTCCATGGTACAGTTGATATTAATTTTTATGTGTGGGGGTAAGCAAAGGAGTTAATGAGGGTTTTATATGCCCCTACTCTAAAAAAAAGTGTATTGGGGAAGAGTGGCACAAGAATGAACCTACCTGCAATCAGGTTTTATTACTACTTAATCCTTTCCCTGCCATAGAAGGGGGTTTAGATAGATAGATCTGCAGGAGTTTTTTGTGCAGGAGCCTTATGGGATTCCTATGTGAACCATGTAATCTAGTTATTCAGTTGGAGTTGGAACTGGACAAAAAAAAGCTTTGGTAAAAATGTATATACTCTATCCCCCTTCCCCATGTTTTCCCCTTCCTATACCCTTGTATACAATAAAAAAGGAGAACGTATACCAAAATCAATATATAGTTTTCTATGTGTGCATAATGATAGCGTCTTAGGAACTGGAAAACAAAAATTAAAATAGAGATGCTCAATCAGTGAAAGAACTAACCTTATTAGGTCAGTTCAATGGACATGATAACCCACTCTGAGCACAACCACTTTTTGTTTACTTTTGCTCTTCACAGAGAGAAATATCTTGCAGTATATCAGTGATCTACCAACCACCATAGAAGCTGGCCAATTTGCGATACATGCATGTTGGGCCGTTAGGAGTTGGTTGAACCTGTGCCTGGAGCTGCAGCTGTGACTGGACATGTGATATTTCTCACTGTCATGCAGTGTAAGTATACTATTTAAGATGTATTGAGATCTTGATGTTTTAGGCATTGGGGTTTTACATTTAAAGGTATGGTCTGTACAATCACCATATTTCTGAAAGGATATCTTCTTATTGCTTTCCTGTCTGTGTGTGGATTGTACTTTTTGGCTTAATGATTGCAGTTGATCTGGTGCCTTGGGAATTGTGATATACCTCTGCCTGGCTAGGCCGACTGAGGACCAGTATCCTAATTTATGATATTCCTATCTACTATGCTACATAAAATTTTAAGAGATCATTCCTAGATTTTCCCTCTCTCATATATGCTATTTTTTATTTGTCTTACTTTGCTACTTATCTCATAGTGACTATTGATCCTGACTCTCTGTGTAAATGTGTTTAATAGCAACACGTGGCATTTTCTACTGCTATGTTATCCTTTTAAGCTCATGTATTGAGTTTTATATCATATGTACCCGGTATATAGCATAGGGAGAGAGGTGATTTCCCATATACCTATATATAATCCTTCTATATAGAGGGTAAATAGCTGGCTCTCCTAGCATAGTGTGGACATATAGGGCATTACACTATACAAGCTATAGATATATCTAGTGTCTACAGCCATTTGTGGTGGTGTCACTGTATTTTTGCCAAGGGAGTTAGTTATCCCTAGTTTTAAAAATCCCTTCATTACTATTTTAAGGGTAAATAGCGGGCCCTCATAGTTACCCACATAGACAATAGGGAACTCCGCTATATTATTATGTGACCGGAGTACCGGTTCTTTTCTTGATCTTTTGATTGTGTATATGAGATTAGCATTGGGTAGGATACTCTATTTTCTCTATACCTGCTGCAGCTCCAGTTTTTTTTTCATATGTATATAAAAAAAAATATTGCCGTTTGTTTATAATTTTATCTTCACTATTGTTATTATTGTATATATATTAAACGTTATGTTTAATTTTTAGCTATTTTCCTATTATCTCCTGTCACACTTGTATACCTGTGTATACTTCATTATTCCCTACTTTTAGGGTATTGCAAATATTAATAAGTAATGACTTATTAGGAGGTTTTAGGAGGATGTTAGTAGGAATTTTGTTCTTCCTCCCTTTTTTTCCAGATTTATTAGTGGTCCAGAACCCAAATACCAGACAACTCTACCCTGAACAGGAGAAACAGCAAATCCCGAAATACGTTTTAGCCTCTCTTTAGACCCCTTGCTCACTGTGCCTCAGAGAGTTCAGCTACACCTCACTGACAATCAAGGCTGAAACAAACATCTGAGCTAAAATATGTATTTCTCAGAGTGGATTATCATGGCCATAGAACTTAACTATTACTAGCTTAGTTCATTCTCTGATTGAGTCCCTCTATTTTTTTGTTGTTGCTTTTTTCTTAGGAACTGTGCCTAACCAAATCTATAACATATGTTGGAATATGTCTGGCTTTCTAGGACCTGAAAGTGCTCCGGACCCTGTAACTAAAACAGTTAACCCTTTGATTGTTAGTATTTCAGACAACATATTGCAATTTAGTGTGTTTCAGATTTACATGTAAGTTTAGATGATATGTCACCTGACTTGAGTTTGGTCCTAGTCACATGTTTACATAAAGACTGTGTACCTATTAAAGATACTCACTAAGCAAACTGAAAATCCTGTAATGTTGCTGGAATGAAGAAAGGAAATGGGCCTAATCACCTATCACCAGATCACATCTTAACCAGACCTCTCTGAACAGTTTTTTTTAGGGAGGGGGCAAGACCAAAGTTCAAGGCAAGCTCCAAAAATAAAGAACAAAGGCTCGCAGAAAACTATTTTTTTAGGAAAAGCTCAAGAAATTGTGTCGCCCCACAGGATTATTGCTTCTTCTCTAATCTGCAGTCAGGGGAAAATGCATTCTCATGTGCTAATTTCAATAATCTATTCATGAGCATTTAAATTACAGCATAAAACATTATTAACAAAAGGGTTATCCTTTGTTACAACCACAAATTCACAATTGTTCACAAACATTAAAGGTATTAACCTTTTCGTTAGAAAAATATATTTAAAAAAATCTATATGGAAAAATAATTAAAGAGAGTGGAAAGGTTGGGTCTAAATGATGAACATATGCAAGCCCTTAAAAATTTAATTTCATTGTTGCAAGAAAATAAGAAGCCTATTACGCAAGTGGAAAATAATTCTGAGTTGAACAAATGAAGGAATAGTAGTGGATTCCCGTCTGACTTTAAGAGTTACAGTAACTTGAAAGTATTGAAAGCTTGTCCTTCTCAAATCTGCAACCGAAATAGAAACTTACATTTTTCAGCATCCATTGTCTTTAAAAAAAGGAATCTCCACAGGCTAATAGGTGCACATTTAAAAAAATAGCAGTAATATGGGGGATTTCCACATTCAAGCCAATCAATTAAGGAGAAAATTCAACGAGAGGGCTACCCTAACAGAGCTCTCAAGCCAGCGTTTAAAAGAGTGTTGGATACATATAGACCAAAGCTCCTATATAAAGAAAAAAAGAAGAACAGGAATAGAACCTATCAGATGCATTATGACCATTGGCAAAGATTACGAAGACATTAGAAGTGTATTGAGGAAACACTGGCATATTCTTATTAGTGATCCAACATTGAAAGAAGTGCTTCCAGAAGAACCTACCATAACATCGAAGGAGCAGGAATATTGGGTATTTACTTAGACATAGCTTTTTCAGTTTATCATGCCCAGCACAAATGTGGCTCCTCCCTACATTTGGACTATGTAGTCACTGCAAGGCTTGCGTTTACATTAAACTAGAAAAAATGTTTGTATATCCCTTTACAGGAAAAGAATACCAACTCACTTCTATAAGAATTATCATTATAAGAACGTTACAATGATTGAAAAAGGATAGAAGAAAAACATATTATATTCATACGAAAAAACAGATTATAAGCATGACAATTTTTGACTGGGTGACTGAATAAAAATGTAAAATGAATCGAAAAATAATGCTGTGGCTGTCAATATTTACTATCATACATTAGGATCTAAAATAATTAATGCACAATACAATAAGTTACTCACCACATGAAATACGTTATTAAATAAATATGGAAGAAAAAGCAGATCAGATGTAAATATGCACTTCAAAAAGGGAAAAATTTGTCTGAACCGGAAATGCACAGAGTAGCTGCGTGACGCAGCTTGTAGGATGAGGGGGGAGACACAGAGACGCTGAGATGCTGAAGTTTCTAGAGCAGCCATAACAGCAGCCATGCTGGAGCCTGAGAGCAGCCATAACAGAAGCCACACTGGAACATGAAAGCAGCCATAACAGCGGCCACGCTGGAGTGTGAGAGACTCCAAGATGTTTGCTAAGAGGCGATATGAAGCATTTTAGCTGGTTTATTGGAACTGGAGGGGTGTCCCTGGGAGAGGAGAGACAGAATCAACCCTAGAATTACTAAAAAAGTTTTTTAAGCTTTCCAAGCTTGCTGTATTTTCTGCATAGAATCCAGGAAAAGACCTGAAGTAAATATATCTGTAATATCCAAATATATCTGAAATATCCAAATATATCTGAAATATCCAGCAACGGTATTAAGACAGGACAAGGACATCAGATAAAGCTGAAGGAAAGACAGCTTTACACCTGGGGGTAAATGAGATACCAGTAAACTGTGAGTAGAATTTATTTAACGTACAGATATTACAGCTTTATTGGATTGAGTAAAAGAGTTATTACCCCAAGAGCTTGAAGTGGGAGCTTAATAAGAGGGATTCAACTGTTTTTTATCACTTTCCCATATTTAAAGAGGTATTATATTAAAGGCCTCACAACTCATTACCCCCAGAGGAGATTTTTGGTGGTGTATAGAGAAAATATGGACAGAAATAAGAAATAAATGGCTGATAAGGCCTATACGATTAAAGCGAGGGACGCAGTTCCCCGCAAATGCGGGTCCTCGCGAAGCGAGGGTCCGCATTTGCAGTAGTGGAGCATCCCAACGTCCCCGCAAATGCGGATCCTCGCGAAGCGAGGGTCCGCATTTGCGGAGGTGGAGGCTCAACGTCGGCTGTGTTAACACAAACACAACACACATATGACTTTTTAACAAAAAAAACCCAACCTCCCAGCCCAAAAAAAAAACAACGTAACGTCCCCGCAAATGCGGATCCTCGCGAAGCGGGAGGTGGAGGCTCCAACGTCGGCTGTGTGGAGGTGGAGGCTCCAACGTCGGCTGTGTTAACACACACACACACACACGACTTTTAAAAAAAAAAATCTCAAAGGCGCCTCACACCGGTGACGAGGGCCTCAGTTGCTGTCATGGAGCGCCGGGTCCTCGCAAAGCACTTAGGGAATGAGGCAACCTTAACGTAACAGACACCGACACGCACTAAGAATCCCACTATAACGGTCGACCCGCGCGCCACTACAAACAGTGAAAACACACCAAATACTCACAAAAACTACATAAAAAGCTTACCCATAGCAAGGGGGGCACCCAGGACCTCTGAAGGTGAAGTTACACCTCCATTTAAGGCCAAATTCCTGAGTTCAAACACACAAAAATCCCCTAAGCGAGAGAAAAAATGGCCACCGAAAAAAACGAAAACGAGGCTCACCTCGGAGACCTGCATTAACCTCAGAACCAACCTTAACGTAACAAACACCCACACGCACGACAAATGGCGGAACTGCGCACCTAAAAACAGTCAAAACACACCAAATACTCACAAAAACAACATAAAAAGCTTACATAGCAAGGGGGGGGGGGCACCCAGGACCTCTGAAAGTGAAGTTACACCTCCATTTAAGTACAAATTCCTGAGTTCACACACACGAAAATCCCCTAAGCGAGAGAAAAAATGGCCGCCGAAAAAAATTAAAAAGGCTCAAAGACCCAGGACCGCTCAGCCACCTACAACTTACCCAAGAAGGGATCCGAGATAAGATCGGAAACCCGGATTAACCGCAGGGGATCCGAGATAAGCTCCGAGCCCTGCATTAACCCCACATTAACCATCGCAGTGTGGGTCCCGATTACACGCGATCAGGGACCCCCGCTGCAATCAAAATTCAAAATTCCTGCGTTACAGGTCCTTAAAGGACCGTAAAGGTCCTTAAAGGACCCGTTGTAAAAGAAAAAAAAAATACACTGTCACCCTGTCAATCATGGAAGTCAATACAGACCCCCATAAAACCCTCATTAACCCTGTCACTCATGGGGGTCAATAGAGACCCCCATAAGCCCTTCATTAACCCTGTCACTTTTGGGGGGCAATACAGACTCCCATATGCCTCTATTTAACCCCATCAGTCCCATAAGGGTATATTAACACCATTATGGGCCTGTTACAACACTACATTAACCACAAAAGTGCCATGATGGTCCTGAAGGACCATCATGACACTAAGTATAAAAACTATACTGCACTATACCACCAACAATAAAACATTACAGATCAACTAAACACCCTCTACACTAACCTATTAACATCTACACTACCTACCCCCTATTCACCCCCACCATTCTAATCGTGGTCAATACAGAACCCCATAAGCCTCAATTTAACCCCATCAGTCCCATAAGGGTATATTAACACCAGTATGGGCCTGTTACAACACTACATTAACCACATAAGTGCCATGATGGTCCTCAAGGACCATCATGACACTAAGTATTAACACTATACTGCACTATGTCACCCCCAATAAAACATTAAAGATCAACTAAACACCCTCTACACTAACCTATTAACATCTACACTACCTACCCCCTATTAACCCCCACCACTCTAATTACAGAAAATAAAAAAGCCTAAAGTCACACAAAAAAAAAATCTACATTACATGAAATAAAAAACTAACTCACAAAAAATAAATAAACTACATTACACAAAATAAAAAAACCTAAGTCACAAAAAATAAAAAAAGGAACATTACAGAAAAAAAAAAACATTACAACCCCCCCTCACTACAGAAAAAAGAAAATACACACCTGAAAAGGAAATACATATAATACAAATACATACAATACAAATACATACAATACAAATACATACAATTACATAAAATTACAATACAATACACCACTATCTAATATACATTACACAATCTATCTAAATAAATAGCATAATCTAATATACATCCTATCTATATAATAATACACACCCAATCTATCTAAATAAATACCATAATCTAATATACATCCTATCTATATAATAATACATACCCAATCTATCTAAATAAATAGCATAATCTAATATACATCCTATCTATATAATAATACATTACCAATCTATCTAAATAAATAACACAATTTAATATACAATCCATCCTATGCTATCTATATAAAACCCCTAGCTAACATACAATAAATGCTAGCTATATATTAACTAATCTAAGTCTAAGCTAAAATAAAAAAATTAAGACCACTTACCTTTGCAGATATCCATTGCGATCAGCCACCTACGGAAAAAAAAATACAAAAAATTAGTGCAACACGTTTACATAAACATTATAGACATTATAGACATTCTATACAATCTATACATTATATACATTCTATACATTATAAATATTCTACTCACCTTTCCGCCATGTCCCGTCCGGCATTCTTTCAATCCTTCTCCGGCGCGGCACCTGTTAAAAAAAACACAACATTAATACACATACATCAAAATAAAATAAACATAATCTACATTATACTTACCTCCCCGCGATGTCTCCCGCCTCCTCCGGATCCTCTTCTGTCACGCCCTGTATAAAAATAAAATATATATACTTACATCCGCACTCCTGGACATCCCCGACGCTAATGAGGCTCCAGGAGAATTTTCCGGAAGAAACTAAGCAATGGCGCCTTCTGATTGGTTAAAAACGCTGTCTATCAAATTCACCCAATCAGGAGGCGCCAATGTGTGAGTCAATCAGAAAGGAATACACCCTAAAATCCCACTCTGAATGGATAATGCACCTATCAATCTTTATTTAAACCAATCACAAGTCGCAGATGCCTTCAGCCAATCACAATGGAATACACCCCCACAGGGTGATTGGTTGGAGCCTCTGCGCATTCTGATTGGTTGCACTGACAATAGCCAATCACAATGGAATACACCATCACGTACTGATTGGTGAAGGATTTGCACATTCTCATTGGCTACTGCTAAAATCAATCAATATTACAGCCAATGGGAAGGCGCAGATGTCTTCACCAATCAGTACGTGGGGGTATATTCCATTGTGATTGGCTGATGGCAATAAAGCCTTAGGATTGGTTCAAATAAAGATTGAAAGGTGTGTTATACAATCAGCGTTGTATTTTGAGGTGTATACTTTTCTCATTGGTTCACAAATGGGGTCTTCTCATTGGCTGAATTTGATAGATAGCCTTTTCAGCCAATCAGAAGCCACCATTGCCAATTTTACTCTGGAACACTCCATAGGAAGGTCATTAGCGTCGGAGACATCCACCAGTGTCGTTTTTTTTTTTGTTTGTTTTTTAAAGGCGCGGATGCTTCCGGAGAAGACGAGGAGGCCGGAGACATCGCGGAAAGGTAAGTATAATGTAGAGTGTGTTTATTTTACTTTGCTTTATTTTTACTAATGTAATGTTTTTTTTTTACAGGAGTACCGCCGGGCAACACACAAAGATGGCCGACGGAACATGGTGGACAGAACATGGAGGACGTGACATGCTGGAACGAGACATGCTGGAAAGGTGAGTATAATATTTACAATATTTAGAATATTTAGAATGTTTACAATGTTTACAATGTTTACAATGTTTAGGCATTTCATGTAAACGTGTTAGGTTGCTGATCTGAAGAAACATCTCAAAGGTAAGTGGTTTTAATTATTTTATTGTAACTTACAATTAGGGTAGCTATATATATATATATATAGATAGCATGTATTGTATATTACATAGATAGGGGGATGCATTATTAGATACTATTGTATATTACATAGTGGGATGTATATTACATAGTGGGATGTATATTACATTATATAGTGGCATGTATATTACATAGTGGCATGTAAAGTAGATAGTGGCATGTATAGTAGATAGTGGCATGTATAGTAGATAGTGGCATGTATATAACATAGGGTTGTATTGTACTGTATTTTACTTAATTGTATTGTATTTTATTTTATTTAATTGTGTTGTATTGTATTATATGTATGTATTATATGTATTTCATTTTCAGGTGTGTAATTTTCAACCTTTTTTGTAGTGATGGGAGGTTGTAATGTCTTTTTTTATTTTCTGTAATGTTCCTTTTTTTATTTATGGTCACTTAGGTTTCTTTTTTTTGGTTCTGTAATGTACATTTTTTATTTTTGGTGATTTTACTTTTTCTTATTTTATGTCATGTACATTTCTGCTTTTTGAGGAATTTAGTTACTTGAGGCACACAGTACACTCACATTGTGTGACAGACAGCATTTCAACACTTTCTTTTATTGACCGTCATTTTTTGACGGGCAAGTCGCTAGTAATACCATAAGCTACAGTCAACAAGATAGACTGGACATATGCAGAACACCTATAATATCTTAGCATTTAACACAAATGGGTTTCTTTTGTGGAACATCTACATTATTATAGTCTATAAGAATTATTGGATATATGCTGAATATTTATAAAATTACAAATTGGAAGACCTTTCTAATCCATGCTGGTTACTGATAATATCATACTCTACAAGACCAACCGTAACAATACTACAGCCTAAAAGGCCTATGGGAAATAAACTGACTTAAGACTAAATAGCTATACCATCACAGTATATAAAGTATACTGGATTTATGTAGAATATCTATAATAATACAAGTATATAAGACCCATTGGAGTCATACTGAAAACTTACAAAACTACAATCCATAAGACTATTTGGATCTAGGTTTAATAATTATAACAACATAATCCTATAAGATCTACTAGATTTATGCTGATCATCTATAATATCACAGTCCATAAGACTTATTGGATATATGCTGTATAAGGACAATATCAAAGCTTATGAGATCTATTGGATAGAGGCCATATATTGATAAAATTACAACTTATTAGATCTGTTGGATTTATGCTGAAAACATCACAGTCTATGAGACCTAATGAATCTATATTGGACTAATTGGATTGATGTTGAATATTTATAACATCACAGTCCTTAAGACTCAACGGACTTAAGTTATATTCACTAAACTAATAGGCCCTCATTCTATTATCGGCCGTAAAATGGCCGCAAAGCTGCGATTCCTTGTGGGCTCCCGTTACCTTGCAATTCAAATAGATGGCGCCGCAAGGATATCCCCCTTACGGCCGGCCGCATATCTTGCAACCGGCCCCAAGGTCTGAAAACTTTAAAAGCAAATATAAATTCAAGATGGCACTGTAAAGCTCTGTAATTGATAGGCATCATAATGGGGGACATGAGGATTAATAGCAACCCCCTCTCAAGCTTGCACATCAGCCCAAATCCGATATTTCATTAACTGTTTATTTTCCGGCCGCAGTGTAGTCGGGTCTGAGGTGCTCCAAGCCCTCGGGACTTTGTCCATGGATATTTGACATGAATTAAAATAAAAATTATTTACGGATTTGAGTGTAGGGGAATGTTGTGCTATGAATGCTAACACCCCCAATCACTTTATCGTCTCATCAGAGTGCAGGATGACTTTATTATGGCTTTATTATGTGCTTAATTGTGTGCTTGCGGGACCTTTTTGCTGCAAGTAAGCTGCAGCTCGGTTTTAGCCTTTGCTGAGAGGGTTCCTGGAGCAATTGAATAGCAACCGGGATTTTCTTGCGGCCGAAACTCTTGCGGCCGCTTAAGATCAAAGGCTTTCCTCAGGCGAGTGCGGCCGCAAGGGAAAACAAGGCGCCGGCCGCAAGTCTGCCGGAGTCCCCGGCCGGAAGGGAATAGAATAGGCAAATAGCCTGCGGCCGGTCCTTGCGGCCCCGCATCTCCTACGGCCGATAATAGAATGAGGCCCATAGTCTATAAGACTTATGGAATTAAAGTTAATTAAGCATAAATTTATAACATAGAAGACATATTGGATTAAAGTAAACACTGATAAAGCAATAAAGTTTGAAAGCAATATAAGAGAAATACAGAGTCCGGTTGATTTAAAGATATATCTCTTGATAATAATCAAAGATAGAAATCGTTATTATATAAGCTGTAAAGCAAGCATTAGAAAGTGGATAAAGTCTTAGATATATGTATTGCTGCAGATTTATCTACAGTTTTTGAAAAAGATCCGTCAATATGTCTAATAGAACTAAAAACAGAGAACAAGAAAGGGCCTACACAAAGACAG
Source organism: Discoglossus pictus (assembly GCA_027410445.1). Taxonomy (NCBI): domain Eukaryota; kingdom Metazoa; phylum Chordata; class Amphibia; order Anura; family Alytidae; genus Discoglossus; species Discoglossus pictus. The sequence goes on along the minus strand of CM050164.1, from coordinate 332,279,414 downwards.
AACTCCCCCCCCCAAAAAAACGATATGAGACATCCCCGATTTCATCTAAATCAGAATCATTTTCAAGTGACAATAGTGGGGTGAATGGGACTGAAATAAGTATTTCTAGGGATGCCAGTTTACAACAAGAAGAACAAGTAACATTATCTAAAATTAAATATCTTTTTGATGAGTTTCAACAAAAACAGAAGATCTAAAACAACAGATCACAGAAAATACTAAGGCTATAATGCAGACTCATCAAAAGATAGATGAAATTGAAAATAAATTTGATAAATTAATAAGATATCATGTTACATTTATTTCTTATATAAAATCTCCAGAAGCTAAATTGACAGAAACAAATAACAAGCTGGCAAAAAAACAGAGAATCGATCCAGAAGACACAAATTGAGAGGGATTTCTGAGACAATTTCTAAAGATGATCTGGATAATTACATTACTATCTTTTTTTAAGAGCCTGAACACTGTATTAAAAATGGAGGACACAATTATAGATATATGTCACAGACTCCCTCTACCATTGAACATAGAAAACTCTACTTTAAGAGACACTATTGTTAGACTTCGTCTGCTGTCATTTAAGGATGTCATAATAAATGCAAGTTATCAAAAGAAAACATTATATCCACCATATGAAAATATTAAAATATTTTGGGATCTCTCTTCAAACATTTTGTTGAAGAGAAAAGAATATAGAAATATTACTATGTCCCTAAGGGAAAACAGCATTAGATATAAATGGAGACAGGACTGAAGGTTCAGAGGCAATCCAAGTGGTACAAAATAAATTCAGTAAAAGAAGCATTAAAGTTGTTGGCAAACTGAAAAATCCAAGTTGAAAACTTACCGAATCCAAGAATGGATGTTGAACTGTTACTTAATAAACCAGAATGGCCATAAAGGATCTACCTCTGCAGAACGCTAGGAAAAGAACACGAAGGACTACATGTAGAGACATTGATTGATTATTGGATATTTAATGGCCAGCTTTTGCAAAATCTTTGTTTTGGCTGACTACGCTTCTATAGATAAGAAACCATAGAGCACATTTAAATGAAACCTGCTGGAACTTATAGAGAATATTAACAGATTCTGCATAGAATAGGATTTAATTAATTGGACCCTTTTAATATAGAGTTTTCTTGTCTTCTCTCGCTCTTACCTTTTCAGCTTTTTATAGAGTGAATCATTTTTTTTCCTTTTTTTATCTCTTCATGGGGAAATATAAAGGAAGAAAAATGAAAAATAACACATAAAGGTGTGTACTAAAAATCAAAAAATAATACCTTCTATATACAGAGTTTTAAATATGAATAGATTTACGGCAAATTGGTACTAATACATATGATAGGTTAAAATAATTTAAGATCAAGATATTGACAATTTTTGCACTAACCAAAAGTTAAGATAGAATGTAGCAGAGAAAAAAAAAAGTTAATTGCACATGTTGGTTTAAAGGAATACATTTATTACGAAAGAGAAAGAATCAAAATAATACAAATAACTTGAAACATAGAATAAGATTTGACGATTTAGGTTTTAAAAATATATTAAACACCTTTGCACTTTAACATTATACAGCATTTTTAAAAATCTAGAAAATGGGGAATTGGTTATATTTGCACTATATTATAAGAAGGTAGGCACCTTTAAATATTTAACATTAGACTATAACAAGCACTTTAAATGTTATACTTTCTTATTACATCCGGAAAAGATAGGTAAACAAGAAAATGGAATGATTAAGATAAGGGGATAAAAGAGATGAAAAAGAAAATTAGAAAGGTGAGAATAAATAATAAAATAAATTAAAATGAAGAAAAGGTTAATTAAGCAACAAAATTGAAAGGGTTAATTAGAGACAATTTGGAAAAATTTTAATTATAAAAAAAATTTGAATTAGAAATGTACTTTAATGATAGTTAAGATGGAAAGTGTCTATCCCCCCAACAGAGAGTTCAAGTTATTTTGATCTGCCTGGAATGACCTAACATTTTCGTAAAACAACGTAATAGCTCTGTTAAAAGAGAGCTCAAAAGATAAGAAGGCTCTCAAGGGGAGTAAGAAGAAGAAGTATGTTGTATAGCATGAATGGAATAGGTATGAGTCAGTGTGGTTTCTATATGAAGAAGAAAAAGGGACAATCAAAACAAATTACCATCTAGATGACAATTAAAATAGTTACTCATAATGCCAGGGGGAAAATAGCTATGGAAAGTTATGTTAAACTAAGAGCAGAAGTGATTTGCCTACAGGAGACACATTGGAGGAAGGGTACATCTTACAAAGGGAAGAATAAACTTTATATGGACAGTATAGATTCTACACACTTCTCTAAAGCTAGAGGAGTATCAATTATATTCAAAAAGGATTTAAAAATAGAAGAAAATTTTAAGAAAATTGACCAACAAGGGAGAAACATAATTTGGTCAGGTAAGATAAATTAGCTGCAAATTATAATAGTTAACATATATGCACCAAATGAAAAACAAATACATTTCCTTATACAGAAGATTCTACAATTATTTGCGGAGACTTTAGTACGATTATGAATATTTCAGTCGATAGATCATCGGCAAATAAGTTGAAATCAGTGGAAGTGGCTGAAAATCAGGCCCAAAAGTTCAACCAAATAGCCTTAGAGAATGGATTATTTGATGTATGGAGAATATTCCACCCTCAACAAAGAGATCATACTTTTTACTCCAATCGTCACTCTTCCTATACAAGGATAGACTATTTTTTTTCAGATTCACAAAGTCTGAATATAATCCAAGCCTCAGAAATATTAACATCTTCATGGTCTGATCATTCAATGTTAAGCATTTCTTTATAAGATAAGAATAAGAGATACAAATAGAAGCCAATGGAAAATGGATAATAATCTACTTAAAGATCAAGATCAAATTAAAAAGATAAATGAAGAAATACAGTTTTTCTTTGACTTAAATAAAGAATAAGTTTCCTGCCCTGCTGTATTATGGTGTGCAGATAAATCTTATATTCGAGGAATTATGAATTTTGGTATGTTCGCGTTCGCAGCGGACGGTGAACACATGCGCTTTTCGGTTCGCCTCCTATTCTTTATCATTAAGGAAACTTTGACCCTGCACCTCACAGTCAACAGACACATTCCAGCCAATCAGCAGCATACACTCCCTTCCAGAGCCTTCCATCTGAAGGACAGCATACATTTTAGAATCATTCTGAAGCTGCATTCGTTGTGAGAGGACAGATAGTGTAGCTGCTGGAGATTTAATAGGGAAATAGATAGCTAGGCTGTGTATTTAGCTTCCATTACAGACCCGAAGGACTCATCTGATATCTGCTGCAAGGACAGCAACCCAAAAAGCCCTTTTTAGGGCTAGAACATCATTTATTTTATTTTATAATTTGTTTCTGTGTAATCTAATTGCATATGCCTGCCTGCCAGCGCGTGTGTATGACAGGCTAACACCTAACAGCTTATACTTTGCTTATTTTCACTACCCATACCTGGTGGTGTACCATACATTGAAAACAACCATTTTTTTCCTGTAATCTAATTTCAGTTGCCTGCCTGTGTCGGGCTCAGTGAAATATTGTGCTCAGTGAAATAAAACAATTTTTTTTGACTGTAATAGATTGAATAGCAATTGCCTGCCTACAGGCATGGGTGTGAAGCCTATTGCATCTACTCTGCCAACTTTTGCCAGTGCACAGTGATACGTCATATCTGGTGCAATCATAGTGTACAGTGACATAAAACAACACTGTTTTGACTGTAATCGATTGAATATCAGTTGCCTGCCCACAGGCGTGTGTGTGAGGCCTACAGCACTTTGGCAACTTTTGCCAGTGCACAGTGACACTCATATCTGGTGCAACCTAGTGTACAGTGAAATAAAAGAACCCTTTTGTGCCCCACATTTGAAGTGGGAGGACCGACAAAGCATCTTTTTCCATCTCCCTCTTCCAAAAATCCATGCCAAATACACGTCCCCTAATAGTGGACATAACAGGGATTAAACTGATAGGAATAGTACTACTTAACAGTACACACCTTATAATAACGCAGACAGAGGAAACGCAGAGAGAGGAGTCTGAAGAAGAGGAGTCAGAGGAGGAAGGTGGCTTTGAGGAGGTGGAAGACCAAACACAGCAGGCGTCCCAGGGGGCTTGTTGTCACCTTTTGGGGACCCTTGGTGGCTGGGTGGAGGAAGAGACCTTCAATGACATCAGTGAGGACAAGGAACGGGACATGGCTAGCCTGGTATCCAACCTTGTGCAAATGGGGAGTTTGCGGTTGTGCAAAGGGACTGTTTGCGGTTGTTTGCGGTGCATTAAACGGGGAGATTGGTCTGTTACTGTGAAGGGGGTGTAACCCTTACACTAACTGATCGATACAACATCATACCTGATGTTTTAAAGCAAACAATTTAGGAATGTTAGGTGCATCAACTATGTAATTTTCCGTGAGAGTTTTGCCATGGATCCCCCTCCGGCATGCCACAGTCCAGGTGTTAGTCCCCTTGAAACAACTTTCCCATCACTATTGTGGCCAGAAAGAGTCCCTGTGGGTTTTGAAATTCGCCTGCCCATTGAAGTCTATGGCGGTTCGCCATGTTCGCCCGTTCGCGAACATTTGATGAAAGTTTGCGTTCGTTGTTCGCGAACCGAAAATTTGATGTTCCTGACATCACTATTTATGATATCTAAGTCGGCTCAGATGAGGAAAGAGAGAGGTAAATCACAGAGAGAGCTATACATTTTGTTGGCTCAGCTCTTAAACAAAAATAAAATAGATTACAAAAAAGAAACTATCCAATAAATAAATAATGTAAAAACTAAAATTACCAAAATAAAAATTGAAAATCAAAATTGGTGGTTTCAACAAATGCATCACTTTTTGGGAGACAGAGCGGAAAAATATATGGCCAGTAAATCAAGAAAACATAATTCTCAGAATAGGATAGAATGAAAGGACCCAATAATGTCTATTATTCACACCCTAAAGAGAATGGCAAAATATTCACGGACTTCTATCAGAAGCTATATAATTTAGAGTTAGAAGAGAGTTTTCGCAGAACACCAAAAAAAGCAATAGAAGACTTTTTGGAAAAAATACAACTTCCTAAGATAAATAAAGAAGATCTACTAACTCTAAAGAGCCCTATTACCGAAAAAAAAGAAATAGAAGCCGTAACTGTAAAGTTAAAATTAAAAAAAGCCCCAGGGGTGGATGGCTTTAACAACTTATATTATAGAAGCTTTTCTTCAATATTAAGTGAACACTTATGTTCAATGATTAATTCTATAATGAAGAATGCAACAATATCCCCAGAGATGGCAGAAGCTAAAATACTAAATATACACAAACAGGGGAAAAGTCGAGAGGACTATAAAAAGGGAGTGGGAGGAGTGACGATTGGAGATAGGGAGTATAAAATTCTCATTTTTGCAGATGATGTCGTGTTGACATTAACTAATCCGGAACAATCATTAAAGAGTTACATAAAATCTTGGAAACATTTAATAAAATATCATGCTTGAAAATAAATTATTCCAAATGAGACATTATCTGTAGAGGAATAAAAAACAAATTAATTTCAAGATTAAAACAGATATATCCTTATAAACCATTTATAACCCATTTGGGAATCAAGATATCTTATCAAATAGACAAAATGATGAAAGAGAACTTAAAGATAATATCTAACCAGATTAGATTAAAATTTCAAGACTGGAAAAATGTAAGGTTGTCATGGATGGCAAGGATCGCCATACCAAAAATGAGTATTATTCCCCAAATTTCATATGTTTTTAGGTCTATTCTGGAAATAGTACCAAAATTTATATTGAAAGATTTACAGAGTATGTTAGATAAATTTATATTAAATGGAAGAAAATCAAGAATCAACATCAATAGTACATCAAAGAAATTTCACAATGGAGGTTTAGCGTATCCAAAATTAATAGACATACACGACAATATTATCCTTTCTCATATTATAAAATTGAATATAAGGAGACCTAAACCTATATGGATAGAGATTGAGAAAGCAATGATAGAAACAATGTCTACTAAAATGATAATTTGGCAATCAAAATATGAATATGTAAAATTTAGGAACCTATCAAAAGGATTAAAAACATTATTGAAATTCTGGTATAAAAATAGATTAAAGAGGAATTTTTCAAGATACCCTTCAGTAGGTACATACAAAGTGGTATCACCAAGATAGAAGATTTGTTTCATAAAGAAGCTCTTTTAACATTAGGAATTTTACGTGGCTGGGGTGCTTCTCATTGAAGAAAAGTTTGGAATATTTAGGAATGGATAACAGAAAAAATAGAGATTAAACCCTGATCGAAAAACTAATCCAATCTGAGAATTACCTACATATTATTGCTAAGTTCTACAAAGTAATTGAGGCTGATGCTCAAAAAGAAAAAATAAATAGAATGATAGCTTGGGAGAAAGAGATAAAGAAAAAATGGGAAGTTGGCACATGGTATAAACTATTTTTATTAGTAAAAAAATCTGTGTGCTATATATCCTACTGGGAATTATTTTTAAAAATAATGCAAAGGTGGTATCTCTTTCCAGAAATATTAAATAGATATGATACTAATAATAAATTTAAATGCTGGAAGTAGTGTGGTAAATGGGACATTGTTGCATCAGTGGTGGGAATGTGAAAATGTCCAGTCTTTCATTGTGCAAAACAAATTTCCGTAATTTTTGGGAAAAAATTGTATAATAGAATTAACCATATTGCACTTAGAAATAGAAATTAGATTTCCATCTAATAAATACTTGATAACACATATTTTATTAACTATAAAATCGATGATGATAAAAAAATGGAATTCAGTGAAGGTTACATCATCTGGTAGCATTGAAGCTAGGATATTAAGAGACAGAGAAATTGAGAGAAATTGGAAACAAGCAAAATTGAAGAATAAACTTCTTATGAATAAATGGTCTATATGGGACGAATATGTAAAGAATCAAGGATAGGCGTAACTTAAAAATTCAAAGACAAGGATGGAATAAAAAGAGAAATTACCTGAAATTATTTGATTTACAAATGAGATACATGTATATTATGGAAACCAGGAGATAGAATGAGGAATGTAAATGCTATGGTTTACTTGAGATGTGGTTTGTTGTTTATCTCTTCCTTAAATATGAAATGGAAATATATGAAAATAGTAATTAAAATCGAGGAAGGAGATATGAATGTACTGATTTTTTATTGTTATGTTTATATGATGTATATTGAAATTTATAAATAAACTAAAAAAAAACACAAAAAAAATACTAAGGGAAAAATATTGATGCATCTAAATGTACAGCAAAATATAATTGGCGAATTCTCGCAACATTTGGGTCAATTTGCTAAGAACAATATAGAAGGGCACATTCAAATATGTTGTACCAAGATCTGTAATATCAAAAGGCAAGATACATTGTATATATATATATATATATATATATATATATATATATATATATATGTGTGTGTGTGTGTTAACCCGTTGTATTTAGGATTAACCCTATTGACTATATGAGTAAAACCTAAGTATTATTGACTATATGAGAGAAGCTTTAGCTTCCATTATATCAGGTCATGGCATACCAACACATTTTTGTTACCAGCATTAAGTGCTGTGTGCTTAAATATAAAAAGCAATACTAAAAGAAGGATTGCTTTGAACATTGCCTTATTCCTTTAAATTGTTGTATTCAAAGTCATCTTAGCTGGAAATGTAAGAAAAGTTTAAATCTCCACAACTTTATGTGTAGCACAATGAAAGTAATGTGTAATAAAGAATATTACATAGTAGCATAGGACATTTCTGCACTTAATTCTGAGAGACAGTACCAAATACTGAGGCATGATAAAGCAAAAATAAATATATGATTGGCTGAAAAGTAAAATATTAATTGGCTGAAAAGTAATTGACAGTTATTTCAGCCAATCAGTAACCTAGAAAGACCATATAAATGGTAAAAATAGGTCATTTATCATGGGAATCTCCTCATAGGACAATCATCAGCAATTATCAGAAATATCCAACACATTTAAAACTAACCCTATCTTATTCCCACCACCTTATTTATATAGAATATATATACACATTCACCAGAGGGAATTGGTTAATTCAAAAATAAATATCTAGGGTTCATCAAGCCCACTCTATAACATGGGGGACACTTTTACCATGAGGTTGGGAGCTATTATCCCATGCTATATAGCCTTAAATAGCACAAACTATATACTGACTGTTAACTCCACAAATACCAATCAAGCATCCTTTTCCGCTTTCACTAATAAGCACTGCAATAACAACAAAGGGCTAATATGATCTGCTATGCTAAGCTCCGAGTGCCCTAACTACAGAGTAAATTCTGCCTAGCTATGTTAATTCCCCTTGCTTAAAACATTGCAAGCAAGCTGCTAGGAGTTACTGCTACGAATGAACCTCACGACACAGCCGAAAAGCAAGGCAAAAATCTCCATTGAGTTTTGGACTGACAGTAAGTTACTCTGTTAGACTTTGACACCCAAACCCTATGGTCTCAAACTAGAGCACTCCCCTAACTCCCAAAAACTGAAGAAATACTTACGGGTACTAAAGACCACTTTTAAAGGCTTTAAAAGCCTTTGCTGTGTGACACTGTCTCTGCCGAACTCCCCCGGCCCCTAAAACCCCAACTCCTGTAAGAGGGGGTCCTTAAAAGACCTCCTTTGCTCCCACCAATCAGGACTCCCTGGCACCTATTATCACCGTACCTAACATTAACCCCCACTCACAGTGTGGGTCTTTAAAGGACGAGCACAATAAATAAACCAGGCTGTGGGTCTTTTAATGACCCTCAGCATCTAAATGGTTAAACTCTCCGCCGGTGTACTACTAATACACCCCACGGAACCAAAAAGTAACCGCCCCATGCTGCAGCTTCCGATCCCCTGCAGAGCCCCAACTGTTTACCCTTGCCATGTCCAAACTCAAATTTCCCTTCCCGTGGGTCCTTAAAGCACCCGCACTACTATAAAATGTAACCTCTTACGCAGAAGTACGATTGGGACTCCCTGTCTTATGAGGGCATGGGGGGGGTAATTTTAGGTGCAAGGGGAGTTCTTCAAGAGGGGGTTGACTTTATTTTACATGAGGTCTGTGTAGACCCCATGGTTATGTAGATGGGTAAGGGATACCAGTGAGGATTCAAATGGAAGTGATCCCCAGGGCTCCTAGAGCCATTTCTCATCGTAAACTTGATTTGGGTGCCTCCCACCAATATCTTAATGACAAGGCAAGGATTTATGGATGAGAGCTGAGTGCCCTAATTTAGGGGAGCTAAAGTTTAGCATAGGGTTGTAACTTAGGCAAAAAAAGCTCCTGCAGCCTTTTTTTTACGGCAGTTCCCTAACTTAGGAAACTAGATTAGTACAGGGATCAAAGGGCTGTATGCTAATTCTTGAAAAAGCAATTGCCCTAACTGAAGAGTAAACCCTACATAGCTATAATAATCACCCATCCCTAAAACATTGCGAGCAAATTGCTACGGGTCACTGCTACTAGTCAACTTCATGACACAGATGAATACATCTCCATTGAGTTTTGCACTGACAATAAATTAGGAGTTGCTCCTTGACACCTTGACACCCACTATGAGCCCAATTCAATTGAGCAATCGTAAGTTACTTGAGCCCACAAGTGAGGCCGTAAGTTAATTTGCTATTCAATTGGCTTTTTTTGCTGGCTCCAAATGGGTTACAGGTTATCGGCTTGAAATCCTTGCTGTTGTTAAACCCGGAACGCACAACCTCCCAAAACCTTTGATCTTTCACAGCCGCACGAGTTCCGATTGCAAATCACTATTCCATTGCAAAAAAAATTCAAGACCTCACACACATTCAAGCCCGCAAATGTCAAATTTCGGCCCAAAGCTTATGAGTTCCAAATAGGATTCACAAAGGGTTTACAGGCTAGTTTTGAATACTGCAAAAACAATAAAAAACACCAATGGACTTTAATATATGGGGAAAGCAATGGAAGCCATTACAATTACTTGCAAAACAACTCCCAACTATCAAATATAGTGATGTCGCGAACATCAAATTTTCGGTTCGCGAACAGCGGACGAGAACTTCCATCAAACGTTCTCGAACGGGCGACCCCGGCGAACCGCCATAGACTTCAATGGGCAAGCGAATTTCAAAATCCACAGGGACTCTTTCTGGCCACAATAGTGATGGGAAAGTTGTTTCAAGGGGACTAACACCTGGACTGTGGCATGCCGGAGGGGGATCCATGGCAAAACTCCCACGGAAAATTACATAGTTGATGCACCTAACATTCCTAAATTTTTGCTTTAAAACATCAGGTATGATGTTGTATCGATCAGTTAGTGTAAGGGTTACACCCCCTTCACAGTAACAGACCAATCTCCCCGTTTAATGCACCGCAAACAACCGCAAACAGTCCCTTTGCACAACCGCAAACTCCCCATTTGCACAAGGTTGGATACCAGGCTAGCCATGTCCCGTTCCTTGTCCTCACTGATGTCATTGAAGGTCTCTTCCTCCACCCAGCCACCAAGGGTCCCCAAAAGGTGACAACAAGCCCCCTGGGACGCCTGCTGTGTTTGGTCTTCCACCTCCTCAAAGTCACTTTCCTCCTCTGACTCCTCTTCTTCAGACTCCTCTCTCTGCATTGCCTCTGTCTGCGTTATTATAAGGTGTGTACTGTTAAGTAGTACTATTCCTATCGGTTTAATCCCTGTTATGTCCACTATTAGGGGACGTGTATATGGCATGGATTTTTGGAAGCGGGAGATGGAAAAAGATGCTTGGTCGGTCCTCCCACTTCAAATTTGGGGCACTGCGCGTGCAATCTAAGGTGCCACCAGATATGAGTGTCACTGTGCACTGGCAAAAGTTGGCAGAGTAGGCGTTGTAGGCCTCACACACACGCCTGTAGGCAGGCAACTGATATTCAATCGATTACAGTAAAAAAAGTGTTGTTTTATGTCACTGTACACTAGGTTGCACCAGATATGACGTATCACTGTGCACTGGCAAAAGTTGGCAGAGTAGATGCAATAGGCTTCACACACATGCCTGTAGGCAGGCAATTGCTATTCAATCTAATACAGTCAAAAAAGTGTTGTTTTATTTCACTAAGCACAATATAAGCTGTTAGCCTGTCACACACACACGCTGGCAGGCAGGCATATGCAATTAGATTACAGAGAAAAAAAAAACAAAAAAAAAATTATGTTCTAGCCCGAAAAAGGGCTTTTTGGGTTGCTGTCCTTGCAGCAGATATCAGATGAGTCCTTCAGGTCTGTAGTGGAAGCTAAATACACAGCCTGGCTATCTATTTACATATTAAATCTCCAGCAGCTACACTATCTGTCCTCTCACAACGAATGCAGCTTCAGAATGATTCTAAAATGTATGCTGTCCTTCAGATGGAAGGCCCTGGAAGGGAGTGTATGCTGCTGATTGGCTGGAATGTGTCTGCTGACTGTGAGGTGCAGGGTCAAAGTTTCCTCAATGATAAAGTATAGGGGGCGAACCGAAAAGCATGTGTTCGCCGTCCGCTGCGAACGCGAACATGCCAAAATCGCCAAGAATAGTCCGCGGGCGAACTGTTCGCGACATCTCTAATCAAATATTGAAATAAATAAAATGTTATTTTTCTCATAGGTTGTTAAGGTTGTAATGGTCATGCATATGCCAATATGAAATGGCCTGCTGCAAGATACTGAGAGCTATTAAAGATACACTACCTCCTTAAATTGCAACACAGATACATGGAAATTGCTGACATATTAACCCTTTCTCACAGAGGCTCTAATGCGGACACTAATAATAGAAAGATCATCTTATATACATCTCACTCATAACATCTACATTGGGAAAACATATAGTGGACAAATTACAGCACCACATGGCATATATCAAATACCAGGAAAACATTTCAAATTTCGTTATTCAGTCCCTATGTTGTGTCTGACTATCTGTGACCCTATGGACTACAGCACACTTACTTATGTCTTTGTCTGTGCTTATCCACAAGGTTTGCATGCAAAAAATACTGGGGTGGGTTGCTAGTTCCTTCTCTAGTGGAATGTGATTTGTCTGACCTCTCTGCTATGACCTTCTCACAGTGGCACAACATGGTATAGCCCACAGCTTCATTGAGGTACACAAGCCCCTTCACCACCACCACTTACACCACACTAATCTACTCTAACCCATCAGGAAGGGCCACAAAAAAATATGGAGTGACAGCCAATGCACCTCCATCAAGGACATTCTCCACTAGGCCCATCCTGGAAAGTCCCATACCATTGCTGCTGCCATGTGCCAAGATGTATACCCATTATCATTAAGTGACCTCACATTAAGTGTTTTGCTATCAATTAAATTACATGTCATATTCTTATATGCCCTTCGGGGGAATGTTGATAATACATAGTATCACAATTGGACCTGTCATGTGTTATATGATATCATATTATATTATTCTTATTATTCTTATACTTATTCTTATTATTCTTATATGCATTAATCTATTGCATAATAACTAAGGCTCATTAGTTTACAGATATAGGAATGTGACACAAATGTGATGTATGTGGATGTCCCAAAACCCCAACCATTGAAAACACTGACACGGTGAGAACGGTATAACAAAGCTTTATTTCATACACAAAGCACAATCAGAAATAGACAAGACTGTGCATCAATATCATGAGGTGTGGGCGGATCCCGGAAGAGCAAGAGGTTGTGTTTGGGAAAAAGGGGAATCCTAAAGGGGTAATGTCATAGTCTAGAATAAGTATGATGCATATCACTTACCAGGGTCACATGTGGTCACTACACCACTGCATCCGGAATCTGGTGAAAAAAAGGATCATCAGAAATCACTCCATGTAATTGAAGAAACCAATCATGTGCATAGAACTTACTACTTGACTATATCTGCTCAATTAAACAGATGAATATAATCATGGACAATCCACATTGAACATCAATTGCAGAAATATCACATATATAGTTGTGAGCATGCGGGTTGTTGCTAACACTGCGGGCACGCGTAGCGAGCCTGTGGCCCTCTCAAAGCGAGGGCCGCAGTTGCTGGCAAGGAGTGCCGAAGGCGCTCCTAGCCAGCAACTGCGGACTTTAGGCCCGCAAATTCGGACCTATGAAAACATTACCCATGACCCATGAAAACATTTAGAACACTATAAATACACACAAGAAACACATAAAAACTTATCCACAGCAAGGGGGGCACCAAGGACCTCGGAAACTGAACTGAATTTACACCAATTTAAAATGAAATACAAGAGTTTAGACACCCGAAAATCACCTAAGCGAGAGAAAAAATGGCCGCAGAAACAAACGAAAATGAGGCTAAGGACGCAATATTACTACACTTACTCACAAAATGGAACGAATGCTCCAGACCAGTTCATGCGGCACGTAACACACACTATGCGGCACGTACCACACTGCTATTCCCCACCATTTTACATGAAACACACAGCTGTTAGATGCAAAATGGCGTCTGGAACACAAATTTAAGGCTGGAAAGCAAATAGCACATGCGTATTACGTTCTAACAGTTTCAACCACCTCAACGTTTATAAATACTGCCCACTTTCCAGAAAATTCGACGTTTCTCCTCTGGTGATGAACAGTGTCACTGGACAGTTCCCTGCTGCCGTCACTTCAGAAGAGAATTACTTCACAATCTGCAAATTCCAACTGACAGGTAAACTATAATACATTTAATTTATTAAGAAAGACCCCAAAAAATACAAATAAAAAAAATAACCCATTTGAAAGATTGACACCAAAGACGTCATTCATGTATAGTCACATTTCAAATACACAACAAGCTCATCTTAACTCAAACAAATCAAAGAAGTATATTCAAGCGACATTAATTCACAGGAAATAATGCCACAAAAAATAAATGACACCCATACATATTTAACCTGCAGCTCAATCTTTGCCTTTTTTTCACAATTCAAACAGACTCTGCATCAACAGCGTCACTCAAGAATTTGCAGCGTGGACTGTGAAAGGGGATCACTTTTAAACAAGACAAAGAAAGAAGAAGAGGTAAGATACAAAAATACATTACATGCAGAAAAAGACCATGCTTTTCCAAAACCAAAACAATTAATATACAATTAACCATTTACCTTTCTCTTTCAAACCAGACACTACTTGAAGACTGGTGGATCAACATTGGCAGTAGGGGACCCTCTGTCATTCATACAGCAAAAAGACTTCAATCAAGGTATAGTATAACAAGTAAAAACAAAAACATAAATCCCATCTTTCCTGCCGGCCAATATCAAAAGTAAAAAAAAAGATATAAGCCTCAATACAAATTACAGCAAAATCAAAACACCACACTTCAAAAAATATTGCTAACACATACACAATTCCAAAATAAAAACACTTGCATAGGAAAAAACCTTTTAACACAACCCATAACTAAAATACAAGTGGCGGACACAAAACAGTACATTAAACATTAGCAACATATAGAAAATCAACTTACTATTCCTGTTTACTCTACAACTACCTCTAACCATCACCCATAAGCCAAATGGAGCATCCCAAAAGTGGCAGACACAAATAGGATAGTAGAGAAAATATTACCAACATATAGAAAGCAAACTTACTATTCATGTTTACTCTACAACAACCTCTAACCATCACCCATAAGCCAAATGGAGCATCCCAAAATTGGCAGACACAAAATAGGATAGTACAGAAAATATTACCAACATATAAAAAATCAACTTACTATTCCTGTTTACTCTACAACAACCTCTAACCATCACTCATAAGCCAAATGGAGCATCCCAAAAGTGGCAGACACAAAACAGGATAGTACAGAAAACATTACCAACATATAGAAAACAAACTTAACATTCCTGTTTAGTCTACAACAACCTTTAACCCTCAGCCAGAAGCAAAATAGAGCATCCCATAAGTGGTGGACACAAAACAGGATAGTCCAACAAACATTGCTAACATATACAAAATGGAACAAACATTACTGTTTAGTCTGCAACAAACTCTAACTGTAACCCAGAACAAAAATCCATCAATTTATAAGTGGCGCACAAAAAACAGCTTAGCATAACAAATCATGATAACAGATACACTATTCAAAAATAAAGAATACTGTTTTATGGCCAACAAACTACTACAGTAAAACAATAATAGAATTACACCAATTGTCTACACAAAACACCATACTAATAAATTAGAGCCAGCGCTGCACAGTTTCTCACACACTATCAAATCAATAGGATTTTACACACAACAAAGAAACCAAAAATGCTAACACATTGCTTTTGAAATAAATAAAACATGCTGTTGCTCAACAATAAATTTAAATAAAATACCATTTATCTTTCTCTTTTACAACAAACACTGCCTGAAGACTATCGCACGAAGATTTGCAGCACCGGATCTAGTGATATTCATCCTGAAATCAGACTTCCAACAAGGTATAGTACAACAAGTAAAAAAAGAGAAAAAAATAAACATGTTTGCTGTGCAGCAATGTGAACATCAAAAATAAAATAAAACAACAACAAACCAACAACGAGGCACACAAATCACGATCCTTGAAGAAATATTGATGTCATATTTAAAATGTAAAAAACAATTCTGTATTACCTACAGCAACCTTTAACAGTAAACCATAACTTCAATCTATCAACCCAAATGTGCCCAAGATAAAACAGGATAGTAGAACAAATACTGCTCACACATAACAAATTCAACAATAAATTCTCTGTTCTGGGCCCTAACCTACAACATTAAGCACACAACCTAAACAGACACAGAGAATAGGATACTACAACAAATATTACTAACACCTACCAAAGAACACTATAAAGCCTCTTTTCTGATTCACACCATATACCGTATATACTCGAGTATAAGCCGAGTTTTTCAGCCCTTTTTTTAAGGCTAAAAAGTGCCCCCTCGGCTTAAAGCTCGGCTAACAAATCTACAAACCTACAAGATAAAAAAGAGCGTCCACCAAAAAACACCAAAATAAGAACACATACTAATTTAACACTATAAAGCAACTTCATCTACAATGACCTATAATCCCATACAAACAACGGAAATCTATAATCACAACAGTGTTGCACCAAAAACATTGTTCTAAGAAAAAACACAAACAAGCACTTCCAAAACAAATTACAATCACAAACTAAACTAATAATACATTATTTTTATTTACAGATTAATATGACTGATAACGACAACAAACAGGAAAAGATAGGATGTCAAGCTAGAGAACAACAAAAAAGATGTGCAAACCAGCAGAAGCCGGAGCAGAAGAAAATTCAACAAGAAAAAGAACGGAAAAGACTTGCAAGCAAAAGACTATCAGCTGAAAAAATAAAAGCTACACCTAAGAAGGCAACAAAAAAACAAAAGCATTTAGAACCTGTTCCTGGACCATCACATAACATTTCCAATGATGAATTACAAACTGAAACTGATATATGCTCTTCAAATTGTCCTTTAATTAAGTCTTTAGCAGTAGAGGTTCATAATTGTGGTGACATGAATATTCTCTGTCAGTTTTGTGAGGCTTATCATTTCAAACAGGAAAGAACCAGAGATGGCCAGTTCATTAGTTGCTGTCAAAAAGGCAAGATCAATCTTCCAGGAATACAACAATTTCCCAACATATCTACAAAACATTATGACTGAACCTACTTTCCAAACTACAAACATTTCAAAACAAACATAAAATCAAACAATGGTGCTATTTCCTTTGCATCTATGGGGGCAACATTAGCTGCTAATGTACCAGGACATGGCCCTTACTGCTTTAAAGTCCAAGGCCAAATTTACCATCGTACTTCACATTTACATCCAGAGGAAGGAGAGCAAAGAAAAGTTGCTCAACTATATGTCCTAGATACAATGGAAGCTGTTGACTAACGTATGCAGCTTCAAAAGAATATAAAAAATGCTTACCCAGTGTTTTTATAGAGCTAGATAAAATTATTGCCAATAACCCCTACACTCAAGCTTATAAAAAATTGGCAGAATTAGAAAAGGAACAACAACTACATGCAGAAATACATCAATTACCAATCCCAAAGGTCAATATGGTGCTTAAAAGAGATAGACATACTGATAAATGCTGTTATAATTTGCCAACATCAAATGAGGTTGCAATGGAGTTTCAAAATGATGAAGGAGAACCACCATTTCAGAGAGAAATTGGAATATATCCCAGAAATGAGGAGCAACCTTTCATTAATATAAGTATCTTAAGTACAAATTTAGATCCAATGACATATCCAATATTTTTTTCCACACGGAGAAGCAGGTTGGCAACCAACATTAACCCTTCCCAGTTACCCACATTCTAAAGTAAGAGTGCAAAATAATATTTCCATGCTTGAATTTAAAGTTGCTATAATTCCCATTCGAAATACATTCAATTTAATTTTATGTGGTGGAAAACTAACACAACAATGGATCATTGATTCCTATTTGCAAGTTGAGGCCAATATTTTAAACTTTATAAAATATCAACAAGATAAACTACGTGTAGAACAATATTCTGGACTAATGGACTATGTTCCTGAGGTGGCTAAAAGCAGAGACATGACAGCTGGCAAAGCCATCATTTTACCATCTTCTTTCTAGGGATCTCCTCACAATATGCGAGTAATATACAATGATGCTATGGCTATTGTCACCAAATTTGGGAAACCAGATTTATTTTTTACATGTAATCCCCAATGGCCAGAGATAACCCCAAATTTACTTATTGGCCAAACTGCTTCCGATAGACCCGATTTAGAGGCCAGAGTTTTCAAAATAAAATAAAATTAAATAATATGTGACATCACTATAACTCAGTTATTTGGCAAATGTCTTGCTTATGTTTATACAATTGAATTGCAAAAAACAGGACTTCCACATGCATATCTTCTTATAATCCTTCAATAAAAAGATAAGTTAGATACTGGTGACAAAGTTGATTCAGTCATTATTGCTGAGCTACCAGATCCAGAACTACATGGTAGAGTATATCAGATTGTAACTCATCGTATGATTCACGGACCGTGTGGAGATATTAATCCACAGTCACCATGTATGGAAAATAAGAAATGTACTAAAGAATTTCCAAAAGATTATAGAGACAAAACGTATGCCAATTGTGATGGCTATCCATTATATAGAAGAAAAAAGGGGCAAACTGCCATTATTCATGGCAAAAACGTCGACAATAGATATGTGGTACCATACAAGCCACATTTACTCATGAAGTATAATGCACACATTAATGCAGAAGCCCGCACTTCCATCAAATCCATTAAATATGTCTAAAAATATATTTACAAAGGCTATGATGCAGCTAGTGTAGTCGTCAAAAGTGCAGACAATACCCAAAGCACTGAGTTAGTACATGATGAACTTGAATCTCATGTAGATTCTCGCTATGTCAGTGCGCCAGAAGCTATGTGGCGTCTTCTAAAATTTGAAATGCACGATCGATCACATGCAGTATATAGATGAGCTGTACATTTGACATAAAGACATTTAGTGTATTTCCATGCTGGAAATGAAACAAATGCATTAGCACAAAGTGAGCATTGTCACACTACACTAACTGCATGGTTTCAATTAAATTCAACTGATTCACATGCAGGAGAATTCTTATATATTGACATTCCATATTATTATGTTTTCGTTAATGGATTATGTGACCAAGAAAAACCTGGGGAAATAAAATAATACCAATAATTTACGCTGTCAGTCCAAGAGACCTTGAACGTTTCTGCTTATGACTACTACTTTTAAATGTTCCTGGTGCACAAAGTTTTGAACACTTAAGAACTGTTAATGACATAGTATATGAATAATTTCATTTAGCTGCGCAACAAAGAAGCTAAATGATACAGATTGATGATACAGAATGGGAAACAGCACTATGTCAAATGCCACGGCAGATGAGGCAACAATTTGCATTCATTTGAATCTTCTCAAATGCTCCAAATGCATTAGCTTTGTGGGACACATTTAAAAGTAATGAGGCTGAAGACTTTTTGCAACAATACAATGAGCCGATTAAACAATTAAAAGCATTAATGGAAATCCAAGAGGTCTTTTTAACTCATGGATTAAGCTGTGCAAGTTTTAATCTGCCAGATCCAGGTCTCATAGATGACATCAACTTTGAAGACTATGACATTCAACTACAAACAGAAAGAACAGAAGAAAGACTTGCAACTTTAAATACATTACAATTGCAAGCATTTAATTCCATCAAAAATGCCCTAGATGATGACATGGTCAAAGAGCGTTATTTTTATCTCGATGGACCTGGCGGATCAGGAAAAAGTTATCTATATAATTTATTGATGAGTTTTGTACGAGCACAAGGTCAAATAGAACTCACATTTGCAACCACTGGAATTCTGCACTTTTGTTAGAAGGTGGAAGAACTGTGCATAGTGGATTTAAACTGCCAGGGCCTATTTTTGAAATATCAGTGTCGGATATTCGAATGACATCATTACAAGCCAAAAAACTAAAAAAAATTAAACAAATTATAATAGATGAGGCGACAATGATGTCATGCTATGCCCTACAATGTATTGACCGTTTGCTTTGTGAAGTCATGGATAATACTTTGCCATTTGGTGGAAAGGTAATGTTGTTAGGTGGCGATTTTAGACAAACATTACCTGTGGTTGTACATGGAACTGAACAGATATTATCGAAACATTTATAAAGTCAAGTACACTATGGAAACATTTTACCCATCTTCAATTACAACAAAATATGAGATCAGAAGGAGAAAATGATTTCAATGATTGGCTTATTACAATTGGAGAAGGAAAAACAGAACGAATCCGAAATTTACCTGACGACACTGACCACATCCCATCTCATATGATTTGCAAACAAGATCTTATATCAGCTGTATTCGAAACTACAATAAATAATGAGGACTATTCTGAACTTGCCAACAAAGTCATACTAACATGCAAAAATAAGGATGCATTGCTTCTCAATAATGAAATATTTAAAAAAATGAATGCACCACAAAAAAAATATCACAGTGCTCATTCTGTACTTGTTGATGACAAAGAAAATCAGGCAAACTTTTCCACTGAATTCATAAACTCATTAACTCCTTCTGGAATGCCACCACATATTTTGCAGCTAAAGAAAGGTGCAATTGTCATGTTACTGCGAAATATGAACCTCAAAAACGGCCTATGAAATGGGACAAGATTAATTGTTCAACAATTAAAGGACCATTTCATAGATGCTGAAATTCTAACTGGTACTCATAAAGGAGATAGAGTTTTCATACCAAGGATAGATTTGGCACCAAGTGAAAGTAGCCTCACTTTTATACTTCAAAGAAGACAATTTCCCATCATCATGGCATTTGCCATGACCATTAATAAATCACAAGGACAAGCTTTCAAATCTGTGAGTATACTCTTAGAACAACCAGTATTTGCACATGGCCAATTGTAAGTTGCCTTACCCCGGTGCAAAAATCCACAGGCTATTAAAGTTTACATTAAAAACAATGAAAGTCAAGGTGGTTTATTGGAGGATGGATGCATTTTTACAAAAAACATTGTCTACTATGAAGTACTGTAACTTTCAATCAAAGAAACACAACCCATACCACACAAACTGCAAAGAAAAGTAACAAATCACCTGAAGAACAACAAAAAACAAAGCAAAAATATAGAGAACCGTCGGTTTCTTTCAATAATTCATTTTTATGGCACCACTATTTCCATATTAAACTCTATACAATGGCAAAACACATAGAGAACAGTGGTTACACATCGCGGACAAACTTTAATGTCTTGCGTTCTCTTTTTAGAAAACCACTTTTCCTCAGAGGAAACTCTATGTGCCATTTTAAATAATTACAACAAATGTCAACCATTAAAAACCACCAATCATTAAATAACTCATTACTAATTGATGGAACTACTGTTTATGCATGATTAGCTCCACAAAACAGTTCCTTGCATTTTCAAACAAATTAGATTGAAATGTTAGTTAACTATGTTACTTTTTATAACGTTACAAGTTTAACAAATAATAAGTTAAAGTTGGTTAGTTATACATTTTACAAACTTGATGTTAACAGCACAAGGATGTTTTAATTAATCCAGGGAGTAATCAGATCACCAGTTAATGGGGTCTGAAAGGAATTCATTTTTTCCAGCTTTGATACAATCGGCTACGTTTCAAGGAGGGTTTTTACTGTTTGCCTTCCTCTGGATTCAATATATATTTAGGTTAACAATTCTTAATCTACAAGTTGCATGCTAAAAAAACATTATGTCAAGTTTACAATACTCATTCATCCAATGTTCAAATGTTCTTACATTCAAATGTTACCACTTTTACTAAAAAAACATTCAACAGTTCCTCAACAAAAAAAGATTGTTAAAAAAATAAACATGTTTAAGCTAATAATTGTACTTCTTTCGACATAAGAAAAAGGTTACAAGTGTCGAAGTATGCACTCTGTAGCCAGCCAATAGTATATCAACATTAATACAAAATAATATTCATTGTGGAGTGTGGATAAGGAGGACTTAGGGCAGTGGTTCATAATCCTCTCCTCAGGATCCATTAGACAGGCCATGATTTATGTGAAACTTAGGAAACAAAAGTGAGGCAACTAGTATTCAACTGGTGTTGGAGCCTCAAATTGCTTCACATGTGTATTCACACAGTGTTTCACCTAAATCATGGCCTATGTGGTGGGTCCTGGGGAGAGGTTTGACAATCACTGACCTGGTGGATGTTCTCACCTACTTCCTATTACTCAGCAATGGGTGCACACCTTCCATGCACGTGCGCTTCCTCCCTCTACCATGGCCAGGAAGTGTTGGATTGAGGTGTACATCCAACTGGGGTGGCTGTGTAGCAGCTGGAGTTGGCAGTAAGGGGTGAGATGAGGAGGCCGTAGGCTCTGGTTGCAGTGGGGATGGAGCCTGTGGAACCAAAGGCTGGACGTGGGATTCCGCCAACTGCACTAGCCATGCCATGTGATGTGTCTGGGTTGTCTGTCCCATTTGCTCATACTTCTCCATCCTTAGATTATGCCTCCTCAATTTACCTGCTCACTTTCAACCTGCTCGGTACCAATATCATTCTGCCTTTGAAGCTGAGCTGTTAGCTGTTGCACTGCTACATTGTCAAGCTCATCAGTCATGCTGATGTGCTGAAAGATGTCCCTCAAGTTGCCTTGTGAGGGGCTGTGAGTTCTGTCTCCAGACAAAGTTGGACTGTGGATGTGCTGTGGTGAGGCTTTCTTGAGTTTGGCACGATTCATCGGATTGGATAGTCGGAAGCGTTACATGTGAAACCAGGGTTTACTGTCTTGAGGCCTCGGTCCGTTACTTGGGCCCTTGCTCAATTGAATAGCTCCGGAATCTGAGACGAATGGGAACCTGCAGCACGCCTGCAGACATACAACCTGTATCATGTGAGATGCAGGCTTGCAATTGAATTGGGCTCTATGCTAATATGGATTTTATGGATCATTTGCAAATCAGGGCAGTACTGTAACTGAAAAAGCAGAAGAAAGATCATATGAACCAAACACCCCTCGCAAATGGTTTTACAACCTTTCCAGAATCTCTCAGAAGCATTTAAAGTAACAGTATAGCACAAAAAGCACTACAAAATTATGACATTTCAACATTATTTAACACTTAACAATCCAATATCAATATATGTGTATTTAAAAAATATGATAAGTCCGTTTTATATGATACAAAATCCAGGGTAGCAAACCCAGTACTCAAAGGGTTAATACACATCACAAAACCTTGTTGTCTAGGAACAAACACGCATTTTCAATAAATATATCATATTTTAACACAAAATAAAACATTTTTCTTTATTGAAGCTATAAATACAATTGTCTCACTCATGAGATTTATGATGTTAACATTTCCTATTGGCTCCTAGGGCTGTCTCACCTGTACAGTTTGGTTTGGCTTCTCCCTGCACAAAAATCTGTAGCAGCTACAATATAAACAAAATGTGTTAGAATTTTAAAGAAATGGTACTTATCCACGATCACTGAAAGAACTGGTGCAATACTGATTCACCCTCAATTCTAATGGTATCAGTCCAAATCCAAATATGGATACTTGATGAACTGCTATCCAGAAGATTTTGAGAGACCTCCCTGCAGAGTAAATCAGTTTGATGAAAAAAAAATTGGAGGAAAGGATAAAAAAGGAAGAAAAAAACATTGAAAAATAAAGTAAATTTGTATTATTGTAATGCATTCATAAATATTGTACTTATTATTAGTATTATTATCGTTTATTTGTAACACCTCAACATATTTCGTAAGTTAATTATTAAATGTTATTTTGTTATTCAATTGGCGTCTTTTTGTGGGCTCCAATCGAGTTACAGGCTACGGCCTATGATTAACATTGCAAGTTAATGTACCTCAAAGCCTTTGATATTTCACGGCCGCAAGAGTTGTGAATGCTAAAATTGTAAATCGCTATTCAATTGCTCTGATTCCCCCTCACTAACCACCCCTTCAAGTTCGCAATTGGAAAAAATCGAACCACAAGTTAATGGTACCAAGGAGGACTCACAAAGGACTTAATGAAATGCCCGGAGCACTTTAAATGCACATATAATCACACTACTGTACTTTTATTAAAAGGAAAAGTCATGTCAGGTATAAGAATTAATAGCACAACATTCTCAAGCTCACAAATCGGCCAACAAAAATACTTTATTTCATGTTTAATTTATATGTTATATCAATCATCTGGAATGTGGGTCCAATCGTAACTCGTAATTCAAGCCCATAGGACTTTGAAATCAAATCTCCCATTTAAAGCCTTAGGGGATTTTTCATATTCCACAGTATCACTAATTGATATTTGCCTGTGTATTAATCCTTTATTATTATTATATTTGATATTTTGTATTATATGATATCTAAGGTTATTATGGCTATTATTCCTTTTTATATGTATATATCTATTGCATGTTAACTAGGGCTCATTAGTTTACAAATATAGGAATGTGACACTAATGTGATTCATGTGGATGTCCCATAACCCCGACCATTGAAAACACACTGACACGGTTACAAAGGTATAACATTTTTTTATTTTATACAAAGACCGCAATTAGAAATGGCCGATACTGTGCATTAATATCATGGGTGTGGTGTGGGCGAGTCCCGAGAGAGCAAGAAGCTATTGGGAAAAAGGGTATACCTTCATGGGGTAATGCTGTAGTCTAGATTAGCATGATGCATAGCACCTACCAGGGTCACATGTGGTCACTACACCACTGCAACCAGAATATGATGAAAAAAGGATCATCAGAAATCACTCCATTTAATTGACGAAACTATTAATGTGCTTAGCACTTACAACTTGTCTAGATCTGCTCAATGAAACATATTATTCAACCTCTGGACCGTGTAATTCAATCCAGTTTCACACATACAGTAGGGTGACAAAAAAAAAAAGGCGAAGGAGGATAAAAAAAAAAAATCAACATGCATGTACAGTACAGTGCTAAATACTGTACCAATATACAAACTCACCTGATTCCCATCTGCAAGCATTACTAACTATTACATCTCTGGATGATCAGTAATATGGCCAAATAGCCACTAATACCTAGAGGAGACAAATTTTAGTAGCCAAATTCACTGTTTCTTACATCAGACCCAAGGATCTGTTCTCAGAACGATATTGAGGTCAGGATCACAAGCTGCACTAGTGAATATATTAATGCTGACTGTCATTAACATGACATTGTGAGACTTTGCAAGTCCACCGCCATAGCAGTATTAGTCTACATTGAAGCTAACAACAATCATGTCTGAGATATCTGGCTATACGATTGTTTTAAGATTGTGGGAGGTATATGTTAAGGAGGGCTGTCATTGAAGGAATGTCTAACTGAGAGGCACTGGGAGAACCTTACACCTCATACATTTCATCCACAATGCTTGCAGATGCAGAAGAAGCCTTCATGGACCTGAATTGTACTTAAAACAGAACAAATGAAAAGCAAAAGAAACATAAAACCTAATGCCTGTTCAACAGAACCCTACATTTCCACAGAGAAGACTATCAAGTGATGGGAGGAAGCCATCTGCATACAAAATATCACCATCACATGGGCCTTGATGAAAGACTCTGTAGCAAGGCTAGATTAGGTTAACATTGTGACCAATAGATTTTTCACTGAGGAGTGCTGTTGAGAAGGCACAAACATGTCCGCAGCCCCTATGTCCTCCTTCGCCTTTGGTTTATGGTCTTGATTATTCTTGGCTCCTAATGCTATATTGATTCCGGCTGTGGTTTGTAACTGCAAAGTCTGCAGTGGGCACACCAATACATGGACTCTCTATTGTTTGATTACTGCTGAGTGATTTGTCAGCTTCATGGACTTAATGACGCATCCAGTGTCCTTGTTATTCATCATGTACATGTGTACTGTGTGTGATGCACATATGGTGGCATGTTGGTGTACGTCATATCCATCTGACATGGTGGCTGTGTCCTGCTGGGCCACTGGGCCTGAAGCTTCGTGGATGGGCGACGGTGTGAGAAGATTTCTTGCGACCCTCTCCCAATCATTATAGGTCATGCTGTGGCCTTGCTCCTCTTTGGACATCATTCTCCTCACCTTGTCCCTGATGTCATCAAAGTGGTGCTTCACGGACCTCTCATTCCATGGTGCTGTGCCTACCGCAGTAACTTCTGCCACTACCTCCTTCAAAGGCTGAGCACTAGGCCAAGGCTTCACTTCCCTCCACGCTGTGAAAGTGATGGAGTGGCCACAGATGGCACTGAGGAGGACCACATTCTCCTGGTGAATATAATTGTGGGCTCTGTGCTTGCCCCTAGCCTCTTGCCTTCTTGACTGTGGACGGGTACTCTGGCCTCCCTGACCTGTCCCTTAGGCCTGTCCCTTCCCTGAGCTACCACCCCGCCTCTCCCTCCTGCCCTCTCCCTCCTCCTAGTCATATCCTCCTTCCTTTCCCTCCACTTCTCCCTCCTCTCCTCCCTCCTCTCCTCCCTCCTCTCCTCCCTCCTCGCCCTCCTCTCCTCCCTGTGCTATGTGTTATTTATAAGTGCTGAGGGATGGGGTGAGGGGATGGGTTGAGGGATTGGCATGGGCAGGTGGGGTGTGGTGTGTCCTAACTCAATATGTCTCTATGTGTGTTCTTTAACCTATGTGTATTGCAGATACTGTATGTGTAATCTGTAAATATGTATAAGTCTTAAATTTAAAATTGTGTGAAATAATAAATCAATCAAAAATGCAATCTACCTCTCACCAACTAACTCCTGCTCTCTCTCTCACAAAAAAAAAACACCCACCAGCTCCTGAACCTGTGTGCTACTTACAATGAAATTTACAACATAGTCAAAGCATTGGCGTTTGTCAATCAAATTTATTAGCTCCCACTTTCAATAATTTTGTCTAGACCGCATGTGATTGGCTGAGTGGCCTGTGTCACAGTGCGTTATTCCTCAATTGGATGGTTAAGGCCTATCGCGGCTATTCCGTCCCTTTTAGAGCTTGTGAGCATGGCTAAGGTTTACGGGCTTGCATCTCAAGACTGTAACTCGCCCAGCTCGAATTTCATTTGAAGCCTGTAGCCGTTGCGGGCCTCAGGTTGCACTTTGAATTTAACTGGGCTGATGAAGGTGACATGTCAGTCAAATAGCAAATAACTAAATATTAAACATGAATGAAGCCAATGTAATAGTACATGTGGGTGGCCTGATATGTACCATCTCATTGATTCCCGAGATTAATATAACCCTGAAAATTACCCATTAAAAATGTAATGACTGCTTGACACTGTTGTGCCCACAAAAAGATGCCAATTGAATAGCAATATAATTTACAGGCTTTATTTCCGAAGCCATGATCTCACTAAGCCTCAATTGAATGAGGCTCATATTCAATATTAACACATTGCAAAGAATGGAGGGCTCTGTCTTTGATCTTAGAATCTGGTGTGCATAGTGCTTTCCCCAAAGATTGAAAACTTGTAGACTTACAATCTACTTGCAAAACTTAAAATAAAACTATTATCATCTTAATACTACACAATTTCAATTATTTGGTATAAAACATATGTAGAACCACTTTAATTAATTGATGTATTATGGCAGATAATTTACTTCTTAGTATGAGGCTAAAAAGTATTTTTATCTTAACAAGACTTTTGTGTGTACTGTCAGAGGTTGTGGACATGTTCCTGAAGTATCTTATGTTTTGTAAGAACAGTCCTTAATGTTGGTATTACAATAACCTAAACTTATTTCTCTTCACCCTCTGACTGCAGGCGTACCCCAAGATTCCATTCTAGGCCCCCTCTTCTTCTCATAACACAGGCTTCCTCTCACCTCACTATCATATCAATGCATAACACAGGCTTCCTTCTACCTCTCTATTATATCACTGTCTAAAACAGGATTCCTGCCCCTCACTTCCCTCTAATTTTAATCACTACATGATACTTTACCAGGGGAAAATACTGTGTGATAGTGTAGGTGGGATATGGGCGATGAAGGAAAATAAGGGGAAGGGAAGAGGAATTAGTAAAGTGCAAGAAGCAGAAGGTAGATAGAGGAAGTAGATAGTGAGATGGGGAAAACTGAATACTGAAAAAAAACAGAATAAAGAACAAAGAGTAGAACTGAGTTGGAAAGATATTAATCAATGGATTATATTGCAATAGTAAATAAGTAAATAAATAAAAAGTAAGGTATGGCGATTCAAAAATACATGACTGAACAAGTATACTAGACATTTTTTTATTCTAATGTTGTGTATACCTTTTAGCAAATACTCTTTCTGCTGCTCTTGCCATTATAATGTGGTATAATGGTAGGCCCAAAGCCCTGGTTGTATGCCCTGGGCCTCCAAGAGCCTAAATGGCTCTTGGTCAATTTTATAATTTGCAGACATTTATTCCATGTGCAGAATGTGTTTTGGGGTGTAACTATTTAATTGGGCTAATAAAAATATATAAAAATATATAATAATACCACATTAAGGGAGACCAGTAGCCAATCGTGATACCCAGTTTACTTCCAGGGCCAGACTATTGTTCTGCTTGTATTCAAACCTGTGAAAAGCTGTAAATTAGGCTCCACAGAGTTCTATGTGAGATTCAAAAACATAATTAAGCAGTCAAGTATAGTTAATAAGGTTGGCAAAACAGCAATTGAAACACGTGTTTAAAAAGACAAAGGTTAAGTGGTGTCAAGTGCTTTGCAAGGGATAGCCCTTTGATATCTTGGCTTGTGGTCTATAACAAATTAGGAAATACCTGACCTTAGCCATTGTTTGTAACCACATTCAATCTAATTCAGGAGCTTGAATGTCTAAAATGATTGTCCTGGTTGTCCCCAAAATATGAGAACACACCTCAAACCCCTTAGACAAATCCTCCTCCAACTTAATATAGGTATCTCTATGTGAGGGGAAGTTGTCTAGGGAGCTATTAAACCCAACCACATAGTGCCCTGAATTCACTGGGCCTTACCACTATTATTTTCTTACAGACGAGGTACCCTGAACCCAATAGCCTACCCCACTACCTTTCACTGGGTCCACAGGATAGCAGAAAGTCTGTCTCCGATGATCTTAGTATCTCACACCCCAGGTTTATGGCTCCCCACGTGGGAAGTGTTTCACTGGTGATTGGTGCAAACACTATAGAAAAATGTGCACTGTAAATTAAAATGAATTCTCTCTTTGGGACATATATGCA
This sequence comes from Discoglossus pictus, assembly GCA_027410445.1. Taxonomy (NCBI): domain Eukaryota; kingdom Metazoa; phylum Chordata; class Amphibia; order Anura; family Alytidae; genus Discoglossus; species Discoglossus pictus. The sequence goes on along the minus strand of CM050164.1, from coordinate 332,250,539 downwards.
TGCTGTATTTCATTTACAGCGAAGATATTTATTATTTATTTGATCATAAATTCATTTCCTCAACTTTTTCTTCTAACCATTAACATGTCCTGAGCCTCTGCAACTTGACCCAGAAATCACATTTGATCTGGAGAATTCTGCAAGTTGTCCCAGTTAAGATATCCTGTTTGTGGGGAAAAGGGAACCTATACAACCTGTGGGTAGGATTGGTCATCTCTGCCTTTTCAAACCCAACGAAGAGCAGGTTGTGAAAACTGGTGGCAGTGATGGGACCCCGAGACACAATGACAGAATGACAGTTTATGAGGACATGTCAACCACTGCACTTTGTAAGGAAAATAAGTCAAATATTGCTAAAAATGCAACGATTAAAAAATTCATGTTAAACCCAAGGTTTTTAATCCTTTGGGTTTTTTGACATCCAGCAAATTATTAAAGGTTTATTTAGGTTTTATTTTTTTTGTTATTATATTCTTTGCTTTGATCACAGCTTTTTTATTTAATTACTTTATTATGCTCAAGTCAAAGATTTTGTTTTTCAATTCAACTGTATTTGTGTATTTTTGGTTATTTTTCCTTGATCAAATCCTTATCAGGTACCCTGGATTTTAATTTACATAAGATTAAGATTTGTACATAAAATTAAGATAACATTTTATAATCCTTTTATCTGTGTATCTAATATAATTTTGTTAATTCATACAGCACTTCACTTGAGTATATGCTTTAAGTGCCTTTTGTTTCTTTTGTGTTAATCTTTTACCCTGTTTATTTATGTTAATTCGTGATTCTATTACTTAAAATGCATTTTAATTCAAATTGAGCTATTCAAAACTGTTATCTTAAAGTGCCTATGCTATTATGACTTTGTGCTAATTTATTCTTATATTGTTGAATTAACCTTTTACCTTGTGACTGTTAGTTTATCACAGTCACTACTTTACCTTATTCATTTATAGTGCTGGTGCTGTGCTATTTTTTAAAATGTATACACTCCTGATTTTATGCTGTATCTTAAACTGTATGTTTCATTCATGCTTCTGTCTATTAGTTTTTTAAAAGGAGGTTGTGTCCTCCTTTTTCTTCAGTTTTTTGCTTTAATTATGCTTTTAATCCTTTTTTCTTTTTCTTGCTTCTCTATTTTCTTATTATTGTATATTACTCTGTTGTTACTATATTGTAAATTTGTGGTGAAAGAATTGGCTTCCTATCTTTCTTTTAAGTTAGTAGTGTTCCTGGAGGTATAGAGCTAAATCTATCATGGTCCACGCTATGTTGGCGTGGTCTGCGCTGTGATCGCACTTACTGATGACATCACAATCTTCTGACGCGCGTTTCGTGAGGCTCTATCAGTCTCTCACTCATCAGGGGCACAGTGCTGCCTTCTCTGTAGAGCTATTTATAGTTTATATGGCAATTAGTTAACTCGTTGTGTTCCAGGATGTTGTTGTTCATACTTTATTTTCAAATGTTGCTTTTGACTTTCTTTGTTTATTATATTCATTTTCTTCTATTACTATATTGTAATTATATTATTTAAATATGTGTCTTGATTTTAAATAATAAGGAAATTACTTTCGAAGTGATACTTTTAACTTGCTAGCATTAGTATACTTTTGTATTATTTTATTAAAACTTTGTTTTCTAAACATGTTTATTGATTTTAAATTATAATTATTTTGCATACCATGTTAATTTATTTTTTATTTAATTGGGATACTTATTTTTTTTTATATCTATATTCTTTTTGTTTATTTATATTTATTTTTTTGTTTGTATATATTATTTGTTTACTTATTTATTTATACATATTTATTATATTTATGTTTTATATTTATTATTGTTTTAATGAATTTTATAGATAAAGATGGTATTCTAATTACTTCTTTTAATTTTTCATATTTTTGAATAAAAGTTTTTAATCTTGTATTTTGTTTTATTAGAGGTTCTTTCAAATGAATACTATATATATAAATTCTTCTTTTGAACCTTGCAGATTTTTGTATCCTTTTCATATATTAAATCAAGGTATTTTAATTTTATATTTTGTTTCATAAGAGGTTCTTTCAAATGAATGCTGTATATGTAAATTCTTCATTTAAACCCTGTGTTTTTTTTGTATCCAATTGAAATATCAATTTTGCCTCTTGACACAGTAGGTGTTTATCCCAATCTCCTCTTCTTGCTGTTTTTGGTATATGATCAATACCTATGAATTTCACAGTATGGATTATTGTTGTGATGATGACGTACATGTTTTGCTATTGGAGTATCTTTTAAATTTAAAACATAATTTACATGTTCTAATACCCTGTGTCTTAACTGTCTTTTAGATTTGCCTGTGTATTTTTTATTACATGAGCAAATTATTTGGTAGATAACAACTTCAGTTAGACAATTATATTGTGTCTTATTTTATAATTCTTTAATCCTGTTGCATCTTGAAATTCTGTGTTTTTTAATAAAAATGCACATGCTTTACATTTGCTGCATGCTTTACAGCCTTTTTGTCCTTCTATTAGCCAGTTCTTCTTATTTTTCTTTTCTTCATAATGGCTATGTACCAGGAAGTCTTTTAGGTTTTTTGCTCTTTTGTATGTGATTGTACTTTGCTCTGTAAGTACTTCATCCAGATCTCTGTCTAATTTCAAGATGTTGCAGTGTTTTTGCAACACAGATCTTATTTGTAGAGATTGACTAGAGAAGTTTGTGATGTATCTTATAGGTTATTGTTTTTTGTCTCTTTTATTTTTAACCAATAGGTGATTTCTATCCTGTGTTAAGGCCCTATGGTATGCTTTCTTCAACACTTTTTTTGTGTATCCTCTTTGAATGAATCTTTCCTGTAGTTCTTTAGCTTGTATTTTGAATTCTTGTTGACTGCTACAGTTTATTTTTATACGTAAATACTGTCCTATTGGTATGGCTTTCTTTGTTGAAACTGGATGGTGGCTCTTCCAATGTAACAACGAGTTTGTTGCTGTTGTTTTCCTATAAGTTCTTGTTGCTAGTTCTTTTTTGGAATTTACGTAGATGCTTAAATCAAGGAATGTCACTATTTCTTTATTGAACTCATATGTTAATTTTAAATTGTGTTCATTATTGTTCAATTTTTTTATGAACTCTTTGAGTTCTTCTTCAGAGCCTCACCATATGACCAGTATATCATCAATGAATATTATCCATAGTTCTTTATTTTGTGTAAAAGATTCATTGTTTTCTGAGAATACTATATTATTTTCCCAGTGGCCTAAATATAAATTTGCGTAGTTAGGGGCACACAGCGTCCCCATTGCCGTGCCCCTAACCTGTTTATTCCACTGTTTGTTGAAGATAAAATAATTGTTATCCAAAACAAATTCTAATAATTTTATTGTAAATATATTTTGGTTTTCATAATCCACTCCTTTAGAATCTAGGTATGCTTTCACTGCTTGTAATCCATGTTCATGTTTAATGCTTGTGTAGAGTGATTCTACATCCATTGTTACCAATAGAGAATTGTTTTGTATTGTTATTCAATCTATTGTCCTCAATGTGTCTTTTGTGTCTTTGACAAATTATGGCAAAGTTGTTACATATTGCTTTAGAATTTAGCTATATTAGCTATATTAAGCAATAGAAAGTAGTTGAAAGAGATATTCAGTAATGTTAGCAACTTGAAAAGAGCTAGTAACTCACTTTGGAGTTATTAGAACGCTAACAAGACAAATGTTGTAGTATTACTACGCTAGCACTAAAGAACTGGCTTTATTATTGAAGCACTAAAGAACTGGCTTTACTATAGAAACATATAATAAAATCCATATACTTAGGATCTTATATGTTAATATTAAAGGGGAATCAGTTATTAAATTTAAGTGCATTATTCTGTAAAGGATTTTAAAATACTATCAGTATATAATACTATCAATGTCTAACACAAGAATTTTCTTAGAAGAAGGTTTTTAATAAGTTTATACATTTATACATTTTTATAAACACTAAGCAATTTCCACATACACTGATTTTGGTTATATTATATTAGCACTTTCACAAAGAGTCTCAAAAAAGACTTATGATAACACAGACCTTTGGTGGATTCATTTATACTTTTTGTGATAGCACTGGCACTTTTTTTGTGGATGCAACTTAGCAAGATATTGAATTTTGTCAACATTTTTGCTCTACACTCAGGTCCATAAATATTGGGACATCAACATAATTCTAATCTTTTTGGCTCTATACACCACCACAATGGATTTGAACTGAAACGAGCAAGATGTGCTTTAACTGCAGACTTTCAGCTTTAATTTGAGGGTAGTTACATCCAAATCAGGTGAACGGTGTAGGAATTACCACAGTTTGTATATGTGCCTCCCACTTTTTAAGGGACCAAAAGTAATGGGACAGATTAACAGTCATAGAACAAACTTTCACTTTTTAATACTTGGTTGCAAATCCTTTGCAATCAATTACAGCCTGAAGTCTGGAACGCATAGACATCACCAGACTGGGTTTCATCCCTGGTGATGCTCTGCCAGACCTCTATTGCAACTGTCTTCAGTTCCTGCTTGTTCTTGGGGCATTTTCCCTTCAGTTTTTTCTTCAGCAAGTGAAATGCATGCTCAATCGGATTCAGATCAGGTGATTGACTTGGCCATTGCATAACATTCCACTTCTTTCCCTTAAAAAACTCTTTGGTTGCTTTTGCAGTATGCTTCGGGTCATTGTCCATCTGCACTGTGAAGCACCGTCCAATGAGTTCTAAAGCATTTCGCTGTTTATGAGCAGATAATATTGCCCGAAACACTTCAGAATTCATCCTGCTGCTTTTGTCAGCAGTCACATCATCAATAAACACAAGAGAACCAGTTCCATTGGCAGCCATACGTGTCCATGCCATGACACTCCTAATGAGACACTTAGATCAGAAGCTTCTAGCAAAGTGTCAGAATCAGAAGATAGCGGGGTGACATTGTCTGCTCTTAAAGAGCTCTTCCTTGAATTTAAAAATTCAATTATCTCTGATCTAACAGGGAAAATTGCTGAAAATGGAAGAGCAATAGGTATAATTCAAGTAAAGTCAGAAAATCAAAGAAAAGAGCTTAAATTAATAAGAGAGGAAATGCAAACTTTAAAATATAATTATCAACGACTTGAGTCAGAAGTTGCTTTCCTTAAAATTTGCAATACTAAATTAGATGATCACTCCAGAAGGAACAATATTAAAATCAGGGGGATAGGAAAAGAAATCGGAAGTACAGACTTAAATAACTATGTAGCTACATTTCTATCCACCATAGTTAGACCAAACTTTGATATATCTATTTTGATTGACAGAATACATCGTCTCCCACTTCCAAAGTCTGCTCCTAAAGACCGTCCCAGAGATGTAATACTTAAAATCCACTTTGCTGCTTACAATGAATCAATTATGAGATATTCGTTTGAAAAAAGATCATTTCCACCGCCCTATGAAAATTTGCAGATTTTTCAGGACTCAAGGGAAACTACTATGAAGCGAATGGAATTGAAGGGTATAGCCAAAAGTTTAAGAACTAAAAACATCAAATACAAATGGGGGTTCCCAACAAAATTGATAGTTTTACTGGGCAATAAAACAGTAATAATTAATAATCTTCATGAAGGTGAAGTAGTCCTGAAAGATCTGTAAATATGCCCCTCGCCTTCCACTTGTTTGAGTATAGGAAGACTGGATTGTCAGGCTATTAAATAATCAGTAGTACTTAAATGGGTTTCTAATGTATAGCACAATTAATATTCAACTAATGTATTGTGTGTTTGTAAAGATTTGTCATTAGTTTTAATCACTATAAGTTGAATCCACAGTGCACCAAAAGACTTTAGTAGTGAAAGTAGATTGAACACTATATAAATTATAGAGAGGCCAATAGGTGGTGGACTGGGTTTTCCCAGCTCCAATTAATTGTGGGATTAAGGATAAATATAAAAGGTGAACACTTATTGCACTAAATGATCTTTTATTTGACAAGGTGTAGCAATATTAAGCTAATGTAATAGCACAATGTTGGTTCAGAGCGAAAAGAAATAAAGCTCTGTTTTAGGATAAACGATAAAGAAATCACAACTGTTAAAAGGATATTAGGTTTAAAGGGTACTTCTATGTATTTTCTGATTGTCTGATAAACTGAAGGGGAGATTTGAAATAATCCCCTTGGAAATGGAGAGACCCTCAATGATTTAGTATTCAGAAGGGAGGAAAAAGGGAAAAAAAAAAAAAAAATGATCTTGAGTTTGGAAAGTGGAAGGAAGGGGTAGAGATTAATCGATCTAATATAAAAGTGAAATGAATATCCTGGATAAATTACTCGCAAAGGCTACTCATCCTGTTTGGGTTATTGCGGGATGCCACGGGCGTAACTAAGCCAGTGGATTTCCAAATTTTGAGCTTATTGAAGTTCAACTTTCTCTTTCCCCACGGTAAACAAATTTTCTTTTTGTGTTGGTTTGCCCGGAGAGGTGATGGAGGAAGATTCACCGGCATTGAGTGTACGGGTTATGAATGTGCTCAGTATGAATGTTATGGTAGGCATAAGGGCTTTGGAAGGGATCGGGAAGGAGGGGGGAGTGGGGGGTGAGGAGAAGTAAAGGGTCTCAAATTAGGATGACCAATACAGATAAGTTTAAAGAAAGCAGACTAAGAATCTGTAGTCAGAATGTCCAAGGACTAAATTTAGGGGTTAAAAGACAGATATGCCAGAGATCGTTTGGTTCTGGCTCAGCTGATGTGGTATGCCTCCAGGAGACCCACTGGCAGACAGGTAAAATTCCCTACTTTAAAATGAATAACATAGGCCTGACTCTTAATTCTACCTATAGGAAAAAAGCCTGGGGAGTCTCAATTCTTTTCAACCTTAAATTAATCTTGCGGGAAGAAATCTCCATAATAGACCCTAATGGTCGCTATATAATTTGGGGAGGCTTAATAAATAGTGAGAAATTTACAATAGTTAATATATACGCCCCAAATCAAAGACAAATTAGTTTTCTGAATAGAACTTTTAATTTGATAAGAAGATATAGTTCGGGTGCTCTTATCATTTGAAGGGATTTTAACCTATGTGTGGATGCGGACCTAGATAGGAAATCCCATCAAGGGATATCTTTAGATTCCCACGCGAAACAAAAAAGTAATCTTTTTCATAATATTTTAATGAAACATCAAGTATATGATTCATGGCGCACCTTTCATCCCCAGGAAAGGGATTACTCCTTTTACTCCTATCGACATGATACGCATGTTAGACTGGATTACATACTTGTGAATAGGGTAACGTTAAAAAGAGTGATCAAAACAGAAATTGGACCTATATTATGGTCTGACCATGGTATGGTCTCTATAAATATATCAATGGGTCATTTAGAAACAGTTAGACCACCATGGAAATTAAAAATCTCATTACTCCAGGACCCACAGATAAAAGAGCTTTTAAAAAAAGAACTCAATAATTACTTTAAAGCTAATAACCCATCTGTCACATCTAAAGTTACAGTTTGGACTGCCCACAAAGCCTCCATAAGGGGATACTTGATCAGCTGGGAGGTGATGAAGAAGAAACTTAGAGGTCGTTCTTTACGAGATCTATATATTGACTTGACAAACTTAGATAGGCTTAATAAGATGGGCTCAAATGACAAGATTGTAAAGAATATGGATGCAATAAGATCTCAGATTAAAAAAATAGAACAAGAACTGTTAGATAAATCTTTATGGTCACTGCAGCAACGAATGTACCATATGGGGAACAAATCAGGGCGACTCCTAGCTAATAAATTAAAGAGCAAAACAGCAAGCAAAAGAATAGAAAGGTTAAAGTATAAAAATGAGACTCTGACAAAGCCTAGTGATATAGGGAATGCCTTTGGTCTTTACTATCAAGATCTTTATAATTTGAGGGAAGATAAAAATTTTATTTCACCATCCAAAGAAGAGATACTTAAATTTTTGGATAAAATTGACTTACCAAGAATTTCTGATGACGATTTGGATATGTTAAATAAAGAAATAACTGCGAAAGAAATTCTGGAAGCCATTGATAATCTAAAAAACTGTTCTTCCCCTGGCCCTAATGGCTTTAGAAATTGCTATTATAAAATCTGTAAGTCAGAAATTTTAATCCCTCTTAAGAACGCTTTGAATGAAATTATGACTTCAGGGTGCGCACCGAAAGAAATGTTGGAGGCCTCGGTTATAACAATCCCTAAAGATGACCATAAAGAACCATCGTGTAAGGATTTTCGCCCGATCTCCTTATTGAATACTGATATTAAAATCTATGCTAAAATTTTAGCTATTAGGTTGAACGCAATTTTAGGGGGACTTATTTCTTTAGATCAAAAAGGCTTCATTAGAGGGAGGCAAGGTTCTGACAATGTCAAGAGAATGGTCAATTTGATCTCTTATGCTAATCGGAAGGGAGCTCCCACCGTCCTCTTATCATTAGACGCAGAGAAGGCTTTTGATAGGGTCGGGTGGGAGTTCCTGGAAGTACTGTTTGACAGATATGGGTTGGGGGACTTTGGTTCTAAAGCCATTTGGGCCCTATACACTAACCCCAATGCAAAAGTAGTGGGGCCAGGATATAGTTCATTCAGTTTCCCTATGTCAAATGGGACACGTCAAGGGTGCACCTTATCCCCTGCTATCTTTGCTTTGTTTATTGAACCTTTAATAATATTGATTAGGAATGCGAAAGAGGTGCAAGGGATACAGGTGGGAGCTATGGAACATAAAATATCTGCTTTTGCGGATGATATTCTTGTTGCACTAGAAAATCCGTTAGCCTCTCTCGGACCCCTATTCCGACTGATAGAGGAGTATAGTAAAATATCAAATTTTAAGCTAAATATTAGCAAATCAGAAGCCATGTCTATCAATATCTCTTATGAAATGTTACTTAAATTAAAACAAGTATTCCCTCTCATATGGCAAAATTCTTTGAAACATTTGGGGATAATATTGGAGACAAATTTGAAGCAGACAATAATAACTAATTATAAAAAAGTGTATAAAAAGGTTATAGAAAAGATTAATGCTTGGTCTGGCTTAAATATATCTTGGTCCGGCAGACTTATCGCCATAAAAATGGTAATACTACCAAAAATAACCTATATCCTACGGAATATCCCCTGCCGAATTCCTACATATTTCCTAAACCAACTACAAAATAAAATTGATAATTTCATTCACAAAGGGAAAAAAATAAGAATAAAAAAATCAAGAATGGGAGGGAAATTTAAACATGGTGGTATGGCTTATCCATTACTTAAGGAATACCAGGAAGCCATATTAGTGGCAAATATGTTGGAATGGCTAGATCCTATTAATGACAATAATTGGGTTCAAATTGAACAAGAGCTAACAGGTTTAAAGAATATTAAAATTCTTTTATTTCTAAAAAAGATTAACTTTAAATATTTGAAACAGGATGAAACTATGGTTAGAGGAAATGGGAATATATGGAACAAACTGAATGGTAAATATAATTTGATTCCATTTCCCTCACCAATTACTCCGTTAATAGATCTAGCATCACATATTGAATCTCCAACCTTAAGGAGGATAGCTAATGCAGGATTTAACTTGCTGTTAGAATTGTTCCCTGGTAATGCCTTTTCATTGGAGAATATTAAAATGAAAGCCCCTCAACTAAAGATCTCATGGTTAAAATCTCTCTCACTGGAAAAAGCTCTCAAAAAGTCAGAGTTTTACTTGACTAGATTAAGAGACTTAACTCCACTGGAAAAATTGATCATGGCGGAATCTAAAACTCATATTATTTCAAAATGTTACGATATCATTAGAAGGCCACAAATGGAACATAAATCTAAGTGTATTCAGGATTGGGAAGATGAACTGGAGTGTAAATGGACCATTGAAGAGTGGTATAGATCATATGAAATTACGCATAGATTTGTTAAATATCCCTCCTATAGAGAACTCCATTTTAAAATCTGCAATAGGTGGCATCTTACGCCGGTTAGGATGGCAATGATTGGCGGGTTAGATCATGAGAAGTATTGTTGGCGCAAGTGCAGTGGAATAGGCTCTTCCCTGCATATTTGGTGGCAATTCTCATACATCAAAAAATTCTGGGCAGAGGTTTTTTTCCATTTGACTAGGGTATGTGAGGTAGAATTGAGTCCACACCCAGAAATAATTTTATTCCACATTTTCCCTCCACTACCTCTAAAAGTTAAAGCCCTTATGCTACAGATCTTGATGGTAGCAAAATCATTAATAGCTTCCAAGTAGAAGCAGAAAGAGGTTCCGTCTTGGAACGAGGTTAAAAGTAAAGTAGATAAAAATCGTTTATTGGAACTAAACTTCACCGATCTGGGTGTGACCAAAAAAAGTAGTTTATCCTGGTCTCTATGGGATAGATACTTCCGCAATATGTAAATTAGGAAGCTGTCGATGTGACCTAGGTCATTCTGACTTTTCAGTCCTGACACACTCCCCTGTCTTCTCTTTCCTAGCTAAACCCATGCCTGAAGCCATGAATGGAAGAAGTGTGATTGGAGGTGTGTTTATTTTGAATGTATATTTTAATATAGTAGTTTGGTATACTATTGGGTTACCATTGGGATATTGTAGTTCAACTCTTTCTTTAATGAATGTAATGGTGTAAAGGACCCAAAAAGAGATGGAACGCCTTAGCAAAACGAAATAAAACTAGGGTAAAAGAAGAGGGAACGGAAAAGGTAATAAAGAATAAAATGATAACAACAACATGTGTTAATCATAATGATGTTATGTCTTGTACCCTCGTGCCTCTTAATGTAATATTTTGGGTTGTTAACCTTAAAATATAAAGTAAAGATAAGAGGTTTGGGGTCTTAGTATTTTGTTTTATTGCCATACCCAGTTGATAAGTTGTATATATTACTTGCTCTGGTATATTGTTCCTTTCCTCATGCTGATGTGCAATTTTCCCAACGATTGGGCAGAAGATATGTCTTTTTATGAAGTGTATGTTATTTATACCTTTCTACAACAATAAAATATTAATACAAAAAAAAAAAACTATGGTGGGAGGTAGCGAGTCTGGAAAACTATTTATCAAACAAGTTTATACCTAGAGGTCTTCGTATCAATCTACTTCCCACAATAAAAGATCTTTCAGAAGACTTTATAAAAAAGTGGGATTTAATCCTACTAAAATGTTCACAAGAATTAATGAATCTTTTACTTGAATGGGAACAACAACAATTACAAGAAACAGAAATTTTATTAAAAAATAAGATTGAAAAAATCAAAGAACAAAAGATAAATAGTAATTATCCAGACCTCGAAAATAATCTTGAGAAAGACATTGAAAAGTTTAGATGTACACTAATGGAGAGAAAACAAAAAAAATTCAAAGAGATCTAAATGATTTTCAAACAGGAAATATATTCCGTAGATCAAGGACATATAGAATACAGAAACATAAAACAGAAGGGGTAATGACCTCTGAATCTGAATGGTCAGATCTGGAACAAAAAGATGACAAAATGATACAGAAGTCAGCTAAAGAATCAAAAAAAAGATGGTAGAAGTTTTTTAGAACAGGGCCCAAAACCAGGAGAGGTAAGAAAAGGACCAAACCTTTTCAAACCTCACAAAAGATCCAAAAAACATTAAATCCATTACAGATCTTTAATTTATAACATATGTCCTTAACAGAAGTCCATATTTCCCTATTACAAAAGGGATTAAGTTTCTCTCCAACAGAAAAATTTAAAATCTTTGACTGGGTAAAAGATATACACTTATTTGCTCAATTAGCTTTAATGAAGTTTTTCAGTAGAAAAACACAAAATGATCCATTAGATTTGTCAGATAGAAAAACACTAAATGATCTAAGATATATACTGGCTGAAAATGAATCTACAGAATTAACTGGACAATTTTCAAATTTTAAAGCTAAGAGCAAATGTACCCCTCCTTTGTCTATTAGTGCTGATATTGAATTGTTTGTTCAGAATGTGGTAAGAGACTTAAAGGAATTGTCAACTAAAGAATTATCTAACACAAATCTCTCAAAAGGTTAAAAACTAGCCCTCAAAGATTTCAAGAATAATCAAGAAATAATAATCAAAAATGCTGATAAAGGGGGCAATTTAGTCATCTTAAATAAAGATGACTATATAAAAGAGAATTTGAGACTTCTTAACAACAAAGAGTGTTATGATCAACTACCAAAAGATCCAACAGAGCAATTCCTGGATGAATTAAACAATATTCTGAATAAAGGATTGCATAATAAAGTGATAACGAAACAAGAATGGGATTTTCTCAATGTAAAAGAACCCAAAATTGCCACATTTTATTCCATTCTAAAAAAACATAAAAATCCATCTAACCCACCAGGTCGACCTATAGTATCTGGAATAAATTGTATTACTGAAAATTCTAGCAAATACCTAGATTCCATTTGGAGAGAACATGTGATATCTCTCACATCAGAAGATAAATGGGTTAATCACCAATGAAAATACTCTATTAGTATCTTTAGATGTAGAATCACTATACACTAATATACAACATCAGAGAGGTTTACATGCAGTTGAATACTTTTTGAATAAAAAGGGAAATCTCTATATTAAACATAATATATTCTTAATGGAATTGCTAGAATTTGTGTTAAAACACAATTATTTTGTCTTTTTTCAAAAGTATTACCACCAAATCCAAGGTACAGCGATGAGGATGACTTGTGCCCCCACATATGCCAATCTGTACCTTGGCTGGTGGGAAGAACAAATAGTGTTTAATGAGGAGATGGAAAACTACACAAAAGATGTGGACTTGTGGATTCGCTACATTGATGATGTGTTGATTCTGTGGAATGGCACACATCAACATCTGCAGAATTTCATAAACAAGTTAAATACCAATGAAATGGGTCTCTTTTTAACCTCAGAGATCAATGATACGTGCATAACCTTTCTAGATTTAAAAATCAGTAAGACAAATGAAGGCAGGAAAATTCCAATACTTATAGAAAGCCGACGGCAACTAACAGCCTATTACATACTCATAGTAGTCATCCAAAGTCTCTAACAGCAGGCATTCCAACTGGACAATATCTGAGAATTAAAAGAAACTGTTTAGATGAACAAAACTTTGAATTAGAGGGAAAAGACCTACAAAAAAGGTTTCAAGAATGTGGTTATAATAACAAGACATTAAAAAAGGCCTATGGTAGAGCCAAAAGTGTGAATATATGATACGTATGGATAGACCTACTAAAGAAGATAATCATGTTAGATGTATTGGAACCTATAATGATAAATGGTTTGATGTAAAAAAAATCCTCAAAAAACACTGGTAAATACTGAGGGATGACAGAGATCTCAAACCATTTTTAAATGATCAGGCCCAACTTACAAGTAGAAGATCTACAAATTTAAAAGATATGTTGTCCAAGAGTTATTTAGAGACCTCAAAAAAGACTACCTGGCTTAAAGAATTAAAAGGCTGTTATAAGTGCCAGTCATGTAAGGCCTTTCCTATATATTAAACCAGCTAAGATTTTTAAATCAAAGGATGGAGCACAGATATACTCTGTCAATTATTTAATAACATGTAAAACAGAAAGAGTTATCTATCTTATCCTATAAATATGGTCAGAGATATGTAGGTAAAACTTATAGAGAGCTCAGAAGAAGAGTTCTTGAACATATCTATAGCATTAATAGAGAATATGACACACCGGTGGCCACGCATTTTAACACAAAACACAAAGGAGATGTAAAAGTTCTGTCTTTTATGACTATAGACCATTTGGAGAAAAAAAACATCAGAAGGGGTAACATAGATAATGAGCTATTAAAGATGGAAGCTAAATGGATTTATCTATTAAAAACAAAAAAAACTTGAAGGCCTCAATGAAGGTTTTACCTTTTCCCCTTACATTTAAATTATTGTCATGCAATATTTTATTAACTGCCTGAACTATAATAGACTCATAAATGGGGGCTTAAACTACATTTTTTATATATAAGAGGACTAAAAATAAGAGAGAAATAGTTCTCCAAATATATAGTTGGCCTCAAAATGTACATACAAATATTATATAATAATAATAGCTGTTAGGTCTACTATGCCATAATAAAATAAAAAGTATATCTGTAATATTTTACAATTATTTGTAGGTTCTTGACACTAATGATAAATCAATATAAAGTAATTTAAACCTACTAAATATATGACACCATTGATAAACAAAAATATAAAGTAATAATAACCTATTACATGGACTTAGTATACATCATACTATATTATATCAATAAATAGTACATTTCTAAGGAGTCTTTAGACATATATAGCAGTTATAATCATAATATTTGACTTAGTAAGTTTTTTTAATTAAAATTCTTTATTGGTAACCCTTGAAGAAATCAAGAAACGTGCGTCGGGTTAGACGTAGCAACGTGAGACGCGGGTCATCGCGAGGCGTCCTGACTGCGATCTCCATTGAAAACGTGCTAGACTGAAATTTCTAAACAAACACGCCAAACAAAGCTATATTAAGCAAAAGAAAGTAGTTGAAAGAGATATTCAGTAACTTTAGCAACTGGAAAAGAGCTAGTAACTCACTTTGGAGTTATTAGAATGCTAACAAGACAAATGTTGTAGTATTACTACGCTAGGACTAAAGAACTGGCTTTATTATAGAAGCACTAAAGAACTGGCTTTACTATAGAAACATATAATACTTAGGATCTTATATGTTAACTAGCGACTTGTCCATCAAAAAATGACGGCAATGAGATGTGTATGTTTGGAAAGTTGTTTAGTTATTAATATACGTATTTGACACTTGTAAGATTTTAGTTATGATGCAATAAGTAGTATTGTGATATTAAACATGTTTATTTTTGTAAAATGTTCTGTTGGTGAACAGTAACTGTTAAAGCATTTTGTATTAAAAGTATTAACACTTGAATGTAAGAACAGTTGAACTTGAGGTAATGTTTTTTTAACATGAAAGTTCTATCTGAAGAATTGTTAACTTAAATATACATTGAATCCAGAGGAAGGCAAACAGTAAAAACCCTCCTTGAAACGTAGTGAATTGTATCAGAGAGGGAAAAATAATAATTCCTTCCTGACCCCATGAACTGGCGATCAGATTACTCCCTGGATTAATGTTTAACATAAAAGACAACATGTACATTGTGACTTAAAACGTGGTTGAGCTCTTAACATGAACTTTGTAATATGTTGAAGGAAAGAAGTTGAAAGTATATTTTTTGAAACTTGAACTTTCTTATCTGTCTAAGTAATGAACTTGAAAATATTGTTTTCAAACTTGTAACATTAGAAACAGTAACATAGTTAATTAACATTTTAACATAATTTGTAAAAATAATGCAAGGCAAGTGTTTTGTGAGGCTAATCAACCATAAACAGTACTTCCATTAATTATGACTGAATTGTTTATTGTTTTGTATTTTTGAATGGTTGACCTTTGTTTATTGCTGTTACTTAAAACATGGTTGACCTCTTAACATGAACTTTGTAATATATCTAAGTAAGAAACTTGAAAGTATATTTTTTGAAACTTAAACTTTCTTATCCGTGTAACTAAGGAACTTGAAAAAACATTTTTCCAACTTGGAACATTATAAACAGTAACATAGTGAATTAATATTTTAACATAATTTTGTATTAAAAGTATTAACATTTGAATGTAAAAACAGTTGAACTTTAAATGAATCAGTATTGTAAACTTGAGGTAATGTTTTTTTAACTCAAGAATTGTTAACTTTAATATACATTGAATCCAGAGGAAGGCAAACAGTAAAAACCCTCCTTGAAACATACCCAATTTAATTGATTCCTTCCTGACCCCATAAACTGGCGATCAGATTACTCCCTGGATTAATGTTTATCATAACAGACAATATTTACATTGTGACATAAAACGTGGTTGAGCTCTTAACATGAACTTTGTAATATGTTGAAGTAAAGAACTTGAAAGTATATTTTTTGAAACTTGAACTTTCTTATCTGTCTAAGTAATGAACTTGAAAATATTGTTTTCAAACTTGTAACATTAGAAACAGTAACATAGTTAATTAACATTTTAACATAATTTGTAAAAATAATGCAAGGCAAGTGTTTTGTGAGGCTAATCAACCATAAACAGTACTTCCATTAATTATGACTGAATTGTTTATTGTTTTGTATTTTTGAATGGTTGACCTTTGTTTATTGCTGTTACTTAAAACATGGTTGACCTCTTAACATGAACTTTGTAATATATCTAAGTAAGAAACTTGAAAGTATATTTTTTGAAACTTAAACTTTCTTATCCGTGTAACTAAGGAACTTGAAAAAACATTTTTCCAACTTGGAACATTATAAACAGTAACATAGTGAATTAATATTTTAACATAATTTTGTATTAAAAGTATTAACATTTGAATGTAAAAACAGTTGAACTTTAAATGAATCAGTATTGTAAACTTGAGGTAATGTTTTTTTAACTCAAGAATTGTTAACTTTAATATATATTGAATCCAGAGGAAGGCAAACAGTAAAAACCCTCCTTGAAACATACCCAATTTAATTGATTCCTTCCTGACCCAATGAACTGGCGATCAGATTACTCCCTGGATTAATGTTTATCATAACAGACAATATTTTCATTGTGACATAAAACGTGGTTGAGCTCTTAACATGAACTTTGTAATATGTTGAAGTAAAGAACTTGAAAGTATATTTTTTGAAACTTGAACTTTCTTATCTGTCTAAGTAATGAACTTGAAAATATTGTTTTCAAACTTGTAACATTAGAAACAGTAACATAGTTAATTAACATTTTAACATACTAGACCCCCGGTATAAGCAGAAAGTACCTGAAATGTTACCGAATTATCGCAAGGCAGAAAGGATGCAGCAGTTCCAAATGAAATTAAAAAGTATGCGTTACATAGCATATAAGGGTGATGTCACAGCACAACGGGAATATAACAGGGGAAGAGGTGAAAGTAATCCTCCTCCTCCCACGACCATGCCGGCAAGGACAGGAATTTAAAAGAAGTGTTGTTGATGGAGGACATGCAGAGATTTTTCAGTCCTACGCATCGCCACAGCCCTTCGGGATCCACCCTCAGAGAACGACTCGACCGACAGGTGGCAGACTACCTTGCTTTAACTGAAGATATCGACACACTGAGGAACCCCTTGACTACTGGGTGTGCAGGCTTGACCTGTGGCCTGAGCTATCTCAATTTGCCATAGAACTTCTGGCCTGCCCCACTTCCAGTGTCCTGTGAGAAAGGACCTTCAGTGCAGCAGGAGGTACTGTCACTGAAAAGAGAAGTCGCCTAGGTCAAAAAAGTCTAGATTACCTCACCTTTATAAAGATGAATGAGGGATGGATCCCGAACGGACTGACACTGGGCGTTACATTATTCTAAAAAAGGGCTGATGAAAAGAGCTGCCTTGAGCTAAAAATGGTCCACAAGCTGCAGTATTTTATCTTTGAATGCCGCATGACTTGCGTGACTTATCCGCCACCAACTAGGGTTCAAGACGCAATGCTTTAGGGCAGTTTCTGCCTGGGAAACAAACGAATTTTTTTCTGGTTGCTGCAACAGCAGCAGGCTGCAACAATACCTAATTTTTGATAAGTGCACGCATACCGAGGAGTCATCGCTCGTCGGCATGTATCAGCTCTCTAATTCCGACAGTTATAAATGTAACAGATGGAGCGATCAAAGGAACCAGTCTATAACTGATTAAATGAGCAATTCACAGTTTCACTGTACCGGCTGTGTGTATTTAAACGTGCATGGCTTAATCTTTGAGGCAGGATCAACCAGGTAGCCCGACGAGGGGGCTCCCCCACGGCCCTATAACAGTAGGAGGACCGACCCAGCATCTTTTTCCATCTCCCGGTTCCAAAATTCCAGGCATTATACACGTCCCCTGATAGGTGACGTAACAGGTATTAAACTGATAAGAGTAGTACTTACAAACACGCCACTCCTATCTGGTGGCACCTTAGATTGCAAACGCCGTGCCCCAAATTTGAAGTGATACGACCAACCAAGTATCTTTTTCCATCTCCCGGTTCCAAAAATCCAGGTCTTATACACGCCCCCTGATAGGTGCTGTAACAGGTATTAAACTGATAAGAGTAGTACTTAAAAACACGCCAATCCTATCTGGTGGCACCTTTGAATGCCCCTGCCGTGCCCCAAAATTTAAGTGATATGACCAACCAAGCATCTTTTTCCATCTCCCGGTTCTAAAAATCCAGGCCTTATATACGCCCCCTGATAGGTGACGTAACAAGTATTAAACTGATAAGAGTAATACTTACAAACACGCCACTCCTATCTGGTGGCACCTTAGATTGCACGCGTCGTGCCCCAAAATTGAAGTGGGAGGACCAACCAAGCATCTTTTTCCATCTCCCGGTTCCAAAAATCCAGGCCTTATACACGCCCCCTGATAGGTGACGTAACAGGTATTAAACTGATAAGAGTAGTACTACTTAACACACCTTATAATAATGCTGAGAGAGACAACGCAGTGAGAGGAGTCTGAAGAAGAGGAGACAGAGGAGGAAGGTGGCTTTGAGGAGGTGGAAGACCAAACACAGCAGGCATCCCAGGGGGCATGTTGTCACCTTTCGAGGACCCTTGGTGTTGTTCGTGGCTGGGTGGAGGAAGAGACCTTCAATGACATCAGTGAGGACAAGGAACAGGACATGGCTAGCTTGGTATCCAACCTTGTGCAAATGGGGAGTTTGTGGTTGTGCAAATGGACTGTTTGCGGTTGTTTGCGGTGCATTAAACGGGGAGTTTGGTCTGTCACTGTGAAGCGGGCTAAACCCTTACACTACCTGATCGATAAAACATCATACCTGATGTTTTAAAGCACGTTATTCCAAACAATTTAGGAATGTTAGGTAATTTGTGCCCTTTATGGATTAAAACCAGACTCTGCATCAACTATGTAATTTTCAGTGGGAGTTTTGACATAGATCCCCCTCCGGCATGCCACAGTCCAGGTGTTAGTCCCCTTAAAACAACTTTTCCATCACTATTGTGGCCAGAAAGAGTCCCTGTGGGTTTTAAAATCTGCCTGCCCATTGAAGTCTATGGCGGTTCGCCGGATTCGCCGGTTCGCGAACATTTGCGGCAATTCGCGTTCGCGGTACGCGAACCGAAAATTTTATGTTCGCGACATCACTAATTATGAGAAGATGTGCATGTGGAAGGCCTCTTTTTTTTAATTCAATGGTATATACATCAGCAAGACATTTGCCAAATAAGTGACTTATAGTGATGTCACATATTAATTCATTTAATTTAATCTAAAAAACTCTGGCTACTAAATCTGGTCTATCGGAAGCACTTTGGCCAAGAAGTAAATTTTGTGTAATTTCTCGCTATTGGGGATTACATGTAAATGTAAGAAATAAATTGGGTTTGCCAAATTTGGTGAAAATAGCCATAGCATTATTGTATCTTTCTCTCATATTTCGAGGAGTTCCTTGAAAGGAAGATGGTAAAATGATGGCTTTGCCAGCTGTCATGTCTCTGCTTTTAGCCACCTCAGGAACATAGTCCATTAGTCCAGAATATTGTTCTACACGTAGTTTATCTTGTTGATATTTTATAAAGTTTAAATTATTGGCCTCAACTTGCAAATAGGAATCAATAATCCATTGTTGCGTTAGTTTTCCACCACATAAAATTGGATTAAATGTATTTCGAATGGCAATTTGAGCTACTTTAAATTCAAGGATAGAAACATTATTTCGAATTCTGGCTTTAGCATTTGGGTAACTTTGAAGTGTTAATTTTCGGATGCCAACCTGCCTCTCCGTGTGGGAAAAAAATGGGATATATCATTGGATCTAAATTTGGACTTAAGATACTCATACTAATGAATGGTTGCTCCTCATTTCTGGGATATATTCTAATGTCTCTTTGAAATGGTGGTTCTCCTTCATTATTTTGAAACACCATTGCAACCTCATTTGATGTTGGCAAGTTATAACGACGTTTTTCAGTATGTCTGTCTCTTTTAAGCACCATATTGACTTTTGGCATTGGTAATTGATGTCTTTGTGCATGAAGTTGTTATTCATTTTCTACTTCTGCCAATTTTTATAAGCTTTAGTGTGGGAGTTATTAAAGTTTTTAGCATTATCCTATTTTGTGTCCACCACTTTTGGTATGCTTATTTAGACTTCTTTGTAAGGCTTATAGGTTCTAAAAAATTAAAGAAGAATATTAATTTACTTTGCTATGTGTTTGTGTGATTTTTGGTACAATCCTTTTTTGTGTCTACCATATGTTGCCTACTTTATTTGATTAATTAGTCTTTTTTATGAAGGTTAAATGTTTTTCTACAGTGAAAATGAATGCTTTTTCTATTTTGGATATTATGGCAATGTTTTTAGCATTATCCTATTTTGTGTTCACCACTTTTTGGTTTCTGCATTTGTTATATTGGCGGCCATTAAACATATATAGTTCCTTTATTTTTTCTACTTGTTATACTTTACCTTGATTGAAGTGTTGTTCTTGTCCGAATGACAGAGGGTCCCTTCCTGCCAATCTTAATCCGCCGGTCTGCTTGTAGTGTCTGTTTGAAAAAAAAGTGAAATGGTTAATTGTATATTTCTTCTTTTTGATTTAGCAAAGCATGGTCTTTTTCAGCATGTAATGTATTTTTCTATCTTACCTCTTCTTCTTTCTTTGTGTTCTTTAAAAGGGATTCTGGTTCACAATGCACTGTGCAAATTCTTGAGTGACGCTGTTGATGCAGAGTCTGTTTGAATAGTAAAAAAAGTCGAAAGATTCAGCTTTATGTTACATATTGAGTTGCAGTAAATGAATGTCATTTAAATATACTTGTTTAATTAGTTTCAATTAACATTAGTTTGTTTTAGGGCCTACACACATAAATGTGCGTGTCACATGTCACTATACATGAATCACATTTTCATAGTTAAAGTT
Organism: Discoglossus pictus; assembly: GCA_027410445.1. Taxonomy (NCBI): domain Eukaryota; kingdom Metazoa; phylum Chordata; class Amphibia; order Anura; family Alytidae; genus Discoglossus; species Discoglossus pictus. The sequence goes on along the minus strand of CM050164.1, from coordinate 332,229,536 downwards.
TTTTTTATTTTTTATGTCATTTAAATATACTTGTTTAATTAGTTTTGGTTAAGATTAGTTTGTTGTAGGGGCTATACGCATAAATGTGCGTGCCACATGTCACTATATATGAATCTCATTTTCATAGTTAAAGTTGTTTTTTTTTTTGTCCTGTCTTGATAATAAAATGTAATAAATTATAGCTTACCTCTCAGTTGTAATTTGCACAGTGTAAAGTAGGAAATTAGGAAATAATTCTCTTCTCAAGTAACAGCAGCAGTTAACTATCCAGTCACTCCGTTCATCACCTGAGTAGAAATGTCGAATTTTCTGGAAAGTCGGTAGTATTTATAAACTTTTAAGTGCCTCAGACCGTTAGAACGCAATACTCATGCGCTATTTGCATTCCAGCTTACAGTTTGCGTTCCATCCGCCATTTTATGCGTAGTAGTTTTTAAAATGGTGATTGTAACGGAACCCATCACTGTTTTACCCTGTGTTATGGTTATTTAATTATTATGGTTAAAATATGATCACATTGCTATACTGTAGATATGTTGGTTTATGCTCAGCAGGATATTAGCTCAGACCATTGCAGACACCAAGCATAATACATAATCCTATTAGGGTCTCCTAGAGGCAGGAGAGCCCTATTGTGTAAAGTGTTCACATTGTGAAAGATGGAACAAAGAGAAGCATTATCTTATCAATGTCTGTTATTGTATCAAAGTAGCCGGCTAGTCCCTGGGAGGTGTGACCACACCTATTGTTTTCTCTATGTGTATTGTGTGGCCAAATATGGGCATGTGTATTACCTGTGGAAAGAGGTGTATATATATTTATACATATAACAAAATAGAGATAGTATTCTTTGACTCCCAAGAAAGTGTCGTCCAATATGGGTGGTCTGGGCTTCTGAGACTGCGCAGTGCTTCTATATGGATATTTAATGCTGAACCTGACTTTCCCTCTGGAACTCTTGAATGGGATTATACCAACTTCACTTTTACACAGCAGCTTGCCAGGGAAAAGGACATCTCCAACGGCTGGTACCCTCTCACTACCGGGGTAGCCGTTACAGTGGTTAATATCAGTGCGGTACGTGCTGCATAGTATGTGTTTCAGTTTTGCGAGTCACTGTAGTATAGTTACATCTATAGCCTCATTTTCGTTTTGTTCGGCGGCCATCTTTTCTCTCGCTTAGGTTATTTTTGGCAGTTTAAACTCGTTTTTTTGGACTTAAATGGACGTGTAAATTAACTTTTCGAGGTGCCGGATGCCCCCCCTTGCTGTAAGTAAGCTATTTATGTGTACGTTGTGTTTATTTCTTGTGTTTCTGATGTTTTCATGTGTGCCACTTTCGGACGGTTTTGCGTGTTGGGAATGGGTTGTTTTGCGGCCATATTTTTTGCGAGGGACGCAGTTGTCGTACGTGTACGACGCAGTTGATTTCGTGCGTGTGTGTGTTAACCGCGTGTGAGGCGCATTTGAGTTTTTTTTCTAAGTCCTGCGTGTGTGTGTGTTAGCCGACGTTGCATCTTAGACCACCGCAAATGCGGCCCGTTTGCGAGGGTCCACATTTGCGGACAAACACAGCCGACGTGGGATGCTCCACCACAGCAAATGCGGTCCATCGCTTTGCTCACAACTATATATGTGATATTAAAGGGGAATCAGTTATTAAATTTAAGTGCATTATTCTGTAAAGGATTTTAAAATACTATCAGTATATAATACTATCAATGTCTAATACAAGAATTTTCTTAGAAGAAGGTTTTTAATAAGTTTATAAATTTATATCACATATTATAATTGTCTAACTGCGATTCGTCGTCACGCTTCAGACGAATCGCAGTTAGACAATTACAAACTGCTGCGCATTGCGCAGAGCGCGTCGCGAGCCGCGCATGCGCAGAGCGCGTCGCGAGCCGCGCAGGCGCAGAGCGCGGCGCAAGCCGCGCTTGCGCGCAGCGCGGCCCATTGGGGAAGAGGCACAGAGGGACAGTAAACTGCTGCGCATTGCGCAGAGTGAGCCGCGCTCTGCGCATTACACAGAGCGCGGCCAATTACAAACTGCTGCGCGCCGCGCATGCGCAGAGCGCGGCGCAAGCCGCGCTTGCGCGCAGCGCGGCCCATTGGGGAAGAGGCACAGAGGAACAGTAAACTGCTGCGCATTGCGCAGAGTGCGGCGCGAGCCGCGCATGCGCAGAGCGCGGCACGAGCCGCGCATGCGCAGAGCGCGGCGCAAGCCGCGCTCTGCGCATTACACAGAGCGCGGCCCGAGCCGCGCTTGCGCGCAGCGCGGCCCAGTGGGGAAGAGGCACAGAGGGAGAGTAAACTGCTGCGCATTGTGCAGAGCGCAGCGCGGCCCAGTGGGGAAGAGGGGGGGTAGAGGCACAGAGGGAGAGTGGGGAAGAGGGGAGGGAGAGTGTGGAAGAGGGGAGGGAGAGTGGGGAAGGAGGGGGGGGAGAGGCACAGAGGGAGAGTGGGGAAGAGGGGGGGGGAGAGGCACGGCACAGAGGGAGAGTGGGGAAGAGGCACAGAGGGAGAGTGGGGAAGAGACACAGAGGGAGGGGGGAGAGACACAGAGGGATAGGTGGGAAAGAGACACAGGGGAGGTAGAGGAGGGGGAAAAGACACACGGGAGGGAGAACAGGGGGAAGATACACATGGGAGGGAAATGGGGGGGGGGAGAGGGGAACAGACACAGGGGGAAAGAGACACAGGCCAGGGGGGAACAGGCACAGAGGGAGAGGGGGGAAGAGACACAGGGGGGAGAGATACAGCGGGTGAGGGAGGAAGAGACACAGAGGGAAGGGGGGGAAGAGGTACAGAGAGAGGGGGAAAGAGGCACAGAGGGGGGGGGGAACAGAGGAAGGGGTGAAGAGACACAGTGGCGAGACACACAGAGAGAGGCGGGGGAAGAGGCACAGAGGGAGAGGGTGGAAGACACAGAGTGGGGAGAGACACAGAGGGTGAGGGGGAAGAGACAGGGAGGAAGAGGCACAGAAAGAGGAGGGGGAAGAGACACAGGGGAGTGAGAGGAGGGGGAAGAGACACAGGGGAGAGAGTGCAGGGGGGAAGATACACAAGGGAGGGAAATGGAGACACGAGGAAGGCCGTAACAGACACAGGGGGAGGGGGAAAGAGACACAGGCCAGGGGGGAACAGACACAGGGGAGGGTTGGGGGAGACACAGGGGGGGGAAGAGATGCATGGGAGGGAGAAGGGGGAAAGAGACACAGGGGAGGGGTTTAGAGACACGGGAGGGAGAGGGAGGTAAAAACACAGGGAGGAGACACAAGGGAGGGAGAGGAGGGGGGAAATAAGACACGAGGGAGGAAGTAGACAGAGGGAGAGACTCGCAATGAGCTCCAAAGGGGCTCATTGCAAGGCCTGTGATGAGCGCCAAAGGCGCTCATCACAAGGCCAGTAAAGTAGAGGGGGAGAGGCTTACATTGTGTGGCAAACAGCATTGCCAGGCTTCAGTTTTTATTGCCGTCATTTTTGACGGGCAAGTCGCTAGTGTTTTTATAAACACCAAGCAATTTCCACATACACTGATTTTGGTTATATTATATTAGCACTTTCACAAAGAGTCTCAAAAAAGACTTATGATAACACAGACCTTTGGTGGATTAATTTATATTTTTTGTGATAGCACTGGCACTTTTTTTGTAGATGCAACTTAGCAAGATATTGAATTTTGTCAAAATTTTTGCTCTATATTAAAGCACTGGCACTTTATGTACAGAAGCACTTTATGTACAAAAATACTAAAACTTCTTCTATGATCATAATAAAATTCCCTAATAAGCACTTAATATAATAATGCACCTTACAATAACTTCTATACCAGTACTGTTCTACTTTGCTGCGTCCAAAGTTTTTAACAAATAAGTTATTAAAAGTTACGTTTTATTCTTCTTCAAGTTCAAATACAGTGTGAGAATAATCGGTGTTCACTGTTAAAGGGTACTTTTTTTTTCTATAAACCATTTATATACATTATTTACCCTTAGTAGCACCCTATGAACTGGTCATTACATATGTACACCTAGAGCCACATACTTTTCCTTTTTACAGGACACCTATGTGGAGCTGATGTGCTAGATGAGGCATGCCTGTGAGAGCTGGCGAAATGACAGGCAGGAACATATATGTCATGATCCCCTGACCATCTTGCCCCTTTGGGCTCTTATTTATATGGTTGTGGGCAGGGGCGTAGGAACTGAGGGGGGGGGGGGGTTGAGGGGGATAAACCCCCCCTAGATTAAATGAATAGGGGACACAAAAACAGCAAAATTAAACATAATCATGCATTACTAGATTTGGCCACTACAGTTGCAGTGCTATGGAGCAGTATGTTTTTCCCATGAAAGCTTTGACCAATAAGGTATATATATATATATACACACAGGGGTATAGGAGCCAAAATAAAATAATTCTGGGGGGATAAATCTCATTGTATACACAGGCTGTAAAATAGTTTATTTATACAAACATACAAACACAGACAAATCTGGGGAGGATTTATCCCCCCCAGTTCCTACACCCACGTATACACACATAATAAGTTGGCAATTAGACAAACATTACACACATATATATATATATATATATATATATATATTTAAAATATATATAGTTTTGTAATTATATCAGGGGGCCAGGGGCATTGAGAATCTAAATAAAGTTTTTTTGAGCTCCTACTGACATTGTTGTGGGATTGGGCTCAGTAGTTTTACAGTATGTTTTATATTTATTTAATACTAGCGACTTGCCCGTCAAAAAATGACGGTCAATAAAAGAAAGTGTTGAAATGCTGTTTGCACACAATATAATTTCTCTATGTGCTGTAACTAAAATACAGTTTACAGTAGTTACATTAAAAAACTAAATTAAAATACAGTTTCTCAGTAGTTCAGAAAATTACAAAATATCTTATATATATATATATATATATATATATATATATATATACTAGCAACTTGCCCGTCAAAAAATGACGGTCAATAAAATAAAGTGTTGAAATGCTGTTTGCCACACAATGTGAGTGTACTGTGTGCCTCAACTATATAGACACCTCTAACACACTGATGAACGCATGTAATAACACTATAAGTGCCATAAGGGTCATCCAGGACCCTCATGAACCAAAGTGTAAGCACTACCCCATTTTAACCCGGTCACTTATGGCGGACTATCCAGACCCTCATAAGCCTCTATTTAACTCCATCAGTCCCATAAGGGTATATTATGAACATTGTGGGCCTGTTACAACCCAACATTAACCACATAAGTGCCATGACGGTCCTCAAGGACCATCATGACACTAAGTATAAACACTACACTGCACTTTACCCCCCCAATAAAACATTAAATATCAACTAAACACCCTCTACACTAACCTATTAACACATACACACCTACCCCCTAATAACCCCCACCACTCTAATTACAGAAATCAAAAAAACTAAATTCATCAAAAAGCAGAAATCTACATTACATAAAATAAAAAACCTTAATCACCAAAAATAAAAAAATGTACATAATAGAAAAAACAAAAAATACATTACAACCCCCCCAGTACAGAAAAAAAACAATTACACACCTGAAAAGGAAATACATATAATAAATAAAATATAATTCAATACAATACAATACAATTAAATACAATACAATACAATTAAATACAGTAATATACATCCCACTATGTAATATACATCCCACTATGTAATGTAATATATATCCCACTATCTAATATACAATACTATCTAATATACATCCCCCTATCTATCTAATATACAATACATGCTATCTATATATAGCAACCCTAATTCTAAACTACAATAAAATAATTAAGACCACTTACCTTTGAGATGTTTCTTCAGATCACCAACCTAGGGTAAAAAAGATTAAAAAAATTAATACAACACGTTTACATGAAATAACTAAACATTCTAAATATTCTAAATATTCTAAATATTCTAAACATTATACTCACCTTTCCAGCATGTCCCGTTCCAGCATGTCACGTCCTCCATGTTCCGTCCTTCATCTTTGTGTCTTCTGCGGCGCTGCTCCTATTAAAAAAAAACATTACATTAGCACACATACATAAACATAAAATAAAGTAAAATAAACACAATCTACATTATACTTACCTCCCCACGATGTCTCCGGCCTCCTGGTGTTCTGCTCCGGAAGCATCCACGCGTTAAAAAAAAAAAAAAAACAGCACACATCCGCCCTGGCGGATGTCTCCGACGCTAATGAACTTCCTATGGAGTGTTCCAGAATAAAATTGGCAATGGCGGCTTCTGATTGGCTGAAAAGGCTGTCTATCAAATTCAGCCAATGAGAAGACCCCAATTGTGAACCAATGAAAAAGGTATACGCCCCAAAATATCACTCTGATTGGATAACACACCTCTCAAACTTTATTTGAACCAATCCTAAGGCTTTATTGCCATCAGCCAATCACAATGGAATATACCCCCACGTACTGATTGGTGAAGACATCTGCGCCTTCCCATTGGCTGTAATATTGATTGATATTAACAAGAGCCAATGCGAATGCGCAAATCGTTCACCAATCAGTACGTGGGGGTGTATTCCATTGTGATTGGCTATTGTCAGTGCAACCAATCAGAATGCGCAGATGCTCCAACCAGTCACCCTGTGGGGGTGTATTCCATTATGATTGGCTGAAGGCATCTGCGCCTTGTGATTGGTTTAAATAAAGATTGACAGGTGCATTATCCAATCAGAGTGGGATTTTAGGGTGTATCCCTTTCTGATTGGCTCACACATTGGCGCCTCCTGATTGAGTGAATTTGATGGACAGCATTTTCAACCAATCAGAGGGCGCCATTGCCTATTTTCTTCCGGAAAAGTCTCCTGGAGCCTCATTAGCGTCAGGGATGTCCGTGAGTGCGAATGTAAGTACATATTTTTTTATTTTTTTTATACAGGGCGTGGCAGAATAGGATGCGGAGGAGGCCGGAGACATTGTGGGGAGGTAAGTACAATGTAGATTATGTTTATTTTGTTTTTATGTATGTGTATTAATGTTATGTTTTTTTTAACAGGTGCTGCTCCGAAGAAGGATTAAAAGAATAAGGATGGGACATGCCGGAAAGGTGAGTATAATATTTATAATGTATAGAATGTTTCTTTACTTGTTGCACTAATGTTTTAATTTTTTTTCCGTAGGTGGCTGTTCTGAATGTACATCTGCAAAGGTAATTGGTCTTAATTATTTAATTTTAGCTTAGAATTAGATTATTTTATATATAGATAGCATTTATTGTATGTTAGCTAGGGGTATGTGTTTTATATATATATAGCATAGAATGTATTGTAAATTAAATTGTGGTATTTATTTAGATAGATTGGAGATGTATATTATATAGATAGGATGTATATTAGATTATGGTATTTATTTAGATAGATTGTGTGATGTATATTAGATAGGCGTGTATTGTATTGTATTGTGTTGTATTTAATTATATGTATTTGTATTGTATGTATTTGTATTGTATGTATTTGTATTGTATTGTATTTGTATTTTATTGTATTATATGTATTTCCTTTTCTTTTTTTTGTGAGTTAGGTTTTTTATTTTATATAATGTAGATTTGTTTTTTGTGTGTGACTTTAGGCTTTTTTATTTTATGTAATTAGAGTGGTGGGGTTGTTAGGGGGTAGGTAGGTAGTGTAGTTGTTAATAGGTTAGTATAGAGGGTGTTTAGTTGATATTTAATGTTTTATTGGGGGGTATAGTGCAGTGTAGTATTTATACTTAGTGTCATGATGGTCCTTGAGGACCATCATGGCACTTATGTGGTTAATGTAGTGTTGTAACAGGCCCATAATGGTGTTAATATACCATTATGGGACTGATGGGGTTAAATAGAGGCTTATGAGGGTCTGTATGGACCCCCATAAGTGAGGGGGTTAATGAAGGGCTTATGGGGGTCTGTATTGACCCCCATTAGTGACAGGCTTAATGAAGGGCTTATGGGGGTCTGTATTGACACCCATCAGTGACAAGGTTAATGAAGGGCTTATAGGGGTCTATATTGACCCCCATGAGTGACAGGGTGATAGTGTATATTTGTTTTCTTTTATAATGGGTCCTTTAAGGACCTGTAACGTGGGAATTTAGAATTTTCATTGCAGCAGGGGTACCCGATCGCGTGCAATCGGGACCCCCACTGCGATGGTTAATGTGGGGTAAATGCAGGTCTCCGGGCTTATCTCTGATCCCCTGGGGTTAATGCGGGTTTCCGAGCTTATCTCGGATCCCTTCTTGGGTAAGTTGTACGTGGCTGGGCTGTGAGCCTCATTTTTGTTTTTTTCGGTGGCCATTTTTTCTCTCGCTTCGGGGATTTTCGTGTGTGTGAACTTGGCAATTTGGAATTAAATGGAGGTGTAACTTCACTTTCAGAGGTCCTGGGTGCCCACCCCCCCTTGCTATGGGTAAGCTTTTTATGTCGTTTTTGTATATATTTTGTGTGTTTTGACTGTTTTATGTGCGCGCGGTTCGACCATTATGGTCGTTTTGTTAGTGCGTGTTGATCTTTGTTACGTTAAGTTTGGTTCAGAGGTGGGGGTTTTTTCTAAGTCGTGCGTACATACGACATTGGAGACTTCACCTTCCGCAAATGCGGACCCTCGCATAGCGCATTTGCGGACAAAACTGCATTGCGAGGGATAGCGAGGGGCCGCATTTGTGGACAAAACTGCATTGCGAGGGATGCAGTTCTTGCGAGCTTGCTTAGCGAGCTCGAAAGCGTGACGACGTCTCGTAGTTTGACAACTATTATATGTGATATTAATGATTACCCTATGTATGTTTGTTACTGTTTGGTATGTTGCTTCTTTCTGTGTGTTTTACTTATGATGTTAGAATCTGTATGTTGTGTGTTGGTTCATGAGCAGTTAGCTAATTTAGAATGTAGTGATGTAAGCTATCAGTTATTAAAGTTTTGCTCTGATGGTTGAGACATAAAAAAAGTTTTTTTGTCAGTTTGTTATTTTGCCAAGACTGCTTTTGCCTGTCTGTAACCTTTGTACTTGCTGCTCCTATATTAGAATGGACCATTGCCTGTTGTATTCCTGATTTCCTGAACTTCTGTCCTAGTCTGGAGAAGCCAGCTGATAGCTGAGGAACCCAAGTCATCACCATCCAGAAATGCTCCTGAATAAGTAAGCAGGAGAGCTTGGGAGTGAACTTGGTCTCCCTCACCCCTAGGTCGTGACAGTATACACAATGGATGAGGCAATGCTTGTCACGTTTCTGGAGCAGTTACATACCCGACCAACATGTGAGAATGAATCAGAGAGGTAGCCGCTAGACTAGCTGATTGATACATGGAGACCCGGGGAGAGCCGAGAACAACGTACCATAGCAGCTCCGCAACTCGGGGAGGACCACAAAATCCCCTTGTGGCCAATGAACAACAGCTGCCTTTGTGGTGCATCTGGAGAAAGGTGAAGATGATGGCTGGCTTATATGGAGTGTTGGTAACTCAATGTTGTGACCCAGGCACAAGCAGCAAAGGCACCCACAGTGGAGCTTTTACTAATGCAGGATAGGTAGAAAGGTACCTGGAAAAAAGGGACCTACTGGGGAAGACTATGGGCCTCATTAAGTTGTCAAAATTGTAATTACTGAAGCTAGTAATATAGCCTGCAAAAGTTACTGCTATTAAATTGGCCTCTTTTAGCTACCAGCAATCTAAAATTTTAATTTCGACCCATCGAAGCCTTTGATCTTTCAAGTCTGCATATGTTACAATCGCTAAAACAGCAAAGCGCTATTAAATTGCAACAATTCAATAAGCCCGCAATTGCCTTTAAACCTGTAAATGGCAAATGTAGCAAAAAATTCTACCAATACTATAGAGGACTCGCAAGGGGTTTAAACACCTCTTCGTAACACTGCAAATAAAAATAAAAACACTCTACTGAACTTAAAAATACATGAAAAGGCATTAGAATTAATTGCACAACAATTCTCAAGCTCTCAAATCTGCAATAAAAAGTTATTCATTTTATTTGTAATTTCCATGTAATATTGAACCTGGCAATCAATGGGTTAATACATATAACTGAACTCGAATGGACTAGAATAGTAGATTTATTGATTTTTTTATATTGCAACATTTATGGATTGCGAGTCCGATCGCAAATTGGACTTCATGATGACAGTGTCATTTACTATTGTCTGTGTCTGAATTGTAATTTACGGGCTTACTTAATTGATCATGATCATGCCCTGAAATGTTCCATAAGGAAACAGGTTTTGCGGTTTTGGATATCGGCCATGTGGGTGCGGGGGCAGCACGACTTTTTGGCGAAGCACACTTCTGCAACGTCATGAAGTTTAGAGGCTCCCAGCTAGAGCCTGTACGACATGTCCCCTTAGCTGGTCACATGGGGAGTAAGAAGACCTGACAACTCCGCACTTGGGTGTTTTACTGGCCCAAGGTTAACAGGAATGTCACGTGGTACTTTGAATTCTTTAAATTCCTGTCAGTGCTATGGACAAATGAGGAAGGGTCCCTTTACAACCAAAACCCTTTGCTTTATGACCCCCAAACCAAGTGTCTCTGTGAGCTCTTCAATGGTACCTTTAAACAAATGCTTCATACTTTTGTGGAACAGGAGAGAGATTGAGAGAGGCTTCTGACATATCTCCTGTTGCTTACAGAGAGATACAGTGCCTTGCAAAAGTATTCATTCCCCTTGGCATTTTCGTTTTTGGTTGCCTCACAACCTGGAATTAACATGGATTGTTTGAGGATTTGCATCATTCAATTTACAGAACATGCCCACAACTTTGAAGATGTTTTTTTTTATTATTGTGAAGCAAACAAAAATAGAACAAAATAACAGAAAAACTCAATGTGCATAACTATTCACCCCCCTAAAGTCAATACTTTGTAGAGCCACCTTTTGTGGCAATCGCAGCTCCAAGTCACTTTGGAAAAGTCTCTGTGAGCTTCCCACATCTTACCACTGGGATTTTTGCCCATTCCTCCTTGCAAAACTGCTCCAGCTCCTTCCAGTTGGATGGTTTGAGCTTGCGAACAGCAATCTTTAAGTCTGACCACAGATTTTCTATTGGATTAATGTCTAGGCTTTCACCAGGCCATTCCAACACATTTACATGTTTCCCCTTAAGGAGTGTTGCTTTAGTAGTGTGTTTGTCCTGCTGGAAGGTGAACCTCTGTCCTAGCCTCAAATCACGCACAGAGTGGTACAGGTTTTCCTCAACTCTGACCAGTTTCCCAGGCCCAACTGCTGAAAAACATCCCTATAGCATAATGTTACCACTAACATGTTTCATTGTGGGGATGGTGTTCTTTGGGTGATGTGATGTGTTGGGTGATGTGGATGTATTTTTATACAGTAATCATATCTCCTTGTAAATGCCTTTTTTTCTAGAGAAAATAAGCTTAATTTGGTTAGACTTTCTTCATAACTTAGCCCCTCCATTCCCCTTATTGGTTTTGTTGTCCTTCTCTGTACTTTTTCCAGATCTAAAATGTCCTTTTATGAAATGATGCCCAAAACTGTACTCCATATTCCAAATGAGGGTATACTAGGTATTTGTAAAATGGCAGAATTGTATTTGCTTCCCTTGCCCTTCTTAATACATGCTATTATTTCATTTGCCTTTGCAGCTGCTGCTTGGCATTGAGCACTGTGATCTAGGTGGTTGTCCACAAGTACTCCCAAATCCCTTTCAATATCTGATACCCCTATATTTGCTCCATTGAGATTATAAATTACATGACTATTTTTCCTTCCCAGATACATACGTTTACATTTAAATCTCATCTGCCATTTGGATGCCCCTTCCTCTATTTCATGTAAATCCCTTTGGAGGGAAAGTACATCATTATCTAATTTAATTACCTTGCACAACTTAGTGTCATCAGCAAAAATGGAGACACTACTTTCCAATCCTACTTCTAAGTCATTATTAAATATGTTAAAAATGAGATGACCTAATACTGAACCCTGAGGAACCCCACTTACCATATTAGATCAATCACAGTATTACTTCAATTCCTGTATCCCTTGGTTTGCACAATAGTCTTCCACGTGGCACTGAATCAAAAGCCTTTGCAAAATCCAAAAATACTACATCCACTGAGATGCCTTGAACCAGGGTCCTACTGACCTCATCATAGAAACTAACTAGATTTGTTTGACATGACCTATCCCTCATAAATCCATGTTGACTCTTGTTTATCGTCCTTTTCAAATAGACATATTCTTGTATATTATCACTTATTAACTCTTCTAAAATCTTTCCCACTACAGAAGTGAGGCTCACTGGTCGATAATTCCCCAGATTTGCTCTTGCTCCCTTCCTAAATATAGGTATTACCTCTGCTTTTCGCCAGTCATCTGGTAGCGACCCAGTGTTGAGTGAATCTTGAAAAATGTAATATAATGGCTTGGCTAATACAGAACCCTGTTCCCTTGGTACCCTTGGATGTATTCCATCAGGACCTGGGGCTTTATTAACATTTATTTTTTCCAACCTCTTTTGGATTTCTTCCTGTGTTAACCTATTATTAAACGAAGGTAGGGTAGCCCCCTTATGTTGCAGCGTCCCAACCACTGGTACCTCCCTTGTGTATACCGAAGAAAAAAAACTATTTAGCTCATCTGCCTTTTCCTGGTCACTAATTATCAGATGGCCTGTGTCACATTGTAATGTTCCTATAGCTTCCTTCCTGGCCTTCTTTACATTAATATATTTAAAAAATAGTTTAGGGTTTAGCCACTCTAATAGCCCTTTTGCAAGCCTTGTTGATTTCCTGGTACTTACGTAAAGCAGTCTCTGTCCCCTCTTGTTTGTATAATTTTAATCCTTGTTCTATACTCCATATCTTGATATTTAAATCATTGTTAAGCCACACTGGATGTGATTTACTACTTTTACTTTTTTTCCCAACATGGTATATGCCAATGTGTATGTTTATTTAGTAAGGCTTTACATGTTGCCCATTTATGTTCAGTAATTTTACCCATCAGTTCTTTGTACCATTCTATAATTTCTATTGCTGCCCTTAGACTGTTAAAATCTGCCCTTTTAAAATTAAGATTTTTTGTTGGAATCTTACAGTTTTGTTTTTTTATTCAATCTCAAATGAGACTGTGCTGTGATCACTGTTTCCCAAAGGTTGCCATATTTCAACATTTGATGCCATATCAATATTATTTCTGATACAAGATAGCTTCATTACTAGAAGGTTCTTATATAACCTGGGCCAGATAATGATTACTGAGTGTACTCGAGAACCTGTTCTCCTTAGCTGAACTGCTGGTCTAATTTATCAAGTTTATTTCAGGGTAATTAAAATCTCCCATTATTAGAACTTGCCCATGCTTAGCTGCATTTTCTATCTGTAACAATAATTGTATGTCCTTGCTTTCAGTTATATTTGGGGGTTTATAGCATACTCCAACTAGTATTCTTTTTGGATTTGCTGCTCCGCTCTTTAACTCTACACACAAACATTCAACATTACCGCTAGTTCCAGCATAAATATCTTCTCTGACTATAGGCTTAAATTCAGGCTTAACATACAGACAAATCCCTCCGCCGCTTTTACCATTGCCCCTATCTTTCCTAAATAGGTTATAACCATCCAGATTAACAGTCCAGTCATGAGATTCATCCCACCATGTTTTGGTAATGCTTATTAAATCCCATTTTTCATTATTCACCAATAATTCTAGCTCTCCCATTTTTCCTGGCAAGCTCCTGCATTAGTAAGCATACATCTTATGTTATGAGTTTGTAGTTTTGAGGTGCCTGCCTCTGTACTTAAATTACTTAGTAATACCACCCTATTGACTATACTAACCATCCCCCATCTCCTCCCCCATTAGTAGTTAATTCTTTCCTTATACCCTCTAGACTTTCTCCCCCATTACATTCATCTAGTACCTTCCCCCCACCTACTAGTTTAAAAACTCCTCCAGCCTTTCTACCATCCTATCTCCTAGCACAAAAGCTCCCTCATCATTAAGGTGCAATCTGTCCCTGCTATATAGTTTGTACCAAAATGAGAAGTCAGCCCAGTGCTCTAAAAACCCAAACCCATCCTTAGTGCACCACATTTTTAGCCACACATTACCTCCCTAAGCTCCTTCTGTCTCCATGGGCTAGCACATGGCACAGGTAGTATCTCAGAAAATACTGCCTTGGAGGCCCCTGCTTTAAGCTTATTCCCTAGTTCTCTAAAATAATTCTTTAAGACACTCCATCTTCCACTAACTTTGTCATTGTTACCAATATGAATCAAGACCGCAGGTTCATTTCCAGCCCCTCCCATTAATCTACTCAATCCACAACATGCCAAACCCGAGCACCCGGGAGACAGCAAACTGTTTGATTTCTGGGATCTGGGTGACAAATTACCCTGTCTACCTTCCTAATAATAGAGTCTCCTACCACCAAAACCTGTCTGTTGCCCTGCCTAATCTGCCCCCACTCCTCCAGTAGAACTGTTCTCCTGGCTGTTAGAGGGAACACTTCTATCTGGCATTGCCATTTCTGAATGGGCATCCCCCAACAGTTTCACTCAATCTGGCAAATCTGTTGGTGTTTGTCAACTCAGAACTGTCCTACCTTCTCCTCCTGATCCCCCTGTTTCCCTTTCTAACTGTAAACCAGCTACCTTCCTTGATATTCTCACTAGCCCCATCTCCACCATCCATGCTAGGCGCAGCTAAGCTGTCCTCCCTTTCCAGTGGAATATCAGTAAGTGCTAGAATTCTCCTCTCTAGTTTTCCAATTTGAGCTTACAGAGAGGCAACATGCTCACACCTATCACAGAGGTATGGAACCTGGATCATCTCTTCCAGTAGTGCATACACATGACAGGATGTGCACTGAGTGAGGTTGCCACTGGACTGACTCATAATTATTGTCTACAAAATTTCAGTGAGAAAAAAATAAATAAACAAACAATAATAACACAGGAAATATCACACTCTCACCTGGACACTGATTACAGACCACAAGACAGAAAAACACCCTTTACCTTCCTGCACTGAATCCCAGAGAGATTCAAACCAAACAAGTCCACACAAATATGCTAATACACACGCCAAACTATACCCACTCTCACATGAACACTGATTATAGACCACAGGACAGAAAAACAACCTGCACTGAATCCCAAAGCGTTTTTCATTTAATCATATTATTATTTTTTTAATAAGAAATTAATTTTTGTAACTTTTTCTGAACCACTGCAACTTGACCTTGAAATCTCATCTTGGCAGTTTATCCCAGCCTCCAGTTCAGCTGGCCTGTCTGAGGGCATAAAGAAATATATACAAACTGGAATTGGACTTGTTAGCCTTTTCAAGACCAACAAAGAGCATGTTGTGACACATGTAATATTACATTTAATTGAATTCACTTATTTGCAAGAATAAATAAAATGAAAAACATTGCTTTATTTGAATGTAAACAGTGTACTGTAGGAGTGTAAAAATGTTCTTTTAATCAGTATATAAATTGCTTTTGGGACCAAGGCCTCAACTACACTGCCTTTGCTACATTTTTATATATGAAACACACACGTAATAAATAATATTGCTATTATTTGCAGCAGGTAAAAATCACTAAAATGTAACTTTTGGGAGCTATCGCTTCCTATTGATATTACATGGTGTCACAAACCCCAGGACTCTTGGGTCTGGCAACAGGACCCTGATAGACACTAGCCACATGGCCGAATGAATCAAAGGGCAAATATAATAACCCTAAGAGGCTTTTAAAATACTATAGCACTTTGTATGATGTTTCCCCAAGCCTTGGTTGTATGCCCTTTAACAATTTATTTTGGGGTGTAACTATTGTGTTGCGCCAATAAAATATTTTGAAGGTGGTACCTCTTTAATGGAGAAGAGTAGCCAATTGCAAAACCCAGTTTGCTCCCAGTTCCAGGTTCAGGCTAGGCTTCCTGCTTGGCTCAAACATGCAGCAAGCGGTAAAATAGACCCCATAGACTTCTATGGGGGAATCCATGGAACTGATAGAGCCATGGTGTATAGTTAACCAGGCTGTCAAACAGCAAATGAAACACATTGTTTAAACAGACAAAGGTCAATTGGTGTTATGTGCTTTGCAAATGATACCCTTTTGGTCCTTTGTCTAGCGGTTAACTGCAAATTAGGAATTACTTGACCTCAGCGATTGTCTCTGATGCCCCTTTAAATCTAATAGGGAGCCCAAATTGCTCGAAATGTTATATAAGTCCCTTTTGGCCTCTAAAAGTAAATACACCACAGGGCCCTTCCACCCTCCCAAGGCGACTCCCCTCCAACTCAATAAAGGTATTGTTAACTAGGAGAAGGTTGGCTAGGGAGAGAGGGTATATCCAACCAACAATACCCCCTAAGCACATTAATCTCTAAGAAATCCTGTCTTCCGGGTTACAGGGCATCCTGAGCCAGCTGGCCAGTGTACCAGCCTCCACAAGGGTCCCCTGATTAATGGCAAATTGCTTCTATGAGACTACTAAGTCTGTCTTCACTGAATGCATAGTTACCATTCTTGGGTTCAACCCAACCTCATGCCCAGGGCTTACAGTATATTTTTTTCTGTATCCATTTTTTTATTTTCAACAATTCATATACAAAAACAAACAAACAAATAATACAAAATACAACACAAATACATATGACACCATAGATTACAAAACCACATGCATTCAAAACATACATTCATTCATTGGAAACCTTATCTAATTCAGTTTATTATCTGTCATGGAAGTGAGAAGGGAGAAGAGTGAACAGCACTACAGAAACTAACCATGGGAAGGAAAAAGGAGAAAACAAAAAAGAAAACAATTTCCCTCCAGAAGAAATGAAGTCGCTTGGTTTAAATCGATCACATTTTTACAATATAGCTCCCATATACCATTCATAGCCCAATTTTTTTATTTATCATGATCCTTAAGTTGGTATTTTTCATTAGCTATCTATTATGACTTACCGTATTTGAAATTTCACTCGATGTTGGGATTTCTAAATGCTTCCAGTATTTTATCAAGAGTGATTTTATCACAGGCAGAATGTGGGAAATCAGATGTTTCTCCTGAGGGATTAACTGGTCCAATCCTTGATGAAATAGTACTAGCTGAGCTGAACATGGGATTTCTTTACTCAACATCACAGATAAATGTTTACATTATATCTTCCACATTATGTTTACATTATCATATTCCCACTATCCATGAATGGATGTGCCATTTAGTTCACACCCTTTCCAACATAGTGAGGAGTAATCTATTTTAAGTTTACTTAATGACGCAGGTACCAGTACCATCTATGTGTCATTTTAAAGAATAACTTCCAATATTCAACCTTTATAGATGAATCTTTTATTAAACAAAATGTTTTAGACAAGGAGTTATTATCTAATGTAAAATTAGATTCATGTTCCCATGTTTTTATTCTCTTTGATTTAAAGTTGAAATCTGACAGTAAAGTTTTCCTTATTTTTGATAGTTCTTCTATTTCAAAGTTTTATCCATATTCCTAACCAAGAGATATTTCTCTCGTCATATTTACTTTGCATCACTGGTAGAGTTAATAAAGATCCGGCTTCAAATAATTTGCCAATTCTATAGACTTTAATTATGTAAAATTTATCAACTCAGGTTTACTACTATTTTCCTTAAGATTAATTTGGAAATTAAGCGGGGCAGCTAAAGATGGCATATGGATCCAATTCCTTTTAAGTCTATTTTTAAACCAAAATGTAATAAACGAGATTAGACCTTTTGAGAGATTTTTCAATGATTTTAAATCTAGCTTTGATAGCCATAATATATCATTTATGGCAATATCTCCCAATATCTGAGTCTCTATATCTCTCAAGACTGTATTTCGATTTATACAATTCCATCCACATATATGAGAAATAGCAATCGAATCATGTAGATCTTTAATAGACGGGGAGTCCAAACCACCCTTAATACATTTATTGCTCGTGATATTCTTTTTTTTTCTGGCCCTTTTATTATAATTTATACATTTATAAATAACTTGTTGAATTGTTTTTAAAGATATATGACCTATATGGTTAATATCCCTGGTGCATAACACCTCTCTAATGACAAAAAGTATTGTTTATTGGGATATAATTAAAACCAAAAAAAAACGCTGCTTAGTGACTAGCTAAAAAAGTGCCAGAAAAATATTGATATAAATATCCTTGTTGGGAAAAATGCTGAAAATAGTTTGAAGTAGTAGAGGTTTCTAATCAATCGTTATATGCAATGCCACATTGCTAAACCAATCCAACACCTGGATATGGTTCACTGCTTAATCCCAGGATTGACAATTAATAACAATATATATACACTTATTAAAATACACTAAAACCAAGAAATGAGCAAGTGTACACCTTCTAAATAATTATATAAGCCAAAAAAGACAGATTCCTATTTGCACATCAATCATTAAAGTAATATACTTGCGTTTCTTTGCTGGTAGCATGACCTAATACTTATGTAGCTTAACAGCCGCTGTCCACTGCCCTTTAGCCATTGTATAAATTGCCAGGTGCTCTTACCCAAAAGAAAAAACTATTTGCCAATGGGCCATTTTGTTCTCTGTTAAAACTTCTTCTTAGGCTTGTAACTTTGGCTGTTGTTTGCAGGCTTTTAAAGTATTGAGTCATTGAGTAGCATGACGTGATGATGTCACGCTCTCTGTCTTCAAATAACTATAACTTTAATTGAGGCTCTAACAGAGCCAAAGGCACTTCCTACAGCATACTAACGTTATGTGCAACGCAGCACGATGACATCATACCCTTTGATTAAATGAAAGCTTTATTGAATGCTCCTATGGATAATACTAACATTTTATGATATACTGGACATCGCACACAGAACCAACACATCATCCAATCAATCATTTAAGGATATCTTTATTTGGTGTAAAGTATCCTTCATGTTAAGTAAGTTTTTAATCTTTATATCTATACCCCTAGCCAGTCTGTTTTAAAAAAAATATATTTTAAAGTATGAGATCTTACTAAATTAATTCAGTATTCTGTGTAAGTTATTACATGATGTTACTGGGTCAGTTATGGTCAAAATAATGTCATCAGCTTATAGCATTATCTTATACTCACTTTTATCAATTACACCACCTTTAATGTTCTCCTCTAGTTATAACCAAGGATTCGATAAAGAGTAAAAGCTGCAAGGGGGAAAGGGGACAGCCCTGACGGGTCCCATTGGTTATACTAAATTTATCCCACATATAACCTGTTCCCGCTGTAAATGCTTTTAAGTTGGTATAAAATACGCTAATTGTTTTTGTAACACAATCTGACAAACCAAATTTCAAAAGAACTGACATTAAATAATCCCCACTGACCCTGTCAAACATTTTTTCTGTGTCTAATGACAGGGTCAGCATGTGTATATTCACTCTCTTAGTTTATGCCATTAGATCTAGCAATCGTCTTGTGATTATCTGATGCCTGTCTGCCTCTAACGGAGCCTGACTGATCGCCATGGAGCAATTTAGGAATTATCTCCATCAATCTATTTGCCAGCATTTTCAAGTACAGTTTAGCATCTGTATTTATTAGAGAAATAGGACGGTAGTTTTTTTGATCTTTGGGGTCTTTGCCCGGTTTTAAGATATTAATTATCTTGACTTCTACAAACTCAGATGGTGCCTTACCTAGATTTTTAATCTCATTATACATATTACATAAATATGGACTTATTTCTTTTTTAAACAATATGAAATATGAGTGGTCGAAACCATTTGTGCCTGGGGCCTTGTTAGATTTTAAAGAGTTTATTGCATTTTCAATTTCTAGTTTGATAACATCTTTATTTATACATTTTAAGTCTTCTTTAGAGATGGAAACATTAGTTTACTGAGAAACAAGTCTATGTCACTTTTCTTAATTTCGGGAATTTCAGTGTAATTTTTTTTAATTACCGCATATAATTGAGTATAAGCCGACCCGAGTATAATCCGCCGCACCTATTTTACCACAAAATACTGCGTAAAATGAGTGACTCAACCTCAACCCCCCCATCCTCAACCCTCCATCCTCAACCGCCCTCCTCATCCTCCCTCCTCATCCTCCTTCCTCTACCTCCCTCTTCAACCTCCCTCCTCAACCCTACTCCCCTCAACCCCCCTCCTCAACCCCCCTCCTCAGCCCCCTTCCTCATCCTCAGGCTCCCTCCTCATCCTCAGGCCCTTCCTCATCCTCAGCCCCCCTCCTCATCCTCAGCCCCCCTCCTCATCCTCAACCCCCTCCTCAACCTCCCTCCTCAACCTCAACCCCCCCATCCTCAACCCCCTTCTCAACCTCCCTCCTCAACCCCCCATCCTCAACCCCCTCCTCAACCTCCCTCCTCAACCTCAACCCCCCCATTCTCAACTCCCTTCTCAACCTTCATCCTCAACATCAACCCCCCCATCCTCAACCCCCTCCTCAACCTCCCTCCTCAACCTCAACCCCCCCATCCTTAACCCCCTCCTAAACCTCCCTCCTCAAACTCCCTCCTCATCCTCAACCCCCCCTCATTCTAACCCCTCTCCTCATTCTAACCACCCCCTCATAGTACCCCTCTAAATACCCCCCCCCCCGCCTCAATTACCTGCTCCGGCCTCTGCTCCTTCCGGGTCTTGATGTGGCGCACATCTGACAACACATGTGCGCCACGTCATTAGCATATACCGGGTGCCGGCACCCGGTATATGCTAATGACGTGGCGCGCGTGTGACGTCACGGCATTAGCATATAGCGGGTGCGGGCACCCTGTATATGCTAATGACGTGGCTCGCATGTGACGTCACATGCGCGCCAAATCAAGACAAGGAAGGAGCGGAGGCCGGAGCAGGTAAGTGAGGGGAGGGGGGGGGGTATTTAGAGGGGTCGTATGAGGGGGGGTTAGAATGAGGGGGGGTTGAGGATGAGGAGGGGAGAGGGAAAGAGACGGGGGGTAGAGAGACACGGGGGGGTAGAAAAACACAAGGGGTTTAGAGAGACATGGGGGGAGAGAGACAAGGGGGGGTTAGTGAGACACGGGGGAAGAGTGACTCGAGTATAAGCCGAGGGGGCCCTTTTTACCCTTAAAAAAGGGCTGAAAAACTCGGCTTATACTCGAGTATATACAGTATATAGTGTTTTACAGTACTGCATAAATATGTCTCAGATTTTACAGGTATCTTCACCTTTTATGCAAGTTATCCTATTCTGTATATGTTGATTTCTTAGTTTTTTAGCTAAGAAATTCCCGGTTTTGTTTCCCAAAATAAAATTAGATTTCCACAGCAAAACATCTGCTTGTTTTTGCAGAATAGATTTTATCTTTAAATTTACATTGTTAATTAGACATCAATTGGTTTTATTAGGATTAAGTTTATTTAAGCAATGTCATTTTTCTAATTTTATATATAACTGTCGTAATGGTTTTCCTCTTGCTGTGTACATTTCTGAAGTACGCAAGATCATTAGGCCCCTGATGACTGATTTGTGGGCATACCAAAGTGTTGTAGCTGAATCTACATAATCTTTATTGATCTTAAAAACTCATCTATTTCTTTTTTAAATATTTTAATGAGTCTTCCTCCATCAGTAATTGATTGTCTAATGATAAACAGTTCATGGAATGATCTGACCTGGCTGTTCATTGGATTTCCACTTTTTTACTTTTCTTAAAGTCTCTAGGGAAACAAACTTAGGCCCTCATTCAATTGCAATTTGGCCAAATGAATAGCGGTCTAAATAAGCACATATCATATTTTTTTTTAAGAAGTTTTTAGTTAGTGAAAACCTTGCTTTTGGATAGATTTATACTAATTAAAAACGTATTTAAAAAAAATATGTTATGTGCTTATTTAGACCCCTATTCACTTGGCCAATTTGCAATTGAATGAGGCCCATATTGTCTAATCTGTAGTAGAAGTTAAAACGATTTGAGAAAAAGGTGTAATCTTTCTCGGAAGGGTGTAAGACCCTCCAAGAATCTAGTAGGTCTTAACTCTCAATTTCTTTAAGAAATGTTATAGAAGTTTTTTCTAACTGGGTTTCTGTTTTTAACATAATTTTATTGTTTTTATCCGTTGAAAGATCCATAACCACATTAAAATCTCTGCTTATAAGCATATGACCTTTCGTTATTTAATTTTCTCTCAAAATTATCTCTCAAAATGTTTTTAAGAAAGCTAATTTGATTTTTATTTGGGCAATACACATTTACTAAATTTATATATATATATATCATTAATTCTTCTCACCCAGATAATATACCTGCCCTGTGTGTCTTTTTTACAATGTTCCTCCTGTATCTTCAATCTATTATTGAATAACATTAAGACTCCTCTTGCTCTGTTGTTGTGGGTGGAATCTATTCTAGTTTTATAATTATTGTTCTTTGTATATCGAATAGTCTCATTTTAGGCGGGTTTCTTGAATGCCCAATATATTGGCTCTGTGTTTATTATAAGACCTTAAAGCAATCTTTTTTTTGGAGGGACAATTAAAACCGTTTGTGTTATGAGACACAATATTAATTACCATGTTTTCTTAATACAAATTAGCTTTGGTCTGCCAAACCAGTAATCTCCTATTTCCATTATTATCCAAAAAACAAAATCAAATCTTTGAGAGCTAACTGCTCTTTCTCCCTTCTCTCCTATCCCGGACATAATTACCACTTTATAGGTTTCCCATTCATTCATTCAATCCATTCATACACATACAAAAGAACCAGAAAATACATCCTAGTGTCTTCATTTCTGGTAAACAAGGCAAATCTGCCGATGTAATGAAATGCTAGGTTAATGCCATTAGCATTCTAAGCATGTAGGTCAGGCCTCTAGGCCCAGAAACATAAGTTAGTAATAGCTATACAAACATTTATTTAGTTATTACAGTCATTTAGATCAGTCTTAAAACTTTCCATATTAAAGGTCATGGTGAGTTTATAAAAAAGAACATATTAATCATTTGTATATGATCATGTAAATACAGTTAACAGCACATTTATCGTACTATAAAATAGATGCTCAATAATCTATTACACTAAATGATTATGAATTCCATAGTCCTTTTCTTTCTTTTTATCCCCCTTCTAATTCTTTCATTGATGTAAATGTGCAGTGTTTTTGTAAACAATTTACTTTAAAAAGTGCTCTATATGTTCTAACTACCTACTATTTTATAAAGACCTTGTGTCGAAATGTTTTATTGGTATAATTCTAAACTCATATACCAGGTGTAGGTATAATAATACATTTTTTGTGTAATAATATTACTTAGTAGTGTTTAAATAAAACTAAAGTTGTCTGTGTTTATATTTTGTGCAAGTATCAGCCTTATATAATCTTTTTGCTTACATAGTACTCTCTATTTTCTAATTTATATACTGTTTTATTAAAATATTGTGTGCTTTAATATTATTCTAGTCTTATAACCGAGAGATAATAATACCCCAAATTCTTAGTGCGATTGTAGTGTTTGGGAAAACTTTCTTTATGTGTGTGTACACTATAAAATTAATTATCTGTTTTTAAAAATAGACTGTCATTTCTTTCAATGATTAATTAACCCCTCACCTACTGCAAAAACGTAGTTTATAACTAAAATTTCTATTTCAGATTCCATTTTTGTAATAACAACCATCCTTCTTGCAGATAATTCATCTTATGCCAGACTGCATTTATCAAGACCAAAAGGCCTCCGGATGTTTTCCATTTATACCTAAGGACTTCTTTTCTCAAGATTTGGGTAATTGCTGTATACTCCCTTCTTTTTGCCAAAGTGTATGCAGACAAATCTAAAAACATTTTTATTTTTTCAAATGCGGGATCCATATCCAGCCTGTTGTAACCTCCCCCTACTATTGCTTCCTTATAATCTTGGCAATGCAGTCTGACAATTATGTCTCTAGGTACACTTCTCTCCAGGTTTTTTGAGAGAGGTAATCTATGAATCACATCAATGTTTTCCAACATTTTTTTTCAGTTCCTTATCCTTATGCCTCTCAGGCGCAAATTGCTCCTTCTAGATTTATCTTCTAGGTTACCCAACTTATTATTTAGAATTTCTACTTTATTTTCTAGTTGAGAGACTTGTTTCCTTAGGAACTGATTGTCTGCATTCATTTTGTCAAACTTAGTCTCTATAATTTTCATTTTAGTGTTTGTTTCTTTAATAGATTTTTAAAGCTCTATAATCTGTTTAGATATATCTGCAGTAATAGTCTGTTGAAAGTTTTTGAAAAGATCTTTTATCTTAGATAGTGAAATCAGTTCAACTTCCTGAAATTATGTTTGGAAAAAGACTTCACTTTCAAAAGATGTTTGGGATTCTTTGCTAATAGAGGTATTTTGAGATGGAGATGTTAAAGATGAACTTTCCTGTGTCCTATCCAAGATTAACATTTTCTCCCTCTTGGCTTTGATTTATTAGTCATTTTTTATTTTTGGTAGATATTTTTAATATGTTTTTTACTGCTGGATGATATCAAAAATAATTAGTACTTTCCCCTCCATGTTGTAAAAAGGATGTCTCTCTTAATAAATTGAGGCTTACTTATTTTCTGTCCCTTTTTAAGACAGCTGGTTTTGTCTTAGTACACAATGCTTACTATTAGATCCCCCAATATATATATATATATATAAATATAAATATATATATATATATATATATATATATATATATTACTGCCATTCAGAATTCTATATAGACATTCTTTTATGTCCCCAGTTATTAATATATTTAGATATGGTTCAGTCTTGTAGCATTCTAGCTCATATGGGACCCAAAAAGAAGGCTAAATTGATGCTGTATCAGCCCCAATCCTTGATGCACTCGAGAGCTCACACCTCCCAACTTTGAAGGTAATATACAGATATATGTATCTCTTCCCTCATGTCAAGTTCAGCATACCACTTCAGGCAAATCGTACTCACGGCCTCTGTATCTGCCCCAATCCTTGCTGCACTCAAGGGCTCACGGCTCTCAACTTTGAAGGAAATATATATATATATATATTTATATATGTTCCCTTATGGCAAGTTCAGCATACCACTTCAGGAAAATAGTACTCACGGACGCTGTATCATCCACAATCCTTTATGCCCTCGAGAGCTCCCAACTCCCAACTTTGAACTTAATATACGGACATATGTGTCTTTTCCATTATGTCAAGTTCAGCATACCACTTCAGGCAGATGGTACTCAAGGACGCTGTATCAGCCCCTGATCCTTGATGCACTCGAGGGCTCACACCTCCCAACTTTAAAGGTAATTTTCAGTCATATGTGCTCCTGAACACCTAAGGCGATAATAAGGCGGACAGGGTATCTCCTGTATGTATCGGCTTCATATTAGGCAATTCCGGAGGCTGTTATGATGAAGCCAGAGCTCAAGCAGGCCTGACCTACATGCACCTAAGCACTGCTCACACTAGTGCATGCAGCATTGTGTTGACTTCAGTGTTTCATAGTCATACAGCCCAATGAAATTCCCCCAATGTAAAAACCTGAAGCCCGTAACGTAGCCCTCAAGACTTACAGCTATTAAATTGGCCTCTTACAGCTACCTGCAAATGATATCCAGGTTACAGGTGGAAAAACCCTACGGGCTGTCAAAATCGGAACTCCGTTGCTAAAAAGCTTTAAACTGTCAAGCCCATAAATGTTATGTTTGCAAATCACTATTAAATTGCTATGGAACCTGTAACCTGTAAATATTGCAGCCTCCAAATAGGACCCGCAAACGTTTTACAGACACGTTCTCAACACTGTAAAAGACAATATAAACACACCAGTGGACTTTAAAATAGGGTTGAAAGCATTGAAAAGCATTACAATAATTGCAACCAAATAAAAATTATGCATTTTAAATAATTAATATTTCATCATATGTTAGAATGGTCATGCATATGCCAATATGAAAAGCCATGTTGCAACATGCATAAAGCAATTAAAGACACACTACCTGATTAAATTGCAACACAAAAACATGAAACTGATGCCATATTAACCCTTTCTCACTCACAGAAGCTCTTATGTGTACCCTGGAATATATATATATATATATATATATATATATATATATATATATATATATATATATATAATTGCATATAAAACTCGCTCATCACGTCTACATTGGGAAAACAAATAGTGGTCAAATTACACTGTCACATCACATATATCAAGTACCAGGGGAACATTTTATTATTTGTTGTTCAGTCCTTCAGTTGTGTCTGGCTCTCTGTGACCCTATGGACTGCAGCACATTTAGCTAGGCCTCTGCCTGTGCTGTTCCACAAGGTTTGCATGCCAAAGATACTGGAATGGGTTGCCAGCTCCTTCTCTAGTGGACTGTGATTTGACATCTCTGCTATGACCTGCCCACCTACAGTGGCCATACATGATACAGCTCACAGCTTCATTCAGGTACACAAGCCCCTTCACCACCACCACTTAGCAATCCACAAGAGGACCAGGGGAACATACACCACACTAATTTAAATTGATTAATAGCAAAACATAATGGGAAGTCACCAAATGGGAATGGGTATAAAACTTGGCACATGGCCACCAGCAATGATGTGGGACTTTCCAGGATTGGCCTAGTGGTGATTATCCCTGATGGAGGTGAGTTAGTTGGCTGTTGATCCACATGCCTCTGCACAGCCTCCATGTGTTGTTGCCGCCCCTCCTGATGGGCTAGAGTAGATTAGTGTGGTGTATGTTCTCCTGATCCCCTTAAACATTGCTAAGTGGTGGTGGTGAAGGGACTTGTGTACTTCAATAAAGCTGTGAGCTATACCGTGTCGGGTTACTCTGGGTGGACAGGTCATAGCAGAGAGGTCCGATGAATCACAGTTCACTAGAGAAGGAACTGTCAACCCACTCCAGTATCACCTGTCATATTGTTAACAGGCCCTAAAGGAAATGTTTTTTGTTGTTTTTTCCTTTGAAATTTCTCTTTTTTTCTTTATTTTTATTCAAAGAAAACATTTAACATTTTACATACATAATAGCACAAAAGAAGCAGCAATTGTTTTATACATTTGATGGGTCCACATCTTAGAAATCCAAAGAGCATCAAAGAGAAACACATTTTTTTGGACATGCCACCTCTCCTTTATTTTATCTTAAAGGTTTTCTACATGGATCCATATACAATCGACATATACAACATTGATGCCTGTCCCTTTAAGATAGATAACCAGACATTTGTAATTGTTTATCTCTCTATGGAGGTGGAATGCATAATTGAATCAACCAAAGAAATATTCTGCGAGATGCATGTATACATTGTTGGTATATAAAAAAAAGAAAGAAAAGAAGAAATAGAAAAAAAAAAGAAAGATTGGCAGTACAAGAGGGCGGGGTAAGGAGAAAAGGTGGGCCTGCTCCAGAGTGTGACTCTATAAAGTCCAATTTTTCTATTCGGTATATTTTAGATCCCAGATTTTCCATTTGTATGATGGAATTTGAGTTGCTCCAGTTTCATTCAAGTCACTTTCTAACATACGTGTTTTACTAATTTTAGTGCAAATTTCGGACCATGTGGGGATTTTTTCTTGTTCCCAATATAAATTAGCTGTCATAAATATTTGAACCAAAAGAGCTTTAATCTCTGATGAGACAGTTTCAGGAAAAATATGATAAAGGATCATTTCCAGAGTAACTGGCAATTTTATCTCAAATTTAGATATTATTAATGAGGTGCATTCCTTCTATAATTTCTGTATTTTCAGGCACTGCCACCATATGTGAATGTGGGTGCCAGTTTGTCCACAATCACACCAACAAAGTTTAGCTTTTATCTTTTTGTTGATTTTATACATTTTTAAAGGGACTAAATACCACCTATTTGTGATTTTTCTCTATGAGATGCATTTTTAAAAAAAAAATCAGTAATGGAAAAGGCTGTATGTCATGTTTCCAAAGAATACTCCTTTTCATATCTTTCTCCCAAAGTTTTATATTTATCGATTTAGCTGGAATTTGAATAATTTTTAAAATGTTATGACATTTAGCCATTAAATGTAATTTATCATCTATCTGAATTATTTTTTCACAGTCAGACAGATCTCTTTGACCCATCAGAAAGAAACCGGAAGACTTAAGATGACTACACATTTTAATATATTCTAACCACATTGATTTCTGCAGGTTGAATTTTGCTCTTAATTCCTCAAAGGGTATCATAATGTCATTATGGAATAAATCTCATAGGTATAGAACCCCCTTTTTGGCTAAGATATCGAATAAAGGGATATTTAGTAGTTTGATTAAAGAAGACACCGTAGTCATTGGACTCGGAAATAATATAAAGGAATGTTTTTGATTCAATTTTACCCATTGTTTTATAGTATTCCTCATGGATACCCCCATCAGATCTGTGTCTTTAACTATGTTTTTTTGAAAAACCAAACTTTTCAAATCTCCTTTTGATAGCAGCCCATACTCAATTTGGGACCAATGCAAAATATCAATACCATCATTCCATCTAATGATATGGGAGAGTGTATTGGCTTCCTGAAATTTTTTAACTGAAGAATAGGCCATACCCACTTTTTTGAATTTATTAATCAAGCCTTCTATTTTAATCCTACATTTTTTACCTTTATGAATACATTTATCTAGAATGTTTTAAAGTTTGTTGATTTGAAAGGACGATGTAATTTTTGGGACCAAAAACATTTTTGCCGCTATAATTCTTCCCGCCCATGAGTCATTTAGATTCTTCCATTTCTTAATACAATGTGTCAAATTTGCAAGTGTCAAATTAAAGTTTTGTTCAATTGTTTGCTTAAATTCAGCTTGCAATATGGTGCCAAAGTGTTTTATATATTTTTTGCCATTTAAATGGGAATTTGTTCTTTAGTAAGATACTTTCTTCTTCTTTTACATTAATCATCAATGCTTCAGATTTTGGGATGTTGCATTTGTAGGTGGATATTTTACTAAATCCTTTATACAGTCTTCACAGAGAGGGAGGGAACCTCTAAAGAGAGGATAGCGTCATCTGAATATAGTGTCAGTTTGTGTTCTGTTTCACCTAATTTTATTCCATAAATGCTCTTACACCCTTTAATGGCTATCGCCAAAGGTTGTATGAAGAGCGTGAAAATTAATGGTGACAACAGGCAACCTTTTCTGGTCCCGTTGGAAATTTAAAAGCTGTGGGACTTGAAGCCTAGGCCCACGACAGAGGCAGATGGGTCCATATGTAGGGCTTTAATGGCCTTGGACCCGAAATCACCCAGACCAAATCTGGATAAGACCAGGGCATGTAGTTCCATCCGACCCTGTCGAAGGCCTTCTCAGGATCTAAAGAAAGAAAAACAGAAGGAAGCCTATGGATCTTAGCATAGGATATTAAATTAACTAACTTTCTAAAAATTGTCCGTCCCCTGCCTGCCTACAATAAAGCCATTTTGCTCTTTATCTATAAGTGTCTTAATAGCCTTATTTAATCTGTGTGCTAATACCTTCGCATATATTTTAATATCTGTATTAATCAGAGAGATTGGTCGAAAATCTTTTCATTTTATACAGTTTTCCGTTGTTTTCTGTATTGTTGTAATATATGCTTCCAGCATCTCTTTAGGAGCCACACCTGAATTTTGTATTTCATTAAATGCTTTGGTTAAGTCTTTTATATTTTCTTGTTGAAAAATTGCATAATACATATTTATTTAACAATCATGTCCAGGAGCTGAGGTTATTTTTAATTTGGATATAACTTATGTGACGAGGATGGCCGTGTAGAGCTGTTCTTTCTTGAGTTAGAAACGGATACCTTCTGGTGAGGCAGCAAACATGTTTATTATGAAATAACAAAAACAAACAGGAGCAGTAACTCTGCTTAAAAAACGAAAATAAACATCTACTTATACGGACTGACTGTGACACAGGAATGCCCTGACTATACCTGTGCAACTTACCTGCAACAGGGAAAAAAAAGACTACACCGCGGTGTCTTCAGGACGGAGCTCCCACTCCTTTGTACTCGGGAAGGAGTAATTTCGTAGAAATAGCGCCACCTAGTGGCAAGGACAAAGACAGTCTTTTAATCCTTATAATTTGTCACCTTGTGGCCAGGTTACCAATAGTCTCTGGGTATTGAAAGATTGCCACCTTGTGGCCAGGCTACAAATAGTCTCCGACTATTGCTATATTGCCACCTTGTGGCCAGGATACAAACAGTCTCTTGTATATCGGTAGTCTTTTCCACGTTTCTACATCAGTAGCCGCGGATGAAGCATAGGGCCCGCCCGTCTCTCCCGTATGCTGCACCCCAGGTACCCTTTGATACAGCAGTATTAAATTATTGCATATGTACCGATCAAACACTCAGCAACTTCCCTGGGGCATAATCAGTCTGGTACCTTCAAACAGGGCCTCTGTCAGTTCCACACTCAGCAACTTCCCTGGGGCATAATCGGTCTGGTACCTTCAAAAAGGGCCTCTGTCAGTTCCACACTCAGTAACTTCCCTGGGGCATAATCGGTCTGGTACCTTCAAACAGGGCCTCTGTCAGTTCCACACTCAGCAACTTCCCTGGGGCATAATCGGTCTGGTACCTTCAAACAGGGCCTCTGTCAGTTCCACACTCAGCAACTTCCCTGAGGCATAATCAGTCTAGTATCTTTCAGCTCCAAGAAACCGCAGGATCTCACTCACCACATTGCTTCTCCAAATGATACACCTTGGTCATCCCTGCAGCAATTCAGGCAGCTGTCAGTCCTCTCAACTAGCTGTACTTTACAGGCTCCTTCCAGCTTGTTTCCTAGGCAAGGCACCAGCTTCTGGCTTCAGCTTCCAAACTACTCAGGACAGAGCCTAATCAGCAGCACACCCCTCTCTTGGTGAAGGCTACAAATCTGTTTAATGACACAGACTTGTCCCTGGGGTTATCAGACTTTGCAATGGTACCTTTACATCCAGGATTTCCACAATTAGTTTGCAGGGCTGGCTTTGCTCCAACAGCAGCTTTACTTTGGTATCTGTGTGAGCAAACTATCACACAATCTCCTCTTATAGCAGTCCACCCAGCTGACAAATTTCTCTTCTTAGCTGCAACTCCCAGACTCCTCACTGGCATAGACCTTGTCTCTTTTAGGCTACTCTGCCTGGGAATCCTCCTCAGTCTGTCATTCACTTACTTGGTGCTTTTGTAACTTCACCTCCTGACTGTGTAGTTACTCTGACGGCTCTGTTAGTCCAACGACTTCAAGACAGCACACACTTCCTTCTGTAATCCAAAACTGGCAGCCACAGTAAAACAAGATTTCCTCCAGGTTTGTTTTACAAAGTTCAAACGGTAGATCCACACAGGATCAGACAGCCAGCTCCTCTCTTGTGGCTTGCTCTGGCTGATAGCAGCAGCAGTACACAACTTAGGCCAGAGCCTAATCAGCCACCCCTTTCCATGTCTGCTTTCCGGGCTTTAAAGAGAAACTGCAACTGCACCAATTAGTAGGTCTTCAGGAGTTAACTCTGTCACTCCTGTCAAGAACTCTTTACTCTTCTTTACTTGGCACCATCCTCTAGGGGGCAAACGATCACACACCCTCCCCCTCAGCTAAACAACATGGAGTTGAGCGACATGATGAGAGGCCGGAAATTTGGTACATGGCAACCACATGGCGTATATGGCACTGTAGTTCCAGGCCAATACACTGGAGCCTCGTTTCCGTAGAACCGTTACCCCGACAGGACCGCTCCATCATGCATATCCGACCTCCCCGGGGCCAACTGCATCAAGACTTCAGGCAGTGCCTGGTGGGCCACTCGTGGATCCTTCTTCTCTTGATGTCCGGAATTCTTCTCGTTGCTTTGGCACCAATGGGACTTTCTTATATCCGCCGATGCTAGCGCTCTTGCAGTCGTCTCAGCCTCCATGTCTTTGTACTGCACTCTGGCAATTCTGCCTACTTCTCTGTGCCGTTTTTGGTCTTTGCCAAAACATTGCGGGTAGGGCACCAACCTGCCCGTCTCTCCGAGTGCCCTCCTCCAGGGACCCTTGACAAATACTCTTCGTATTTCCATAGGAGAATGTGTTTCTTCATACGTTCTTTTCCCTGGGGGTAAATCACAGACAATATCGCTTTCTGTTACCTTGTCTTCCACCGGATTTCTCTGTTACTGCAGAACCTGCATCCATCTCTCTCGGCTATACTTTAACCTTTTCGTAGCATGAATGAAAGGCCCAAGGTTTGCAGATTCACTCTCTGGCTTGGATTCTTCCTGCAAGTTTGTGGCCAGATAGCGTCTCTTGGTCTGTGCCAAGTAACTCTGGGAGCATTCATGCCTCATCTGCAGTCCGAGAGCCTGGGACTGGAGTTGCCTTAATTCGGCTTCTTCACGCTTGGCTCTCATTTGTTCTTTTAGCCCTTCAGTTAAACATTCATTCTTTTCCAGAAGTTTCTCAACCCTTCTTCTGGTCTTATCCATCTTCGGAGTGTTGACTTCTTTCTCTCTCTCAAGCTCTTTCACCTCTCTCAGTAACTCCTTTGAGACAACACCATGTGGGTTAGTGTCGGACTCCAATGGCAGCTGACCACCTGCTATTGCTCGGGTAGCTCTCGGAAAAGCACTGTGACACCTTGAGCTTGTTGGGCCCCCTTTCGCAACACTTTCTGTAGGGTCTCCGATTCTCCCTCTTTCGAAGCTTCGACCTCACTGTCATCACCTGGGTCATCCTGACCTTCACTACAGAACTGCAACTTGGGTGGCCTCTCTTCCCACTCCCCTTCACAGCCTACTCCATCACTCTGCAATCGGTCCTGGATCAGCGGTTCACAAGGATAGACATCCCGGCTCTCTCTCTTCCAGGTGCTCCAATTGTCTGGCTGATTATTTTCACCAAGAGATGTTCGATTCATATGGCCATCTTGCTTCTGTTCGGGTGCATAGTCCTTTGTAAACTCCAGAAGCATGCCTTCTCTCAGGGTAGCTCCTAGCCCTTTGACTTGCAACTAATTTTTTTCGCTATTCACAGCAGGTATCCTCTGCTCCACTGTGCTTTCAATCCTGCAATGTCTGCGACTCTCTATATCTGTCAGGATGAATCTCTCAAACTTTTGATCTTGCTGGAACGTCTCTCGCGGTACAGAAACTTCGGGCTTAGGCTCAACCCATAGGCCACTACACATCTTAGAAGCCTTTATAATTTTCTGTTTAAGAAAGCTTGTGTTGTCAGCATCCTCAGCTTTCACCCATAATTCATCTTTTAACCGCTTCTCTACATCTTTGCTCTGTTTTCTTGCTTGCATTGCCTCCAAGGTTTCCAGCTTTTCATCTTTCTTTACTCCCTTCAGCTGTATTTTTTCTCCTTTAACTTGTAAATCCAGTTCCAACCATATCTCCATATCCGACAGATCGTTCATCCTTTGCTCTTGTGGACTAGGCATCAGCATCTTCTTTGCTATGAGAGCAGTTTTACTCTCTGCCTCTTGTAGCTGAAACGACACAGACTTCTCGCTGGGGTTATCAGACTCTGCAATGGTACCTTTACATCCATGATTTCCACAATTAGTCTGCAGGGCTGGCTTTGCTCCAACAGCAGCTTTACTTTGGTATCTGTGTGAGCAAACTATCACACAATCTCCTCTTATAGCAGTCCACCCAGCTGACAATTGTCTCTTGTTAGCTGCAACTCCCAGACTCCTCACTGGCATAGACCTTGTCTCTTTTAGGCTACTCTGCCTGGGAATCCTCCTCAGTCTGTCATTCACTTACTTGGTGCTTTTATAACTTCACCTCCGGACTGTGTAGTTACTCTGACGGCTCTGTTAGTCCAACGACTTCAAGACAGCACACACTTCCTTCTGTAATCCAAAACTGGCAGCCACAGTAAAACAAGATTTCCTCCAGGTTTGTTTTCCAAAGTTCAAACGGTAGATCCACACAGGATCAGCCAGCCAGCTCCTCTCTTGTGGCTTGCTCTGGCTGATAGCAGCAGCAGTACACAACTTAGGCCAGAGCCTAATCAGCCACCCCTTTCCATGTCTGCTTTACAGGCTTTAAAGAGAAACTGCAACTGCACCAATTAGTAGGTCTTCAGGAGTTAACTCCGTCACTCCTGTCAAGAACTCTTTACTCTTCTTTACTTGGCACCATCCTCTCTGGGGCAAACGATCACACTTATTTTATTTATTTTACAGAAATAGCCTCATTTAATTTTTAAAGATCTCTCGGAGAAACTCTTGGAAGCTGGACTTTATCTAAAAACTGCTGAATTTTCTCTCTTTTGGAACTTGTTGGTTCATTTTCAGGTTATATAAGCTGTGATAGTATTTGCCAAATGCCTCTGCTATTATATTCGGGTTGGAAATTATATAATCTCCAAATCTAATTTGAACTATTATTTTCTTTAAAGCTTTTGATTTATATTTACTGGCCAGGCATTTACTCATTTTATTGCCAAAATGATGTAGGCGTTTCTGAAGAGCCCATGTAGATTTATCAATTGTGTTTTGCTCGCTTGTTTTAATTTGAAGTTGTATCTTCTTTATTTGTAATAAATTTAGTTGGATGGATGTTTTTTTTCTCTATCTACTGTTATTAAATTAATGTAAAGTTCTCTGAGAGGGGCACCCTTGATTTTTTTTATTTTGGGCTTGAATGTTTATGTTTATGAGCATTCCACACTGTTATACTGGATTGTACTGAATGTCTGTTGTGCACAAAAAAATTCTTTAAGTGATTTTTTTCTTTAATTTTTACTTTCCTGGTCTTTAAAGTGGCATGGACTTGGATGTACTTTCTATACTGATCCTATTTTCAAAGTAGCTGAGACCAATCCATGGTCAGATCTATTAATTGGGTCTATTTCGACATTCTTAACTTTTTTAAGCGCTAGGTCATTTACAAAAATATAGTCTATTCTTAAGTATGAGGCGTGCCTTGTCGAGTAAAATGAATAGTTTTTATCATGAGGATGGAAGCATTGCCATGAGTCGTATAGACCATATTTGAATAAAATTCTATTAAAGTTTACTGATCTCAGACAAATATTCAGTTTGTCTTTAAAGACTTTAGTTCAATTCCTGTCTAAGTCTGGATTCAAAATGATGTTAAAGTCTCCACACATTATAAACATTCCTGTGAAATATTTCTTAAGTAGATTTAGAGTGTAACTTTATTATTGTTGATTAGCCCTGTCCAAAAAGATGTCAGAGACCTCAGAGTCTGTCATAGAGAGATCCTCCTTCCAGTAAAGTTTTTTATTGAAAAATATAGCTGAATCTCTCTCTTTTTTTCCAAAATGTTGAGTTACTAAGAGACACAAAGCGACTATCTATATAATTTGAGATTTTGTCTGATTGCCAGTGTGTTTTCTGTAGAAATACTATATCGGCATTTATTTTATAAAAATCATTAAAGAAGATGGATCTTTCCCAAAGGACATCTAAGCCGTGCACATTTTGACTTTTCTCAGAGTCATTTATGAAAAGTAAGTAGCCCACTAACTAATTTAGAACCTAACCCTCCCCTCCCTCCTCCACCCACTCTGCAAGAAAAAGAAAAGAAAAAAAAGACAACATAAACCACAAAGAAAAACAAACATTCATAATATTTAACACAATAAAGGACCATCTTGTCCCCTCCCCCTAGGCGGCCAACCGATAATCATGTGGCGGACCTGGGAAAGGGGTAAAGACGAACTTTATAAAGTTCAAGTAGTCCTTGGCAGTCTACAGTGGTACAACATTTTAAACACAGCATCACAGAGCAATTTTTTTGGAGTAGCTAGATTTTCAAATTTTAGATGCATCATATTTTTTTATGTATTCTTATTTCTATTATTGGGCTTTAGCTATTACAATTTTACAAGCCTGTTTTTATCTTTCTTGATAAAAATTAAAAGTTCCCTTCCCCAGAACCAGCAGTGCATATTCTCCAGACTTTACATCATCCTTTTTATTCCTATAGGTTTCTAGTATCTGACCTCTAGAATTAAAGTCCTTTTTCTTTAGTGATCTTTTTGTAACATTCTATCTATTTATGGCACAATCAGTGTCTCATTCAATCTTGCATTATGTTAGTATAAAAAGAGTATTTCCCAAGTTTTCCTTTGAATATCTTTCATTAACTTTCCAATAGTTGTGAAACTTTTCCCTTTACCCCATATATTTATTAGCATATTCAGTGCCAATTATTCCTTAATTAACTTGTGCGAAAATACACTAATCTAATACAAAATAGACTACAAATAAAGTGACAGTGCTTTTGATTTTTTTAACTATAAAAATGTTTAAGAAAGAAAAAGAGAAAATAAATTGTCTCAAAATTTAAGATAAATCCCTATAATATAAAAAAAATATTATTATCTCATAAAGTGCCAATTGTTCATTATTTAAATCATAAATATAAATATTTTACCATTTATAATATGGTAAATGTGATTGTGCTTTCATACTTTCAAAAAATATTACAAAAAATAATCTTGCAGAGTGGGCGATGTCCATCTCCCCAATGAATTTCGCTTGTCGTTCAATATCAACCACTATCCTCCATTTGGGGATACAGTTCTATTCAACTCCTTTAAGGTCATTTACTACAATAATGATAAAGTGGACATTGTCAATTCTCTTGAGACAATATAAAATTTACAAAAATGTGAAGCTTAATTATTGTCAGATTCAGTGTCAATTGTTCCTTAGTTAATTTGTGAATAAATATTCTAATATAATACCAATTTAATCACAAATGTAGTAATGGTAGTTTGAGTTTATAACCTTTTTCATGACTGCATGTCTTTCCATATTTTTAGATTATTTCAATGTGGTAATTTCCATTGTTCTATGAGTTTTTCCCCTTCTGTTGGTGAATTTGTGACTATTCTTCTAAATGTGTATGTTATGATTAGTTTAGTTGCAAAGCCCCATTTGTATTTTTGTAAGTCTGCATATTCTCTACGTTTACTTAATGTTTCTCCTGAAATATCCGAAAAAAATATGAGATTCTCATAGGAAAGGTCAAAGTGTTTAACTTCATTCGCTTTTTTAACAATGGATTCCCTATGTATTGAAGAGTGTAATTTAATTCTATACATCGGGCATTCCTCTTTGCTATGGCTCTCGGCTTCCTGATGAGTATCTTTTTTTCCACTCAGTTATGCTTTACTGAGCAAATAGTCAATTCAGGGCCGAGTAGGGATAGGGAGCAGAGTTGCTACTTTACGTTCAGGGGGTCTCCTCAAGGTAGTCTAGCCTGTACCTTCCGTATACCCAGCGGTTGTCCTCAGCTAAGACCACCTCTCTGGAAAATACAACTCTCCACGCAGGCTCATCAGAGTGCTCGGCGGCAATGCTCCCCCTCAACCTCTCTTACCGTGACTCAGAGGAAAATAGCTGCTCCCTTCTAGGCTCCCTCAGAGACACAGCCAGAGGCCGTCTATGTTCACAACCAGATTGGGAAAGCTGTCCCAGGCCTGGTTCCAATATCCTCTGCTCTTCCACAAGTCAAGATGACTCAGGGCACCGATGGGGCTTGAGGCAGGTTGAAAACAGTTTAGAGCAGCTCCATGGTGTTCAAACACAGTTACAGTGTTCTTTTACCACAAAGCCCTGCTAGCTGGTCATACTAGCAGCTTCCTGGGCATTTACTTTCTCCCAGTTCTGGCACAAGCCCTCAGGGGAATGTTGATACTCCACAGTATCATGTGAATTAACTCTTTATTATTATTATTATTATTATTATTATATGATATAAATTATTATATGATATATAATGCTATTATAACTATTATTATTGTTGTAAGTATTGATCTGTTGCATAGTAACTAGGGCTCATTAGTTTAAATACACAGGAATGTGACACAAATGTGATGTATGTGGATGTCCCATAACCCTAACCAATGAAAACACACTGACACAGTGAGAACGGTATAACAAAGCTTTATTTCATACACAGAGCACAATCAGAAATGGACAAGACTGTGCATTAATATCATGGGTGTGGTGTGGGCAGATCCTGGGAGAGCAAGAGGCTTGTGGGAAAAAGGGGATACCTAAACAGGGTAATGTCATATTCTAGAATAAGCATGATGTATTGCACCTACCCGGGTCACATGTGTTTACTACATCAATGCAACCAGAATCTGATTATCAGAAATACTTTAACTCCATTTAATGTGCATAGCACTTGCAACTTAACTAGAACTGCTCAATGAAACTGATGACTAAAACTCTGGACTGTGTGATCCAATCCAGTTTCACACAATAAGTGTGGTGACAAAACAAAAATCTTTAAAAAAGTGGGGAACTAAAAAAAGGCGGAGGAGTATAAGAAAAGAAAAATCAACATGCATGCTCAGTACAGTTGTAAATACTGTTACTTTAACAATATACCAACTCACGTTATTCTCATCCTCAAGCATTACTATTTGCTAGGTCTGGATGATCAGCAGTATGGGAAAATACCCATTAACACATAGAGGACACAAAGGTCAGCAGAAAGATTCACTGTTACTTACATCAGACCCAAGGATCTGTTCTCAGACTGATATTGAGGTCAAGATCACATGTTTCACTGCTGCATATATTAATGCTGGCTGTCATTAACATGCCATTGTGAGACTTTGCAAGTCCTCCGCCATAGCGGTATTAGTCTACATTTAAGCTAAAAACAATCATGTCTTAGATGTCTGGTTATATGATAGCTTTAAGATTATGGGAGCTACATGTTAAGGGGGCGTGGGCTGTCATTGAAGGAATGTCTACCTGAGAAGCACTGTGAAAACCTTACACCACATATATTTCCTTCACAATGCTTGCAGATGCAGATGATGCCTTTGTGTACATGGATTGTACCTAAAACAAACAAAAAAATTACACCTCCAAAATAAGGCCTTAAAAGAGATAGGGACTGCAGCTCTTCTCAACAGCATTCCTCAGTGACCATAAATTGGTGACATGTTCGACAGAACCCTACGTGCCCACAGAAAAGGGGATCATGGACCATGTGATGGGAGGTAGCTATCTGCAAACAAAATATCACCATCACATAGGCCAAGATCCAATACTCTAGGACTGCTGTTGAGAAGGCACAAACATGTCAGCCGCCCCTATGTCATCCTCCACCTAGGCACAGGGCCCAAATCCCCCGTGGCCAGTCGCCATCTCCCTGGTCGATAGTAGTGGGGGGAACGAGGAGGCAACCCCCCTAGAAGCAGCGGCACCTGTTGTGGCATAATGCACAGTGGGAGGAGAGAAGGGGCTGGGTGATCCCCTGGAATGCACTCTCTTCCCCAATCCTTGTCTGCCCCAATCCTTAGCAGCCCTGCCAGGAAGGATTCAATCATCAGGTGGAGCCTCCTCCCCTCCCTATTGCACTTGGCCAAGCTGTGGATGACCTCCGCATGATTGGTGGAGATGCTGGCCTGGATCCTCCAAAGACACTACATCTGCTGGCACATAAGGGCCAGCATCTCCGCCTGCGCAGCCTGGCCTAATGTTGGAGATGGAGGCCCCTGGGGCATGGCCTGGTGAGGAGGGGGTGTTTATGGTGTCTGAGTGTGGAGGGTGTGGGGTCCGGGTTTAGTCTGGGGAAGTAAGGACGGTGGTGTTGGTGGGCCTGGGGGTGGAGGTGGTGACCAGTCCAGCACACGGCTGTGTGTGTATTGGGGGGGGGGGGGTTGGCTGGAATGGTCTCTCCAGTGGGAGTTTTCTGGCTCAGTCTCTGGAGGAGGGGGATAGTGGGGTTCAATCCTTGCGGTGTTGCCTGTGGTCCTGATGGTGACCCCAATAGCCATATTACATCCTCCTCCTACGAGCCAGAGCACTTGGCTCCGCTTGAATAATCCTTCCCATTTAACGGTTCCTAATGGGCTTACCCAGACCTCCTTGATGTTGAAAGAGAGAAAAGAAAAGTATATGGTATTAGCATAATGAATAATCCATTGTTTTGTGTGCATTCCTAACTATCCAACATCTAGACTTGAACCTGGATGATTCCCCTATTTGCAACTCAGATTAGCTATCATTTGCTAGATATAATCTATTCTTTGGTTCTTGGTCTTCATCGTTCCTGGCTCCTAATGCTATCTTGACAGGCTGCAGTGGGCACACCAATACATGGAGTTTCTATTGGTTAATTACTGTTGTTGTGCCCAGGAATGACAGTGATTTTGCAGCTTCATGGATTTAATGACACATCCATCTATCCATTGTTAATTACATGGAGCTGACATGTCAGTGTCCTTGTTGGTCATCATGTAAATATGTAGTGTGTGTGATGTACATGTGGTGGCATGTTGGTGTATGTGATAGTCACTTGACATGGAGGCTGTTTCCTGCTGGGCCACCAGGCCTGAAGCTCCAGTGGTGGGCACCTGGCTCAGAAGGTCCTTGGCGACCCTCTCACACTCATTATAGCTCACAGTCACATTCTTCTCCTCCTTGGCCATCATCCTCCTCACCTTTGCCCTGATGTTGTCAAAACGGTGCTTGATGGACCTTGCATGCCTTGGCGCTGTACCCACTGCTGTAACCTCAGCCGCTACCTCCTTTCATGCCTGAGCACTGGGCCCTAGCCTGACTTCCCTCCCCCTGCAAGGATCACGGGATGGCACCAAGGAGGACCACATTCTCCCGGTAAATGTAATTGTGGGCCCTGTTCTTGCCCTTAGCCTCTTGCCCTACTGACTGTGGACGGGGATCCTTACCTCCCTGACCTGTCCCTGAGGCCAGTCCCTCTCCTGATCTACCAACTCCATTGACATCAGGCCTCTCCCCCTCTGTCCCTCTTCTATGTATGCCTTGTGCCAGTGCCAACCTGCCACCACCCACCTCCTCCTCTACACTCTCCTCCTCCACCTTCACCAGTTCCTCCTCCTCCTCCTCCTGCTCCTCCTCCCTCTCCTCCACCAATCCCAACCTCCTCCTCTCCACCACTATTCTCCTCCACTCCCCCACTACTTCCCAGGGCCATCTCTCTCTCCTCTCTCTCCTTCTCACCTCTCCTCTCCTCTTCTTCTCCTCCCCAACTCTCCACTCCTCTACCCTCCTCTCTCCTGCTTCCATTAAAATTCCAAAAATAAAATAATGATAAATAAATCTAAGATTGGATGTATGTGTATAAATAAAAAATAAAATGTGTGTATTATGTGTATTTAATAACTGTTGGGGGATGGGATGTGTGTGTGTGTGTGGGGGGGGGGGGTGTATGGAGTGACCTAGGGCTATGTGTCTCTCTGTTTGTTCTTTAAATTATGTGTATTGCAATTATGTGGAATCTGTAAATATGTGTAATCAAAGATTAAGTGTAAAATCTTAAATAGTATAATAGAAATAAACAAAACCGCAAATTGCTGCTCTCAAGATACTCCTACTCTCTCTCTCTCTATCTAGAACCAACCTCCAACTCAGGGACCTGCGTGCTAATTCATCAGAAAATGCAACACAGGAACGCATGAACGCGATTGGAACATAAGGGGCGATCACATCTCGGCTAGCCCCTTAACAGCTTGCGTACGTGGAAAGGGTTTACGGGCTTTCGTCTACGGACCATTGGTTGCGGCATGGTTGAATATAATAGCTTTGTAACTCCACAGAATTTCAAGCCTGCAGGCTTTGCGGGGGTACCATTGCCGCTAAATACTTGTAATTTAATGTGGCCCATAGTCTCTTATCTAATTTAATAACTGCCAGTTTGTCTATCACGCCTGCAGGGTGTTTTGTGCACAGGCATAACATTGTTAGTAGACTTAGGGCATTGTAGGAGAAGCGCGCAAGTACAGAAGTGACAGACAGGGTAGAGAAAGAGAGACATGGACAGAGAGAGACAGGGACAGGTCACAGAAAGAGGGCAGGGAGAGAGACAGGACAGAGAGACAGTACAGAGAGGGAGAGAGGACAGAGATAAAGATGCATGACAGGTAGAGAGAGAAAGAGAGACAGGAAAGAG
This sequence comes from Discoglossus pictus, assembly GCA_027410445.1. Taxonomy (NCBI): domain Eukaryota; kingdom Metazoa; phylum Chordata; class Amphibia; order Anura; family Alytidae; genus Discoglossus; species Discoglossus pictus. The sequence goes on along the minus strand of CM050164.1, from coordinate 332,187,566 downwards.
AGAGACAGGATAGAGAGAGAGAGAACAAAGAGAGACCAGACAGAGATAAAGAGACAAGGAAGAGACACAGACATGGCAGATAGAGAGAGAGTGACAGGGCAGTAAATAAGAGACTAGACAGAGAGAGAGAGACAGATCGAACAGAAAGAGAGAGACAGAACAAAGAGAGAGAGACAGGACAGAGAGACAGAGACATGACAGACATATATAAAGACAGGACAGAGAGAGACAGGACACAGAAAGTGAGAGACAGGACAGAGATAGAAAGGAGAGAGAGAGATGACAGAGAGAAATGGGGATGCTACAGAGAGAGATAGAATACACAGAGAGAGAGGACACAGAAAGAGAGAGAATGGACATAGAGAGATAGACAGCATAGATAATTCAAGATAACATTTTATCATCATTTATGGTCATTTTTCCCAGGCAAATTACTAGTGTATACATATTAGGCAAGTTACAAAACTCTATCTGGACTTACAAATTATGTGGCTTTTTTATGAGGTTAATGTAAAAAAAAACATTGCAAACTTGATTGCAAGGCAAAAGCAGTCTAGTGAGAGTTTTTATGTGAGTATTATAATTGAGGTCCGAGCCACGACCTCCCTCTGGCTTAATCTAGGGTATGTAAGAGAACTGAAGAAGCTAAAAAAAAACAGGAGGAAAACCTGGCTTTTTTCCAAATGCAAATCATTTTGGGATTAAAAGAACATGTTTCAAAATGTGCATCTCTTTGCATGTACACATATGCTTTTATAATGTTTAAAAGCTGTTTTATAAATGCAAGATGTCAAATATGTAACTTCAGTTTGCTTTAACTGTCTGCTCATTAACCCAGTAAAGTGCTCATGTTTGCAAATAATACACAACAATGCCTTAAGTTGGACATACGCTACTGCTAATTTTGACTATTATTTCTGTATATGTAACATCATTTTTATATGCACTATTGGTGTAATGTGATAAAACGTAATGATGAGGGAGCCACACAATTTTAAATGTCAGACATTTGTGGTCAAACTGAATTATTTACCTATTCCTTAATTATTACATTTTGATAGTTCAACAATTTTACTAAATTAGCTTGATCCAACTGTATCTAAGGGATGTTTAACTTTGAAATGTTATGCATAGGAAATTGAACAAACTGAACTCAGACATGAACATTGTAGCTTATGTGATACTAAAGCAATTTATTCCAAATGCACTTTCAGTAAATTGCCCCTAATTACAAAAACATAATTATTGATCCATACATTCATACCAATAAGGTACATGTATTTAGTTATATCAAAATCTAGTGTTTTTAGGTTATTCTTAAAAAGCATGAAAAACTGTATTTACATTGTATTAGCCAACTTTTGCTAATGTGGACCATTCCTTGAAAATTCACTATTATTTGTGCAGTGTATATGCAAACTGGTTGTTACTGAGTACTAATGAGTTGCTTTCATGTACTAATTAAAATCTGTCTGCTTATCTGTCCCTGTAGTGGCCAAATTAAACAGCCCCCAATGTCATCATGCATATGGAACACTTCCTGAACCCTCCTGCAAGTACTTTGAGCCACACATTAACTTCACAAACAATGCTGTATTCATCAGGAATGATTTACTGTACCTTTGAGAAGAACAGGCCAGTACAATCTAGACCGAGCCCGTTGCTCATGTTCATTAAGATGAACTTTCTGTTGGGGTGACAGTGTCCCTTGAGGGGCAGCCTCGCTAATCAACTATTAATGAAAAACTGGTTTGTTCAGTTCATAACCTCCAAAGCCTGTCAAATCAAAAATCTAGGCAGTAAGTTTTTGGTGCAGGTGCTTGTTAATGACAATATACACATTCTGTTGAATAGGATTTCTATTACTGAACTATGCTTTGATTGTATTTGTATTTTTCTTGTTGACTGCCCACTGCCATTACCCATTGAATCATTAATTCAATGACTTTGCTGTCTGCTTATAGCCTGGTTCCTGGAACTCTTGCACCAACTAAGCTTGACTAACAGCAACTTCATCTCCGCATCTATTTTATTGCTGATAATTAAAATGGAACCTAGGATACCAGCAAGGTATGTTTTATTAACCTTTATTTATAAAGTGCAATCATTTTACACAACCCTATATACAAATAAATTGTAGAAATATATAAGTATATTTGAAAAAGTGTTTTATAAAAAGAGTATTTAAAGCTCTGACTAGGAGATAGTCAAACAGAGAAAGTTAATGAATTCCATATAGTATGAGCAGCACAAGATTTGTCTTCTTAGAGGGAGTGGAGGCAGAAAATAGGAAATGAGCAGGTCCTAGAGGACACAGAAATGTGTCAGTGTTTATCACCATTGAGATTATCATATTTTAATTCTTATATGTGTTATTTCCTCTATTAATATGAACTATAAAGAACTGACAGTGGAGGAGGAGTGGTGAGTAGAGAGGATGAGTCTTGTTGTGACATTCATTATACACTGAGCCACTTTTGTATCCAAAGTTTACAGTTTAATAAAGAAAATACAAGATAAACAAAGTAATAAAAGACAACTTGTATTGCAATAAAGATAATTTCTACAGAGCATTTCATTAGGTGGTATATTAAATTATTAGGATAATCCAGATGAAGGGTCCAATTAAAAGCAACTAATTTGGGTGCAAGTAAAATGTCCTTACCATGTCTGCATCATTTTTGGAAATACATTGGGATATACAGTGCCTTACAAAAGTATTCACCCCCTTGACATTTTACCTATTTTGTTACATTACAGCCTTAAATTCAATGTTGTGTTAATCTGAATTTTATGTGATGGATCAGAACACAATAGTCTAAGTTGGTGAAGTGAAATGAGAAAAATATATACATAAATTTTTTTTTAGAAATAGAAAACAGAAAAATTGTCATGTGCGTATGTATTCACCCCCTTTGTTATGAAGCCCATAAAAAGCTCTGGTGCAACCAATTACCTTCAAAAGTCACGTAATTAGTGATGTCCACTTGTGTGCAATCTAAGTGTCATATACATATACACACCTTTTTTTGAAAGGCCCCAGAGGCTTCAGAACCTATGCAAGAGGCACCACTAACCAAACAGTAACCTAACAAGTCAGGGTTTAGTTATAAAAAAATATCAAAATCTTTGATGATCCCCAGAGGTTCACCTTCCACAGGACAATAACCCCAAACACACTGCTAAAGCAACACTTGAGTGGTTTAAGGGGAAACATGTAAATGTGTTGGAATGGCCTAGACAAAGCCCAGACTGCAATCCAATCGAAAATCTGTGGTCACACTTAACGATTACTGTTCACAAGCGCAAACCATCCAACTTGAAGGAGCTGGAGCAGTTTTGAGGAGGAATGGGCAAAAATCCTTGTGGTAAGATGTGGCAAGCTCATAGAGACTTATCCAAAGCGACTTAGAGCTGTGATTGCCGCAAAAGGTGGCTCTACAAAGTATTGACTTTAGGGGGGTGAATAGTTATGCATACTGACTTTTTCTGTTATTTTGTCCTATATGTTGTTTGCTTCACAATAAAAAAAAAAAAAAAACATCTTTAAAGTTGTGGGCATGTTCTGTAACTTAAATTATGCAAATCCTCAAACAATCCATGTTATCTCCAGGTTGTGAGACAACAAAACACAAAATATGCCAGGGGGGGGGGGGGGAAATACTTTTGCAAGGCACTGTATTTACCTAGTGTGGATAAAAATGGGAATAAGTGGGGATGAGTGGAGTCAAGCGGGTGCTAATATTAAGAGGGGAAAAACATTAATTCTAATAAAAAAAAAAAATAGGAAACAGTTTCATTCCCAAATGTGTTTAAGCAATTCTATCTATACAATAAAGAATTTGATATCTAAGACTAACAATTGTGCAAAAGAAGGTTGCATATACTGTATGAAATATTGACACCTTTACACATAAATGCCCAATGCTAAAATGAGTGACATGGTAATCAATCTGGACCTCAATTTAAAACTCAAAGTGGGATGGAAAATCCAAAGACCTGAGAAGTACATTTGAACATTGTGAAGCATGTTTAAAAAGTTCAAGGATAAAACATAAGTTTTGCAATTTGCTAGCATTACAGAACTTGGGCTAGCTCATGGTGCATAAATTAAATCTCATTAATGCATTTCTGCACATTTAGGGAAATAAATACACATTTCAATTGTATAACTAGACAACTTTTTTTCTTCTATCATATCTGTAATGTCTGATAACTGGGAATGAGTCACATAGTAGTTTTGAGGATAATGTACTGTTTTCACATGGCAAGGACATGCATCTGTGTTTATCATCACTGAGACTAATTTAATTCCTGTAGTTGTCATATCCTTTGTTGAAACGAGCCTTCAATGACTTGTTGATTAAAGCATTTGTGAGCTCTCTGCTCTTTGTTTCTCTGTTTGTAATAATGTTGTTTATTGAAGCTAAGTTATAAATTGAAAGGATAAGCAAAGAAATTCAGTTATTTTTTTATTTTATTTGTGTAAATGCAATCTGAAACAATACCTTACAGACTTCCTGTTGAAATATATAGCAGGTGTAATGATGACAAATACTTTCTACAATATAAGGCACTACAATAGTAGTGGTTCATCAAAGGATCACTGTAATTTTACAAAACTATACAGTATGTCGTAATTCAAACAACTTTGACATTTACTTTGTAAAAAACATCCAGTTGTTTTTAACTAAATTTTTATCTAAAAAACGTATATTTCTACATCATTTCAGAACTTTTATTCTGACCCAACAAATTAGCTGTTATCAGTATAGTATCAGCTTGATGAAAATACATTTTATAAACGGCTTTGTAATTTCCCTGTCTCTGTATTCCCTTTCAAATTGTTACTTGTGGCTGCACAATTTCACCTTTAACAAACAGAAACCCCATGGATGCATGGAGTTTAAAGAGTGGGGATTGACCTTGCTTGGAATTAGGAGGGCCAATTTTATTTTTTTATTCCTAATAGTGATATTAGGGAGGGGGTTATTATGTAATGGTTATGTAACAGGGGCAAGCTTATATATACTACCTCACCTCCCTTCCCCAGTCAGTGGGTCCAGATATCAGACTGCATATCGCCCATCATTCAGGCAAATTAGATAGGGATTTCATCATCATTCATCTGTCCCTTACCTAATTTAGGCTACTTACTTACCTGATTTGGCCACTACGTCACCTGAAGGCTATTATGTCATTCCCATTTGTGGATAGGCAGACCCTGGCTAGGGGCCCAGGATGGTTGACCTCTATTGTGGAACAAATTAAAAATGTAGAGAATAGCAAAATTAATTGCGGAGCATATAAAGTACAAAATATGGAGGTAGGGGTGTTTACAAGATATAAACACTCCTGCACTCCAATAGAACTCTGTTTTAAAATATAACTTTTAATGAGATAATAAAATATAATCAAACCAATGAAAGGGAAAAAATATATATAAAGAAAATTAAAAAATGCGGTCCAAAAACGTGACTTCCCAAACTGGAATGCAGTCTTTTAGCCCCACACCACACTGAATACTGCTGGAGCTCCTGGTAATATTCCTGAGAATGCACTAATGGTATGGGATGTAAGAAGAGTAACTGTAGGTGGTAAGCACAGGTTGGTATGCCTATGCAGACTTAAACCACTGTCTATAAAAGTTATAAATCAGTCCTCTGTAATGCTTTGTAATAAATCAAAGTAGCTTGAAATAATGTATTTTCAAAAATTGGTATGTATTGTGACACCCAAATCACAATATGCCAAGAGGCTATAGTTGTTGGATGCACACAGAGGTTTAGTGAATAAACTGTAATCCCATGTAAAGTTAATAGGGCCTTTAAACCATTTTTAGGCACACTTGAGACTAAGCTGAGGTAATAGTATCCACCAGTCAATTAAGTTCTTTGATCAGTAGTTGAATTATATTGCTGTGAATTGGCTGAACCATCATAAATATGTAACTCTATAATCCAATCTATACATTAAGAGCTGTTTAGGCACTGTAGCCAGTACATATGGGTTTGTCCATAAGGTGCCGTGGCATCCACGCTCCAGGCTCCAAATCCCTGCCGATCAAAGCAACACCCATGTTAGGTGGCATAATTCTCCACTTCTCTATAGGACCCCCCAAACCTCCAAAACACAGATCTGCCTCATGTACTAGGTAGCTCAGAAATTGTGACCGCTCCATCATTCAATCTTTGCTTGCTGTTAGTTGCAAAGTGCCATGCAGCATTCTGACTATCAGCTGCAGAGAAGGCATTCACGGGACTCACTGGACCGCATTACTGTGGAAATCCCTATGCGTGTTGCCCCATTCACACGGATTAATCAAGGGGGTCTGGACAGAGGGTTTCTGCCCCTGATTCACCTAAGTCCCCATTACCTCTTGATTTCCCCCCCAGTCATGCCTCTATTGTCACTCACATTCACCATCAGCTCATTTGCCCTTTGTTGCCCCTCTTGCCCCCTCTCATGCCCCCTTGAGGCTCAAAATGCCCCCACCATTGTGTAAGAGCCCCTGTGCCTCGTTCATCAGATTTGTGCAGCACATAGCCTTCTAGGCCTCAGGGAGCTGCACTGCATGGCAGTTGAGGTGGGTAGTGAGTTGGAAGGCATGGGATCATAACATCTGGATCAGGTATGAATCTCATCCCTTTCTAAGGCAAAAGGAGGAGATTGGGGAGTTGGAAAGTGCATTTGTTGATACTGAATGAAACTATGCCAATCCTAATTTGTATTCAATTGCAGATGATGAGGCTTGCCAGGAGCAGCATATATCCCCATCCTTGGCTAGGGAGGGGTGGTGGGCAGGAAAGACTTATCCCCAGTAAGGCGGGGCAGGAGAAGAGCACCAGTATAGGACAAGAGTGGATGGCATGGGCCTGGGCCCAAGAATGCAAGGGAGAGCGGTAAGAAGCGGCAGGATGACACCTTTCCTCTCCCAAAGTCAGAACCAACTGTGGAGTCCCATGCTTCTCTTTCTCACAATCCTACACTGATTAGCTTATGAAACAAATTACATTCTGCATTACATGAGTTGAGAGGTTCAGTGATAGGGTAACCATCAGTGGCTAGGGCTTGGGTGTATCCTGCACAGGCTTGGGAACCTCAAGCTCAGCGTGGGGGCCAGTAGGTGGAAGTTAGGGAGAAGCCAAAAAGGAAACACTATGAGAGGCTTGTTGTGGCTGAAAAGCCATGGCAAGACCCTCTTTGTGTCAGTTAAGGCCTAGGGGGATGCATGTCCCTTCCAATATTAAAAAGAAATATGGAAAAGGAAATTTATAGTGATATTTTCTTTCCTTCGACTGGATACTTATTTTGAGGGTAAGGAGAGAAAGAAGGAGTCTAAGAAGGAGGAAGAGGAGGAAAGAAAGAAGCGTTACAGGCACCTCACTAAGACCTTTGCTAACTGGCTTCAAGCCTACATAATCATGGCTAGCATCTATGGGGAGAAGTATCCTGAGTGTTGTTCAGCTCTCTTTTGTTATCTGGATGAGATAGCGAGCATTCATAGGACTTATCAGGGCATGGCATGGTGGTCCTATGATGAACAATTCTGCCAACACCTGGTGGTCAGCCCTTCAATGAGATGGGATGATCATGACATGGGATTGTGGTTAAAGATTGTGACCAAGCAAAAAGTACGGTGGGGGGATATAGTAGTTCCTTTCAGGTCTCAGAAAGTAGGAGCAATAACCAAGGATTGTGCACCGTCTTAAACTTAGAAGGGTATGATGTGTTAGCATTTTAAGGAAAGGATGGGGTATACCTCAATACATTTGGATATAATCTTTTTATTTTGCCCTTTAAAAAAAACATTTGTTTGATGCAAAATGGTTTGGAACATCGTTAGCAGGAACTTACACTGGTTTCAAGTTATCCTCAGCTCTTTAGGAAGTGCAAAGGAGTGTTTCCTACCGTAATTGGTCCATAAGAGTTGGTTTAACAGATGTCAAGGAAAGTGTTTAGATGTATTTGTGCATTTCCCATCTGAATAGGGTATGGAGCCTAATTTCCCTTAAAAACGTGTGTTTCTTGCTCCCATAGATAGAAAGGGACGTGCTTAGAGGCAACCGCGCGTTTCCTAATAGTATATGGTTTGGTGCGTAAGCTCCAAGGGATTGTGCCCCTCAGTCCCATAGATGGCATGAAACGTGCTTAGCTGTTAAGTGCGAATTTCCTATGTTAGAAGGCATGCAAGAGAATTCCGGTAGGGTGCGGGCATACTTTGTTTGGTGCACCTGTGGAGGGGGTTGCTTGCCCAAAGGTCATTAGTAAGCTGAGAGGTGCGCTCATTTTGTTGTACTTCTGGGGCATGGGGTCCCTTCAAGCTTTTAAATGTGGGTGGGCAGTCACCTCTTGTTATTTGTATGTGTTATATATATATATATATATATATATATTTTTTTTTTTTAATCTTTTTTTAATATATATATAAATATATATATATACTGTATATATATATCACATATAATAGTTGTCAAACTACGCAAGAACTGCATCCCTCATTTGCGGAGGTGGAGGCTCAAACGTCGGCTGTGTTTGTACACAAATGCAGACCCTCGCGAAGTGAGGGTCCGCATTTGTGGAGGTGGAGGCTCAAAGGCGCCTCACACGCGGTTAAAAACACACGCACAACTTAGAGAAAAAAAACTACCTCGGAACCAACCTTAACGTAACAAACACCCACATGCACGAAAAATACGACCATAACAGCCGAACCGCGCGCACCTACAAACAGTCAAAACACCCAAATAATCACAAAAACTACATAAAAGCTTACCCATAGCAAGGGGGGCATCCAGGACCTCTGAAAGTGAAGTTACACCTCCATTTAAGTCCAAATTCCCGAGTTCAAATACACGAAAATCCCCTAAGCGAGAAAAAATGACTGCCGTAAAAACGAAAACGAGGCTCCACGACCCCGGACCGCATAGCCTCATACAACTTACCCAAGAAGGGATCTGAGATAAGCTCAGAAACCCACATTAACCCCACGGGATCCGAGATAAGCTCGAAGACCTGCATTAACCCCACATTAACCATCGCAGTGGGGGTCCCGATCGCACGCGATCAGGGACGCCCGCTGCAATGAAAATTCAAAATTTCCACATTACAGGTCCTTAAAGGACCGTAAAGGTCCTTAAAGGACCCGTTATAAAAGAAAACAAATGTACACTATCACCCTGTCACTCATGGGGGTCAATACAGACCCCCATAAACCCCAAATTAACCCTGTCACTCATGGTGGTCAATATAGACCCCCATAAACCCTTCATTAACCCTGTCACTCATGGGGGTCAATACAGACCCCCATAAACCCTTCATTAACCCTGTCACTCATGGGGGTCAATACATACCCCCATAAGCACTTCATTAACCCCCTCACTCATGGGGTTCAATATAGACCCCCATAAGCCCTTCATTAACCCTGTCACACATGGGGGTCAATACAGACCCCCATAAACCCTTCATTAACCCTGTCACTCATGGGGGTCAATACAGACCCCCATAAGCACTTTATTAACCCCCTCACTCATGGGAGTCAATACAGACCCCCATAAGCCCTTGAATAACTGTGTCACTCATGGGGGTTAATAAAGAACCCCTTAGGCCCTTCATTAACCCCCTCACTCATGGGGGTCAATACAGAACCCCATAAGCCCTTCATTGACCCTGTCACTCATTGGGGTCAATACAGACCCACATAAACCCTTCATTAACCCTGTCACTCATGGGAGGTCAATACAGACCCCCATAAGCACTTCATTAACCCCCTTACTCATTGGGGTCAATATAGACCCCCATAAAATCTTCATTAACCCTGTCACTCATGGGGGTCAATACAGACCCCCACAAGCACTTAATTAACCCCCTCACTCATGGGGGTCAATACAGACCCACATAAGCCCTTCATTAACCCTGTCACTCATGGGGGTCAATACAGACCCCATAAGCCCTTCATTAACTTTGTCACTCATGGGGGTCAATAAAGACCCCCATAAGCCCTTCAATAACTCTGTCACTCATGGGTGATCAGTAAAGACCCCCATAAGCCCTTCATTAACTGTGTCACTCCTGGGGGTCAATACAGACCCCCATAAGCACTTAATTAACCCCCTCACTCATGGGGGTCAATACAGACCCCCATAAACCCCTAATTAACCCTGTCATTCATGAGGGGCAATATAGACCCCCATAAGCTCTTCATTAACCCTGTCACTCATGAGGGTCAATACAGACCCCCATAAGCACTTAATTAACCCCCTCACTCATGGGGGTCAATACAGACCCCCATAAGCCCTTCATTAACCCTGTCACTCATGGGGGTCAATACAGACCCCCATAAGATCTTCATTAATCCTGTCACTTATGTGGGGTCAATACAGACCCCCATAAGCCCTTCATTAACTGTGTCACTCATGGGGGTCAATACAGACCCCCATAAGCACTTAATTAACCCCCTGATTCATGGGGGTCAATACAGATCCCCATAAGCCCTTCATTAACCCTGTCACTCATGGGGGTCAATACAGACCCCCATAAGCCCTTCATTAACCCTGTCACTTATGTGGGGTCAATACAGACCCCCATAAGCCCTTCATTAACTGGGTCACTCATGGGGGTCAATACAGACCCCCCTAAAAACCGAATAAACCCTGTCATTCAAGGGGGTTAATATAGACCCCCATAAGCCCTTTATTAACTGTGTCATTCATGGTGGTCAATATAGACCCCCATAAGCCCTTCATTAACCCTGTCAATAGAGAAAAAAAAAAATCTACATTACATAAAATAAAAAAATTAAGTCACAAAAAATAAACAATCTACATTACAGAAAATAAAAAAAACCTAAGTCACAAAAAAGAAAAAAAGGAACATTACAGAAAATAAAAAAAAAACATTACAACCCCCCGACTACAGAAAAAAAAAAGATTACACACCTGAAAAAGAAATGCATATAATACAAATACATACAATACATACAATATAATACATACAATACAATGCAATACAATACTTACAATATAATACAAATACATACAATACATACAATACAATATACCCCTATCTAATATACAATTCATTCTATCCATCTAATATACATCCCCCAATCTATCTAAATAAATACCATAATCTAATATACATCCTATCTATATAATATACATCACATAATCTATCTAAATAAATACCATAATCTAATATACATCCTATCTATCTAATATACATCACACAATCTATCTAAATAAATAAATACCATAATCGAATATACATCCTATCTATATAATATACATACCCAATCTATCTAAATAAATACCATAATCTAATATAGAATACATGCTATGTTATCTATATAAAACACATACCCCTAGCTAACATACAATAAATGCTATCTATATATAAATTAATCTAATTCGAAGCTAAAATAAAATAATTAAGACCACTTACCTTTGCAGATGTCCATTCAGATCAGGCACCTAGGGAAAAAAAAAATAGTTTACAGTAAACACTAAACATTCTAACATTCTAAATATTATACTCACCTTTCCGGCATGTCCCCTCATTCTTTTCTTCTTCTTCGGCGCGGCACATGTTAAAAAAAGCATAACATTAATACAATATACATAAACATAAAAACAAAATAAAAAAAAACATAATCTACATTGTACTTACCTCCCAGCGATGTCTCCGGCCTCCTCCTGCTCCTCTTCTGCCACGCCCTGTAAAAAAAAAAAAGAAAATACTTACATCCGCACTCATGGACATCCCCGACTCTAATGAGGCTCCAGGAGACTTTTCCGGAAGAAAATAGGCAATGGCGCCTTCTGATTGGTTGAAAACGCTGTCTATCAAATTCACACAATCAGGAGGCGCCAATGTGTGAGCCAATCAGAAAGGAATGCACCCTAAAATCCCACTCTGATTGGATAATGCACATGCAATCTTTATTTAAACCAATCACAAGGCACAGATGCCTTCAGCCAATCACGATGGAATACACCCCCACAGGGTGATTGGCTGGAGGCATTTGCGCATTCTGATTGGTTGCACTGATAATAGCCAATCACAATGGAATACACCCCCACGTACTGATTGGTGAAGGATTTGCGCATTCTCATTGGCTATTGTTAATGTCAATCAGTATTACAGTCAATGGGAAGGCGCAGATGTCTTCACCAATCAGTACGTGGGGGTGTATTCCATTCTGATTGGCTGATGGCAATAAAGCCTTCGGATTGGTTCAAATAAAGATTGACAGGTGCGTTATCCAATCAGTGTGGTATTTTGGGGTGTATCCCTTTCTCATTGGTTTACAATTGTCCTCTTCTCATCGGCTGAATTTGATAGACAGCGTTTTCAGCCAATCAGAAGCCGCCATTGCCAATTTTATTCTGGAACACTCCAGGATGCTTCCAGGGCCCATCCGTGTTTATTTTACTTTGTTTGATGTTAAAGTATGTGTGCTAATGTAATGTTTTTTTTTTAACAGGGGCCGCGCCGCAGAAGCAAAGATGATGGAGGACGTGACATGCTGGGACGTGACATGCTGGGACGGGACATGCTGGAAAGGTGAGTATAATATTTAGAATATTTAGAATGTTTAGTTATTTTATGTAAATGTGTTGTATTAATTTTTTTAATCTTTTTTACCCTAAAAAAAAAAAAAAATCTCAATGGTAAGTGGTCTTAATTATGTTATTTTAGCTTAGAATTAGGGTTGCTATATAGAGATAGCATGTACTGTATATTAGATAGATAGCGGGATGTATAGTATATAGATAGAATGTATTGTATATTAGATAGGGGGATGTATAGTACATATAGTATTTATTGTATATTAGATAGTTAGATAGATAGGGGGATGTATATTAGATAGATAGTATTGTATATTAGATAGTGGGATGTATATTAGATAGTGGGATGTATATTACATAGGGGGATGTATATTAGATAGGAGGATGTATATAAGATAGGGGTGTATTGTATTTAATTGTATTGTATTGTATTTAATTGTATTGTATTATATTGCATTTAATTGTATTGTATTGTATGTATTGTATTGTATGTATTATATGCATTTACTTTTCAGGTGTGTAATTTTTTTATAACTGTAATGTTCCTTTTTTTATTTTTTGTGACTTAGGTTTTTTTTTTTTTTCTGTAATGTCCATTTTTTATTTTTGGTGATTTTAGTTTTTTTTATTTTATGTCATGTATATTTTTCATTTTTTATGACTTTAGTTTTTTCATTTCTGTAATTACAGTGGTGGGGAGGGGGTTATTAGGGGGTAGGTAGGTAGTGTATGTGTTAATAGTTTAGTGTAGAGGGTGTTTAGTTGATATTTAATGTTTTATTGGGGTTATAGTGCAGTGTAGTGTTTATACTTAGTGTCATGATGGTCCTTGAGGACCGTCATGGCACTTATGTGGTAATGTTGGGTTGTAACAGGCCCATAATGGTCTTAATATACCCTTATGGGATTGTTGGAGTTAAATAGAGGCTTATGAGGGTCTGGATAGACCACCATAAGTGACCGGGTTAAAATGGTGTAGTGCTTTCACTTTGGGTCATGAGGGTCCTGGATGACCCTCATGGCACTTATAGTGTTATTACATGCGTTCATTAGTGTGTTAGAGGGGTCTATATAGTTGAGGCACACAGTACACTCACATTGTGTGACAAACAGCATTTCAACACTTTATTTTATTGACCGTCATTTTTTTACGGGCTAGTCGCTTGTATATATATATAATGAAGAGTGAGGTAGCCGTGAATGTCCAGTAATCCAGTTGAATAATCAGAGTATTCCAGTGAATAGTGATACCTTTTTTATTGGACAAACGTATTCCTAATAAAACGACGAGGTTTCGAGAGATAATGCCTCTAAGAATAAGAATAACACATGCAAATTCACAAATTCAGATTCACAAATTAGGATACTAGAACAAATCTTATAAACTTCTCCAAAATGCAACAAGCAAGCCTCTTTTAGGGACAACACCCTACAGGCCCAACAGTACTACCTAATACTACACTGACAACAATTACCTACAGAAAAAAAAAAAAAAAATATTATAAACACTTAGTAACTTGATGCAAATAGGCAATTTTACGGAATAGGACCAGAAGCCAAAACTATAAAGATGAATTCTACTAAATAACAGCCCCCCAAAAATTACACCACAAAAAATACTACTAACATATAACAATTTCCCTCTATAAACACATTAACACATTAACCTACAACCCACAACACACAACCTAAATCTATAACAACAACACTGTTGCACAGAAAACAGCATACCAACAAAATCAGACAAAATCCACTTACTCAAATAATTGAAATTACTAAACAAAATAATAATACATTGTTTTTATTTACAGATTAAGATGGTGGATACTGACAAGACACAGGAAAAGAAAAGACGACAAAATAGAGAACAACAAAAAACATGGGCAAAGCAGCAGACGCCGGAGCAGAAGCAAATTTGCAGAGAAAAAGAACGCAAACGACTTGCAAGCAAAAGACTAGCAGCTGAAAAAATAAAAACAACCCCTAAGAAGATAACAAAAAAACAAAAGCATTTAGAACCTGTTGCTGAACAATCACATACCATTTATACTGATGACACACTGACATTGACATATGTTCTTCAAATTGTCCTTTACCTAAGTCTTTAGCAGTAGAGCTTCAAAATTGTGGTGAGATGAGAATTCTCTGTCAGTTTTGTAAGGCTTATTATTTTAAACAGGAAAGACCCACAGATGGACAGTTTATTAGTTGCTGTCAAAAAGGCAAGATCAAACTTCCACAAAGACAACAATTCCTACCATATTTACAAAGCATTATGACTGAACCTGCTTTTCCCAACTACAAGAATTTCCAAACAAACATAAGATCATTCAATAGTGCCATATCATTTGCATCTATGGGGGCAACATTAGCTTCTAATGTGCCAGGACATGGCCCTTACTGCTTTAAAGTGCAAGGACAAATTTTCCATCGTACTTCCCATTTACATCCAGAGGAAGGAGAGCCAAGAAAATTTGCTCAACTATATGTCCTAGATACAATGGAAGTTGTTGACCAACGTATGCAGCTTCAAGAAAATAAAAAATGCTTACCCAGTGTTTTTATAGAGCTAGATAAGATTATGGCAAATAACCCCTACACTCAAGCTTATAAAAAATTAGCAGAAGTAGAAAAGGAACAACTTCATGCAGAAATACATCAATTGCCAATCCCAAAGGTCAATATGGTGCTTAAAAGAGATAGGCATAATGATAAACGCTGTTATAACTTGCCAACATCAAATGAGGTTGCAATGGTGTTTCAAAATGATGAAGGAGAACCACCATTTCAAAGAGACACTAGAATATATCCCAGAAATGAGGAGTAACCTTTCATTAATATAAGTATCTTAAGTACTAATTTAGATCCAATGACATATGCAATATTTTTTTGACTGGGAGAACCAGGTTGGCAACCAAAATTAACCCTTCCCAGTTACCTAAATTCTAAAGTATGAGTGCGAAATAATATTTCCATGCTTGAATTTAAAGTAGCTCAAATTGCCATTCGAAATGGTTTCAATCCAATTTTATGTGGGGGGAATACTAACACAACAATGGATTATTGATTCCTATTTGAAAGTTGAGGCCAATAATTTAAACTTCATTAAATATCAACAAGGTAAACTACGTGTAGAACAGTATTGTGGATTAATGGATTATGTCGCAGGTAGCTACAAGCAGAGACATAATAGCTGGTAAAGCCATCATTTTACCATCTTCTTTCCAGGGATCTCCTCGCAATATGCGAGAAAGATACAATGACGCCATGGCTATTGTCACCAAATTTGGGAAACCTGATTTATTTATTACATTTACATGTAATCCACAATGGCCAGAGATCACACAAAAATTTACTAATTGACCAAACTACTTCCGATAGACCACATTTAGTAGCCAGAGTATTTAAAATAAAATTAAATGAATTAATACATGACATAACCATCACTCAGTTATTTGGAAAATGTCTGGCTTATGTTTATACAATTGAATTTCAAAAAAGAGGACTTCCACATGCACATATTCTTATCATCCTTCAAGAAAAACATAAGTTAGATACTGGTGACAAAGTAGATTCTGTCATTATTGCTGAACTACCAGATCCAGAAATACATGGTAGACTATATGAGATTGTAACTCATCGTATGACCATGTGGAGATCTTAACCCACAGTCACCATGTATGGAAAATAAGAAATGTACTAAAGAATTCCCTAAAGATTATCGAGATAAAACTTATGATAATTGTGATGGCTATCCATTATATAAAAGAAGAGAAGGCCAAACTGCCATCATCCACGGCAAAAAAGTCGACAACAGTTATGTCATCCCATATAATCCACATTTACTCATGAAGTATAATGCTCACATTAATGTAGAAGCCTGCACTTCCATGAAATCCATAAAATATGTCTACAAATATATTTACAAAGGCTTTGATGCAGCTACTGTAGTTGTCAAAAGTGCAGAAAATAACGAACCCAGTGAGTTAGTACATGATGAACTTGTCTCTCATGTAGATGCTCGCTACGTCAGTGTGCCAGAAGCTCTGCGGAGTCTATTAAAATTTGAAATGCATGATCGACCACATGCAGTATATCGATTAGTTGTACATTTGCCACAAAGACATTTAGTGTATTTCCATGCTGGCAATGAAACAAATGCTTTAGCACAAAGTGAGCAGCGCCACACTACACTAACTGCATGGTTCCAATTAAATTCTATTGACTTAGAGGCAAGAGAATTCTTATACATTAACATTCCATACCATTATGTTTTTGTTAATGGATTATGGCGAAAAAGAAAAAGGCGTGGAAATAAAATAATACCACAAATGTACACTGTAAGTCCAAGAGACCTTGAACATTTCTGCTTACGGCTACTACTTCTAAATGTTCCTGGTGCACAACGTTTTGAACACTTAAGAACTGTTAATGACATAGTATATGAATCTTTTAATTTAGCTGCGTGCCATAGAAACTTCCTAGCTGATGATACAGAATGGGAGAGATGTCTAAAAGAAGCAGCACTATGTCAAATGCCACGGCAGATGAGGAAACAATTTGCATTTATTTGTATCTTCTCAAATGCTCCAAATGCATTAGCTTTGTGGGACAAATTTAAAACTAATATGGCTGAAGACTTTTTGCAACTATACAATGAGCCTATTGCACAACTAAAAGCATTAATTGAAATCCAAGAGGTCTTTTTAACTCATGGATTAAGTTGTGCAAGTTTTAATCTGCCAGATCCAGGGTTTATAGATGACATCAACTTTGAAGATTATGACATTCAACTACAAAGATAAAGAACAAAAGAAAGACTTGCAACTTTAAATACATTACAATTGCAAGTAAAGTAATGCTATAACAAATGCATTAGATGATGACATGGTGAAAGAGCGTTATTTCTATCTCAATGGACCTGGTGGTTCAGGAAAAACGTATCTATATAATTTATTGATGAGTTTTGTACGAGCACAAGGTGAAATAGCGCTAGCATTTACAACCACTGGAATTGAAACACTTTTGTTAGAAGGTGGAAGGACTGTGCACAGTGGATTTAAACTACCAGTCCCTATTTTAGAAACATCCGTGTCTGATATTAGAATGACATCATTACAAGGCAAAAAAAATTAAAAAACTAAATTAATTATAATAGATGAGTCTACAATGATGTCATGCCATGCCCTACAATGTATTGACCGTTTGCTTCGTGAAATCATGGATAATACTTTGCCATTTGGTGGAAAATTTAGATTGTTAGCTGGCGATTTTAGACAAACATTATCTAATGTCGTTGTACATGGAAATCGAGCAGACATTATCAAAACATGTAGTCAAGTACACTATGGAAACATTCTACCCATCTTCAATTACAACAAAATATGAGATCAGAAGGAGAAAATGATTTCAATGATTGGCCTTTTACAATTGGAGAAGGAAAAACTGAACAATTACAAAATGTACCTGGCGACACTGTGCATATCACAGATTACATGATTTGCAATCAAGATCTTATATCGGCTATATTCCAAACTACTATAAATAACGAGGACTATGCAGAACTTGCTAACAAAGTTATACTAACATGTACAAATAAGGATGCATTGCTCCTCAATAATGAAATATTTAAAAAAATGAATGCACCACAAATAAATTATCACGTTGCTGATTCTGTACTTGCTAATGACAAAGAAATTCAGGCAAACTTTTTGACTGAATTCATAAACTTATTAACTCCTTCTGGAATGCCACCACATATATTGCAGCTAAAGAAAGGTGCAATTGTCATGTTACTGCGAAATATGAACCCAAAAAAAGGTCTATGAAATGGGACAAGATTAATTGTTCAACAATTAAAGGACCATTTCATAGATGCTGAAATTCTAACTGGTACCGATAAAGGAGAGAGAGTTTTCATACCAAGAATAGATTTAGCACCAAGTCAAAGTAGCCTCCCTTTTATACTTCAAAGAAGACAATTTCCCATCATCATGGCATTTGCCATGACCATTAATAAATCACAAGGCCAAACTTTCAAATCTGTGGGGATATTCTTAGAACAACCAGTATTTGCACATGGCCAATTATACAATGCCTTCTCATTGTGCAAAAACCCACAGGCTATTAAAGTTTACATTGAAAACAATGAAAGTCAAGTTGATTAATTAGAGGATGGATGAATTTTTACCAAAAACATTTTCTACTATGAAGTACTCAAACTTTCATTGCAATAAACACATCCCATCCATCACAAAATAAAACCAAAAGCCAAAAATGACCTATACGACAATTTAACAACAAAAAACATTCAGAACTGTGCTTTCATTTCAATAACTACTTTTTAGCTCACTACCAAGCTTTTTACAGCACCACTATTTCCATAATAAACTCCATACAATGGCAAAATACATGGGGCCTCATTCTATTAAGGGCCGTAGGAGATGCGGGGCCGCAAAGACCGGCCGCAAGCTATTCAGCGATTCTATTCCCTTCCGGCCGGGGATTCCGGCAGGCTTGCGGCCGGCGCCTTGCTATCTCTTGCGGCCGCACGCGCCGGAGGAAAGCCTTTGATCTTAAACGGCCGCAAGAGTTTCGGCCGCATGAAAGCCCCGGTTGCTATTCAATTGCTCCGGGAAACCTCTCTGCAAGGCTAAAACCGAGCCGCAGCTTACTTGCAGAAAAAAGGTCCCGCAGGCACACAATTAAGCACATTTTAAAGCCATAATAAATTAATTTATGTCACATATCCATGGAAAAAGTCCAGAGGGCTTGGAGCACCTCAGACCCGCCCACGCTGCGGACGGAAAATAAACAGTTAATGTAATCTCGTATTTGGGCTGATGTGCAAGCTTGAGAGGGGGTTGCTATTAATCCTCATGTCCCCCATAATGATCCCTAGCATTTACAGAGATTTACAGTGCCGTCTTGAATTTATTTTTGCGTTTAAAGATTTCTGAGCTTACGGCCGGTTGCAAGATATACGGCCGGCCGTAAGGGGAGATATCTTGCCGTATAATTGAATTGCAAGATAACGTAACCCCCGCAAGGAATCGCAGCCTTGCGGCCGTTTTACAGCCGATAATAGAATGAGGCCCATGGAGAACAGTGGTTACTTAAAGATTGCTGTTCACAAGCAGAAACCATCCAACTTGAAGGAGCTGGAGCAGTTTTGCAAGGAGGAATGGGCAAAAATCCCAGTGGTAAGATGTGGTAAGCTCATAGAGACTTATCCATTGGGACTTGGAGCTGTGATTGCAACAAAATGTGGCTCTCCATTGACTTTGTATTGACTTTAGGGGGGTGAATAGTTATGCACATTGACATTTTCTGTTATTTTATCCTATTTGTTGTTTGCTTCACAATAAAAAAAAACATATTCAAAGTTGTGGGCATGTTCTGTAATTTAAATTATGCAAATCCTCAAACAATCCATGTAAATTCCAGGTTGTGAGGCAACAAAACACGAAATATGCCAAGGGGGGTGAATAATTTTGCAAGGCACTGTATACCCTCCTTCTATTTCAAGAAAGAAAAACACTATTTCCATGTCTCTTTAATATAATATCAAATGTTACAGTAAGAGAACCCTTGGGAAGCAATCTCATTTGAAGTTCTGTGGTCTACCACATCTCTGTGAAGTGGCAGTACAGGTAGGATTTTTCTACTGTTTGTCTCGTGCTTTGCATGCCTCTTGCCCTGGTGCTTTGATTCCTGTGTCATAGCTCCATCCTTTATCAACTACAGGGCATGAGCTCAGACAATCTGGGCCTTTATATTCAGCACCTGTTGTCGAACATTGTGCCTTAGTTGTAGAAAGTCTCTAGTCTAATCCTTAACGCCTACTGTGGCTCTGACTGTGTGTCACCTGACTTCTAATATTGATTCCTGTCTTACTGCAGTGTCATGATTACATTGTTTAGGGACTGTATTATTACCAGTAAGTATGGATATTGCCAAGGGCACATGACATTGTTGAAATGTAATTATGTGTTGCCTGTACATTTTTATCCTAGTTATAATATGTTATAGAGGGAAAATGTGATATAGAACAGAATATATATGGAAATGGTGAAACTGCTCTGCACAGAAGCTTAACTGCAGAACATCACATCTGCACACAAGGCAGATGACTGCTCCTTAGGTGGCCAGAGCAAACACTTAAGATTAACATCAAGGTTAGCTAGCTATAGACACCTGCCATGTAGTTTAGACATCTGGTGAGTTTTATCTCAAGGACTTCTATAGCAACCAAGGTTGGAAGGCAGATGTGCTGACATCACACACATGCACAAAAGTACACAAGGGTGTTATATGGCAGATGTATAAATATGTTGGTTCTATGATTCAATAAATGTTCATTCCTAGTTTCACATATCCACAATGTGAGGCTGTTTTTTGTTTGTAGCCTGAATTGGGAAGTGGTCCTCCCGGAGGCCACTAGTAACCTGTATGCAGTATTCTCTGCCTGTACCTTTGGGCATTGTCCTCTTCAGATGCTATCTTTTGTGCCTCAGAGAAAAAGAACTACACAATTCTGCTGGGGTAGGTTTGAACTAGGTTCATATCAAGTCCCCTTGAAGAAGCAGATCATGACATGCAGGTTCTATTCCAGCCTCTGACTCCTACTATCTCAAGCTAATATTCCAGACTGCTATGTTTCATCAGTTTATATGCCTGATCAGTAGTGATGTCCCGAACATAAAATTTTCGGTTCGCAAACGCGAACCGCCGCAAATGTTCGTGAACCTGCGAATATCGGCGAACCGCCATAGACTTCAATGGGCAGGCGAATTTTAAAACCTGCAGGGACTCTTTCTGGCCACAATAGTGATGGGAAAGTTGTTTCAACGGGACTAACACCTGGACTGTGGTATGCCGGAGGGGGATCCATGGCAAAACTCCCATGGAAAATTACATAGTTGATGCAGAGTCTGGTTTAGAGCCATAAAGGGCATAAATCACCTAACATTCCTAAATTGTTTGGAAATAACATGCTTTAAAACATCAGGTATGATGTTGTATCGATCAGGTAGTGTAAGGGTTAGGCCTGCTTCACAGTGACAGACCAAACTCCCCGTTTAACGCACCGCAAACAACCGCAAACAGTCCATTTGCACAACCGCAAACTCCCCATTTGCACAAGGTTGGATACCAAGTTAGCCATGTCCCGTTCCTTGTCCTCACTGATGTCATTGAAGGTCTCTTCCTCCACTCAGCCACCAAGGGTCCCCGAAAGGTGACAGCAAGCCCCCTGGGACGCCTCCTGTGTTTGGTCTTCCACCTCCTCAAAGGCACCGTCCTCCTCTGACTCCTCTTCTTCAGACTCCTCTCACTGCGTTGCCTCTCTCTGCATTATTATAAGGTGTGTTAAGTAGTACTACTCTTATCAGTTTAATACTTGTTACGTCACCTATCAGGGGGCGTGTATAAGGCCTGGATTTTTAGAACCAGGAGATGGAAAAAGATGCTTTGTTGGTCGTATCACTTCAATTTTGGGGCAAGGCACGTGCAGTCAAAGGTGCCACCAGATAGGAGTGGCGTGTTTGTAAGTACTGCTCTTATCAGTTTAATACTTGTTACGTCACCTATCAGGGGGTGTGTATAAGGCCTGGATTTTTAGAACCAGGAGATGGAAAAAGATGCTTTGTTGGTCGTATCACTTCAATTTTGGGGCACGGCACGTGCAGTCAAAGGTGCCACCAGATAGGAGTTGCGTGTTTGTAAGTACTACTCTTATCAGTTTAATACTTGTTACGTCACCTATCAGGAGGCGTGTATAAGGCCTGGATTTTTAGAACCAGGAGATGGAAAAAGATGCTTTGTTGGTCGTATCACTTCAATTTTGGGGCACGGCACGTGCAAGCAAAGGTGCCACCAGATAGGAGTGGCGTGTTTGTAAGTACTACTCTTATTAGTTTAATACGTGTTACATCACCTATCAGGGGGCGTGTAGAAGGCCTGGATTTTTAGAACCAGGAGATGGAAAAAGATGCTTTGTTGGTCGTATCACTTCAATTTTGGGGCACTTTGTGACATTAGCTTCTTACGCTCAAACATGTCCTTTACAGGCACCTGACTATGGGCAGATGAGGAGGAACTGCTCAAGGCGAGAGACGGAGTGGCGGATGGTTGAGAGGGGGCAAGGAGGACAGCAGTGGTTGATGTGGCTTATGATGCTGCTCCAGGAGGAGGATGGCGGCTTTGAGTTTGTGTGCTGCTTGTACTCATGTGTTGGTCTGGAGTCACCCAAACATTAGGTCTCAACCTTTAGAGGATAAGGGAACCAGGCTACTCTAGACCTCATTCATTATTACAGGTTTTGACAGATCGGTACTATGCGTGCAAGCTACTGTGACAACAGATATGAGTGGCACTGTGCACTTGCAGAAGTTGGTAGAGTAGACTCTGTAGGTCTGACACACACGCTTGCAGACAACTAACTGCTATGCAATCTATTACAGTACAATTTTTTTTTTGGTTTTAAATGTACACTACTGTTACACCAGGTATGAGTGGTGTGTTAAGTAGTACTACTCCTATCAGTTTAATCCCTGTTATGTGCCTTTTTGGGGGGTTTGGTTGTTGAAGCCACAGTGCAGCACCAGAGGTCAGAAAAATTAGGCATGTACACATGCTTGAAAAATTAGGTATTGTTGATCTTGCAGCGAGCAGAGAAGAAGGTAGGCCTGATTCAACGCCCCATCCCTGCATATCCACACTCAGAGATTGAGGGGACGAACCTTAAAAGGCCACGGGCCGGAGATATAAAGGGCAGCCATCCCAAATAAGCACACAAGCGGGGACAAAGGTAGTGAAGGGGACATAGAGGTCCATGGACTGATGGTTGCCATCTTGGCAGGAAAAGGGTTCAGCAATTAAGCCAAACTGACCCAGTACAGGCAGCTACTTGAGTCAAACGCTTTACAATTACACCTTAATAAAGCTGAAACATGCAGCAGCAGGGATTCTAAACGGCCACACGGGGACAAGGAGGCTAACAGCCCCCACAGTCTCTGCACCACTCTTTTTAACAGATAACCCAAGGGGCTAACCAGGGACCTTGCCCACAAAAAAAAAGCAAAATTTTATTGGAGGAATTATTAGTGTCTTTACCCCCCAAGAGAGGACATAATATACGATATCTTTAGACTACCTGATGGCCAAACCTCCTTTAGCCCCAATGCTATCCAAGAAACATTTAAAAACTTCGATCAGACCATATATTCATCCCAATCCCGCTGCAGCGGATCTGAAATAGAGTCCTTCCTACTACAGCAAGAAGTCCACAAAATACCTGTACCTCAATTGGACAGCTTGAACCTAGACATATCGCAAGAGGAAGTTAAATCTACAATCCAATCTTAAATTTGGCAAGTCCCCAGGGCCAGACAGTTTTACTCATCTGTACTATAAGAAATTTAAACCCTTGCTTACCCACGCACCTAACATCTTTGTTTAACGCTATACTAAATGGAGAACCTATGCCCCCTTAATTGAATCAGGCCGACCTCATAGTCTTTCCAAAAGAGGGTAGGGACCAGAATCTCAAACTGTATTACAAGGCAGCGCAGCTGGCTTTTATTCCTCTGGCGCATTCTCCAAAACACATCAGCCGCTCTGGGTATTTATGGAAAATGTAAGCATGGGATACAGTAATATGGATTCCAGGCCTGGATACTTTTTTGAGAAACTTGAAAAACCTGTTGATTAAGCACTCATTAAAAATATGGACGGAGATGAACTGGACACAAAAACTGGACACTCGGGTATCAGATCTTACCCCTATCGTACCTAATCCCCACTTTAAGATACATCTTCCAGAAAGTACACTCAGTTGGTGGAAGTCTCAGAACCTACTAAGGGTTGGTCCATGGTGGCATGATGACAAAATAATGACCTTTGAGTGGGTGAGAGATAGATACAATTTACCCCTGGCTGAACACTATAATTTTTGCAGGATACATCATTTTATATATACGATAAGTGGGGGAACCCCCCAAAGAAACACCTGGCTACTCAAAAAAATGTAGGGATTCCCCCTTTCAGCCTGGTATTATTAGCCTCATGTATGAACTATTTAATGAAAACTCATGGGCAAACAAACCAGACTATACCAAAGCCTGGGAGAGGGATTTGGGCACCGAGTTGGCAGACAGCACATGTGATAAAAGTTGGCAAGGCTTAAGTAGGGGATCTTTAAATTATAGTCTGTTTGAGACTTCAATAAAGGTCCTACACAGGACATATATTACTCCTTTTAAGCTAATAAATGGGATCCAAAACGGAGCAGCTCATGTTTTAGGAACAGTGGTAATGAGGCTACATTTATTCATGTCTGGTGGGAGTGTTTGGCAGTCATAAGACTATGGGAAGAAACATGCTTACTAGCTTCTAAAATGTTTAAGATTGACCTAATAAAATATTTTTTGAAAGAAAAAATACACATAGCTAGTAGTTGGAAAACCCCAAATTAAAACTTTCAGGAATTAATAAAAAAAATCAACTATTTACTGCTCAACCAGAGATTTAACCATGTAGTCTTTGATAGAATCACCCAGTTCCAGACAATTTGGGATCCCTGGATAACATCCCCATGTAGTGCCCCCCAATATAATAAAACATTTGTTAATGGTTGAAGTGACTCGGGGGGAAGGACCGGAGTGGGGGAGCCCTGGAGGAGACCCTTCGGGAAGCAACCAGCGGCAAAATCATCCGAGGAAAGGAGAGGTCGCCTACTGAAGCCTGCCCTAGGGTAACCCAAGGGCGATTGAGCAGGTTAGATATTGTAAATAATAAGCTACTGCTGAAGTGATGATAGATAATAGGACTTTGGTGTTAACTGCTGATATACTCTTTACTATTGTCTGTTTTACCATGTCTTAGGTTTCTCTTAAAAATTGCAATCACAGATAGCCACCTAATTTTAACAAAATGTCTTCATCGTAAATATGTATTTTTGCACAACTGTTGTGTTATGCAAGACTGTTCAATATGCTTTCTTTTTCATTACATTCCGTACGCCTTCTGACATAAAAATTGAAATTCAAAAATTTGGTATTGTTGCAGCCGCTGCTGTCGCAGCGGCCAGAAAAATTGACCTTTGTTCCCCAGGCAGAAAGTGACATAAAACATTGCATCTTCTTGAACCCTAGTTGGTGGCGGATAATTCACGCAAGTCATACGGCATTCACAGATAACATACAGCAGCGTGTGGACCATTTTTAGCCGAAGGCATCTCATCCCATCAGGCCTTTTTCAGTCGAATGTATCGCCCAGTGTCAGTCCCTTCGGGATCCATCCCTCATTCATCTTTATAAAGGTGAGGCAATCTAGACTTTTTTTGCCCTAGGTGACTTCTCTTCTCGGTGACAAAACCTCCTGCTGCACTGAAGGTCCTTTCTGACAGGACACTTGAAGCGGGGCAGGCCAGAAGTTCAATTGCAAATTGGGATAGCTCAGGCCACAGGTCTAGCCTGCATACCCAGTAGTCAAGGGGTTCATCGCTCCTCAGAGTGTCGATATCTGCAGTTAAGGCGAGGTAGTCTGCTACCTGTCGGTCAAGTCGTTCTCTGAGGGTGGATCCCCAAGGGCTGATTCGATGCGTAGGACTGAAAAAGGTCTGCATGTCCTCCATCAACAACACGTCTTTTAAACATCTTGTCCTTGCCGGCGTGGTCGTGGGAGGTGGATTATTTTCACCTCTTCCCCTGTTATATTGCCCTTATGTTGTGACATCACCCTTATATGCTGTGTAAAGCATACTTGTTAATTTGTTTTGGACCTGCTGCATCGTTTCTGACTTGCGGTAATTTGGTAACAAATCAGGTACTTTCTGCTTATACCAGGGGTCTAGTAGCGTGCACACCCAGTACAGGTCGTTCCCCTTCAGCCTTTTTATACGAGGGTCCTGTGACAGGCACGACAGCATGAAAGACCCCATTTGCACAAGGTTGGATGCCGAGCTAGTCATATCCCGTTCCTCGTCCTCAGTGATCTCGCTGAAGATATGTTCTTCCCCCCAGCCACGTACAACACCATGGGTACCAGATAGGTGTCAACGAGCACCCTGGGATGCCTGTTGTGATTGGTCTTCCTCCTCCCCCTCACAGCCACATTCCTCCTCTGACTCCTCTTCCTCACAATCCTCTTCCAGCGTTGCCGCAGGTCCAGCAAGCGATGCTGATAAGGCTGTTCCTGGTGGTGATGGTGACCACAACTCTTCCTCGTCACGCTCATCTAATGCCTGATCCAGCACTCTTCGCAGGGAACGCTCTAGGAATAAAAAAAATGGTATGATGTCGCTGATGGTGCCTTCGGTGTGACTGACAAGGTTTGTCACCTCCTCAAAAGGACGCATGAGCCTACAGGCATTGCGCCTGAGCGTCCAGTAATGTGGCAAAAAAAATACCCAGCTCTGCAGAGGCTGTCCTAGCACCCCAGTCAAACAAATACTCGTTAATGGCTTTTTCTTGTTGGAGCAGGCGGTCGAACATTAGGAGTGTTGAATTCCAACGTGTGGGGCTGTCACAAATCAAGCGCCTCACTGGCATGTTGTTTTTTGCCGCTGGATATCTGAAAAAGTGCGCCATGGCCGTGGTAGGAACGCCTGAAATGGGCCACACACCTTTCTGGCCTGCTTCAGGACGTCCTTTAAGCCTGGATACTTATGGACAAAGCGTTGTACGATCAGATTACACACATGTGCCATGCACGGCACATGCGTCAACTTGTCCAAATTCAATGCCGCCAAACAATTTCTTCGTTGTCACAAACCACTTTGCCAATCTCTAGTTGGTGCGGACAGGAGTGCTAGCCCAGTGTGACTCTCTGCTTTGAGGCAAGTCAACCCCAAGACGGCATGATACTGCCGTATCCGGGATGTGGAATAGTATCTGGGAGCTGTAGGGGTGCCGTTGATGTGGAGCAAGACGCAGCAGCAGAAGAGGACTCAGCTGAGGAGGTTATGGAAGAGGATGGAGTAGGAGGAGTAGAGGATGTGGCAGCAGGCCTGCCTGCAAGTTGTGTCGGTGTCACCAACTCCTCTGCAGAGCCACGCATTCCATGCTTGGCAGGCGTCAGCAGGTTTGCCCAATGCGCAGTGTAGGTGATATACCTGCCCTGACCATGCTTTGCAGACCAGGTATCAGTGGTCAGATGGACCCTTGCCCCAACACTATGTGCCAGAGATGCCATTACTTCCTTTTGCACAATTGAGTACAGGTTGGGGATTGCCTTTTGGGCAAAGAAATTTCGGCCGGGTACCTTCCAGTGCGGTATCCCAATCGCTAAAAACTTTTTGAACGCCTCAGACTCCACCAGCTTGTATGGTAAAAGCTGGCGGGCCAAGAGCTCAGACAAGCCAGCTGTCAGACGCCGGGCAAGGGGGTGACTTTGTGGCATTGGCTTCTTACACTCAAACATGCCCTTGACAGACACCTGACTGTGGGGAGATGAGCAGGAACAGCAAGAGGCGAGAGACGGAGTGGTGGATAGTTGAGAGGGGGGCAAGGAGGACAGCAGTGGTTGATGTGGATGAAGATGCTGGACCAGGAGGAGGATGGCGGCTTTGAGTTGTGTGCTGCTTGTACTCATGTGTTGATCCCATTGGCGTTTGTGATGTGACATCATGTGCCTTCGCAAAGCAGTTGTACCTAGGTGGGTGTTGGACTTCCCACGACTCAGTTTCTTTTGGCACAGGTTGCAAATGGCATCGCTGTTGTCAGAGGCAGACACACAAAAAAAATGCCACACTGCTGAGCTCAGCGGTGACGGCATTCTGGTGGTGGCAACAGCATGCGTTGATTGGCGTGCTCTCTGGCTGACCCCGGGTGCTGATGCATGCTGTCTGACTGTGCCACTAGCTCGTAGCGATGACCTCCCTCTACTTCCAACTCTTCTCCTCCTCCTCTCTGTCTCCCCATCTGAACTTTCCCCCTGTTCTTCTTCTCTTCTAGTGGGCACCCACGTGACATCCACGGACGCATCGTCATCATCATCACCCACCTCACTTGTATATGACAACTGAACAAAGGAAGATGCAGCGGGTACATCATCATCATCATCATCACATCGTACGTACATGTGCGTAATGCTGCCTGACTGAGACATATCCCTGTTATCTACATTCTCTGTCAATAATGGTTGCACATCACTCATTTCTTCAAACTGATGTGTAAATAACTCTTCTGACTGATCAATTGAATTGGCTGTGGTACTAGTGTTGGTGGTGGCAGCAGGCGGGTGAGTGGTATCTTCAGAGGTGCCCGAAGCTAAGCTGGAGGAGGATGGTGTGTCAATGTTCCAAGCGGAAGCTGTAGAAGATTGGGTGTCCTGTGTTAGCCAGTCAACTACGTCCTCTGAACTTTTCAAGTTCAGGGTAACTCTCTTCTGAACACTGGGCATTATTGTAGGGCCAAAGGGAATCCCAGCACCACGACCATGACGGCCTCTGCGGGGTGTCCTGCCTCTGTCTGTCATTTTTTTTTAAATGTGGACTGTTGGTACCCCAACTAGATTGGATTGGTTGAACTTGGCACAGTACTTGTAAGCAAGACACCCACAATGGTTAGCGGTCAAGCAAATGAACTTTGATTGACGGTCAGGCAAATGCACTTAGATTAAAGAAAATAAAAGTTTGGGTTTTTTAAATGTGTACTGTTGGTACCCCAAATAGATTGGATTGGTTGAACTTGGCACAGTGTATTTTAAAATTATGAGAAAACATTTTCTGTAAACTAAATAAAAATCATATTAGGAGGTTGAAAGAAAAAGAAACCGGATGGGGGGATACCGAGCAGAGCACACCATCTACAGCCCACTGGAGACAAACTCATCCATTCCCCCAGTAGACAAAGCCAGGTGGTACTCCTGCCCGGATACGGGAGCGCACCAGCACCCGGAACATGGCCTCAGGTGACAAGGGAACCCCCCCTATCAAACACTGCTTCCTGGACTTATATATAGCCAACTTGGCTAATGCCAGGAGCAGGTTGACGAGGAGGTCCCTGGCCTTATTGCCCCGGGACACTGGGCGCCCAAAAATAAAAATGTGAGGGGAGAAATGCAGCCAGAACTGCAGGAGGAGGCCCCTCAAGAGTGACAAGAGGGGCTGCAGTCTGGCGCAACTAAAATAAACATGATACACGGACTCTCCCTTGCCACAGAATGGACAAGTGGAGGGAGAGTCCGTGAATTTAGCTAAGTACTCTCCCGTGCTCAGTGCACCATGGAGCACTCTCCAACTCAAGTCCCCGGTGGGTCGTGGAACTAAATCAGAATAAAGTTCCCTCCACCGGGGCCTCTTGCCCTCGTCAGCTGGTAGGACCCGCCTCCAGATGGTATCGGGACGGGTCACGAGGGCAAGGAAGTGCACTGTATGGAGCACGAGAGAATATAAGCTCTTCCTCGGCATGCCGCGAAAGCATGCCGAGGGTATGTCCCTCAACCTCGAGAGGTTGGGGACAGGAGGAGCCTGAGGGGAAACACGGGGCTTGTGTCCAATGCAAACAGCCGGAGAAGGGGTGTTGAAAGGTGCATGTGGCACTCCGGCCTGCAAAGCCCCGCGAAGGAAGGTGCGCGAGTCGGGGGAGATGGCATCTCTAATCTCCTGGAGCAAGCGCCCTGAGACTTTGGGCATCACATATCCCAAACGGAGCGCAAGCTCCTGGGGTGACACCCAATCAGAACGCCCCGTATTCCAGGAGATCCCCGACTCGGGTCATCCGTGCATGACTAAGGCGGCGGATGATACTGGGGGGACTGTAACATTGGAGCCCCCACTGCTGGCATTAAATAGCAGGGGCTCTGTGAATATTTCATCCCCCAAAGGCACGCCCTGCCTGGTCACGGAGACCATGCTCCAGGCCTTGAGGGTTTCCTGGTAGTATGCCGGCAACACAGAGAGGTCTCTCCCAAACCCCTCGGGCCTGATCAGAAATAATTGCCGGTCATACCCCAGGTTGCGCAACTGGCGATAAAAGCTGGATGCCAGTGCGCACCACTGCGGAGAGGGATCTGCATATAGGTATCTCTGCAGGTACTGAAGGCGGAAAGTGGACAACTGGGAGCACACACAAACTACTCCCTGTCCACCCTCCACCAAAGGCAGACTTGCCACCCCCTGCAGAGACCCAATGCCTTCCCATCCAGAGGAAATCTAACAAAGTCCTCTGGATATTGGTGACAAACTCGGGGGTCGGACTCAGACAAATCAGCCGGTGCCAGATCTGAGAAGCCACCAGCTGATTCACCACTAGAGTCCGCCCCCTAAGGGAAAGCATTTTTGCTAGACCCCTCCATCGTCGACACTGCCCTCTAACTCCCTCCAGTTGTCTGGGACGGAAGCGTCCGCAGCGGACAGGTAGACCCCCAGATATTTAATGACATCTGCCTCCCACGTGATGTCACGAAACGTGGGAGGCAAAGAGTCCTACCTGTAAATTACCCTCTAAAAGGCCTGTGCAAATGGACCAGTTGATCTGAGCGGAGGAGGCAGCTGAATATACCTCCTGGCACTGTTTTGCCAGCTCAAGATCAACTGGATCCTGGGCCACGAGGAGCACATCGTCAGCATAAGCTGAAAGGACAATCCGCAGTGTCTGGATCTTTTAGCACCAGCCCTTTGAGCCTTTTCCTCAGTAGGCAGAGGAAAGGCTCGATATGCCAGTGCATATAACTGTCCAGACAAGGACAATCCTTGACGCACCCCTCGTCCAAATACCAAAGGTGCTGTTAGGGACCAATTGATTTTAAGTAAACACTCTGCAGAGGCGTACAGCGTTCTTATAAAGCCCACAAACTGTGGGCCAAAGCCGTACGCTTGCAGAGTGGCTATGAGGGTAACCATGGTCCCACCCTGTCAAACGCCTTCTCTTGATCTAAAAGAGAGAAAGGCGAGTGACAGACCAGTCCTGCGAGAATAATGCAATAGATCCCGGACCAGAAAGATACTATCAAAGATAGTCCGGCCCGGGATCGCATAGGACTGGGTCAGGGGTGAACCAATTCTGCCAGCACAGACCCAAGTCTAAGCGAGATGGCTTTAGCTACAATCTTGTAGTCCAGTGCTGAGCAGAGAGACCGGTCGCCAGTTCTTAATAAGCCGGAGATCCCCCTTTTTGGGCAGCAGGGCAAGTACTGCCTGCGACAAGACAGGGGCATCTCCCCGGTCTCCAGGGCTTCCCCCAAGGACCAGATGGAAATCAGGTCCCAGAGTCTCCCAGAAAAATTGGAAAAACTCTACAGTCAGTCCGTGTAGTCCTGGAGACTTTTCACAGGACATGGCACGGAGGGCTTCAGAGAGCTCTTGAAAAGATAGTGGTATATCAAGCCGCTCTCTTACACCCTCACTGACTGTGGGGGAGCCCCTCCCATAGCACCCTGCAGGCGTCTGGAGAAATGGGATCCGGAGAGTAAAGATCTTTATAAAAGTTCCGGGCTCTATCCCGGATACTCTCTGGATCTGTAAGGGGGGCACCGTCTTCATCTAGAAGACAGGTGATGTGCCTACTGTTACCCCCCTTTTTCTCCAGTGAGTAGAAGAGGCGCGAGCCCGCGGTCTAGATCTTTGAGAAAACCTAAGCGGCTGCCGCACGTATGCCCCCTTGGCCTGGTGTCGTTCCAGGTCACAGAGGACACCCTTCCTCTCTACATACTCGCTCTGCAGGGATTGGTCCCTACAAGTGAACAGCCTCTGCTCCAGATGGAGTACCTCCCCCCCGGAGTGACTCCAACTCAGCTTCGCGCTGCCCACTTCGCACCCTTGGTATATTCCTGACACAGAAGTCGCAAATGAACCTTGCCCACGTCCCCACCACAGTTTTAACGTGGCAAAGTCCCCCTTGCAACCCCTCCAGTCCGTCCAAAACTCCCGGATAAATGTCACGAGCCCCTGGTCCTTCAACAAAGCATTGTTGAAGTGCCAATAGGCGGCTCGTGGCGCTGTTGGCGTTAGCGCCACTGTCACAGACACACAGTTGTGGTCTGTGAACGGAGCCAGCCTAATGGCACAAGAACCGACTCGTGACATATAGTGACTAGATATATATAGTCTGTCGATCCGGGAGTGGGACACCAGACCGGCTCTCACCCTGACGTAGGTGAAACCGTCTGATGCCCCTGGGTTCTGCTCTCGCCAGATGTCCTCCAGGGAGAAGCGGGCGATGATCTCCCGCAGGGCTGACGCAGAAGGCGGGTACGGCTCTGGACTATTCCGGTCCAGAGCGTCGAGGGTGCAGTTGAAATCACCCCCGAGTACCAAACACTCATCTGCGTCAACCGTCTCCAAAAACTGGGACAGTCTGGCGAGGAACCTCACTCTCTCGAGCCCTCCAGCAGGGGCATATATATTAACTAGGTTAATGATGCTACCCTGCTCTCGGACCCGGAGGTGGATTAGACGGCCTGGGATAACAGCTTTCACAAGCAGCAGCTCTGGCTGAAAAGACTCTGAGAACAGGGTCACCACTCCACATGACGCCGATGTGAAGTGGCTGAAGAAGACCCTGCCTCTCCACTCCAGTTGCCACGAGGCCTCAGCCTCTGGAGTGGTGTGAGTTTCCTGCAGGAAGCTCACAGAGTACCCTCCCTGATATAAATAGGAGAGTACCTGGAACCTGCGGAAACTGTCTTGACAGCCATTGGTATTTAGCGTGCTGGATGTGCAAAGCCATTACTGCGTGTCAGGAATTGTGCGTTCCTCAGACCCTTGAGACTGCTGATAGGGACACGCACATTTTATAGAATTTCCGGACGCGGAGATGCTCCGCAGTCCCAGAATTCTTGGCCCTAGTGCTGACCACTAGATATTGCTGGAGAGAGTGGAGAATAAACGACATATTCTTCCACCTCTCCAAGGCCAGCCGCACCTTCCTTTTCTTTTGTCCATGAAGGGTGCTCTCAAGGAATAGATCTATTTCCTTGACAGGGATAACCCACCCAGAATCTGATGTTCCTTCTAGTGGGTCACCCCTGGGCTCCTCTTGGCTGAGGGCTTTTACTCCATCCTCCCCGGCTGGAGTCAGTTTCCTCAGCTTTATTCTCAGGGACCCCCTCTTAGATGATACAGAAGGAGTCCCTTTAGCACCCTTCAAGGTAAATAATGGACCCTTGGATTGCTGCTGCACCCCTGTAGCTTCAGGAGTGCATTCAGGGGTAGCTGGCTGGACAGCAGTGGCTGGCATGGCTTCCTTAATGGAAGCCTTGGAGGCTTTATATGCTCCTCTGCCAGTTCCACCGCTGCTTGCTCAGCTTGGATGGCACCGATGTTAGGGTCAGTGGACGGCTGAGGAGGGTAGACAGGCTCTCCCATGATGTTAACAGGAAAACCTGTTTTATCACCCTCCCCCATTTCCACTTCCCCTTGTGCCACATCCCCCCTGACAGACAAATCCATGGGGTCCTGAATGGGGGTCATGCCTATATTCCCCCCCTCCAGTAGTGACTCGGCCTGGGGCTCTAACAAAGCCCGAGGTACGTCACTAGAGAGTGACACTGGAGGAGGAGACTGACTGGTGCCCTTGAAGCTCAGCACCTCAGGGACACTGACTACCCATTCAGCAGGGGCTTTGTTGGGTCCCCCCTCAAAGGCCAGAGGCAGAACCTGATCTTTCTTGTCTACCCCTGCCTCACTTGGGAGACCCTCTTGCCCCTGCTTTTCCTCCAGACCCTTTTCCACATTAACCCCTATAGGGTCTGGAGAGAGAGATGTGTGGTCTGGCACCGGCTGGCTGAGCTTAATAACTGGGCCAGACAATGTCACCGGATGAGGAGGAGATGTTTTGTTCCTCTTCTTGCTTTTAGAGGGAGGTGCTCCACTATAGAGCACTTCCCACTTATCAGCAACCTCCCTGTTGGTTTTATGCTTCCTCTTCCTGGGGACGTCACTCCTGGAAGAGGAGCTGCCACTAGCTGCCTCCCCTGCAGAGGGCTTATTATCCCTCTGCTTACACTGTGCCCCCCACACTAACTGATGTAATTATGGTGGGGGCAGATTGGGACTTGGGAGATGCAGCTGTGACACTGGGAGGACCGGTGACATTCTTCCCCTTTTTTCCCCGTGTCTGCAGTCTTGCTGGAGACCACAGACACAGATGGCTTTTTTGGGGAAGAAGGGGGGTTTGGAGGCCGTGGTGGTGGCTTGAGGAACGGCCTCCTTGCCTGAGCTCTGTGGGGGGGGCTATGACCCTTGAGGTCCCCGCTGTTATGGGCTCAGCGGGGATGGGTGCCGTACTGACGGAGGTGCCATTTGCTGGGGCTGGGGCATGATGCTTTACATTAGGACAATTCCTACGTGTATGCCCCAACCCTTTGCAATGATAGCACTGCACCTCCGTAGTGCTGTAAAAAATCCTGTACAGCACCCCCCTCAAATGGAACCCCAAAAGACCCCTCTATGTTTTCTGCGCCCTGAGGCAGGCACATTTGTACCTGCCTCTTGAAAGAGAGCACATGACGAAGTGCTCTCTCTCTGCACCCCAGGGGAATTTTTATAAATGGTGTTTTTACTTCCCCTAGGGTTAGCAGGTGGGGGCGCAGGAGGGAGTCTGGTAGGAAGGGGGGCACATTAGAGAGTGTTACTTTTGTGCCCAACCCTTCCAGGGGTTCTATTGGGACATATAATCCCCCCACTGTGATGCCTCTCTGTATAAGAATGTGTGCAGCAGCCAGAGTACGGGTAAAAAAAAACTGCTTTCCCGTACATTTTGCTGGCTGCTACTATAACAGAGGGGCTGATGACATTAGCTGCAGCACGCAGATAGATATCAATGCTGTAGACCCCAGACATCTGACATTTAACCCCATGCTTCCTGGTGATCTGCCCCTCAGCCCCAGCGGTGGTATTACTGGGGCCAGCAGAAACCACCTGTGACCAGGTATTAGCCACAGGGGTAGGTCTGCTGGCAGAACCACCAGGAGCTGGGGCTACCTTATCTGCCTGGGGCCTATGCTGTGCAGTGCTGCAGCTAGGATTTTCAGGGGCCATTATTCCCCCTTTTGACCCCTGAGGCTTCTTAATGGTCTTATCCCTCATGTTTAGACCCTTTTTTTTTTTTAGTTTATTTGTTTTATTTATTTTTATTTTTTGTTTTATGATTTTCTACTGTTTTCTTTTTTTTAAAATATAAAAGTGTGAAAAAGAAACAAAAAGACAAAACTAAGGGAGACAAAAACTAAGGGAGAGAGAGAGATGATGTTTGGCAGTGGAAGGGTTAATGGCCTGTTGCAAGGTGTTACTAAATGCAACAACACAGAGAACACAGTGGCTTTTTAACCCCTCTGTGTCTCTGTGTCAGATGTTAAAAAAGCCTTTTAAACAAAACTTCAAATTGTTTCCCCCCCCACTGCCTACAAAGATGTTACTTGTCTTCTCTCCCCAAAACATAAAACCCAACACCAAACAAACAAAATTTTAAACAAAACCTGAAAAACTTTTAAAAAAAGTCAAAGTAAAAAAGCTCCAGGAGTGAAGGTGTAGTGCTAAGGGAGGGGTTGTGGCAAAGTATCCAGGAGACAGCTCACTCTCCTGGGATAGAGAGTTGAGCCTGACCCCCAGAAAACTAAAACTTAAATTAAACTAAGAAAAAAACCACAAAAACTCCCAAAAATGAACAACACTTTGCACAAAGTGCTTATTAACAAAAAGGTGTTAAAATAAAACTTGTATTTGAGGGACTAAGACCCTAAAAAGCCTTTTGTTTGGAGCTCAAGCATGCACACAACATGCTCTCTTGCACATTACTTGTAAGCAAGACACACATTCTGGTTAGAGGTCAAGCAAATTAACTTTGATTGACGGTCAGTCAAATGCACTTAGATTTAAGAAAATAAAAGTTTGGGTTTTTTAAATGTGGACTGTTGGTACCCCAAATAGATTGGATTGGTTGAACTTGGCACAGTACTTGTAAGCAAGACACACACTCTGGTTAGCGGTCAAGCAAATGAACTTTTATTGACGGTCAGGCAAATGCACTTAGATTTAAGAAAATAAAAGTTTGGGTTTTTTAAATGTGGACTGTTGGTACCCCAAATAGATTGGATTGGTAGAACTTGGCACAGTACTTGTAAGCAAGACACACACTCTGGTTAGCGGTCAAGCAAATGAACTTTGATTGACGGTCAGGTAAATGCACTTAGATTTAAGAAAATAAAAGTTTGGGTTTTTTAAATGTGGACTGTTGGTACCCCAAATAGATTGGATTGGTTGAACTTGGCACAGTACTTGTAAGCAAGACACACACACTATGGGTAGCGGTCAAGCTAAGGAACTTTGATTGACGGTCATTCAAATGCACTTAGATTTAAGAAAATAAAAGTTTGGGTTTTTTAAATGTGGACTGTTGGTACCCCAACTAGATTGGATTGGTTGAACTTGGCACAGTACTTGTAAGCAAGACACACACTATGGGTAGCGGTCAAGCAAATGAACTTTGATTGACGGTCAAGCAAATGCACTTAGATTTAAGAAAATAAAAGTTTGGGTTTTTTTAAATGTGGACTGTTGGTACCCCAAATAGATTGGATTGGTTGAACTTGGCACAGTACTTGTAAGCAAGACACACACTATGGGTAGCGGTCAAGCAAATGAACTTTGATTGACGGTCAGGCAAATGCACTTAGATTTAAGAAAATAAAAGTTTGGTTTTTTTTAAAGTAGACAACTAGTAAACAATATTATATTGTATGCGTTGTGCACACACAGTATAAGCTGTAAGCCTGACACACACACTTGCAAGCAGGGGCTAGCAGGGAGACAGGCAAATTAAATTAGATTACACAGAAAAAAAAACAAAGAAAAAAAATGATGTTATAGCCCTAAAAAGGGCTTTTTGGGGTGCTGTGTTTACAGCAGAGATCTGATGAGTCCTTCAGCACTGCACTGGACACTGAATAAACTTGCCTAGCTATTGATTTCCCTATTCAATCAGCATCACCTACACTCTCCCTCCTCTCTGAAAGACTGCCAGTTAGTTATGATTCCAAAATGGCTGAAGTCTATGAGGTAGAAGGCTCTGGAAGGGAGAGTATGCTGCTGATTGGCTGGAATGTGTCTGCTGACTGTGACATGCAGTGTCAAAGTTTGCTCAATGATAAAGTATTGGGGGCGGGTCGAATCTCGCATATGTTCGCTGTTGGCCGCGAACGCGAACATGCTATGTTCGCCGGGAACAATCCGCCGGCGAACTATTCACGACATCTCTACTGATCAGCTTTATGCAAGTTTTCTCCAGAACCTCCACATCCACCACCTCTGACAAATGGAGCAACCCTATGGATCTGGGTAAAGTTTTTTCTGCACTGTTGCACTATGGATTCCACTTTGGGTCTTTGACCAGTCATCTTGCCACTATGAATCAGAAACAAGGGGCACAGGAGTATAGGCTGGAACACCGGAATATGGAACACCTTCAGCAGCGGCTTAACTAAGTGGTCTTGAGTGTAATTCACATTTCTCAGCAGTCTATAAAGCAAGATGCTTTTTTAACAGCTTTCAAAAGTGAGCTTGGTCAGGTAGTAGATGCCTTTACTACTCTGTACCTTGCAACAATTTGCCAATGACTCCAACTCATCCTTTTGCAAATCCACAAGCTGCAGCTCAAGTGCCTTCACACTTTCCAAGTTCTGATAGCAGAACAAGTCACCTAACCACTCCTAATCATTTTATGGTTATCTAGAGGCTTGTAGAGGGTTTCCTCAACAGTGCTTCCCCACTGTCAAGTCCAAGATCACTTTTTTGATGTCCCTGTTTGTTGATCAGGCACCAGTTTGTATCACACCATTGTGGGAGAAAGATTCAGCAGAGGTATGTTTCTACTACTCCTGTTTCTACAAGAGTTCCATAGAACCTTTGATGCCCCTGTCAGGACTGATATGTCAGCTAATGAAATTCTTCTACTTCCGCATTGTAACTGAAATGTTGCTAAATACCATATAGAGATTAGGACTTTAATAGATGTACCAAATTGGGATCAAGCAATTCTCTATGCAATCTAAAGCAATAGACCTACGGGCTATTTTCAATTAACTAATCGGCCTAGTCTGCCTCATTGACTTCCACTACACCTTTATACACTATCTACAAGTTCCAAAATTTGCCAGCTTATAATCCTAACCTTTTTCCTACTGAGGAGTCAATGGAACATGATAGTAATCATCTTCCCGACACTAATTAATTTGTCGTCTCTGAGTGAAGTTTAAGTATAAACTCCATGTTTTACTGACATCATGATGAAGGTCTCATTTACTTTTAGATGTGTCTAAGAAGTATTGTGAGTATTTAAGAAGTAAATGACAGGCTTGATCATTTGATCATATGATCATGCCAATCAAATTTGTGAGTTTGATGCATTTGCGTGCAACTAATAGAATATGGCTCTATGATAGTAGGCTTAATGGAAAAGAAAAAATCCAGCTGAATCTTTTGGTCTTGCCATCTACTTACTTGATCTCAATGTCACAATCCCAAAATCTTTTGGGCTGCTGCACAAATATTCTCATGGAGTAATGCCTGTTAAACCAACTGCTTCTCAAAGCTTCCTGCCAGAAGTGAATGTCAAAAATGACTCAAGGTCATGAAAATGTTCATAACTGCAAAACGTCTCTCAGGTCTCAGCCACATGCCAAGATGAAGAAAATACATAATTATGTGGCTACTTTCACTTCTAGAACTTCTGAAAAACTCCAATAGTGTCAAGTCCTTGTTCCCCAAAGTGTAATGTTATCAGTAAACTGGATATTTCTCATGCATATACAAACTATGCTGGTGTCTTCACTAAGGTCAAGGTTAAGACGTTACCTCCTTATTTACCATATGACTGCCCAATTCAGTTCCTGCCAGGAATCATGCCTCCAAGGGACAGAATATATACACTGTCTAAACCTGAGACAAAGGTCATGTAAGAATATGTCAAAGACAATCTGTCCTGAAGATTCATATGATAATGTATTTCTCCTGGATTTGCTAAATGCTTTTCTGTTACCAAAAAGGATTGCAGTCTAAGGCCATATATCGACTACCAAGGTCTCAACAAAGCAACAGTTGTCAATCGGTATCCCTTGCATCTCATCTCTGAAATAAGTAATTGCCTTAGTAGTGCTAAGATATTGACAAAGCAAAATCTACTGTACATGGAGTTTATAACCTTATCTGCATCTGTGAAGGTAATGCATGGAAAACAGCATCCAACACACGGATAATCTTTACAAATACCGAGTCATGCCATTTGAACTGATTCAGGTTTGTTCTCACTTACAGACCTGGGTAAAAAATGTCATGCCTTGTGTCTTTTGAATGAATAATCCATTTCTAATTCTGATTCAGTCCAGTGCTTCTACTTCACTAATCAGGGATATTGGGCAGGCCTCCTTTTACCATCCTAAGCATACACATGCTCAAAGGGAGCCCTGCTGCTGCTGGAATTGCTCAGTGTGTCATGACTCCACCCTTTATTGATTACAGGGCCAGAGTTCAACCAATCTGGTAGTACCAATGCCTTTATATTCTGTCCATTGCACATTACCTGTTTAGGACATTGTGCCTTAGGTATGAAAAGTCTCCACATCACTAGTCTGATCCAGGACTACTGTGGCTCTGACTTCCAGTGTTTATTGCCATCTTGCTGCCTGTTCTATCCTAGCCCTTGATTCTTGCTTTGGCAATCCTGTGTCTCTTTTCAGAACTTCCCAGTCCGACATTCAGTCTGCTATTATTCACCAGTTTGTACACCTGGACAACTTTACACCAATTTTCCACTCTTTATTCAGTAAAAGGCTTAACTCCTGAACATCTACATTGGATGCCAGCTGCCCCTGCAGTATCTATGTGAACAAGATAATAAGTGGGTATCAACATGATTTAATAATGGATAGGTCACGTCCAATAAATCTAATAATTTTCTAAGAAGAAGTAAGTAAGAACTTGGACCACTACTACTTATATACTACTTGATGTAGTATCCTTGTACAGCTTGTTTTACAGTGCCACATTGATACAGTGCCACATTGGAGGCTATTGTACAATGCAAGGAACAAAGGAACTGCAGTAAATATATGCACATGGATTGAAAACTGACTAAAAGAGAAAAAACAAAGGATTGTACATGCTCATATTGGTCTAATATGGTAATGGGGTTCCTCAGGAATCAGTATGAGATCATCTTCTTTTTAACATATTTACAAATGATTTCAACATAGAACTGGAAAGCAATACCTCCATGTTTGCTGATGACACTTAGTTGTGTAAGGAATTACACAACACAGAAAATAATGTACTTTTACTGCAAAGGGACTTACATTAATTAGAAGAATCAGCAGTGGAATGGCAGAAGAGATTAGGCACAAATAAATGTAAAGTTAATTATTTGGGAAGGGTAAATCATTTTGCCATTTATAATCTAAATATAACAAATAAAGGGGTGTAAGAGATAGAAAATAATTTAGGATAACTTGTGGACTGTGGACTACCACCTACATAACAGTGTTCAATGTCAAGCAGCATCTTCAAAGGCAAGTAAAATATTAGCAAAATATTAGCATGTACTGCACATAGCAGGAGTATATAAGTAAGGAAAGCAAATATATTTTTGCCACTATATATACTCAGCAAAAGCCCTCAATTGGAATATGGACAATGAAAAGGTGCAGAGAAGGGCAACACTATTATATAGGGATATTTTTCTAGAAAAAGATACCTAATAAACATACATCCATGGTCAGTATCAGAATTTTTCAGGGGGGGAGTTAGAAGGAATAAGATTTCACTTTAAAGAAAGAAAAAAGTTTGTGACATTAAAGGTAGGTTGTATGAGCAGATTAAATAGATAACTTTAAAAAGGGGTTCATATATTTTGTATATAAAGGCCATAATGGGCAAAGCAATGCACAGGCATTCATAATTTACATAGACTTCCCCTACAAAGACTCAGCAACAAATTAAAGGTTTTGGTTGATGATAAAAGCTGCAAATTGAGTCAAATTGAATAAAACATAAAAATTTTTAAAACATATTAAATGCCTTTTAAGGTAACACAAAACATTTCATACAAGACTCCTGTAATTCATCTAATATATTATTAAATATTATCAGTGTTTATGCAGGTATAATTGGCCATTGGTCTTAAAATAACTACACTGACACATTGCATGCATTTTTAAGTTTTACTTAAAGAATTGTAATACAAATATAGCATGGTAATCAACCTGATAAGACAATGCAGAAATGTAATCAGTGTGGGTCAAATAGATTGCGGGTGGCCATGAGGTGGAGCAAAACAAAACAACAAATGTATCTAATCCCTTAGACTATAGAGAAATGCATAACATTTACATTTAAGTCTTATCTGGTCAGTAGACCAGAATAACTATTACAATTAGAGAAGGGATTCTCCAATAATTGAATTCCCTAAATGGAACTAACAGTAATAGTGCATAGCCTTACATATCCCATTCAAACACATACATCAAGTGTGACTTAATTTTTTTTAAATAGTATGACAAAGCTCCAAAATGATTTGTGTGGTGAAAAAAAAAAAAAAAAGTGAATGAGAAAAAAATAGATGGATATGTGCAGTTCAGAATGTTTACATTTTAGCCTTACAATTATCTTTCTTACGTTCTGTTGATCTCCAAGTGTGCTATAAAGGCTGTATTTTCTGTTAGACCATAAAGTTATAGAATACAGTGCCTTGCAAAACTATTCACCCCCCCTTGGTATATTTCATGTTTTGTTGCCTCACAACCTGGAATTAACATGGATTGTTTAAGGATTTGCACAATTTAATTTACAGAACATGCCCACAACTTTGAAGATGTTTCTTTTTATTATTGTGAAGGAAACAACAAATAGGACAAAATAACAGAAAAATTAAATGTGCATAACTATTCACCCTGATGAAGTCAATACTTTGGAGAGCCACCTTTTGCGGCAATCACAGCTCCAAGTCACTT
Organism: Discoglossus pictus; assembly: GCA_027410445.1. Classification (NCBI taxonomy): domain Eukaryota; kingdom Metazoa; phylum Chordata; class Amphibia; order Anura; family Alytidae; genus Discoglossus; species Discoglossus pictus. The sequence goes on along the minus strand of CM050164.1, from coordinate 332,145,054 downwards.
TGGATAAGTCTATATGAGCTTGCCACATCTTACCACTGGGATTTTTGCCCATTCCTCCTTGCAAAACTGCTCCACCTCCTTCAAGTTGAATGGTTTGACCACAGATTTTCTATTGGACTGAGGTCTGGGCTTTGACTAGGCCATTCCAACACATTTACATGTTTCCCCTTAAACCACTCAAGTGTTGCTTTAGCAGTTTGTTTGGGGGCATTGCCCTGCTGGAAGGTGAACCTCCGTCCTAGCCTGAAATACCGCACAGAGTGGTACAGGTTTTGCTCAAGAATATCCCTGTATTTAGCACCATCCATATTTCCCTCAACTCTGACCAGTTTCCCAGTCCTGGCTGCTGAAAAATATCCCCACAGCATGATGCTGCCACCACCATGTTTCACTATGGGGATGGTGTTCTTTGGGTGATGGGATGTGTTAGGTTTGCGCCAGACATAGCATTTTCTTTCAATTTTTGTCTCATCAGACCAAAGCACCTTCCTCCATACATTTTGGGAGTCTCCCACATGCCTTTTTGCAAACTCAAGACATTCCATTTTGTTTTTTGCTGAAAGTAATGGCTTTCTTTTGGTCACTGCCATAAAGCCTAACTCTATGGAGCGTATGGCTTATTATCGCCCTATGTACTGATACCCCAGTCTCTGCTGTGGAACCCTGCAGCTCATCCAGGGTTACCTTAGGTCTCTGTTCTGCCTTTCTGATTAATGTCCTCCTTGACCGGTCTGTGAGTTTTGGTGGGTGGCCGTCTCTTGGCAGGTTTGCTGTTGTGTCATATTCTTTCCATTTGGTTATGATAGATTTGATGGCGCTCCTGGGGATCATCAAAGATTTGGATATTTTTTAGAACCTAACCCTGAATTGTACTTCTCAACAACATTGTCCCTTACTTTTTTGGAGAGTTCCTTGGTCTTCATGGCAGTGTTTGGTTAGTGGTGCCTCTTGCTTAGGTGTTGAAGCCTCTGGGGCCTTTCAAAAAAGGTGTGTGTATGTTTTGACTGATCATGTGACACTTAGATTGCACACAGGTCATTTCACTAATTATGTGACTTCTGAGGGTAATTGGTTGCACCAGAGCTTTTTATGAGCAGCGTTACAAAGGGGGTGAATACATACGCACATGCCAATGTTCTGTTTTCTATTTCTAAAAAATAATTATGTATATATTTTTCTCATTTCACTTTACCAACTTAGACTATTGTGTTCTGATCCGTCACATTAAATTCAGATTAACAAAACATTGGACTTAAGGCTATAATGTAACAAAATAGGTAAAAAGTCACGGTTGGTGAATACTTTTGCAAGGCACTGCACAGTGCATATTCATTATTACTGCCCAGAATATCAAAAGGATGCATTGGGATGATACTGTAAAGATTTGCTTTATACAAATCTCAATCTTCAATTTGCATTGGATAGGACATCCCATAAATATATCTGCAGATCATATATGCCCCAGTTTTTCTTACAGTAATATGTCAAATAATTTGTGAATGATCCATTAACATTGTCACAATTCATGTGCCTTTATTTCATGGCTTACTGTCATGTGTCTTTTGGAGGGAATTAAATGGTATTTCCTAATGAACATTTACAGTTACATCAATCAGATATTCAACAAAGTAATGCATTCACAATAAGTGGAGCCTATGACATAATTTATTTAAAAAAATATATTCTTGCAAGCATGAATTTATTGTGTCATCAAATGTTTGGTAACATGTTAAGCTATGTAATGTGTTCACACATATTGTTGGTTTGCCCTGTACATCGTTGTCAGTATCAGTTAACACTGTTTGGAGATCAACGTGCAGTATTGTTCTATTTAAGAGATATTTAGAAACAAAAAACAGAACCCTAACTACCTTAAAAGGGATTGCATCATTTTTCTCAACTCCAGTCCTGTGACCTATTTTTGGTCCCTGAGGACTGGAATTGAGAAACACTAAAGAGGAGGCAGCCTCTATCTCATACCCATCTAGACAAAGGGGCATAGCCCCCAGTGTACCTATGTGGTCACCTAATTAGATATCTGGAAAGAGCTACTGAGGGAGGTGGATGCCGCAGTTTGGGAAGGTAAGTGTGGTGGAAGGCCATGTTGAGGGGGGCCGCTCCTCTGACGTGGTCAACTGGGAGAAAATTTTCATGGCTTACATAGGCAAGTATTAGGAGACATCTTGATAATATGATTATGAGTCAGTTATAATGTCATGAGTCTGGGGATTGACATGATGTATGTTGTCTTTCTCATATGTCCATTATTTAGATGTTTAGGTATTAATCTCTTTACTACCATAGGGGTTCTTAAATAACTCCCATGGTACCTAAATTAACCCTTAACTGCGATGAGGGTCTATATAGACCCCAACCTAAATCAAGAACCCTCATGGAACTCACTAAACACTACATGATAAAAATTTAACAAAAAACATTAAAATCCCCCAGTAACTTACAAAAATTAAAAAAATTAATTAATTACAAAATTAAAAAACCTAAATAACCAAAAATGAAAAAGACATTAAAATTAAAAATAATTACATTTAAAATAAAAAAGTACATATAAAATAAAACATCATACTTACCTATCCTGGTCCTCACTCTTCTGATTGAAGAAGGTCTTGTCCTTTTGTTTGTTGGTTGAAACCAATGTCTCAGGAGGAGCACCCCACCACAAATGGCTCTTGCATGGCTTTCTGCCACTTAATTCGTATTTTTTGCGCATTCTGATTGGCTGAAAAAGATGCCAATCAAGACCATATTTAATCAACATGGAGAGCCTGTATAGTTCAGGTCAGAAGGATAAGAACCAGGGCGTCATTGATCATCGTTGATCATTTGGGTACTTATTATTTTAATTTACATTTACATTTTTTATTTTATTGTATGATTGTATTATTTTATATGTGCTTTTTATTTGAAATGTAATTATTTTTTATTTGAATGTAATATTTTTTGTTTTTGGTAATTTAGGCTTCTATGCTAATCCCTATATTGCAAAATGTCAGCAGGTTTAAGAACAAAGTAAAAGTACCTAGCTATTATAATCAACCATTTCCGAAACATTGCAAGATAACTGAAAATTACAGAAAATGTTTCCTTTGATTTTGGTATTAGACTTTTACACAAAAACCCTATGCTAATAAAAAATTACAGATCACTTGCAAAATAAGGCAGTGCAGTAACTAAAATAAAATGAAGAAAATATTACTGGTAACAAAGACTACTGGCAACTAATTATAAAACCATAGCAGAGTGCCACAGCAGCAGTTAAAACACAGCACCAAAAGCAATACAAAATGCTGAAATTGCAACATTATTTTACACTTAACAGAAAAATACAATAATTAGTGTAATTAAAAAATATGATGATGGGCAACACAGAACACAGTACTCAAGGGGTTAATGAATATTAGGAAACCAAATTTAATTGAATGGCTAGGGAAAGTTACTTATCACTTTTTAGTGGTGTAACTTTACAAATAGGGAATTGTATAGTGCACTCTGTTTGTAAATATTATTTTTATTTCTATTTCAATCATTGTTGTAAGCTATTTTAGCACTATTGCAATTTTTGTGTTGTTGAACAATGTATCTCTTCTTGTGACATGGAAATTATATAGGTTTCCTAAATTATTAAACACTTCTTTGTCTGCATAATTCACATTTGTATGCTGCATAATTCCATACTGAGCTGGGAATATTTTATATGCTGGAAATAAGAATAAAGCATTTCTAATAGAAACATTACCATACAGTTACAGCCATAGCTTAACCAACAGTGAACATTATGGCCCTCATTCAATTGCAATTTGGCCAATTGAATAGGGGTCTAAAAAGGCACATAACATATTTTTTTAAATACATTTTTAGTTAGTAAACATCTATTCAAAAACAAGGTTTTCACTAACTAAAAACTTATTTAAAAAAATATGTTATGTGCTTATTTAGAGCCCTATTCAATTGGCCAAATTGCAATTGAATGAGGGCCTTTCTGTTTATATAGATGCAAGGAGAAACAACACTGGCTGAAATAAATGTTTTTTTTACCAATATAAAAAAGACAGGATATAAATAATATAAGAACACACAAATATACATATCTGCCCATGTTTCTTTCCAAATTTAACATTTTTTAAATGAAAAGCATTTTTGTTTAATGTTCTAAACGATTTACATTTGAAATAGCTGTAAACTAGCTCATTTAAATTAAAAACACAGCTTGGAGGAAGACAACATACTTATTTTCTGTCACCCACAATCTCTTTTCAAAATGCTGGCTAGCTTTTATATTAAGGCCTTCCTCTATAACACAGGATGGCCTAATTATAGTGATCCAAAACAGCCAGCTGTTGTTTCTCTTTTTCCCACTTACGTGTAGACAGCTACTTGAATACTGAGTTACATAACTTACCCTGCTAATGCTTGCAAAGGTTTTTTTTATGCTCAGTTATCATACAAAATGACAAAATCTGCAAACATCACTAACGATTAATTTTTTATGTTCCAAATACAAATAGATATTTATGGATCGTATTTGATAATGACAAAACTGTTAGTAAATGCTGCTTGCCAGGAAAATATTGTTGGATTATAAATTATCTGTATAGTAAATTATAAATTATGATTTTGATGTTAATTCTGTACACAAGATGGCAAAAGTATACAATAGTGTCATTATACAGAAATATTTAAGAAATAAGCATGTTTTCATAATTATATAATTAATTTTCACAATAATTTTCAGTTACAATTTTTTTAATGTTTTTTTTATTATTATTTTTGCAGTCTAACTGTGTATAATAAAAAAATTAGCATAAAAAATCCTATATTATAATACAATATATGGTATAAGACATGTTTTTTCCAAATTGGTTATCCTGTACAATATCATAAGATCTATTTGCTTGATTTAAGAGAGAAAATACATTTAGTTGATTATGCCTCTTAGTATTTTCATATTTTATTTAATGACTATTATGACAATAATCGTGCAACTGAAGCAAAGTAATCTGGTCTGTTATTCAGATCTAAAAGTATCTAACTGACTTATTTGCTTATCAGTGATAGTTTACTTTTATAATTATGCATCTTATATGGTATTATAAATATCTGGTTTATCATAAGTTTTAAAAAATGCATTTTTCCTAACATTATTAAAAATAAATATTTTGTATTGAAAACAAAGGTAGATTTATACAGGAATCAGAATTTAATCTGGTATAAGGAAGAGAAATAAATGCAAAAATAGATAATAAGATTAGATTAGAAAAATAGATTCTAGAGACATAGTGCCGCATTCAATTGAGGCTTTCGGGAGATCTGGGCTTGGAAATTGAGCCCTCAAGTTACTTTGCTATTCAATCAGCGTCATTTTGCGGGCTCCGAACGAGTTACGGGCTCTGGGCTGTGATTTATTTCTACCCATCGCGATTTGTGAAATCGCAAGTTAATGGCCCCCCAAGCCTTTAATCTTTCACGGCCACAAGAGTTGCGAACACTAAAATCGTAAATTGCTACTCAATTGCTCTGATTCCCCATTTGCAAACCACTCCTTCAAGCCCGCCAATGGCAGAAGTCAAACCAGAAGTTACTGGTACCAAGGAGGTCTCGCAATGACATGTACGGAGCACTGTAAATGCATATATAAACACTCTACTGTACTTTTATTAAAAGGGAAAGTGATGTTATGTCTTAGAATTAATAGCACCACATTCTCAAGCTTGCAAATTGGCACAAAAACAACCTTTATTTCATGTCCAATTTCCGTGTTATATTGATCCTTGCAAACAATGTGTTAATACATATTATGGAACTTGCATTTAATGGAATATCATATTTACGGCTTTATCAATATCATATATATAGTTGTGGATCTTTGCGACTATTCGAAAAGTTTGCAATGTTGGTAACGCACTTGCGTCCCTCGCGAAGCGAGGTGAGCCGTCGACTGTGAACCTTAGAGAAGGGATGTGAGCCATTGAAGCACGCATGTTGGTCACGCTTTTTCCATCTTTGTGAAGCGAGGGACGCCAAGCGAGGCGAGCCATTGACACACCCAGGACTTAGGCTGCAATAAGGGCCAAAGGCGCTCATTGCAGTGCGAGCCTTGCAAATTGAGCAGTTGAAGCACGTGGGACTTAGTCTGCAATGAGCCCCGAACTGCAAGCCTCGCAAGGCAAGCAGTTGAAGCATGCAGGACTTAATCTGCAATGAGCACCAAAGGCGCTCATTGCACTGAAAGCCTTGCGAAGTGAGGCGAGCAGTTGAAGCACTCAGGACTTGCGAGGGTCGCAACTGCAAGCCAAGATTGTAACTCTAAAAACCTGAAAAAACAACTAAATAATTTAACAAAAATAATAACACACTCACACACAGCAGGGAAGAGCCAGGAAGCCGGGGAGTGAGGTTGCAAGTGAATTTAAGGCATATTTGGCATTTTTCATCAATCCAAAATCGGCTAAGCGAGGAAAGGAATGGCTGATCAAAGCCAAGCACATGACACTTAGAAAATACACGATGGCGCAGACAGTAATACTTGTCCCGAAAAAGCCAGGCATGCAACAAAATAAAACCAACAGCAGTCAGCGCGTAACACGCAAACACAGCAGACACACAGAGGAGAAAGACACAGGGAAGGGACAGTGGTGAGATGGTGGAAAGAGACACTTGGCATTCCCAAGCACAAAACTTGCAGGTTAACAAAACCTGCAATAAGTGGCCCGTAAATTAGGCGGGAGGAAAGGCTAGCAATGAGCGCCAAAGGGGCTCATTGCAAGCCACGCAATAAACAACACCAGCGGGAGAGGCTTGCAATGAGCACTGAAGATGCTCATTGCGAGCCCTCCAATGAGCGCCAAAGGCGCTCAGCGTGGGGCTTACGATGAGGACCGAAGGTGATCAGTGCAAACCAGGAAAGTTTATGTACACATGGGAGAGACTCGCAATGATCGCCAAAGGCATTCATTGTGAGCCAAGTGATGAGCGCAAAGGTGCTCAGAGGAGCAAAAGCCTCACATTGTGTGGCAAACAGCATTGCCAGCTTTACAATTTTATTCCTGCCATTTTTGATGGGCAAGTTCCTAGTTGCATTATATCTGGAATGTGGGTCCGCTTGTAACTCATAATTCAAGCCCGTATGACTTTGAAATAAAACCTCAATTTTTTATTGAAGTTCTATGGGCTTGAGCATGATCGCTGACGCAAGGCAGTAACTCACGGTTAGAAACAGCCAATGTAAGGTAGGTCCGATCATGACTCATGGTACAAGCCTGTAGGACTTCAATAAAAAATGGAGCTTGAATTTCAAAGTTATACGGGCTTGAACCACGAGTCACATTAAATTGGCTGTTTCTTTAGTCATTAATCTTTATTTTTCACAGTCATACATTTTTCATACTTGTAAATTTAAACACACATGTCATAAATTACATTTTATCTAAAACATTTTTGTTATAGTTCTTTTGTTTAACTGTGACCTTCCTCCAGTTTTTTCCTTTTTTTTTTCTCTCTGTTTTCTAGCTGTAGATTTAGTAAAACAGATTAAATGAACCTAAAACATAATAAATTAAACTGAATGAACCCTAACATTCAGGTGGGGGGGTGACACACTTAAGTGAGTCATAGTTGATTTGTTTTCTTTCTTTTATCCCTTATGGGTTTGAGCGCCAGATTACAATTTTGTCAATAAAGTTGTACCTGTTCAGCTTCCGCTTTCCACTCAGAGAGGTTATCAATTCCGCCAGTTTTCATATATTTTTTTAGTGTTTGGTTTGTGATAGTTGCAATTTTTATATGATTGTGATTGAGTATGGGGAGTTGATCCATACATCCCATATTTCTGTAAATATTGGATATGTATTGGATATGACATGAGTCGTTTTTTCATTAATCATTATGAAATTTAATGTTTGTATTATTTCTTGGAGGTGAAGTTGTGGCGTTGTCCATTTTTTGGCAAAGTGGCTTTTCGTGGCCATAAGCAGGAATTGTAGCCATTTATTATGTCACTTTTGTAGTAGAGGAGAATAGTCTCCCACTAGGCAAATGTCTATCGAAGGGTGTATTGTTGTCTTCAAAATGGTAGATGCCAATTCCATGACTTTGGTCCAAATGTTCTGTACTATTGGGCATTCCCACCAAGTGTGGAGAAAGGTACCTGTCTATAGCAACTTGAAGATGTTAGTGTGTTAATGTTATGTAATGTATCAGGTGTGAGATAAGCTCTGTGCAGCACCTTTATAGACGTTTAAAGTAGACTGTAATTTTGTGAGCATTTGCTTATATTTGTGCTGATTTTTCCCCACTTATGTGGATCCCATTGAGTGCCCATGTCTGATTCCCATTGTTTCATAAAGTTAGTTTTGAGATTTGTTGTTGGGTCATTTAATATAGAGTAAATAGATATAGATCCAAAGACACCTCTGATTAGTGGGGATTTGCTGCATATAAGGGATAACCAGTTGGTTTGAGGTTTACCCCATTTTTTTATTAGTGTGGTCACTAAATGTTTTATTTTACAATAATTGTTATGCTCCTTGAGAGGGATGTTGTTTGTCAAGTTTAGCTGTTGTCCACCAATTTTTAGAATCCTCTCTCAAGCTGTTCCAAATAGGCTGAGATGTAAGTGTAGGGGTTAGTTCTGTTTATCTAGCTACTAACTGATTTTTTGAGTTAGCCCTTTTCCAGTTAGTTATCGAAAGCTTTATCATAGGGCTGTTATGTTTCATTATATGTGGCAGGATTGATGGATTCCAAATAATGGATTCCCATGTTTGGGGTTTCATTGGTAATTTTTCAGAAATACCTAGGCTGGTTGTTGTTCACTGGAGTGTGCTATATATAATTTTGGGTTAGGGCACGACAGCCCTCATGTTTTTTTTATTTCTGAATATGTGTGTATTGGCTATCTTTGCTATTTTATTATTCCATATTAATCTAGTTATATATTTTTGAAAATTCTCTAACTCTTTGGAAATAATTGGTATAGGTAAGGATCTGAATAGATGTAATATTCTTGGTAATATATTCATCTTAATGGTGTTTATACGCCCTGTCCATGATAATGGATATTTGCTCCATTTGTTAATATCAGTTTTAAGGGACTTAAATAATGGGATATAGTTTGCATTGTACAGTCCAGACAGGTTTGGGGGTTATGTTCAAACCCAGGTATTTTATGTGGTGTTTAGGCCAAGATAACGGATATTGTCTTTTAAGATGGTGTAGGTCTTGTTGGGGGAGCAATGATACTATCACTTCTGTTTTATCTATATTTACCTTGAGTCCTGAGATCGCTCCAAAGGAATCTAAGATGCCCAACAGGGCTGGTAGGGAGTTTACCGGATCTACCAATGTGCGCAAGATATCATCAGCGAACATGCAGCACTTAAATTGTTGCAGTCCAAACGTGACTCCCTTTACTTGTGGCATGAACCTAATAGCTTGTGCCAGGTTCTCAATCGTAAAAGCGAATAAAAGTGGGGCGAGAGGATAACCCTGTCTAGTCCTTCTTTGTATCGAAATATGGTCTCTATTTGAGCCTTGTAGTTTTAGATGAGCTATTGCTTTTTTTATAATAAATATTAAGTAGATTAATACAATTTCCCTTAATGCCCATCTTCGCCAAGACCTTGTGGAAATATGACCATTCCAGCTAATCAAAACCCTTCTCTAAGTCTAAGGCTTTGGTGCATAAGGGGATATTCTTAGATTTGGGTATATGATATACGTTGAGAATCCACCTAACATTGTCCCCCACCTGTCTGAATGGCACAAACCCTACCGGGTCCTTGTGAACCAGTTTAGGTAAGAACCTGGAGAATCTAGTTGCCATCAACTTTGCTAATATTATCTCCATTAAGCAATGAGATTGGACTGAGGTTTTTGACTTCTAGTGGGTATCGTCCAGGTTTAGAGAAGAACACCATGTCATCCTGCTTGAATTTGGGTGGCAAAACTACTTTTACTACTATTTTTTGATTGGGATGAACACATTTGTTGATAGTAATTAAGAAATGTTTCTTTTATTTATTTTTGGCTCAGGGCAGACCTTGCGGGGTTCTGATCTGGTAAACTTGATTTCGATTTTGCTTTGACCTCAGTTTCCTAAATAGGATAGGGGATAATTTATTTGCATGGAGGAAAATGTATGCTGTGTTTTTCTGATGGCTTTCTCTGTTTTTTCTGACATGATGTTATCCAGCTCTAGCAGGATTTTTAATTTTTTTTGCCTAAGCAAGTTTGAGAAGCTATTTTGATTTTGTCTCTTTAGTATGTGTAATTTTTTTAAGAGTTTAGTCTCTTTGAGGCAATTGTTTTTTTAAAAAGTAGATGCTGTTCTCATTAGGGTCCCTTTTATGTACGCTTTGTGAGTCAGCCAGAGTCACCCTATTTTTGTTTCTGGTTAGTTATTACATGTGAAGTATGAACCTAGGTCTGCTTCTAAATTTAGGATTTGTTATTAACAAATTAATTAATCTCCAACTATACTGATATTTGAGGTTCAGACCTAGATTTGTGTTTATGAGCACTACTGCATGATCAGACCACGGGAAGGGCGAAATTTGTGCATTACTTTAGCTCAGGGCTGTCAGTAGTATTGCATCTATTCTGGAGTATGAGTTGTGATTGGGTGAAAAATATGTATGTTCCCTTTCTGTGGATGTTCTCTCTATGCAACCACAAAACTATTTTTCTCCATTAGGTTATTTATTTTTAGAATTTTTGGGGACTATCTGTTTTGTAAGGGGTCCTTGGATCTATCCCATCATTGGTCGAGAGCTAAATTTAAGTCATACCCTATTATTATTTTACCTGTGTCTAAGGAAAGTAGCATGTTAAGTAGTTTCTAGTATGTTATAACTGCCATTGTGATCGTGTATCAGTGTGGATACAAGCAGATTGATAATTACCTGGGATTAGGTTGTGTTTAGTTTTTTGGCTTTGATTTTCCCTCTTTTTTGAAGTGGAATTCGCGGAAGCGGGATCCAGTTTATCTTCTGGAGTAAATTTGCTTAAGTGTAGGGCATAGGGGAAGTAAAAAGATAACAATGTTGAAATGTTAACTTGTGTCAATTTGATTATCATCATTACATTAATTATTCTCTTAACACTATAATTAGTGTCTCTTTCTTTCGGGGTGGGGAGTCTGATTCTATCTCCATCTTTAATCCCCCAAATGAGAATATTAAGTAATTTATCTCTGGTTATAACCAGGAACGAAAAGAAATAAAAAAGTTATTGAGGTATTATAACATTACCATTGGAAGTACAAACATAAAGCTTCATTCAGTTGAGGCATCGTAAGTTAGTAAATGTTAGACTTAGGTTTACAGGCCTATTGCGGGCCCAAGTAAAGGTGCTATTCAATTGGCCGGGCCAGCAAGTTAGGGGATGATTGCGAAAATAGGAAACCATTGTAGAAAGGAAGTAGCATTTACGGCTTGGGAGCAAGCCCATAAATCCTGTGCAGAAACAGCCAGTGGAAACAGAGATTGTCATCATGACCAACCTCCAAGCACGTAATTCGTAATTGAAGTCCGTAGGACTTTGACATCCAACCTACATTTCAAGGAGGTTTAAGCCCGTAGGACTTAACATTGATTGCCATGCTTGATATAACACGAAAATTAAAAATAAAAAAAAGTATTGGAGAATGTTGTGCTATTAATTCTAAGACCTAACATCACTTTCACTATTCATAAAAGTACAGTTTTGCTTTATTATTTGCTTTTAAAGTGCTCCGATTTGTCATTAAGCACTTTGCGAGACCTCCTTAGTACATTAACTTGTGGTTAGATATTTGCAAGTTGCTGCCTTGATGGAGTGGTTAGCAAGGTGGAATCAGAGCAATTGAATATCGATTCGAGATTTTAGCTTTCGGGACTCTTGCGGCCATGAAGGATCAAAGGCTTGGAGGGCATAAATTTGGACAATGGATCGAAGCTCGCAGCACGTAACTTGATTGGAGCCTGTAAACGGAAGGCAATTGAATAGCAATATAACTTGTGCAAAATAACTTGCGAGCCCAGATTTCCGAATTGGAGCAATTGAATGAGGGTCATAGTTACACGTTATATTGCAATAGGAGTTTCTTACAAGCATTATATATACAAAACTTTTTTTAACATTTTGACTACATTTTTATCCTAAGGTTAGTTAAATTGGTAAGAGTAATAAGACTATTAAAGACTTTGATTTGCTCTTCATTTTAGTTTTTTAACTGGGCAGGATACAATATTTAAGGGGTAGAAGATCTATGTTTCCCTTTCAGGTCTCTATTTCACATTGTCTTTCTTCATGTCTGTTTGGTCATCCTGCTCTATTGTCCGTTAGTTTTTTTGGTGTTTAGTTTTTGGAGTGTCTGTCCATGAGTGTATTGGTCTTTGTTCAAGATGTAAGGTTTGTGATGACTCTAGGTTTTCTCTCTGTATTCATTGTAGATGGGTGAGCAGTATCTGGCTGTCCTCAAGTGAGTGAGTTTTGTATGTGTCTCCTTTATATTGAAAGATCAATGCAAAGGGGAATCCCCATCTGTATGTAATTTTGTGTTTGATTAGAGCTGCAAGTATTGTTTCCATTGCCCTTCTTTTCTCAAGTATCACTGGGGAGAGATCCATGTAAATCTGTATTTTAGTTCAATCTGGTCCTTTGATAGAGTTCCTTTTTCTATTGTCAGTTAGTATCATGTCTCTCACCTTTTGTTTCACAAATCTTACAATTACGTCTTTGGGGAGGTCCGAGTTGTTATTGGCCTCTAGAGCTCTATGAGCCCTCTCAGCCCTCCTAGTTGTTTTCTGGGTGGTCTGGCAGGATAAGATTGATTGTAGCTGATAAATATTGATTTAAGTCAGTTATCTTTTTGGTAATCTTAAATGATATCTGTGTGACCTGTTTTCTGAGATCTTCTATTTTGTCCTGTAGGGTACTAATTTTAGAGGTGTGTAGAGTGGTCTCCATTCTGTCCCATTCCTGGGTCTCTATGATTTGGTCTGTAATTTCTTCCAAGAGGTGTGTCCTTTGACCGGGGGTGTGTATTTATTTTCTTAGACTGTCTATATGTGTTTGGAGTATCCTCTCTATTTTAGCCAAAGATTTCTCAGAGACATCCAAGTGATGGGACGTAACTTGTCAGTTTTCCTCCGCATCTAAATTATCAGATTGCCTAGATGTTGAGCAATGAGATGGTAGTTGCTGAGGTTTTGTAGTTTTAAACATTTCTGGAATGGTTCTATTAGTTGTGTTTTTTTTTTAGTTTACCCATTTTGGTGTTTTGCTATTTTATCTGATGCATAGAGAAAGTCTTCAACATCTCGTTTGTGGATTCAATTGTATCTATTAGTTTTGTATACTGGTTACAGTTTTTGTTTACATGCTTAATGTATTTAAATTGTGAATAGAAAATCTGTATATTTCTTTGGATCACATACCTTGATGTTTGTGAGAAACTCTTTAGGCTTTTTGTTTTTCTTTAAAGAAGCATTTTTATTGTTAGGTTGTTGGCTTTACTTTGTTACTTTGTTTATATGTCTCTTTTCTTCCTGTTGTGAGGGGTTATTTCTTTAGTTGGTTTATTGTTGCTGGTTGTGGCTATAAGTTTTGTTTCTGGTGTCAAAATGTTGTGAAGTATATTACCAACAGGATTTTTGTTGCTTCATTATTTATTTTTATTTTTTAAATACTTCTATCTGGTATAGTAGTTTAGAAGCCTGTTTGTTTGTAGGGTAATGATTACTCATGCTTGTGTCTTTGAGGAAGGGTGATCTAGTTGGGAGGAGTGTGATCCATGGCCTAGAGACAATGATGGAGAAGTGGATATATTTTTTTCTGTATATGGTCTAATGAGTCTCTTCCTATGTGGAGTTTAGGTCCCTAGTATATTACATGTAGTGGGCCTCAGGAGGTGTCCTCCCCAGGCCAGGGGGAAAGGTTCTTAACGATTGGTCCAAACTGTAGGTAGATTGTTTAATTATTCCTCTGGACCAAACCCAGATGTTGTAGTCAATTGAAAAGCCAATTTTTAGTTATTTTTTAGACTTTGCCATCAGAGTACAAGTGAAGCTCAGCAGGTCTTCCTGAGTGACAACTTAGAACATTGGCATTGTTTCTAATCATGAGTTACGGCCTTGCATCAGTGATCATGTTCAAGCTCGCAGATGCTAATTTGATGCAATGTGCACTATAGGACTGGGACTTGTGAACCTGGCCAATTGAATAGCACCATAAGTTGCGGCCGCTGCAGGCTCGCAGCAGGCTTACAGACATACATCCAACTCCGATCGAATTCCAGCCTCCAAATTGAATGAGGCCCAAAGTAATTGATTTGATGATTGACAAATAAATATATTAAGAAAAGCATATTTATTTTATTATACATTCTAGTTTGTGTCTGATGGATGTTGTCATTTTGAAATCTTCTGTAATTTTCTGTTTGTCCATTATTTGGTTCACTGTGTTATTAAGGCAGCTGTGGATGGTAAAAGTTAATCTTCAGGCTAATTTACCGGGACTTTATAGACAAATTAGCTTTAACTTGCCCCCTCTCATTTGAATATGCTCACATTAATCTATCAAGAATACTGGTAACAAGCTCTTTTACATTATTCATCAGGCATTATTTATTGCCTCGCTGTATCAAGCCTATACTGTCTCTTCAAAGTTCCTCAAAATAGTATGTAAGGTCCTGGCCCAAGAATACAAAACAAGAAACAGTACTAGATTTTCCTCCAAGTTTTGTCTCCACTTAATGTCAACTGCATATGACCTGTGAAAAATGAATGGTTGTCCATTGATGAATATAAAAATATAAAATAATAGTCGTAAATGTATCTTGATATATGCTCTTTACCCATTAATTCTAATGTACATAGGAAGAATTCATGTACTTTCCATCATCACCCTAGTACACTGTTTAATGCACGCTCAAGTTTGTCTATGATTAAGATTTAAATGTGTGACATCTAGCACATTGAATTAAGAGTGCCTCAGGCCAGGCTGAAACACACATTGCATATCTATGTTTGTGCCAGTAAGACATACAGAGTTTTGTAGTTTTTCCTCAGTCCTGTTGGTCTAATGCTTTTGAGGAGTCAGCAGTGTTACAGGATGATATGCTTGCAATGGCCATTATTCCCCAAATGGAGACATTCCAGCTTCACAGCTGTATTCAGACTTCCTGATGCTAATACACCCTGCTGTTAAGCCTAGCATATTACACTAATGCAAATAGTGACATTCCAGCTCCACAGATAGAGATTTCATCTACCACATTAAACTGCTATTGTATAAATGTTCTCTAAATTAATGTGATTTATTTATTGATTTATTGTATTTATTTATGAGCATTTCACTCACTATAACATCAGGTAACATTTATAATTTTTTTTCTTCCAGTTAGGAAGCTCTTTGGTTACTTTCCCACCATGTCCCTCTGTATTTCTCTCACAGTTAACTTACCCCATTTATTTTCAAATGAACCCATGATCAGATACTAGCACGTAACCTAGCAGGCCCATCTAGTCCCTGTAATCTTCCCATGCCCTCCTCATGGCTGGATCTATAATTAGGCGAGTTAGGTGTCTGCCTAAGGGCGCATATTTAAGAGGGGTGTCTAATTTTGAATAAAAAATCAAGGATCTTTCCAATTTTAGTTACAGCAGTAACAGCAGCAGTTGCAGCAAGGAGCTTCTAGATGGTGCTGCCGATATTTTACAGCACTGCCAATATTCGCAAGAAGTTGTAACCTTAGAATGTTACCCTAACCCTTAAACTAATACTAACCCTCACCCTAACAGTTTACCTATGCCTAATGCTATGATATCAGCACTGAAATATCGGCAGCACCATCTAGCAGTTGGTCGGACTGGTGGCAAAACTATTAAAGGAAAGGACTAAAAACAATATATTGTATTGCTCTGGCCTTTTTTCCGAACTGTGTGCTTGTGAGGAACTGGGCTACGGAAGCAGGCATGTGAGAGTTAACAGACTGCTAGATGGAGGGATCAGATCATTGCGTAGTGCCAGGACAGGGCTGTGCCTCCTACTGCTGAGCACATGGAGGAGTGAGGGGGAGAGTGAATCTGATCACATACTGCCCTTCCTGCACAAAGCGCACCTCAACCCAGTAGAGTGTATGGTTGACTGCTGAATGTGTGTGATGTGACAGACTGAGTGTGTATGTGGGATGTGACAGAATGAGTGTGGGGTGACAGGCTGAGTATGTATGTGTAATTTGACAGACTGAGTGTTTGTGATGTGACAGGCTGAGTGTTTATGTGTGATGTGACAGGCTGCGTGTGGGGTGACAGGCTGAGTGTGTGTGTGTGTGTGTGTGTAATGTGACAGACTGAGTGTGTGTGATGTGACAGGCTGCGTGTGGGGTGACAGGCTGAGCTTATGAGTGATGTGACAGGCTGAGTGTATGTGTGTAATCTGACAGGCTGAATGTGTAACATGTCAGGCTGAGTGTGTGTGATATGACAGGCTGAGTGCGATGTGACAGGCTGAGTGAGGGGTGACAGGCTGGGAGAAGGAGCAGATATCTAATTCAGACTGTTGTGGTCTGATCCAAATCAGTTTGGCGCCCAACTTGGGGCCTTGAGTTTATGACCTGACAATAGCCGAGAAGGAGCGAAGTGGTGGCTTTCAACAGCAGAAGGAGCCTTCATGAAATATGTCTGGTAAGGTCGATGATTAGTACTGTGCAAGCCACTATCTTTGCCTACCACTCGGCTATTGAAAGGCATCCAAAGCACAGGTGGCATAGCTTGCTCAAGGTCCGTTTTAAAAACCTGTGATAATAGATATCTGTTACCTGTGTGTGTCTGTTGGTAGTGTGGGTTGAACGATTGTGATTTCTTAGATATTGTGGTTGGGGGGCATACACGTGTAAGTGTGACTCTCTGGAGACAGATGACTTGTGCCCAGAGACGCACATACCCCAGAGGTCACACATACGGGCTTGCATATACTTGCCCTGGGCATTGGGATTGCTTTGCATATTTTCCTGGGAAGGGTCTATGCATGCTGGATAGATGAATATCTCTTGGGAGCCATGATGTCCTGGCCTTGGTAGCTTTGGTAACCCCAAGAGACGTCTGTCATTCACTACGGATGATTAAAACGTGTATGTGTGACACATAATTCAGTGGCAGACTGATAGTGTTTGTAAGCACAATAAGCCCTGACGGTGTCGGTTTGTAAGCACATAATAGTGCATAATCCCGAATCACATATCTTTGAATCTAAAGTTTTCTGCAGAAAAGGTTTGATGATTATAATGTTATATGCTATGTCATTGCTGGTTGTGATTCATGTTTTGGTGAGAAATGTAGCTTAGAATTTCTCTCCCTGTACACTGAAGCTGAAAGCTGATTTCTGTGCAGCTGTGTGTGATTCAAGGTCAAAAGACACAGACTGCGAAAAGGAGAAATTCCTATACTCCCCCCTCCCATTTTGTTTAACTCTTTCAAGGACGTATCTTAGTTAAGAGAATTATTTCTATATCAATGCTTAAGGTCTATGAACTCCTACAAAAATGGAAGAGTTTGTACAGTAAGTGTTTCTATTCATGTTTTCATGAAGTTGCATGTGAAATAATGTTTGTGTAAAAGTAGGTGTGTCCTGGGAGGAGATTGATTTAAAAAGTAAATAGTTTAAGATATATACATGAACGCAGACTCTGAGACTTGGTTATGTATTCTTTTGATTCATTTTGTCTGAAGTTTCTGTGTGTTTGTAACTTTACTCGATACTGTACTCTTTGAAGAGGGAGGTGACCGGTTTGCATTTTAAGAAAATGTGGGTAGGATTGGCCACCCTTTTACAGTTAAGCAAAGCAGACCACTCCCCTTTCTCCTCCCACCTTCTCTGTGTGTGTGTTAGGTTTTATGTGAAAATATGTCTGTCTGTATTATTGAGGGAAGATGAGAAGTGAGGTTGCAGGTAAACGAATGGTGTTTGCTACAAGATAGTGGTTTGTGGAACAAAGAAACCATGAAACTCTTAACACACAGCCACCGCCCCATCATGGCTCCCAACTTAGTAAAATGGGAGTTGACTATAAACTTTACGACCAACCCCTTTTAAAACGATGACTAAGCATCTACTATACTACCTCTGCTGGAATCAGTGCCCTGTATCCACTACTCCTTGGCAATATTAATCTTTATTAAAAGGAAGTTACAGGAGATATTCAATGTTTCATTAAGCTTTATACGAAAGAAAAAGTAAAAGCAACGTTAATTTAGGATGTTTTTTCAGAAAGTTACTCTGTCTCATATACTGTTATTTTTAGATTCTCTGTGAGCCGCTCCCCTGCTAGTCCATGCTCATGTAGTTAACTCCTACATGCCTGTCTGCAACGCTGATACAGAATTCTGTGAGTTATTAATAGCATGCTTTACGGATGAAATAGCAAATCAGGCTATTAATTTGTCAGATATTACACAGGATAAAACAGTCAGTGGTAATATATCATTCCAGACACGAGTCTCAGATGCTGGGAGCAGCCTTTGTGGAGGTATTGAGAGAATCCATCAGGAAAGATTTATTAACATCTCGTCCTGAATACAAGGTGTTGCCATTAGAGACTTGGTTAATAGTAGTAAAAAAAAAAAAGAGACTTGTCCTCACAAGGTAATAAGGAGACTACACACATTATGGTGTCTTCTGAGCAGGAGGAGACGGAGCCAACAAGAACAAGAAAGTGTTTTAATTGTAACAAAGTTGGACACCTTAGGGTTCCACCAGTTATGGTGAAGTTAAAACCAGTAGCTGAAATAGCACAAGATACTGGTATCTCATGGCCAGAAAGTCTCCCTATAGCACTGTTAAGCGTGGGGTACACCCATGGAGGGAAGTTTTCTCTGTCCCCTCATGAGATCCTATTTGGGTCTGCTTCTAGATTAGGGTGTTATTATGCTCAGCAATTGAAATGTAAATCTGATGTATTTATAGATTATGTGATTGCTTTATCTCAAGCACTGACTAAAATACATGCACAAGTGTTTTCTCCTATTCCAGATCCGGAAGTAGACACTGGTACTCATCGACTACTTCCTGGAGATTGGGTCCTGGTCAAGAGATGTGACAAAAGAATCCTCTGGAATCCAGATATGATGGTCCCTTTCAAGTCCTTCAGTTAAACTTGAAGGACAACCTACTTGGATCCACGCATCTCATTTAAAAAAAAGTTTCAGCACCAGACCCATAGCAGCCAACATCATGATGATCATAACACATATCCTTTCCTGTCTGTTCTTAACTAAAGTAGAAGTACATACCTAATGGGTGGCTGGGTTAGAGGAGAAGCAAAAGGACGGATTGGTAAATTTATGCTCAGAGATCTAAATGCACCACTCATATCAGAAGGACTAATGCAAGTACAACACACTCAGGCATTACCCCAAACGACTGATGTCTATGAACCTACGTACGAAGAATTGTAAAAAATGGGAGAGCAGGTATCCCATTATAACTGACAATCTATATCCAGGTGAACGTATAGCTATATACCCTGGAAATTATACGTGTTACAGGAGAAATGTTTCTCATGGGTTCAATTTGCAGAAGTTCCCAGGTGGATTTTGTCACACATATAGACATGGTTCATCCACATTACTAATCAATCAGACACAAGCTCTGGAAGACATACATTGCATATGTGGGGACATGAAGCTCAGATCAATACTAGAGGGTAGCCGTTATGGTGAGTGTACCCTGGCAAAGGTCATAATGCCAATGCACATAGTGCCCATCCAAGCTGATACCTCACCACACATACCCTACTGACAACATCTAAACGTAAGAGAAAGCTTTCTTCCCCATAAGGTGGCTTTGACCCCCATGTGTACATAGACCCTATTGGAGTCCCAAGGGGGGTGCCTGATGAGTTCAAGGCCCAAAACCAGATAGCAGCAGGATTTGAATCACTGATACCAATGATTGGTGTAAATAAAATAAAAAATGTTGCTTGAATCAATTATATATATTATAACCAACAAAGGTTTGACACAAGAGATGCTCTGCAAGGAGTTGCAAAACAATTGAAGGCCACATCACACATTGCCTTCCAGAATAGAATGGCACTAGACATTCTAGAAAGGGGGGGGTGTAAAATGCTCCCCGACACTGGCTTCTGCTGCACCTACAAACCTGATAATATGGGTCCAAACGGTAAGATTACTTTAGCCATAAAAGAACTAAACAACTTGGCACAAGAATTGAAGGAGAGTTCTGGAACCACAGACTATTGGGATAAATGGTTTGGGTGGATGAACAACTGGCAGAAGGTATTGTCACAGGTTGGAATTGTCTTTCTTTCAATAATGATCATTCTTGCATTTGTTACCTGTTGTATTATCCCCTGTGTCCGAACATATTTAAAGAAGTCAGTTGCTGGAGTCACACCAACCTTTGTGCACCAAGAACTTTGTGATGATGACAACTGTGAGGAGTCACATAAGATGTTACAGTCTATTGTATCTAGGAGTGAGGTTTCCACATAAACCCCTTGTCCCACATGTTCCTGATACAAGGGGCTAGGGAAAGGTGTCTGACTTGTCTGTGACAGTGGCAGGAGGGGCCGTGGGTAAGCCATGGCTACTCAAATGTACAAAGAAGAACGGGCGTTCACAGCACAGATGTTTAGGGCTTTCCTTGCAGTCATGCACCTCATGCTCAGGGACAGATATACACCTTGACCCTCATTCAATTGCAATTTGGCCAATTGAATAGGGCCCTAAATAAGCACATAACATATATTTTTTAAAGACGTTTTTAGATAGCAAGCATCTATCCAAAAGAAAGGTTTTCACTAACTAAAAACCTTTTTAATAAAAATATGCTATGTGCTTCTTTAGGGCCCTATTCAATTGGCCACATCGCAATTGAATGAGGCCCCTAGTGTTTAGGGGGGAGTTTACCCCTCATCACGCATTAACATAAGCACAGCTGCTTTTCTTAAGTTGCACACTCACTAATAACATAACAGTACATTTTTGGGGGGACTGTTATGGATGATAATTAGGAAAATGTCTTTTCATGTTATTATGTTTGTCTGCCATTCCTTACTCACTTATATATGTATAAATGAGAAGAAGATTACTAACAATGAAGGTTACCTAAGATGGAGGATGGACTACATAACAGCATGGTTAAAGGACTACAACTGGGAGTGGCCTGATGATGCAAACATCCGTGACCAAATAAGGACAAATGAACGGATCCTCCATCAACTAACCACTATGATGACAACACACTGCAGCAATTTTGAACCAATCAATAAAGCTATTAATTCCTAGACAAAGGAATCATGTGTCGTTTGATCAGATAACATTTTTATATATAAACTTGTACATTGCCATTTTGGAATAGAGCGCTTTGAGAATTATTATACAGAAACACCGTGTCTGTCTCTTATTTCTCTGGAATGTGCACATCCAACACTAATTGGGAGAAGGAGCAGATATCTAATTCAGACTGTTGTGGTCTGATCCAAATCATATATAGTAAATAAATAGTACATCTGTATCCATTTTTCCTCTATTTTAATCATATTTTGAGCTTAAAATTATATATGGGTCAAAACTAAATCCCACATAGAAAAGGAGAGTGGAAGAAAAAAAAAACTGAAAAAAAGAAAATAAACAAATCTTGCCAGTGCCCACCCCTTGTCTCAGCCCCATGCGGAGACAGGATCGGCTCATCCAAGGCTGGCCTGAACTAGTCAACAATTCCTCTGCCCTTTCTTGTTTCTTGTTTCTATCCTATCATTCGCTTAGATTCCATATTACAGTGATATAGAGAAAGATTTTGCTCATGATAATACTCAAATATATCTTTTATTTCCATAATAGCCATTTCTGTCTGATTTTATTTTGCTACTTTAGGTTATATCTTATGAAATCTGTTTCGATTAGTTTGTTTCTATCTACTAAGGATTTAATACCACTCCATAAGGGAATTTTTGTATTCTTGTTATGTTTAGCAATAAGCCGTTTTGCTACCAATATAACCGTCATTGTAATGTTTATTTTTTGTTTTGGGAATTTTTCAGGAAAAAAGTGAAACAAAATCAGTTCCATTTCAAACTCAGTTTCATATTTTATAATTTTAGATAACTGAGAGATGCAATTAGACCAATATAATTGAATTGCTGAGCAAGACCACCACATATGCAATTGGGAGGCTTTTTGTATATTGCATGTCCAACACAAGTCTTTATTAGAATTTGGGGCTATCTTAGGTAGTTTCTGAGGGGAAATATACCACCTCTGGATGATTTTAAATTGTACTTCTCTAATGGTGCATTTTATATATTTTCCCATATTATGGAAAGAAGTCTCCCAGATCTTATTTTCTCATTTTTATGGCATTCTTCTTCCCATTTAAGTATACCATTCAGTTTTATAGGTTCCCTTATTGATTTAATGCTTTTCATTATGTTTGAGATTGTATATTTTTTATTAGTGTTAGAAATGTCTATGTAATAGTTTTCTAACTGTTTTAAGATTGTAATCAGATTCTGCAATTATTGTTAATAACATGTTGTACCATAGCCATTTTTCTTTTGGGATTTTATTTTCCTCTGAAATATATGAGAAGGGTTTTTAGTTCTCCATTTAAGTATATGTCCTTTAAGCTTCTAATTCCCCATTTGGACCAATCAAGTTTCAAAAAGGGCAAAAGTTATTTAGTAAGCTTACATATTGGTGTAATAGGTGAAAGAAATTGAATTAGAAGTAAATTATCATTGATTTTAAACCACTGTTTCATTAAAGCTTTTGGTATTAGTGATAATTTATCAATTTTTTTTTCTTTTTTTCTTTTCCCATATCATGGATTCCCAGTCATTATTACCAGCTAATTCTCTTTCTATCATTATGCATCTAGGAGACTCTTTATCTTTGTATTTTAGAATGTGAGTTAATATTATAGCCTTTGAATATTCCATAATGTTGGGAGCAGCACGGCCTCTTTTGGTAAATGTTTTAATTGTAGTATTTTTGTTTATACGTGGTCTTTAATTCTTGTATATATATTGATATATTTCATTCTGGAGTATAGTTAGTAAACTAATTGGAATTCTCAAAGGTAAACATCTTAAAAGATACAGAATTTTTGGTATAATTATCATTTTTATTGCAGCAAAACATCCCAACCATGAAAGGTTTGCTTTATTCCAATTTGTAATTGTTAAATCAATATCCTTATTTAGTTTATTAAAATTATTTTTAACAAGATATTTTAAATTTGGCGAAAATTGTATCCCTACATGGATCAGTGAATTTGATTTCCAATCATAGGAGAATTTCTCTATCAATTCTTCTCTTTCAATTCCTTGAATGTAATAGAGAAGGCTTCGGATTTCAAAGTATTCAATTTATAATAAAACATATTACTATATTGATGAATAACTCTATGTAATTCTGTCAATGATTTTTTAGGATTAGTTATAATTAAAACTAGGTCATCTGCAAATGCTGTGATCTTATAAGATATGAAACCGATAGTAATTCCCTCTATATCATTATTAGTTCTTATTAATTCCAATAGAGGCTCTATGCTCAGCGCAAATATCAGGGGAGACAGGGGACAACCCTGTCGGGTACCATTTGTAATTACAACATTTTCGGTCTTATAATCCATTCCCCTGATATGTGCGCTGGCATTGGAATATAGGGCCCCTATTGCCACTGAACCAAATGTACCAAGTCCAAATTTACTTAATACACAGTCTATAAAAGTCCAATTTACCCAATCGAATGCTTTTTCTGCATCCATTAATAGGGCAACTACTGTTTTTTTTTTATAATTGGCATAAGCTAGAATGTCTATTAATTTATGGGTATTGTCCGTTGCTTACCTCCCTTTTATAAAACCTGGATTGATAACATCTTTTAGAATAGGATTTAATCTATTAGCTAATATACTCAAATAGATTTTTAGATCTGTATTTAAAAGAGATATTGGACGAAAACTTTGACATTTATTGGGAACTTTATCATTTTTAGGTATGTTTATAATGACAGCCTCGAGATTTTCTGAAGGGAGATGGCCAGTTTATTGAATTTCATTAACAAACTTTTTAAGATGTTTTGTTAAACTAGAGGAAAATATTCTATAATAGATATTAGGGAAGCCAGGACCTGGTGACTTTCCTAACTTTAAAGCATGTATACTTGACTCAATTTCTTTTACTGTAATTTCTGTTATTAATTCTTTAAGTTGTTGCTCTGATATTTTAGGCAGTTGTATCTGTTATAAAAAAGCTTGAATTGGTCCAATAAATGTTTTTTGAAAATCTGAGTTATCTTGTAACTTATATAACGAAGATCTCTCCTATTTCCTTTGCTGATACAGCCACATCAAGTCGTCAACTTGAATTTGTTGGATTTCCCTTATTTGAGCTTGAATTTTCGCTATCTAAGAAATCAGATTTGTTGTTGGTGTCGGCTTTAGATTTTGAAGATCTGTCAGGTTTATATACAACTGTTGTTTGGTTTGACCTGTTAGCTTAGATCTCTTAATTGCCCATGCATGTATAATACCTCTTATAAACGCTTTATGCGTATTCCATAGCAAAGTCAGTGACTCAGCCGACATTGTATTGTCTTCAAAGAAGTTTTCTATCTGCACTATTTGTTTCTTTTTATATTCATTTGATTTAAAAAGAGTTGCATCGATATATGGTGTCTTTCCAATATAATTTGAGCGTTCGACTTTGAGGAATAACATTAACGGGGCATGGTCGGACCAAGAAATAGGGCCAATTTCCACTTTTTTAATCTGATTTAAAACACTCTGATTTAAGAGAAAGTAATCCAATCTGGCAGATGTTTTGTAGTTGTTTGAAAAAAACGAGTAATCTCTTTGATTAGGATGAAAGACGTGCCAGACATCGTAGATTCTATATTTTTGGAGCATTTTTTTGTAAATTTCTTAGTATTATCGGGAGCCTGTTTTACCCTTGATTTCCTATTGATAAGGGGGTCAAAACATACATTTAGGTCACCACATATTACCAACATGTCCATTTGGGGTGTATACATTTGCTATAGCAAGGGGCAAGTTGCCAACAGTGCCGATCCAAATGATGTATCTTCCTCCCTCATTGATCTCTACGAATTCCTCTTTTATTGTGTTTTTTTAATGAAAAAAAATAGATACACCCCTAGCTTTTGAGTTATAACTGGAAAATATTTTTTTAGCAAACATTTTATCTGTACTGTTCAGATTATTGCTATTTTTGATATGAGTTTCTTGGTCGCATACAATATCGTCACGCTGCTCGTAAAAATAATTCATTACTCTCAGTCTTTTAAAGGCAGAGTTCATACCCTTTACATTTTGAGATAGTATTTTAAGTTTCATCTTTATACATTAGAGCCCCTATCCTTTTCATTCTCCCTCTCTTCCTTCTTTCCTTCAAAAAAAGAGGTCAGGAAGCCGAGCCATACTGATTCACTCCCCTCCTGATCAGTGAGTGGGGGAGGGGAAAGGGGTGGCAAGGTGAGCAAAACTAAAAAGGAAAAAGATAAGAAAAATAGGAAGAGAGAAAAAAAAGGGGGCGGGGAACAAAAACGGAACACATAAAGTCTCTCATAACAGTACAAAAAGTTAAATACTGTAAAATTGATGGAGTGACTCCAATCAGATATTGAGGGTAATCTGATTGGGTGGCTGGGCTTGACCATGAGTTATGATTTTTAATTTTGTGGAAAAGACGATTACTCTGGAATTTTAATTTGTCATTTTATATTCAAGTCCACTTAATTGCCTCAGTTTAATATAGGGTTCTTCTCTCTCTTTTTTCCCTCCTCCCTCACCTTTCACTCTTTACCCCTCCTCTCCCTCCTCCTTTCATCTCTTACTCTCCTCTTTTCCCCATTTGTCTGTTGACTAACTGAAACAAATTCCAGTCCTTTATAGTTTTTAGTCATATTGTATCCAATATATTTTATGATAGTAAATACAATTTGAAACTCATACTTCTTCCAACTATTAGGTGAAGTGGTTAGTGCAATTTTGGTGCATTTTGTAACCAATTGTAAAACAAATAGTGCTCTTTTCTGAATTTAAAACAATATTTCTATTTATATAGTAAATTATTTAGTTGTAGGATACCCTATAATAAAGCAAATGAGTATTGTGCCCATTGCTATACAGAACATCTAAGCTGTTGATTATTCACATTTTAGGTAAAATATTTTCTATATTAATTAGAACCTAAACTCCATATTTAAACATTAAATTTAATTCTTTTTCAGTTCTGTCTGTGATTTAAACTGCTTATCTTAGTAAATAAATAATTCAATGGGAAGCATAACAGTTAAGGCACTATACTGCCATATTTCTTATATTTAAATATTTATTTTATTTATTGATCAATTCTATCTATAATTTAAACTGCTCATCAATGAAAGAAAATTACTATAGATCAGCAAATTTGTTGAATTCATTATGTTTAAAGTGCTAGTGCCTATTTGCTTTGGTATTAATACCTAAGCTACTAAAAAATATCAGCTATTGAAAGTAATAAATAAGTTTGTGTCAAAGTTATTTTAAATTTATAAGTGGACAACACAGGTATCAGTAAGTTACAAGTTTCTAAAATTCATAAAATATATGATGCAATCAATAATATAATGGTTTACGCAAACATGGGGTTACATTTGTCATTTAGAGGGGTCAGTGCTTTTCTCTTATGCCATCATTCTAAAATATTTATCTGGTAAAGAGATAAATTATGTAGCTTTTTGCCAAAGTCTTGTACTTAGATCTATCTTTCTCTCTGTTACGTCTATTTCGGATTCCACTGATAGTCCCCATTGTTTGAGGAGAGTTACTCTCTCAGATACTGAGTTTATCACATATCTTTGTCCTTTGTTCTGCACAATCAACTTAACAGGGTATCCCCTTCTATACTCTAAGTTTGCTTTTCTTAGAGTGTTTGTTAGATCTTTAAATTGTTTCCTTTTAATTAGGGTCTCACTAGATAAATATGAGAAAATCAGTATTTTCTCATATGGTGCGTCAAATTTTATCTTTTCTCTTGCTGCTTTTAGGATAGCTTCTTTATAGGAGAACAAATATAGCCTAACAATAATATCTCTCGGAATCTCTTTTGATATATTCTTTGAAAGAGGTATTCTGTACAATCTTTAAATTTTTTCTTCTGCTATCTCTTCTGTCATCAATATTGTTTTAAAAATGTTTGCTATAAATGAATGGACCTCTGTGCTGGAGATCTTCTCAGAGACACCCCTTATTCTCAAATTATTTCAACTGTTATAGTCCTCCAGACTGTTTTGTTTCCCTTTTAATGTTATAATTTCAGTTTTTAATTCTGTCATTTTAGTTAACAGGATTTTATTATCCAGCCACAACTCTTCACATTTATTTTCTAATCCACTGAATTGATTTTTTAGAAGGCTGATTTAGTTAGTATTATTTTTAATTCCCTGCATTAATTCTTCTCTTATATTGTTTTGGAATTCAGTGAATAATGATTTCATATATATGGGAGTTATTGTCTCCTGAGAGTCTACGCTTATCATTATCATTTTGTAGCGAGGGGGAGGAGGACAGAGTGGGATCAGACATCTCTAATTTGTCTAAGTATCTGTCATTTTTTTTCCTTTTTGTCTGGTTTTGCTCCAGTTCTTTTATTGATTTTTTAGTTCTTTTTTTTTGTTGAGTTGCTCATCCTAAGTTCTTCTCCTCTTTCTTTCTCCCTCTCTTATCAACTTTTCATCACTAGTAGGGCTGACTATCTTGTCTCGGACCTCCTCCCTCTTCCAATTCCCTTCTTTGGTACACTTTTGTATAGGAGAATAATTACCCAGTATTAACCTAGCTCAATATTCATGCCCTTTTATGAGTTAATTGCTAAAATGTGAGGGGAGAGTTTAAATTCCACTTTAAAAGCTATAATTAATATAAACATTCTCAGATAGAGAAACAACAGAAAACAATATACAATGCTTGATATAATTCTCTAAGATATAGAGCACACTTATGGTATAAGGGACATGCAGTTTAAATCCACTCAATTCACACAGTTTGCAAAATATGGCCTGGGTACATTAGTTATTCAATGGATCAGCACAAAACACTGCACACTAACCAATAGCCTGCACAGTGATCCAAAGTTCTACTTCATGTAGGCCCGGTGGGTTTTCCCTATGACCACTTCAGGCAACTTCTCCACCAAGGTGGGCTCCAACACATAGCAAGGGAAAGTAAGTCTCTTTGATATCTTTTGTACAGTCCCGTAAGGCTTTGGTCAAATAGTTAGTAGAGAATAATATGTTCACTATATTTGTTAAAATCCTTTAATCCTTTTCCACACAATACAGTGGAAAGACATTTTGCATATTTTCACTATTTTGTAATGCCACATAGTGTTTCAATTCACAAACAGGTGGTATCAGTTTTCCTAATTTCTTCTCTCTTTTCTTTTTCCTTTCCATTTACCCTCTACTTTTCCTCTCCTTCCTTCTTTCTTTCTCTCTCTCTTTTTTCCCTTTTTTTCCTTTTTCTTTCTTTCTCTCTTCCTTTTCTTTTCAGAGGTCAAAGCCTATTGCATTCCAAAAATGTTTCTGATACTTAAGAGAAGGAAAGTGAGTCTCTTTGATGTCACGATGATGTAACTTTCTTGAGCTATGAGCTTATATGAAAGTATACAGTATATAGCCACTATAGCTATTGAATGGCTTTCTTTATTGTTTGCTTGATGCTGAAACCATGTATTCAAGTATTACACAGAGTGTCTCATGTGTTTAGACTCCCACTCAGGCTGTGTCTGTTTTGCTGATACTTCAGCTATTCATATCTATTAGTTGTCTAGGCTTTTTAGCCAGCTAATGTGTTGACAGTGCAATGACTGTCTGTGGCAGTCTATAGCAGTCAAGGCTAGCAAACTGATCTCATAGCTTTTCCCAAATGTCAGGGTTAATAACCCTTTGTAGAGAGATATGATCTTATATATATATATATATATATATATATATATATAGTATATATATATATATATATATATATACTGTAAATATATATATATATATATATATATATATATATATATATATATATATATCGCAAAAAGAGAGATAGTACTTGTGTTTAAACCTCCCTTTTTGTGGGTTCTTCCACCCCCTATGTTTATGATTGATTTTCAGAATCACAGCCCTTACAGGCTCCTACTGGTCTCCTATGACTCCTCAGCGTTCTCAGCCTTCTGGAGTTCAGGGTCTGCCGTTATGTTCAGGAATCCCTCCGATGTTTAGAGCACCTCAATTGCCTTCAATCGTAGTGGGGGATTCCCTCTAGCCACATCTATCTGGTTGTGACAGCGTCCTGGCTCTCCACAACACTATTGTAACTGCATCTCCTCACCATTCGCTGGCAGGTGGGGCAACTGCCTGAGAATGGCGTCTTGACCCTCTGCAGCACTGATTGCCTTCAATCGTAGTGGGGGATTCCCTCTAGCCACATCTATCTGGTTGTGACAGCGTCCTGGCTCTCCACAACACTATTGCAACTGCATCTCCTCACCATTCGCTGGCAGGTGGGGCAACTGCCTGAGAATGGCGTCTTGACCCTCTGCAGCACTGATATGTCTCTTCCACTTTTGGGAGCTCATCAGCTTTTCATTTCATATTTTTGGGGGGGAACCTCTTGGTATCACAAGGAAGGGATACTGCTTGTGCAGCACTCATGAGCCACGCCAGCAGACACCATCTTGCCCCTGATTAGCACGCTCTGCTAATAATTTCATAGGCGTGCCGACACTCTGTATTCCCGCTTAAAATTTCTTAGAAAACAGTTATTACACTGCATTCTGGGAAGCTGAGCAGGCACATACAAATGTGCCCACAAATGCTACACTCTTCAATCCTTAGCCCATTTCAACATGGTTTCCTTTGCGCTTATGCCCAATGTATTACACAGCTTTTATGCAAAGCAAAGGTAAGATTTCAACACAAGCTGAGAATCCTATCCACATACAGCTGTTGCAAGCTCACTGGCTATCATCAGCGTGGAGCGGGGTCTCAGCTTGTTTTGTGGATCTTATGGATCTTATGAGTAGGTAGTTCACCCAAACAATCATTTAATATATGGTGGGCAAAAGAGTGATAGAAGCCCTCCACCGTACATGTTAGAGGTTACAAGAAATTTTGGTAATGTGATAAAAATTCCATATTTACATTAAGGCCTGAGTTAGTACTGTCAAAGAGAATAGTAATTTTAATTTCAAATGTCTTGATTTTTAGATTTTTCTGGGTGAAATGGTGCCCCTACTGGAGTACAGTAACTGTCTGAATTGTGCTTATTAATGGAATGTCTTTGTAGATTCTCATATGTAATTTCTGTCTGGTTTGTCCAATGTAGCAGCCTCTCTCACATACAGTACATTGTATCATGTAGACTACATAGGATGATGTACGAGAATATGACCCTCTGATGCTATAGGTCTTGTTGTTGTGTGTGGCTGTGTCCTCTTTGCAGATGTGTTAATATCATTTGCATGGCCACTTCAAGAAGCTACTGATTAAGATGACCAAAACACAGCACAGCTTAACAATGACATATATTTTCTGTCACACTGCAAAAGAAGGAACCTGATCCCAAATGGACTAAAGATCAAAAATGTACTTACTACTACCCACAACTCACAATATGCTGATAACTTCTGCAAGAGCACAAGTGAGAAACTGTGAAACAACCTAATCCATCAACTATATGGCAAGAAACAAAAACTAAAGGACCAAATATTATCCCTTCTTCAACAACTAAGGGAACATAGCATACATGATGCGGAACTATTTAAAAAGGAAATACAGCATCTCCAGAGGAAACATCAACAAGATATTATAAAGAAGAAGAAGACTAAACTGAAAGAGTCAATAGCCCAAACACTACTGTGCTTTATATTACCACCAACACCTCTCTTGAAGACAGCTCAGACAACATAGGAATTATAAATCTTTCTAACCACCAACTAACACAGCCAGAGATCTCTGTTCTATCTAAAGGATTGTCATTCTGTCCTAGCACAAAACTGGACCAATTCAACTATACTCAGCCATGGAAGAATTCTACAGGAGCCTGAGGTTCACTGAATACTCACTGAATACTTTTACCCCACCACCTGGACTCAACCCTAAACTCGAAAGTTACATAGAAAGTGTTCGCTTGAGAACGGCTTACTTGGTAACAAATCAGCAAAAAATATACTTATACAATATCTCCCCATCAGAAAGTGCTGCCATAAAGGGCTTAAAAGGAAACCCTAACATCACCATCAAACCAGCAAACAAAGGGGGTGTAGTTGTGATTTTGAACACTCTGGATTACATACAAGAAGGTAACAGGCAATTGACAGACAGCATCGATTACATGAAATAGGACCAGAACCCTACAGAGGATTATACCAGCCAACTCAGGGAACTCATCAGACCATTACCCAGCAGCACGAATTGGAGAAGCTCATACCCACCCATCCTACAACTGTGACTTTCTACCTGCTGCCCAAGATCTACCGGCAACTCAGTGAGACCTATTGTTACAGGTATGGATAAACTGACTGAACAGTTATCTGGTCTTGTTGAAAACATTCTGAAGCCACTAGTTGCAAACACCAGCAGCTATATACAAGACGCCACTGACTTTCTTAACAAACTCAGGCAGATTGAGGACCTACCTGCTAACACACTACTCGTAACCATGGATGTTGAATCTCTTTACAGCAACATTCCACACAAAGATGGCACTGAGGCATGCCTCAAATTCCTCTCAACACACCCTCTGAACATCTCTGAAACAGAAATATAAGCCTGATACCATCGCCAAAATACTAGAATATGTACCCTGACCCACAATTACTTCACCATCAACAAACATGTTTACCTGCAAATAATGGGGACTGCAATGGGTACTAAAATGGTACCACAATATGCTAATTTAATTATGGCTGACCTTGAACAGAGATTCTTGTGCACATATGTACACAAACCTTACAGATACTACCGTTATAAAGATGACCTGTTCATCATATGGACAGAGGGAGAAAAAAAGCTTCCACACTGCCGGTAATACCTACCACCCATTTATTTAATTTAAAATAGCTTCTGCAGAATCAGGTGAACTTTCTTTACACCACCATATCCATCAGCAATGGTAAACTTAACTCACCTGTATATAGGAAACTTACAGACAGATGCAGTTATCTCCATAGCTCTAGCTTTCATCCCTCACATACTAAAAAAAGTGATTATTTATAGTCAAGCCATCAGATACCACTGCATATATTCAAACACTGAGGACCGTGATATACACTTAAAACCACTGTCTGACTCCTTCAGGAGAGAGGGTTACAAACCTAATGTTATAACACAGAAAGTAAACTCTGCCATTAAAACACCCCATGAACATCTGTTGCAATACAAAATGAAAGAGATGACCTCACGTACACCTCTGGCAACCACATACCATCCGGATCTAGAAGGAATACGTACAATATTTAAGGATCTACAACCACAGCTAACAGAGGACACATAATTAAAACATATATTACCCAAACCCCCCATTCTTGCATTTAGGCATCCATCAAATCTCAGACAAACACTGGTGATCAGAACATTGGCCAATAAAGAGCTTAACAAAGAAAATGGAACAAAACCTTGCAATAAAAATTGGTGTAAATTGTGTCAACAAATTTGCCAAGAGGACACAGCCACGCACAACAACAAGACCTATAACATCAAATGGTCATATTCTTGTACATCTTTTAATGTAGTCTACATGATACAATGTACTGTATGTGAGAGAGGCTGCTACATTGAAAAAAACAGCCAGAAATAACATATGAGGATGAAACTACACAGACATTCCATCAATAAGCACAATTCAGACAGTTACTGTACTCCAGTCAGGGTACCATTTAACCCAGAAGAATCACTCCATGTAAAATCTCAAAATCAAAATACTCAAAGGTTTTTAAAAAAATTTAAGGAAAGAAAGACATTTGAAATTAAAATGATTCTGTTTTTTAACAGTACTAACTCAGGCCTTAATGTAAGTATGGAATTTTTATCTCATTACCAAAATATCTTGTAACCTCTAACATTCATGATTATGGATATATATATATATATGAAAAAAAGGGGGGTTTGGTTTCACCAGCGTTGTCAATTTACACAGATAAGCTGGAACAGAGAGAGAAAGGAGAACTAAACTAAACCCTCCAAGAAATACGTAGGTATGACCACACGCGAGATGCGTAAACGCCTGGGAGAACACATTCGCAATATTAAAAACAGTAGGAAAGACTTGGAAAATTTCAAGAAATTGACATCGGTCGCCAGACATTTTTTTCAGTTCCACAAATCGGATCCCACACTATTGCAATGTTGGATGGTCCAACAAATCTCCCTTGGCATAAGAGGAGGTAACCTGGAGAATGCCCTTTTAAAAGCAGAAAGCAAATGGATTTTCCTCTTTAATTCCATGGCTCCGTCAGGCCTCAATGAGGCCATTAATTACACTGTATTTCTTTAACACTATCCCCACTTCCCCTCTAGGGGGGGTTAGTCTCATTACTCCTCTGACAGCCGTCCTCTCTCTCAGTCCCATTCTCATTCAACATTACAAGACCATATTAGGTCAGTATTAACTTATTCGTTGCTTTAGTATCAGTGGTCTCCTCGCCTTACTAGCATTAACTTTTTTAATTTTTGCTGTCCCTTTTAGACACTTAGGGCCTCATTCTATTATCGGCCGCAGCCGTTGCGGGGCCGCAAGGACCGGCCGCAAGCTATTCGGCTATTCTATTCCCTTACGGCCGGGGATTCCGGCAGGCTTGCGGCCGGTGCCTTGCTATCTCTTGCGGCCGATCGCGCCGGAGGAAAGCCTTTGATCTAAAACGGCCGCAAGAGATTTGCAATTCAATTGCTCCAGGAAACCTCTCTGCAAGGCTAAAAACGAGCCGCAGTTACTTGCAGGAAAAAGGTCTCGCTAGCACCAATTAAGCACATAAAATAGCTCAAATAAAGCCATCCTGCACTTTGAGAAGACTATAAAGTGATTTTAGGTGTTAGAAAAAATAGCACATAATTATCCTGTACTCAAATCCGTAAAATATTTTATTTTTAATATCCGTAAAATATCCATGTAAAAAGTCCAGAGTGCTTGGAGCACCTCAGACACACCCCCGCCGCAGCCGGCAAATAAACAGTTAATTTGAACTCGGGTTTGGGCAGATGTGCAAGCTTGAGAGTGGGTTCCTTTTAATCCTCATGTCCCCCAATATGATCCCTAGCATTTACAGAGCTGTACAGTGCAGGCTTGAATTTATTTTTCAGTTTTTATATTTCACAGATTACGGCCGGTTCCAAGATATGCGGCCGGCCGTAAAAGGAGATCCTTGCGGGGCCGTATAATAGAATCGCGAGTTAACTGAACCCCCGCAAGGAATCGCAGCCTTACGGCCGATTTACGGCCGATAATAGAATGAGGCCCTTACTGTCTATTTTCACTTACAATTTTTTTTTTTTATATTTTGGATTATCTTTTTTAGCCTCATCCCCTTTCCTCTTTTTTTTGGATTTATTCCCTCAACAATATTTACTCGTAGGTATTACATACTTCACTAGTTATACACATTCAGTTTGCCAGTTATAACTGATTGCTGTCTATTCTTATTTTGTTCATATCTTTCTTGTCTACCCCTTTAAGAATTGATATACCCATGAAGGGTTAATGTTACCATACACAGGTATATATAGTAGGTGTAATCACCATCAATACAGCCCCAGTTGAAGCCTCCTAGTGCGAAACGCTCGTTGGGCGATCCGGCAAGCGCATGCGCGATCACTTTTTGGCCTGCAGAGCCAGGACGCGCTTGAGCGTAAGCACGCGCACGTCTGGTCGGCGCTGGCCGCGACCTATACGCGAGTACGTCACCGACGAGTGACGCAGCGCGGCAGCACGCCAGCAAGTGGCGCGGAATACAAACGAACCTGCGAAATCTACACACAGGCCTACTTTCGAGTTTGGAGACTCGGGACCTTCACAATGGTGGGTACTTTATGTATTTTCGTTTATATAGACGCATATATTTCTTTGTGACATGATTGTGTCTGTTAGTACCCACTATTGTGCTTGTCCCGTGTATCCCCCGCAAGGCGCAGAGGTCTTTATATTCTTTTATCTATAGCCTTCTCTAGATATTTTTTTCCTTTTTTCTATTAGCATTATTTGCAGCACAAACCTGATTTAGGTCTCTTGTGAGACTATTCAATTTGTGAAATAACCTATCTACAGTACTAAGGCTTGGGACATTCACAATTGAGAGCACTATACGAATGATTGTATACATTGGCACATATGTTGCTTTAAGTTTTTTGTTTTTTTTGACATGACTACGTCTGTCAGTGCTCACCATTGTGCTTGTCCCTCATATTCCTTTTAGGCGCAGGGGCTTTCACTCTCCTAATTTATAGCCTTCTCTTAGCCACAATTAGAGGCTATATTCCATTTCCCTGTTTCCCCTCAATTTTTGGTAGCACTTATTTGTCACACAACCTTATTTAGGCTCTGTGGTCCTGTGTTAGTACACATTATTTATATTTTTTCTTCTTATTACATACCCTTTCAACATATCAATCAAAGGTTAAATTTTAATTCACCTTTTGGTGCTTTCATCACACCTATTCAGCGATGATTTGGTATGTCCTTGACCTTTTCTCTTGATTGTTACGCTTTTACAATCTCGTGGTCAAACCTATGAGCTGTGGGTTCCGTTTCTTCACCCTCTCTCCTATTTTGGAATCAATGTGTTTTTCATATGTATATTATTAGTTGCCGCTTTTTTCTCCATGTTATTCTCATATTTTATAGCAATTACCTTTAAATATGAGCACATCCATTTAGTTCTCCTTTCTCTCTCTGTTCCAGCTTATCTGTGTAAATTGACAACGCTGGTGAAACCAAACTCCCCTTTTTTTCATATACTTATGTAGCTATTTATGATAGCATTTCTCTCATCAGCGGTCATTTATTCTTTTTCTTATTGACACCTTTCCCTTTTTTTACACACATCCTTCCCTCATTCAGTTCTTTGTTGTACATCCAGTCCACCTTTTGTCATGGCAGAGTGTGATTTTTACAAAGAATTTAAGATCAAAAATGAAAAAATGATGGAAGAGTTGGCAAAAGCGTTTGACAATCTAGATGTTGCCCCTCCAAGAGACGAATTAGATTGGCAAGGAGGTCTCAAGCAACTCTCACATTTATTACTTAAACATGTACGCTCATTTTGGAACAAGAGCACATTCGACAAATACCTTGCCAAACATATTGTACCCAGAGGATTGAGAGTAAGGGTTTTTCCCTCATATGCTTTCCACTTAGAAGCATACAAAGAAAGGTGGGAACATGCATTGATCTCTTGCTCCGAAACACTACTGGCCATCCTCTCAGACTATGAGAAAGAAATTTTGGTTAATCTTGACAAGGAAATTAAGGAGTTATATGATGAGCTCACCAAATTTGAGACCAAATCAGAATTCTCAGAGGGGTACAACATTATTAAACGAGATATAGATTAAAAAGAAAGAGAAATCATACAGAATAAACGTAACAAAATGAACAGAGACATAAAGGATTTTGAGAAGGGACAAGTTTTTAATTGGAACCACAAGGACAAACGCTATAACTACAGAACTAGACAACCAAGAAGGAACAATTCTCTTAGAATGTCATCATCAGATTATGAATCATCTGCACCTGAAGAATCAGACAGCTCTAACACCAACTTGTCAAACAGGAGAGAACACACACAAGTGTCATTTTTAGACAGGGGGCAAAGACGAGGTTATCCACCGGACCCAACATGGAACAGGAGAGGTTTGTCCCAGGAACAGGACGAGAGAGATTACGGCTCGCCCACGACTCAATACAGAACTCTCCGCAACAGAGAAACATGGGGGTACCGTCCAACTGCATCAACCAGCCGACGACGCAAGGAAACCAACTAGTACTAGCCGAACCGAATACTATAATTAACCAATTGTCAGCAATGTTAGATGACCAACACAAGGTCATTGCTACCTCCATTACTCACAATAACACATTGGACCAATCACACATTGTTAACCTTACAGGGAGGATACTAACTTTAGATCAATATAGAACTCTCCAGAGAGGATTGTCCTTCTCGCCGACTAATTCGTTTGTACTTTTTGATGTAGCCAAAGATGTCAATCTCTTTGCTAGAAAGATCTTACTCAAAAAAATGTATCATCGAGAGGAATCCAATTCTGATAATATTGAAACACAGATCTTCGAAGACCTGTGTGACTTATTGGCAGAAAATGAAGCAACATCAGCTCAGAAACCCTGTCCATTGGACAAGGGGACTCTAAATCTGAAGAAAAAATCCAAGTTCGTCCCTCCCATGCACATTTGTCCGCAAATTGACATATATAACAAACTTGTCATCAATGATCTAACCAAACTACCGACGATCCATGCATCTAACATCAGTAAACATGAACGAAGATGTATTGATGACATGAAATCCTGGAAAGATGTCACAATCAAACCATCGGACAAAGGTGGCAATGTGGTACTATGGCCGAGTGAACAATATGTTGGGGAAGCCATGAGGTAGCTGTCGGACTCAAAATGTTACAAAAGGCTCTTAGGAGACCCTACTCAAGAATTTTTAACATCTTATCACAAAATCATCTCCGAAGCCTTGACAAATGGATTAATTTCTAAACGTGAATTTGAGTTTTTGGAAGTTGACAAACCGAAAATAGCAACACTATATTTACTTCCCAAAATTCATAAAAGGCTAGTCAACCCACCGGGTAGACCAATTGTATCCGGGAGAGGCAACCTGACAGAATCAGCTAGCAAATTTGTAGATGCCTCCATCAAATCCTTTGTGATTAGTCTTCCATCTTACATACAAGACACAATGGACATCCTCAAAAAACTGGATGATATTGTACTCAACGAAACCACATATCTGGTTAACTTGCGACGTCGAATCCTTGTATACATCAATCAAACATCAAAAAGGAGAGGAGGCAGTACGGTTCTTTTTGAGTATGCAATCTCAGTATTCCCAGGAGAGGAATGAATTCATTATCCAACTTCTACATTTTGTTTTGACTCATAATTACTTTACATTTAATGATAAATTCTTCTTGCAACTGAGAGGTACAGCAATGGGCACTTCGTGTGCCCCAACTTATGCTAACCTTTATATGGGGTGGTGGGAGCATCAAATAGCTCTTGGAGATAACATGTATCAGTACACAGAGCATGTTCAGATCAGGTTAAGATACATAGACGATCTTTTCATATTGTGGGATGGTCCTAAAGAACTTTTGGATGAATATATGCAAAAGCTAAATGATAATGATCTTAACCTTAGGTTAACATATCACATGGATATGAACAAAGTAGACTTCCTTGATATTACCATCTCACGAGGATCCAACGGTCAACTTACAACAGATCTTTTCCGCAAAGAGACTGCCACAAATAGTGTATTACACAATGACAGTTTTCATCTTCCCTCAACTAAACGAAGCATACCCTTTGGGGAATTTATCCGCTTAAGGCGTAATTGCTCTCAAATAGAAATTTTCAACAAAAGAGCACAAGAATTGCGCGACCGCCTTAAATTAAGAGGATACAGTAACAGACACATCAAGAAGGCTTATCATCGTGCCCTTTATCTAGACCGAGATACCCTCCTAACCCCTAAACCGAAGAAACTTGCTGATGACCAGATCAGATTTATTGGATCCTATCACGCACAATGGAAGCAAATTCTTAATATACTACACAAACACTTGCATATCCTGAAAACTGATGAAGATCTCAACCTGTGGTTTAAAGATGGTATTTCCACAAGCTGGAAACGTTCTCCCTCGCTAGGGGATATGCTAGTAAAGAGTCATTTCATCAAAGAACGGACCAACAAAAAGGACAAAATCAAGGGCAATTACCGCTGTGCACACTGCAGCATTTGTTCACATATTAAAAATGTGACAACTTTCAAAGATCATTTTGGACATCAACACTCTGTCCCACAACTTTTTAGTTGTAGCTCTAAACAAATCATATATGTTCTTGAATGCCCCTGTAAACCCTCCAAGAAATACGTAGGTATGACCACACGCGAGATGCGTAAACGCCTGGGAGAACACATTCGCAATATTAAAAACAGTAGGAAAGACTTGGAAAATTTCAAGAAATTGACATCGGTCGCCAGACATTTTTTTCAGTTCCACAAATCGGATCCCACACTATTGCAATGTTGGATGGTCCAACAAATCTCCCTTGGCATAAGAGGAGGTAACCTGGAGAATGCCCTTTTAAAAGCAGAAAGCAATTGGATTTTCCTCTTTAATTCCATGGCTCCGTCAGGCCTCAATGAGGCCATTAATTACACTGTATTTCTTTAACACTATCCCCACTTCCCCTCTAGGGGGGGTTAGTCTCATTACTCCTCTGACAGCCGTCCTCTCTCTCAGTCCCATTCTCATTCAACATTACAAGACCATATTAGGTCAGTATTAACTTATTCGTTGCTTTAGTATCAGTGGTCTCCTCGCCTTACTAGCATTAACTTTTTTAATTTTAGCTGTCCCTTTTAGACACTTACGGCCGATAATAGAATGAGGCCCTTACTGTCTATTTTCACTTACAATTTTTTTTTTTTATATTTTGGATTATCTTTTTTAGCCTCATCCCCTTTCCTCTTTTTTTTGGATTTATTCCCTCAACAATATTTACTCGTAGGTATTACATACTTCACTAGTTATACACATTCAGTTTGCCAGTTATAACTGATTGCTGTCTATTCATATTTTGTTCATATCTTTCCTGTCTACCCCTTTAAGAATTGATATACCCATGAAGGGTTAATGTTACCATACACAGGTATATATAGTAGGTGTAATCACCATCAATACAGCCCCAGTTGAAGCCTCCTAGTGCGAAACGCGCGTTGGGTGATCCGGCAAGCGCATGCGCGATCACTTTTTGGCCTGCAGAGCCAGGACGCGCTTGAGCGTAAGCACGCGCACGTCTGGGCGGAGCTGGCCTATATGCGAGTACGTCACCGACGAGTGACGCAGCGCTGCAGCACGCCAGCAAGTGGCGCGGAATACAAACGAACCTGCGAAATCTACACACAGGCCTACTTTCGAGTTTGGAGACTCGGGACCTTCACAATGGTGGGTACTTTATGTATTTTCGTTTATATAGACGCATATATTGCTTTGCGACACGATTGTGTCTGTTAGTACCCACTATTGTGCTTTTCCCGTGTATCCCCCGCAAGGCGCAGAGGTCTTTATATTCTTTTATCTATAGCCTTCTCTAGATATTTATTTCCTTTTTTCTATTAGCATTATTTGCAGCACAAACCTGATTTAGGTCTCTTGTGAGACTATTCAATTTGTGAAATAACCTATCTACAGTTCTAAGGCTTGGGACATTCACAATTGAGAGCACTATACGAATGATTGTATACATTGGCACATATGTTGCTTTAAGTTTTTTGTTTTTTTTGACATGACTACGTCTGTCAGTGCTCACCATTGTGCTTGTCCCTCATATTCCTTTTAGGCGCAGGGGCTTTCACTCTCCTAATTTATAGCCTTCTCTTAGCCACAATTAGAGGCTATATTCCATTTCCCTGTTTCCCCTCAATTTTTGGTAGCACTTATTTGTCACACAACCTTATTTAGGCTCTGTGGTCCTGTGTTAGTACACATTATTTATATTTTTTCTTATTATTACATACCCTTTCAACATATCAATCAAAGGTTAAATTTTAATTCACCTTTTGGTGCTTTCATCACACCTATTCAGCGATGATTTGGTATGTCCTTGACCTTTTCTCTTGATTGTTACGCTTTTACAATCTCGTGGTCAAACCTATGAGCTGTGGGTTCCGTTTCTTCACCCTCTCTCCTATTTTGGAATCAATGTGTTTTTCATATGTATATTATTAGTTGCCGCTTTTTTCTCCATGTTATTCTCATATATATATATATATATATATATATATATATATTTTTTTTTTTTTTTTTTTTTTTTTTCTCTGCCTTCTTCCTGTGTTTGGTTACAGCTCTATGGTTCCTTAGATGCGAAACTATTTACAACCCCAATTTACTTACTCTGGTCTGCACCCCCACGTACTTGCACAGCTGGCTGAATAGAACATTATTTGTGAATCCTGGAATGTTTTGCTTCATTTGTGAATCTATAATTAGTATTTCCTCTGACTTGATAAAGAGAGGTCTGCTTTCAAAAGCTTGTCATGAATATGTCTGTCCAATAAAAAGGTTATCACTATATACTGCAATACTCTGATTATTCATCCAGAACATATAATGATATAGACAGTGTTGCTTTTTCCTGGCTCGTATCTTTTTGTGCAATTAAAGAAGATGTAATTTAGCCTCCACTCTGATCTAATTGCTTCAATGTATATATATATATATATATATATATATATATATATATATGCACACACATATATATATACATACACATATATATAATATATGTCTAAACATGTTACACGCTACATGCTTCCAGGGGCACCTTAGAGTTCACTGCCCAGGGGCTCCAAAAAGTTTAATCCAGCCCTGGCACTTCCTCCTTTTCCCATTTGCCTTCTGACTGTGATTATAAAACAGTCTTTTGTTCGTATTCTTTTTTAAATACATCATTATGATATGTTTTTTGAATCCTTAGCACTTGAACTTAGATACCTGGTAAGTGTTAATAGCTTTTCATTTTTTTTTTTTTTCTGATTGCACAAATGTACTGATAGATTATTTCTATAATATGTTACAAGATGTTTGGTTTCTAATTTTTATTAAGATATTATGTTTGCTGCAGGAATTGAAAAAATGATCTTTTCTTTGGAAGGTCCTGCTGGCAGGCATAATAAAGGAATGCTATCTTACAGCATCATGTGTAGTACTCTTTTCCTGTTAAACTTGAATAGCTTTAGGTACGATACACTAGAACTTCTAGACAATGCACAACCTATTCCTAAACAATACCCTTGCTTAAATCTTAATATTTTTTTCTTAAACACGATGGAATTAAATAAACCTAAAAAAGTGCACTTATGGAGAGATCTTAGGAAACAATATGTCCTTATAGCACTATTGCAAGAAACCCATTTCAAATTTCAGAACTAATACAAATTAAAATCTAGAATGTTTAAAAGATATCATAAAAACTCTACTGAATAAAGGAAAAAATAGAGTTATAATATCTATTCTTCACACTCTACCACTGCATACATACAAATATGGATAAAGATAGATATATAGTTTGGAACGGGAGTCTTGAGACAACTGCTTCGACATTGGCGTGCAACTACAGTTCTGATAGTGCCCATATTAATGTATTTGGGAATTTCCTTCTTGACCTTGAATATTTTATAGAAAAGCCTATTATCTTAAGAAGAGATTTTAATTTCCCTTATAATCCGCTATTAGATATTTCTGTAGGTAAATCCTCTACAAGCTTTTCTGCAAATGCCTGATTTTAAATACCATGCATTCTAGTAAATAGATGTATATCAGCACCTTTATACATCCACCAGGAACCTACTTTTTTCCAGTCCATAAATCCTAGAGTAGACTAGTCTATTTTTTCGTATCACATAGAGACATTTCTTTGAGTGAAAAATGTAAAATTGGGCAAATCACGTGGTCAGACCACAGCCGCATTCAATGCTCATTAAAACTACATCACCATAAACATATTGGACACCCGCAGCATTTAAAATTTAACATTTCCCACCTTGCGGCACCTAACATTAACCTTCCCCCCTTATGCTGCAGGGCGCTTAAAGGACCCGCTCTAGAAATTCTAATTAACCCCTGTCTAAAATTAACCCCATCAGTGATGAGGCTCTATACAGACCCCATGAGCCTCTATTTAACCCCATCAGCCCAATAAGGGTCTATATAGACCCTTATGGAACAAAAATTAACCCTCACATTAACACTATAAGTGCCATGAGGGTCCTTCAGGACCCTCATGACACTAAGTCTAAGCACTACCTTACACTACACTATTACCCACCCCAATAAACTGATAAATCAAAATGACTCCCCTTCTAAGTAATTAACCCCCTCTAAGTAATTAAACCTTTTTAACCCTCACAATACCTAATAAACCCTATTACTAACCACTTAACCCATCTAGACCCAGTTATCCCTATCTAGTCCTATTTAACACTAACTGGACCTATTTAACCCCAACTGTATCTAATTACCCCTAACTGGACCTATTTAACCCCCACTGTACCTAATTACCCATAATTGGACCTAATTACCTCAAACTGGACCTATTTAACCCTAACTGGAACAAATTACCCCTAACTATACCTAATTACCCATAATTTTACCTATTTAACCCTAACTGTACCTATTTAGCCCTAACTGGACCTAATTACCACTAACTGGACTTCATTACTCCTAACTGTACCTATTTAACCATAACTGTACATATTTACCCCTAACTGGACCTAATCATCCATAACTGTACATAATTATCCCTAACTGGACCTTATTATCCCTAACTGAACCTATTTAACCCTAACCAGACCTATTTAATCCTAACTTGGCCTAATTACCCCTAACTGGTCCTATTTAACCCTAACTCGACCTGATTACCCCTAACTGGACCTAATTACCCCTAACTGTACCTATTTAACTCTAACTGTACCTATTTAACCCTAACTGGACCTAATTACACCTAACTGTACCTATTTAAACCTAAATTTACCTAATTACCCCTAGCTATACCAATTTAACCCTAACTGTAACTATTTAACCCCTAACTGGACCTAATCACCCCTAACCGGACCTATTTAACCCTAATTGTACCTTTTTAACCCTAACTGGGCCTAATTACACCTAACTGTACCTAATTACCCCTAACTATACCTATATAACAATAACTGTACCTATTTAACCCTAACTGGACC
This sequence comes from Discoglossus pictus, assembly GCA_027410445.1. Lineage (NCBI taxonomy): Eukaryota > Metazoa > Chordata > Amphibia > Anura > Alytidae > Discoglossus > Discoglossus pictus. The sequence goes on along the minus strand of CM050164.1, from coordinate 332,100,998 downwards.
TAATTACCCCTAACTGGACTTTTTTAACCTGAACTGTACCTTTTAATACCTATCCTATTCTATTAACCCCCTCTACCCTACCCTATTAACTCCTATCCTATCCTATTAACTGTTCATCTACCCTACCCTATTAACTCCTATCCTATTCTATTAACCACCCTCTACCCTACCATGTTAACCCCTATCCTATTCTATTAACTCCCTCTACTCATCTCTATTAACCCCCTCTACCCCTATCCTATCCTATTAACTGTCCATCTACCCTACCCTATTAATCCCTATCCTATTCTATTAATCCACTTCTACCCTAACCTATTAACTCCTATCCTATTTTATGAACCCCCCTCTACCCTACTGTATTAACCCCTGCACTACCAACTTAACCCTTTAATAACATCCCTAAAACCACACTAAGTACAAAACATAAAAACACCCACATTACAGTTAATAAAAAAACACTAAATATCAAAAAATAACAAACGATCAAAAAAGAAAATAAAAAAGTACTACAGAACATAAAAAAGCATTACAGAAATCAAAAAGATTTACACATAAAATAAAAACCACTATCTCCCCCCCCCCCAAAAGAAAACTTACAACCTGCTGAAAGAAAAGGGTTAATAAGTCCACTGACCTGGCCAAAATGGCACGCTGCCTTTTTGTTCCCACAACATGAGCAATGTCAGAGAGAGGGTGAGTACTAGGGGAGAGAGACCTTGGGTTAGAGGGTGGGTACTAGGAGGAGAGACAGAGTGAGTAGTGGGAGAGAGAGAGATGGGGAGAGAGGGAGAGTACTGACGGATGAAGGTAAAGCTGCAGAGACAGGGTGAGTACAGGAGGGAAAGAGGTTGAGCTAGAGAAGGAGGGGGAGGAGAGGGGGAGTGCAGAGAGGCACGCCGGTGTGGGTGCGCACATTTGTCAGCCTTTATGGGTGCTCACGAGTCGTCACGCACATCTCGTGTGCCCAAAAGTTGTCCTACCGGTCAAAATACGTCTCCAGCAGAGTCCATCGATTCCCTGGTCTTCAGTCTTCTGTGCCAGGTAAGGCCCCTCCAAAAATGTCCCAACCTCCTGTAACACCTACAAGACAAAAGAAACATTAAAGTAAATAAACATATCCTGACAACCGGTAATAAAAAAGGGTTAATAGTCTACTGACCTGCCCAAAATGCCCCTCCAACGGTGTCCATCGATGCCCTGGTCTTCGGTCCTCCGGGCTGTCCAACAAAATCCACAACAAATGGTGGTTTTCCGCGCATGCTCTGATATAAAAAACTAATTTGAGCTTTCTGATACCTGATCAATCATCAATCATATTTTAGCCAATCAGAATGTGCAGATGCTTACACCCCTGTAAGCCATTCTGATTGGTTGATATGACCGTCAATCATATTTAAGCCAATCAGAACAAGCAGAAGATTGGAGACAATCAGAATGGGATACACCCCTGTAAGCCATTCAGATTAGCTGATATAACTGTCAATCATATTTCAGCCAATCCGAATGTGCAGGTGCTTGATGCCAATCGGAATGGCTTACAGAGGTGTATCCCATTCTGATTGGCTCCAAGCATCTGCGTGTTCTGAATGACTGAAAATGATTGACGGTTATATCAGCCAATCAGAACACGCAGATACTTGGAGCCAAGCAGAATGGCTTACAGAGGTGTAACCCATTCTGATTAGCTCCAAGCGCATTCTGATTCCCTGAAATATGATTGACAGTTAGATCAGAATGCACAAATTATTTTTTTATATCAGAGCATGCGCGGCAACCATCATGGGGAGGAGCTCCGTTATTTTTTTTCTATTTTTACAATGTCGGGATTTTGTTGGGCGGCCCGGAGGACCGAAGACCAGGGCATCAATGGACACCGCTGATGGGGCATTTTCACCAGGTCAGTAGACTATTAACCCTTTTTTTCATTACAGGTTGTCAGGATATGTTTATTTACTGTAATGTTTATTTTGTTTTGTAGGTGTTACAGGATGTCGGGACATTGTTGGAGGGGCCTTTCCTGACACAGAAGACTTAAGATCAGGGCATCAATGGACACAGCTAGAGGGGCATTTTGGCCAGGTCAGTGGACTAATTAACCCTTATTACAGGTTGTTGTTTCTTTGGATAGTGTTTTTTATTTTATGTGTAAGTATTTTTGATTTCTGTAATGCTTTTTATATTTTTATTAGGGGGTTAGTTGGGTAATGCATGGTTTAATAGGGTAGGGTAAAGGGGGTTTAATAGAATAGGACAGGGGTTAATAGTGTAGGGTAGATGGAGGTTAATAGAATAGGATTGGGGTTAATAGGGTAAGGTGGAGGGGGTTAATAGAATAGGATAGGGGTTAATAGAGTAGAGTAGAGGTGGTTATTAGAATAGGATAGGGGCTAACAGGGTAGAGTAGAATGGGTTAACATAATAAGATATTGGTTAATAGGGTAGGGTAGGGTATAATAGGGTAGGGGTTTATTGGGTCCAGTTAGGGTTAAATAGGTACAGTTTGGGTTACATAAGTACAGTTAGGGGTAATTAGGTCCAGTAGGGATAAATAGGTACAGTTGGGGTTATATAGGTGCAGTTAGGGGTAATTAGGTATGGTTAGGAGTAATTAGGTCTAGTTAAGGTTAAAAAAGGTACATATAGGGTTAAATAGGTACAGTTAGGGGTGATTATGTACAGTTAGGGTTAAATAGGTACAGTTAGGGATAATTAAATACAGTTAGGGTTAAGTAGGTACAGCTAGGGGTAATTAGGTGCATTTAGGTTTAAATAGGTACAGTTAGGGGTAATTAGGTCCAGTTAGGGATAAATAGGAACATTTAGAGTTAAATGGGTACAGTTAGGGGTAATGACTTCCGGTTAGGGTTAAATAGGTCCAGTTAGGGTTACATAGGTACAGTTAGGGGAAAATAGGTACAGTTTGGGTTAAATAGGTCCAGTTAAGGTTAAATAGGACTATATAGAGATAACTGGGTCTAGATAGCTTTAAGTGGTTAGTGATTGGGTTATTAGGTATGGTGTGGGTTAGATAGGGTTAATTACTTAAAGGGGTTAATTACTTAGACAGTTTGTAATTACTTAGAATGGGGTTAAATACTTAGAGAGGGGTTCATTTACATTTATCAGTTTATTGGGGTGGATAATAGTGTAGTGTAGGGTAGTGCTAAGACTTAGTATCATGAGGGTCCTGGAGGACACTCATGACAGTTATAGTGTTAATATCAGGGTTGATTATTGTCCCATAAGAGTCTGAATAGACCCTTATGGGATTGATGAGGTTAATTTTAGGCAGGGGTTAATTTAAATTGTAACGTGGGTCCTTTAAGGTCCTTTAAGGACATGCAGCAGGAAATTTTTAATTTGAAATGCTGTGGGGGCCCCAATTGGGCCCCCCACAGCAAGGGTTAATGTGGTAACCCTGTGGGGGTCCTGATGGGGACGCCTTCATCATGGGGTTATATTTGAAGGTTTGCGGGTCTGATCACATATCGGAGCCTGAATCGCTGACGGGCTCCATTTCTATTGGCTGTATCTGTGTTGGGAGTTACGGGCTTGCTTAATTGATTATGTTAAGGGCCGGAAATGCTACATAGTATGGCATGGTTTCAGATTTTTGCTACTGGACCATAACTTGCGGGCCCGGCCAATTGAATAGAATCGCAAAGGTAGAGCAACTCAATCGCATGCATTTGGTTGTCTGCGATTTAATTGCGAGCCCCAAATTGAATGAGGCTCATAATCCATAATATAGTAAAAAAAAAAAAAAAAAAAAAGACAAACACTGGTAGATGTCATAAAGGAATTACCCTGGCAAAGTTGCTAGTCTATTAATTGTAAAATAAATAAACATCCAGCCTTTCGGGTCATAATCCATATTCAAAAAAATTTCTTAGCGAATAAGTGCTTACTACTTGAGTGTACTTTCTGAGTCCTATAAAACGGTTAGTGCAGGACACTTGAATAAATGTGTCCCTTGTGTGTCTGGCTACAGCTTGTTGTTAATATATAATAGTATATCCACCCATGTAATATGAAAATATTGTGATATTATTGTCATTCAAATATGCTTTATTTTTTTTTCAATAAAATTGTTATTGGGAAAAATAATAAAAAAAATAGGCTCTGGCCATGTTTTAACCTCTGAGGGGAAAGTCAGCAACTCCTCTTGGTATATTTGTACTTCTGTGAAAGAAAAATACTATTATATTATTTGTATTATTATATAAACAAATCAGATCTAATAAGTGATGTTTAAATACAGCAAAATTATTTTATGTATGAAAATGAGATGTATTCGTGGAGCCGGTTGAGATCCTCTATCTTCTATCTGTAATATTATTTGTAGAAGTGGTTGTATGAACTAAAAAAAAAAATTTTTTACATTGGCATATTTACTTACATTTGTTGTTATTGTTTAGTTGTTCAGTCATGTCACACTCTCTGTAATCCTATGGGGTGCAGCACTCCCTTCTTTCCTCCTCACTATTAGCCATCAGAGTAGTATCATCCGTTTATCTCAGGGTATATAGTATATATATATATATAAGGTGACAATATACAACCTTATTGCACTGCTTTCCCAGTCTTCAACCATTCAGTTTCATGCTTGTTCTGGCTTCTTGGTACTCATACAGATTCCTTAGAAAGCTGATGAGATGGTTGGTATCCCCCTATGGGGCTGGACCCAAACAGGCTGAATAAATGAATGGGAACTTGTCCACGGTAGGAAGATTCACACTTTACGTTTCCACTGTGAGGAAGCTAGCTGTCCTGAATGAAATTTCCTGGCTCCTTTAAGTCTGACTTCTGAAGTCTTCCCGACCCCCTCAGTCTGTTACCCCGTAATTCTGACCCTATTCCCCAATGATTAAGTCGATATGGGGATTCTCATACTTAACAGTACATATATAAGTCATCTATGTTATACTAATACCACAGGCAAGCTACAATATTCAATACTAAACTACACATACTGTCAATGCAACAATAATTATTATGTACATGCCAGCAGGGGAAATCAAAAATCCAGGGGGTACCACAATTATTAAAATCCTACTCACAGGGAAATAGCAGTACCGATACAGACCATATATCCATGCAATCCATGCAATGTTTGCCCTAAAAGGGGCTTTTTATGCCACACACCCCATGCCTTCCTAGGGCACAGGCTGGATGAATCAACACAGAGAAACTTCAGTGGTCCCTGGGAATCACATAAATATTATTCTGAAAAGCTCTTGCTTTCTCTATTATTCAGTGGACATTAACAATTTGATACCTTGTGCCTCTGCATCTTCAAAACTCAGCTAGCACATCTGGAAGTTCTCAGCCAATATATTGTTGGAACCAAGCTTGCAGGGTCTGGCCCTCTGGCACTTGAAAAGTATAGAATTGTTCAAGAATTCGATCACTCTGTCACTGCCTTTTATTGGATTGGGATGGAAACCGACCTTTTCCAGTAAGTTTTCAAAATTTGTTGTCATGATTCAAGCAACACTTTTAAAGCATAATCTGTTAGGAATTTTGAACAGTTTACTTGGAATTCCATAAATTCTTGCAATCCTATTATCAGCAAGTCTTTCTAGGGGCCATCTCACTTCACTCTCCAATATCTCAACTCATTGGACAAACTATTGGGGTTATCAATTCTGTTAAAATCCTTCCTGTATACTGCATATCTTCTGTGAATTCCTGCCACCCCATATGTATCCGACCTGCTTCTTTTAAGTTCCAATAATTTTTGTCTTTTATCACATCCACTTCTGCATGATATGTTACCTTGAGAACCCAGATTGTCTAGAAGAGATCTCATTCTGTTGGCTTCTTCTGTCTAGAATACTCGTTTAAAATGTGTCCTTGTCTCTGCTTGCTATCCTATGGAATTCTGCATTTAGTTGGACAAATCTTTTCCTATCTCCACTACCTCTTGCATTCTTTGGCTATTTTGAAGCCGGTTTGTGGTCTTGGTTTTCTTGCTTTTGAGGATATTCTTTGTTGCTACTTTCTGGACAATGTAACAAACTTTGGTCCAATGTTATTAAGGTATTCTACCTACCATGTATTGCCAAGTAAATTATTCCAGGTATCTTTTGGTTCCCTCCTTTAGCATTCCAATTTCCTATGATGAGAGCAACATCTTTTCTTGGTGTTATATCAACAATGTGTTGAATTTCCTTGTAGAATATAACAACCATGGTTGGAGCTTAGACTCTGATCAATGTGATGTTAAATGGCTTGCCTTGAATTTTAATTGATATCAATCTATCACTTATTGACTTTGGCAACCCTTTGATTGATGATTATTAGGAGTACTCCATTTCTTCATAGTAAAAGTGAATTGGTGTAGCCCAATTGTATGTGAAAATGAATTGAGTTTACTTAGGGTAGAACTTTGGGAGAAAACAGAAGATAATCAGGTGGGTAAAAAGGAGCGCACATTTCTCCTTTTTGTTTAAAAAAATGTAACTTGATTGTACTAATTGACTAAATGTATGGTTTCAAATGAAATGGAATATGAAAATATTGTGATTATATTGTAATTCATAAGATATGCTTTATTGTTGTTCAATATAAAAAAATAACCGATCCTTCTAATTGTCTAGTATTTTTGTCTAGTAATGTATTGAATAAAGTTTTACTAATCTTACATAATAAGGTTATTTTGAATCACCATAAACATATTAATATTGTATGCTAGGGAATTATATGGTATACAATATTGATGTCATAATATTTTCTTGCAATGTATGTTTTGTAACATTATGAAAAGTCCATTAAAAGGAGGCATTAATAAGTAACTCAAGTACAGAGGCAGGCACCACAAAACTACAAACAGAAGATGTATGCTTGCAAAAACCAGGAGCTTGCCCGGAAAAATGGGAGAGTTAGAATTATTGGCAATTAATTAAAAATGGGATTTAATAGGCATTACCAAAACATGGTGAGATGAATCACATGACTGGACTGATAATCTGGATGGTTATAACCTATTTAGGAAAGATAGGGGAAATAGTAAAAGAGGTGGAGGGACTTGTCTGAATGTTAAGCCTGAATTTAAGCCTATAGTCAGAGAAGATATTTATGCTGGAACTAGCAGTAATATTGAATGTTTGTGGGTAGAGTTAAATAGTGGTGCAGCAAATTCTAAAAGAATATTGGTAGGAGTATGCTATAAACCCCAAAATATAATTGAAAGTGAGGAAATACAATTATTGTTACAGATTGGAAAAGCTGCTAAGCATGGGCAAGTTCTAATAATGGGAGATTTTAACTACCCTGAAATAAACTGGATGAATGAGACCAGCAGTTCAGCTAAGGGAAACAGGTTCTTGAATACACTCAGGGATCATTATCTGGCCCAGGTTATACAATAACCTACTAGAAATTAAGCTATATTGGATTTAGTTATCACAAATAATATCAATATGGTATCAAATGTTGAAATAGGGCAACCTTTGGGAAACAGTGACCAAAACATAGTCTCATTTGAGATTGAATAAAAAAAACTGTAAGGGGCCAACAAAAACTCTTAATTTTAAAAGGGCAGATTTTAACGGTCTAAACTGGGACAAAGAACTGATGGTTAAACATTCTGAACATAAATGCACATTTAAATCCTTACTAAATATACATGCGTATCACATATACCATGTGGAAATAAAAGTAAAAGGAGTAAATCACATCCAATTTGGTTTAGCAATGATTTAAAGATCAATATACAGAGTAAAAAAAAAACAGGCATTTAAATTATACAAACAAGAGGGGACAGAGTCTGCATTATGTAAGTACAAGTAAATCAACAAGGCTTGCAAAAGGGCTATTAGACTATAATAAAATATATTAATGTAAAGAAGGCTAGGAAGGAAGCTATAGGAACATTACCATGTGACACAGGCCATCTGATAACTAGTGACAAGGAAAAGGCAGATGAGCTAAATAGGTTATTTTCTTCGGTGTACACAAGAGAGATACCAGTGGTGGGGATGCAGCAACATAATGGGGCTGCACATTCTGCACCAAATAATTGGTTAACGCAGGAAGAAACCAAAAAGAGGTTGAAAAAAATAAACGTTAATTAAGCACTAGGTCCTGATGGATTACATCCAAGGGTACGGAGGGAACTGGGTCCTATAATAACCAAACGATTATATTTCATTTTTCAAGATTCACTCAACACTGGGTCGCTACCAGATGAATGGCGAAAAGCAGAGTTGATACCTATATTTCAGAAGGGAGTAAGAGCAAATCTGGGAAATTATAGACCAGTGAGCCTTACTTCTCTAGTGGGAAAGCTTTTAGAAGGGTTAATAAGGAATAATACACAAGAATATGTATTTTTGTACATGATTATAAGTAGGAGTCAACATGGATTTATGAGGGATAGGTCATGTCAAACCAATCTAATTAGTTTCTATAAGGAGGTTAGTAGGAACCTGGATCAAGGCAACTCAGTGGATGTAGTCTTTTTGGATTTTGCAAAGGCTTTTGATACAGTGCCACATGTGCAATCAAAGGGATACAGGAATTGCAGTCAAAATCTGCTCAAAGATGAAGAGCTGGCTGAAAGACGGGAAGCAAAGGGTTGTGGTAAATGGAACTTACTCCAATTGGACTAATGTGGGGTTCCTCAGGGTTCAGTATTAGGTCCTCTCCTTTTTAACCTTTTTATTAATGACTTAGAAGTTAGACTGGAAAGTAGTGTCTGCATTTTTGCTGATGGCACAAAGTTGTGCAAGGTAATTAAATCAGATACTGATGTACTTTCCCTCCAAAGGGATTTACATAAAATCGAGGAATGGGAATCTAAATGGCAGATGCGATTTAATATAAATAAATGTAAAGTTATGCATCTGGGAAGGAAAAATAGCCATGCAATTTATAATCTTAATGGAGCAAATCTAGGTGTATCAGGTATTGAAAGTGATTTGGGAGTACTTGTGGACAACCACCTAGGTAACAGTGCGCAATGCCAAACAGCAGCTGCAAAGGCAATTAAAATATTAGCATGTATTAAGAAGGGTATAGAAGCAAGGGAAGCAAGTACAAATCTGCCACTATACAAATCCCTAGTACGACCTCATTTGGAATATGGAGTACAATTTTGGACACCATTTTAGAGCTGGAAAACGTACAGAGAAGGGCTACAAAACTAATAAGGGGAATGGAGGGGCTAAGTTATGAAGAAAGACTAATCAAATTAAGCTTTTTTTCTCTAGAAAAAAGGTGTCAAAGAGGAGATATGATCACCTTATATTAATACATCCACTAGCGCACAACCCTGCAGGGAGAAGAAGTGACAGCACATCAGGCACTCACAGAGGCGCCCTGCGGTGGGGCACGAGTGACGTGCCATGGGCCTGTTCGAAAAGAGGCGATGCTGTGCAGGTGGAAGGAATAGTGAGTGTCCCGGAGCCAAGGCTAGGCAGCTGGACCAACAAGAGCATGGAGGTACAAGGGCAGAGGCAGAAGGTTAATATAGCCGGTTGGAGCATTGAGAGCGCAGATGCTGAAAGGAGGCTGAGGGCACGGTGGGAAGCTTGTGCAGCGGCTTCAATAACAAGGTTGTAAAATTACACAAACCCCTGGGTAGGTGCCATACTTCCAGTGGAGGGAAAAGCCTCCCATCCCATGCCACCATCTTGACTTGCTCTCTCTCCCACGTGGGGGGATATAATCAAGCAAAGTTGCCCGGCATCTCCTCATCATCAAGGACAAGTTCCACTGATCATTACAGGGCTGCTGATAGGGAGAGGAGATCTGATATCTCACACCTTGGATAAAAATAGAAGCTAAGAGATCTGCTGAAGATTTTCCAATTGCTATCCCAGGAGAGGCGTCCTTCCAAAATCACAGCAGCCATTTTAGGACCTCTTCACAATCACAGGGAACTGATCACAGGATTCCCAACAATATACAAAGAGTCCAATCCCTGACAGGCAAGCCTTGACACAAATCACAGTACTTCTCAGGTCTTATTATCTTTAGGAGAGAAAGACTGACCTTATAACTTCTGACAACCACTCCAACTTGACTTTCCTTCCTGCCCGGGCCCAACCATAAAGCCTGCAGTCTGTGCTCTGGGGGTCCCATCTGATTACCATCACATATCTTTACCAGCAGTCTGGGGGAATGAGGCATTGACCATGAAGCTTTATCAACAGTACTTTAACTCCTGCTGACCACTGCTGGTATATTAACCCAGGACAATATATGTTTGGAGCCAGGTCCATGTAAGCAAATGTCATAGCAAGAGCTAGCTGTTAGACATATCAATCACCTTCACTATGAATCATCGGTAGGCTCGGACAAAGTGGGGTTGCCTTGGACAATTGAGGAATATTTGCATCTGAGATCAAAGAATAACATTTGCTCCAGGGCCATTGGGAATAATTATTATATCAATTAAAATGAGAAAACCAAAGAAGAGTTTGCCATCCAAGAGTATAACAGACCACTTTCCTACGCAAACCCCTAATTCCACCCCTAAGCAAGAGGATATGCCGGTCTCTCCATCTGACTCAGAGGGGGAAAGGGATTCCTGAGAAATCGTACCACAATGTAAACCTTTCTGACTTTTCCTTGCAAAATTCGACCAATTGCTACAATCTCGCCTTTCTTTAGCTGTAAAGGAACTAAAGCAACATATTCTTGACCTAGGTCAAATAATGCATGCTTTGGAGTCTACTATGGACCAGATAATTGAAACACAAATTCAAGACAGGGTCGAGATATCGGCTAATACTACTCAAACTTTTAATCTTGAAACAAAGCTAGAAGACCTGGATAATAGGTTGAGGAGACATAACATCCGACTATGAGGGGTTCCTTTGGCCGTCCAAGATCTTGTTCCTTATTTGAAGGCAGTGGTAACATTTTATCATTACCAGCAGCAAGAAAATTTCCCAGCATCATAGGCCCTGATGGGGCCCCCCTTCAAGTGTACGCTTACTTGGCCCCAATTATTCAAGAGCAAGCTGCTTAAACCAGCTCTACGAATTTTAACAAGACACCAAATTAAGTATAGATGGGGATTTCCCTTCTGCCTATCCTTTCAACATGCCTCTAACTCATATACAGTCCATTCATTGGAAAAATGTTGGGTGGTACTTCACTGCTTAAGTCTCCTGCAAGATAGGGAGCTACCTGTCGAACAGGCCGGTCCATAATGTAAAGGCCGAATAAAGAATGGTCTGAGTTTCCGCTACCAAAACGTCAAAGACACCACTGCTCAGGAAGAGATTCCTGTCCACCAGCGACTCCTCGTGGACTAAGGCACCCTACTGGTCCACAACTGTGGCAAGCTGAAGAACTCATATACTCCAACTGTAACTGTACATTAGTGATGTCGCGAACATAAAATTTTCGGTTCGCGAACCGCAAACTCAAACCGCCGCAAATGTTCGCGAACCGGCGAACATCGGCGAACCGCCATAGACTTTAATGGGCAGGCGGATTTTAAAACCCACAGGGACTCTTTCTGGCCACAATAGTGATGGGAAAGTTGTTTCAACGGGACTAACACCTGCACTGTGGCATGCTGGAGGGGGATCCATGGCAAAACTCCCACGGAAAATTACATAGTTGATGCAGAGTCTGGTTTTAAGCCATAAAGGGCATAAATCACCTAACATTCCTAAATTGTTTAGAATAACGTGCTTTAAAACATCAGGTATGATGTTGTATCGATCAGGTAGTGTAAGGGTTACACCCGCTTCACAGTGACAGACCAAACTACCGGTTTAACGCACCGCAAATAACCGCAAACAGTCCATTTGCACAACCGCAAACTCCCCATTTGCACAAGGTTGGATACCAAGCTAGCCATGTCCCGTTCCTTGTCCTCACTGATGTCATTGAAGGTCTCTTCCTCCACCCAGCCACCAAGGGTCCCCGAAAGGTGACAACAAGCCCCCTGGGACGCCTGCTGTGTTTGGTCTTCCACCTCCTCAAAGCCACCTTCCTCCTCTGACTCCTCTTCTTCAGACTCCTCTCACTGCGTTGCCTCTCTCTGCATTATTATAAGGTGTGTTAAGTAGTACTACTCTTATCAGTTTAATACCTGTTACTGTACATATCAGGGGGCGTGTATAAGGCCTGGATTTTTAGAACCAGGCGATGGAAAAAGATGCTTTGTTGGTCGTATCACTTCAATTTTGGGGCACGGCACGTGCAATCAAAGGTGCCACCAGATAGGAGTGGCGTGTTTGTAAGTACTACTCTTATCAGTTTAATACTTGTTACGTCACCTATCAGGGGGCGTGTATAAGGCCTGGATTTTTGGGACCGGGAGATGGAAAAAGATGCTTGGTTGGTCGTATCACTTCAAATTTGGGGCACTTTGTGACATTAGCTTCTTACGCTCAAACATGTCCTTTACAGGCAACTGACTATGGGCAGATGAGCAGGAACTGCTCAAGGCGAGAGACGGAGTGGCGGATGGTTGAGAGGGGGCAAGGAGGACAGCAGTGGTTATGAGGCTGATGATGCTGGACCAGGAGGAGGATGGCGGCTTTGAGTTTGTGTGCTGCATGTTCTCATGTGTTGGTCTGGAGTCACCCAAACATTAGGTCTCAACCTGTAGAGGATAAGGGAACCAGGCTACTCTAGACCTCATTCATCATTACAGGTTTTGACAGATTGGTACTATGCGTGCAAGCTACTTTGACAACAGATATGAGTGGCACTGTGCACTTGCAGAAGTTATATCATCCTCATCATCCTCCCCTGTATCTCTTTACCCCCTCCCTTTTCATCCTCCCCTGTGTCTCTTTACCCCCTCTCTCATCATCCTCCCCTGTGTCTCTTTCCCCCCTTCCTCATCACCCTCCCCTGTGTATCATCCCCCCTCCCTCATCATCCTCCCACCTCCCTCATCATCCTCCCCTGTATCTCTTTACCCCCTCCCTCATCATCCTCCCCTGTGTCTGTTTCCCCCCTCCCTCATCATCCTCCCCTGTGTCTCTTTCCCCCTTCCTCATCACCCTCCCCAATGTCTCATCCCCCTCCCTCATCATCCTCCCACCTCCCTCATCATCCTCCCCTTTATCTCTTTACCCCCTCCCTCATCATCCTCCCCTGTGTCTGTTTCCCCCTCCCTCATCATCCTCCCCTGTGTCTCTTTGCCCCCTTCCTCATCACCCTCCCCTGTGTCTCATCCACCCTCCCTCATCATCCTCCCACCTCCCACATCATCCTCCCCTGTATGTCTTTATCCTTCCCTCATCATCCTCCCCTGTGTCTCTTCCCCCCTCCATCATCAGCCTCCCCTGTGTCTTTTTCCCCCCTCCCTCACCATCCTCCCCTGTGTCTCTTTCCCCCCTTCCTCATCATCATCCACTGTGTCTCTTTTCCCCCTCCCTCATCATCTTCCCCTTTGTCTCTTCCCCCCCTCCCTCATCATCCTCCCCTGTGTCTCTTTCCCCCCTTTCTCATTATCCTCCCCTGTTTCTCTTTTCCCCCTCCCTCATCATCTTCCCCTTTGTCTCTTCCCCCCCTGCCTCATCATCCTCCCCTGTGTCTCTTTGCCCCCTTCCTCATCACCCTCCCCTGTGTCTCATCCACCCTCCCTCATCATCCTCCCCCTTCCCTTGATGATAAGGGGGGGAAGAGACACAGGGATAAGTGTGAGGGGTGTTAGGGTAAGGGATGTTAGGGATAAGGGTGAGGGGGTTAGGTGTTAGGGTGAGGGGTGTTAGGGCTAAGTGTGAGGGGTGTTAGGGTGAGGGGTGTTAGGGATAAGTGTAAGGGGTGTTAGGGTGAGGGGTGTTAGGAATAAGTTTGAGGGGTGTTAGGTCTTAGTGATAAGTGTGAGGGGTGTTAGGGTTAGGGTGAGGGGTGTTAGGGATAAGTGTGAGGGGTGTTAGGGTTTGGGTTAGGGGTGTTAGGGATAAGTGTAAGGGGTGTTAGGGTTAGGTGTTAGGGATAAGTGTGAGGGGTGTAAAGGTTAGGGTAAGTGGTGTTAGGGATAAGTGTGAGGGGTGTTAGGGTTAGGGTGAGGGGTGTTAGGGATAAGTGTGAGAGGTGTTAGCGTTAGGTTGAGGGGTGTTAGGGATAATTGTGAGGGGTGTTAGGGATAAGGGTGAGGGGGTTAGGTGTTAGGGTGAGGGGTGTTAGGGATAAGTGTGAGGAGTGTTAGGGTTAGGGTGAGGGGTGTTAGGGATAGGTGTTAGGGTTAGGTGTTAGGGATAAGTGTGAGGGGTGTTAGGGTTAGGGTGAGGGGTGTTAGGGATAGGTGTTAGGGTTAGGTGTAAGGGATAAGTGTGAGGGGTGTTAGGGTTAGGGTGAGGGGTGTTAGGGATAGGTGTTAGGGTGAGGGGTGTTAGGGATAAGTGTGAGGGTTGTTAGGGTTAGGTGTTAAGGTTAGGTGTTACGGATAAGTGTGAGGGGTGTTAGGATTAGGTGTTAGGGTGAGGGGTGTTAGGGTTAAGTGTAAGGGGTGTTAGGGTTAGGGTGAGGGGTGTTAGGGATAAGCATGAGGGATGCTAGGGTTAGGTGTTAGGGTGAGGGGTGTTAGGGATACGTGTAAGGGGTGTTAGGGTTAGGTGTTATGGTGAGGAGTGTTAGGGATAAGTGTGAGGGGTGTTAGGGTTAGGTGTTAGGGTGAGGGGTGTTAGGGATAAGTGTAAGGGGTGTTAGGGTAAGGGGTGTTAGTGATAAGGTTGAGGGTGTTAGGGTTAGGGTGAGGGGTGTTAGGGATAAGTGTGAGGGGTGTTAGGGTTAGGTGTTAGGGATAAGTGTGAGGGATGTTAGGGTTAGGGTAAGGGGTGTTAGGGATAAGTGTGAGGGGTGTTAGGGTTAGGGTGAGGGGTGTTAGGGATAAGTGTGAGGGGTGTCAGGGTTAGGGTGAGGGGTGTTAGGGATAAGTGTGAGGGGTGTTAGGGTAAGGGGTGTTAGGGATAAGGGTGAGGAGGTTAGGTGTTAGGGTGAAGGGTGTTAGGGATAAGTGTGAGGAGTGTTAGGGTTAGGGTGAGGGGTGTTAGGGTTAGGTGTTATGGTGAGGAGTGTTAGGGATAAGTGTGAGGGGTGTTAGGGTTAGGTGTTAGGGTGAGGGGTGTTAGGGATAAGTGTAAGGGGTGTTAGGGTAAGGGGTGTTAGTGATAAGGGTGAGGGTGTTAGGGTTAGGGTGAGGGGTGTTAGGGATAAGTGTGAGGGGTGTTAGGGTTAGGTGTTAGGGATAAGTGTGAGGGGTGTTAGGGTTAGGGTAAGGGGTGTTAGGGATAAGTGTGAGGGGTGTTAGGGTTAGGGTGAGGGGTGTTAGGGATAAGTGTGAGGGGTGTCAGGGTTAGGGTGAGGGGTGTTAGGGATAAGTGTGAGGGGTGTTAGGGTAAGGGGTGTTAGGGATAAGGGTGAGGAGGTTAGGTGTTAGGGTGAAGGGCGTTAGGGATAAGTGTGAGGAGTGTTAGGGTTAGGGTGAGGGGTGTTAGGGTTAGGTGTTATGGTGAGGAGTGTTAGGGATAAGTGTGAGGGGTGTTAGGGTTAGGTGTTAGGGTGAGGGGTGTTAGGGATAAGTGTAAGGGGTGTTAGGGTAAGGGGTGTTAGTGATAAGGGTGAGGGTGTTAGGGTTAGGGTGAGGGGTGTTAGGGATAAGTGTGAGGGGTGTTAGGGTTAGGTGTTAGGGATAAGTGTGAGGGGTGTTAGGGTTAGGGTAAGGGGTGTTAGGGATAAGTGTGAGGGGTGTTAGTGTTAGGGTGAGGGGTGTTAGCGATAAGTGTGAGGGGTGTCAGGGTTAGGGTGAGGGGTGTTAGGGATAAGTGTGAGGGGTGTTAGGGTAAGGGGTGTTAGGGATAAGGGTGAGGAGGTTAGGTGTTAGGGTGAAGGGCGTTAGGGATAAGTGTGTGGAGTGTTAGGGTTAGGGTGAGGGGTGTTAGGGATAGGTGTTAGGGTTAGGTGTTAGGGATAAGTGTGAGGGGTGTTAGGGTTAGGGTGAGGGGTGTTAGGGATAGGTGTTAGGGTTAGGTGTTAGGGATAAGTGTGAGGGGTGTTTGGGTTAGGGTGAGGGGTGTTAGGGATAGGTGTTAGGGTGAGGGGTGTTAGGGATAAGTGTGAGGGGTGTTAGGGTTAGGTGTTAGGGTTAGGTGTTAGGGATAAGTGTGAGGGGTGTTAGGGTTAGGTGTTAGGGTGAGGGGTGTTAGGGATCAGTGTAAGGGGTGTTAGGGATAGGGTGAGGGGTGTTAGGGATAAGTGTGAGGGGTGTTAGAGTTAGGTATTAGGGTGAGGGGTGTTAGGGATAAGTGTAAGGGGTGTTAGGGTTAGGTGTTAGCTTGAGGGGTGTTAGGGATAAGTGTGAGGGGTGTTAGGGTTAGGTGTTAGTGTGAGGGGTGTTAGGGATAAGTGTAAGGGGTGTTAGGGTAAGGGGTGTTAGGGATAAGGGTGAGGGGTTTAGGTGTTAGGGTCAGGGGTGTTAGGGATAAGTGTGAGGGGTGTTAGGGTTAGGGTGAGGGGTGTTAGGGATAAGTGTGAGGGGTGTTAGGGTTAGGTGTTAGGGATAAGTGTGAGCGGTGTCAGGGTTAGGGTGAGGGGTGTTAGGGATAAGTGTGAGGGGTGTTAGGGTAAGGGGTGTTAGGGATAAGGGTGAGGAGGTTAGGTGTTAGGGTGAAGGGCGTTAGGGATAAGTGTGAGGAGTGTTAGGGTTAGGGTGAGGGGTGTTAGGGATAGGTGTTAGGGTTAGGTGTTAGGGATAAGTGTGAGGGGTGTTAGGGTTAGTGTGAGGGGTGTTAGGGATAGGTGTTAGGGTTAGGTGTTAGGGATAAGTGTGAGGGGTGTTTGGGTTAGGGTGAGGGGTGTTAGGGATAGGTGTTAGAGTGAGGGGTGTTAGGGATAAGTGTGAGGGGTGTTAGGGTTAGGTGTTAGGGATAGGTGTTAGGGATAAGTGTGAGGGGTGTTAGGGTTAGGTGTTAGGGTGAGGGGTGTTAGGGATAAGTGTAAGGGGTGTTAGGGATAGGGTGAGGGGTGTTAGGGTTAAGTGTGAGGGGTGTTAGAGTTAGGTATTAGGGTGAGGGGTGTTAGGGATAAGTGTAAGGGGTGTTAGGGTTAGGTGTTAGCTTGAGGGGTGTTAGGGATAAGTGTGAGGGGTGTTAGGGTTAGGTGTTAGGTTGAGGGGTGTTAGGGATAAGTGTAAGGTGTGTTAGGGTAAGGGGTGTTAGGGATAAGGGTGAGGGGGTTAGGTGTTAGGGTGAGGGGTGTTAGGGATAAGTGTGAGGGGTGTTAGGGTTAGGGTGAGGGGTGTTAGGGATAAGTGTGAGGGGTGTTAGTGTTAGGTGTTAGGGATAAGTGTGAGGGGTGTCAGGGTTAGGGTGAGGGGTGTTAGGGATAAGTGTGAGGGGTGTTAGGGTAAGGGGTGTTAGGGATAAGGGTGAGGAGGTTAGGTGTTAGGGTGAAGGGCGTTAGGGATAAGTGTGAGGAGTGTTAGGGTTAGGGTGAGGGGTGTTAGGGATAGGTGTTAGGGTTAGGTGTTAGGGATAAGTGTGAGGGGTGTTAGGGTTAGGGTGAGGGGTGTTAGGGATAGGTGTTAGGGTTAGGTGTTAGGGATAAGTGTGAGGGGTGTTTGGGTTAGGGTGAGGGGTGTTAGGGATAGGTGTTAGGGTGAGGGGTGTTAGGGATAAGTGTGAGGGGTGTTAGGGTTAGGTGTTAGGGTTAGGTGTTAGGGATAAGTGTGAGGGGTGTTAGGGTTAGGTGTTAGGGTGAGGGTTGTTAGGGATAAGTGTAAGGGGTGTTAGGGATAGGGTGAGGGGTGTTAGGGATAAGTGTGAGGGGTGTTAGAGTTAGGTATTAGGGTGAGGGGTGTTAGGGATAAGTGTAAGGGGTGTTAGGGTTAGGTGTTAGCTTGAGGGGTGTTAGGGATAAGTGTGAGGGGTGTTAGGGTTAGGTGTTAGGGTGACGGGTGTTAGGGATAAGTGTAAGGGGTGTTAGGGTAAGGGGTGTTAGGGATAAGGGTGAGGGGGTTAGGTGTTAGGGTGAGGGGTGTTAGGGATAAGTGTGAGGGGTGTTAGGGTTAGGGTGAGGGGTGTTAGG
This sequence comes from Discoglossus pictus, assembly GCA_027410445.1. Taxonomy (NCBI): domain Eukaryota; kingdom Metazoa; phylum Chordata; class Amphibia; order Anura; family Alytidae; genus Discoglossus; species Discoglossus pictus. The sequence continues at coordinate 332,082,989 of CM050164.1, read as the reverse complement.
GATAAGTGTGAGGGGTGTTAGGGTTAGGTGTTAGGGATAAGTGTGAGGGGTGTTAGGGTTAGGGTGAGGGGTGTTAGGGATAAGTGTGAGGGGTGTTAGGGTTAGGGTGAGGGGTGCTAGGGATAAGTGTAAGGGGTGTTAGGGTTGGGTGCTAAGGTGAGGGGAGGATGATGATAAGGGGTGGAAGAGACACAGGGGTGTCCTTGCAGCAGAGATCAAAAGAGTCCTTCAGGACTGTATTGCACACTGTGTACAGTAGCCTAGCTATGGTTTTCCCTGTTGATGCAGTATCACCTACACTCAGCCGCCTCTCAGTAAGGCTGCAAGTTAGTTATGATTCCAAAATGGCTGCTGTCCATTAGTTAGAAGGCTCTGGAAGGGAGTGTATGCTGCTGATTGGCTGGAATATGTCTGCTGACTGTGACATGCAGGGTCAAAGTTTGCTCAATGATAAAGTATAGGCAGCGGGTCAAATCTCGGATATGTTCGCAGTTCGCCGCGAACGCGAACATGCTATGTTCGCCAGGAACAGTTCACCGGCGAACTATTCGGGACATCTCTACTGTACATATGTTCTGTTCTTTAGATTACAGGTATTCTATCTGGATGTATAGACTGCCTTATAGGATGTTTGGTCTGCTTAGCTAATCACAAAAGCCCAAGATGAAAATGTATCATAGTTAACCATGGGCATTTATGAATCTAAATTAAATGCTTACTGTATGCTACGTAATTTTAATGTTTAGAGTGTATTTTTACTGATAATGGAGTTAGAAGAGCAGCCTATGAGGTCATATGCTTGACTTGCCCACAGAGCTACATGAACAGAACAACTACAGACTTTTCATGTAAGATTCTGTGGCAAGTTGAAGATCTCATATATGCCAACTGTAACTGTATAAATGTTCTTTAGATTACAGGTCTCCTATCTGGATGTATAGACTGTCTTAAGATATGTTTGGTCTGCTTAGCTAATCACAAAGGCCCAAGAGGAAAATGTATCATAGCTACCCATGGGCATTTAAGAATCTAAATGAAATGCTTATAAGATCCCAGGTCTTTAAAATATTTAGACTAAACTGTGTATTTTAACTGATAATGGAGTTAGAGGAGCAATCTAGGAGGACCTATGCTAGAATTGCCCACAGGGTTGCATGAAAAGAGTTTATTTTTTGTAAATAATGTTTTTCATGTTATATGACGGTAAATAAGTAGCTAACTAATTCAGCTACTGAAGGCTGGCTCAAGCCTGAAAGCAAAAGTAAGACCACCCGTTACGTGGTATATTCTAGGTTTATTTTAGTAATCCTCCTATTGAGGGGAATGATTTACTACTCACCCCTCGACACCAAAGTGCCATTAGTTTATTTAGGAGGGTAAACAACCACTCTCCTTTATTGTGTGGTATAAATTCTCATTTTGTATCGCCTCTCTCACAGCGTCAGAGGCACATCACCTCCTCCATGCCCACAGTTTAAAACCATTCCAATGGAGTGCACGATAAGAAAGTCCATGCTCCGGGTCCTGTCTCCTCATCGTGGTAAGTACATAAGGCCGTACTTAAGGCAAAAGACTAAGACACACCAATATGACTTATACATAATTTAAAAGGCGTAAAGCCTTCCTTACAAGCCATTTTGCCCGTTAGTCAATCTCTTGCAAGAAACTCACTTCGCTAGGAACAGATTACCTAAGTACCTCTCAAAGTTTTACCCCAATTATTTTGCGGCCAGTAAGACCACCAAGAGAGCTGGGACAGACATCCTCTTACATAAGGATTTTCCCTTTATACTAGAACAAAAAAAGAAAATAGACACAGATGGTCATTTCGTCATTTTAACCAGATCTCTATTTGGGAAATAAATATTGATAATCTCTATATACACTCCTACACAAATGCCCCATAGGATATTACTTAGGCTACAAGTCGAGAATCCATTTGTGTTCATGGTCCGATCACTCCTTTGTTAATTGCACTCTTGATTTGGGTACGGCCCTTAGATCACCATACTCATGCGCCTAAATTACATGCTTTTATCGACACCCCAATTTAAAGAGCAAATAGCCAAAGATATTGACTTTTGTTTTTCAACAAATGCTAAACCAGACTCAGATGCAGGATGGGTATGGGTGGCCCATAAGGCTTTTGTTAAAGGCTCCTGCATCATATTAGCATCCACACAAAAGAAAGCTCAAAGGGCCAAGGAAAGCCTCTTAAGGAAAACTCTAATTGACCTAGAGTGACGAAACAGACAGAGAGAGCTATTCACTGGACTAAACACCTTAATCAATCAAAAATTGTTAAGATTTAACAGGACTCAGGGGTTTCTACCACCAGCCCATCTCTTATCCAAAAGGTATTTTTGGATTTCTTCCATAAGTTGTATTCCTCACCCCACCCGACATTGAACAAGTTATTTCATCATGTAAATACGATACAAAAAGAATCGGGCCCCCCAACGTCATATTATCAGCTGTCATCCTTCTTGGGAGCTTGTGATTTGCCTGCTCTATCACCTCAAGAAAAACATAGTGTTATAGCACCCTTCACTATGAAGGAGGTTCTAGAGACAATTGGCTTCCACATCAGGGCCTGACTGCGGCCATCTTCAGCCTGCCCCAACCATGGCCCTCTCGAGCCTAGGCCCACCCGCAGGCCTCTCCAGCAGTACCCCCCACGTGCCTCTTATGGTGGGTCAGGGAGGGGAAGATAGAGAGAGAGGAGGGGGAATAGAGAGAGAGAGAGAGAAGAGGGAGATAGAGAGAGAGGAGGGGGAGATCGTGAGAGAGAGAGAGGAGGGTGGAGTGAGAGAGAGGAGGGGGAGATAGAGAAAGAGAGAGAGGAGGGGGAGATAGAGAGAGAGAGGAGGGGAGATAGAGACAGAGAGAGGAGGGTGAGATAGAGAGAGAGAGGAGGGGGATAGAAAGAGAGAGCAGAGGGAGATAGAGAGCGGTGTGGGAGATAGAGTGAGAGGAGGGGGAGATAGAGAGAAGGGGAGGTAGAGAGATAGGAGGGGAAGCTAGAGAGAGAGAGAGTGGAGGGGAGATAGAGAGAGAGAGAGTGAGATGAGGGGTAGATAGAGAGTGAGGGATAGGGAAAGAGATATGGAGAGAGGAGTAAGAGAGAGCGGGAGAGAGTTAGGGAGAGAGAGAGAGAGAGAGATAGGGATGGGGGAGATAAAGAAAGAGGGATATATGGAGAGGGATGGGGAGGGAGAAAGAAATAGGGAGAGAGATATAGAGGAAGAGATTTAGGGAGGGAGAGAGAGATAGTGAGAGGAATGGGGGATAGGGAAAGAGGGATATAGGGAGAGGGATAGGGGAAATAGGGAGAGAGGGATATTGGGAGAGGGATGAGGGTGATTGGGAGAGAGGTATAGGGAGATAGATAGGGAGGCAGAGAGATACTGAAGGAGGAGAAAGATAGGGAGGGAGAGAGTTTGGGAGGGAGAGAGAGATAGGGAAAGGGATGGAAGATAGGGAATGATGGATATAGGGAAAGGGATAAGGGGGCGATATGGAGAGAGGGATAAAGAGAGCTATAGGAAAGGAGAGACATAGGGAGGGAGGAGAAAGATAGGGAGGGAGATATTGATTATATGTTGTGTTTATTTATTTATTAATGTTAATGTTTGTTTTTTTCTCCTAGGGGTGCCGTAGGGGTGCAGGGATGTAGCAATGAAGGATGGGCCCTTATGCTAGGGTCGAAGGCCAGAAAACCATCGGTGCATTTGGGCAAGGTAAGTGGGCTTATTTACCCTACTGTAAGTTTAGGAAAGGTGGTTGTTTTAGGTGTAATTAGAGGGTTTTTAGTGTATGTAATGTATGTTTTTACTGTAATATAGTCTTTTTGATTTGATGTAATGTCTTTTTTATTTTAGGTAATTCTAGTTTTTTTTATTTTAAGTAAATTATGTTTTTTATTTTGTGTAAATATAGTTTTTTTTATTCTCAGTAAATTATGTTTTTTTCTGTAATACTAGTTTTTTTTCTTTTTTTCAGTAAACTATGTTTTTTATTTTCTGTAATGTAGGGTTTTTTATTTTCTGTAATGTGTTTTTTCCCCCTAGTAATTTAGGATTTTTTTTTTAGTTAGTGGGGTAACAGTGATTTTATTAGGGTGTTAGGTAGGTAGTGTAGGGGTTAATAGTGTAGAGGGGGCGTTAATAGTGTAGAGCGGAGGTTAATAGGGTAGAGGTGGGGTTAATAGTGTAGTGTTTAGGCTTGGTATCATGAGGGTCCTGGAGAACCCTCATGGCAATGTGTTATTCTAGCGGTTAATAGTGTCCTTCAGGGATCTATATAGACCCCTTTTGGACAAATGGGGTTATTTATTGTCCCATAAGGGACTGTATAGACCCTTTGGGACTGCAGGGGTTAATTGGAGGCTCATTGAGTTCTGTATAGACCCCCATGAGTGATGAAGTTAATTTTAGACACCTACTTAGAGTATTTTATTAGTTGGGATATATAGGGGTCAACCTGGAGTGAAGGGGAGGAGTCTATACCATTGGGTGGAATCAATGTAAGGGGAGGGGACAGGTTTCTGTCTTCCAACCCCCAAACTTGGAAGGTCACCATCCACCACTAGATTTATGTTTGTACATTTGACTCTAAGTTAAAGACCCTTTCTACCACCTCATATTCTTTCTATTTTCCTTTCTTGACGCTCAAAGAACAGAACCCTCTGCCATGTAAGTCTTAAAACAGAAGTATTGACACTTAAAACGGGTCTTCTCCAATTTTTACGTTTTTCAGAAGTCTGGAATCAACCTCCCCCTTTGAGCCACATTCAATAATCACCTGCAACATTTTAGGTTTAATGTTCTATCTATCTATTTATCTATCTATCTATTGATATACGCATCTCATGTCCATTTAACTTTATCTTTTTTAAAGACAATGTGGTAAACTTTATATCTAAGGCTCATCACAGTATTCTACCTTCATATTTAAAGAAATAGAGCCCCATTCAATTGAGCAATTGTAAGGAACTGGAGCCCATAATGGAGCCCGTAAGCTAATTTGCTATCTACGGGCTACAGGCTGAAAATCCCTGTGTTTTTTACAACCGTAACTTACACACCATCTAAGTCTTTGATCTTTCACGTCTGCAAGAGTTACGATCGCTAAAATCACAAATCACTATTCAATTGCTACAATTCTGCAAGGCTGCAAATGTTTTTACAACCATAAATGGCAAATGTAGAAGAGAATCCTACAGATACCAGATGGGACCTGCAAAGGCGATAAAGACATGTCTGTAGTGCTGTAAACTCAAATAAAAAAATTATACTGCACTGTAAATGACGGCGAAAGATATTGCAATAAAAAATAATTTATTTTCATGTTATATCGATCTCTGGAATCAATGAGTTAATACATATCAGGCCACCCATATAGACTAGAACAGCATTCATTTTTATTATTTTGTATTTTATGGGTTTGCGAGTCCGATCTCATATCAGACCTCTAAACACTAAAATTGATATGTAACCTCCATCTTCTACTGCCGTAATGATGACAGTCTCAATTTCTATTGGCTGTTTCTCAATGGGTAGTTACGGCCTTACTTAATTGATCATGAAATGCTACATCCAATAGAATGGTTTACGTTTTTGGCTTTCAGCCCATAACTTGCGGGCTTGTCCAATTGAACAACACCGTAATTGTAACAGAGTTCATGCCTGCAGCAAGCTTGCAGACATACAGCCTCTATACCATGAGATGCAGCCTTGCAATTGAATGTGGCTCATAGTATTAGTAGTTAGAATACTAGCTATTAAAGCAATTTCTATGTCTTTATGTAAGTATCAAGTACTCAGTATTTGCATATGTGCTCCTTCTACCTTGTCTGGTTACAATATTACTACTATATGCTTTTAATTATTATTAATAAAATCAGTCACCATATTGTGCTTTCACTGTTCTATAAAGTAGCAATGGCATTATAGTAACTGATTGGCTACCATCAGCAAAAGCTGTTTATTTTGTTAAGCTCACATCATAAAAGAGGCAGAGGTTGCTGGTTTAAAAACAAGGTGGGATATTGATTTCAGTCATTCCCTTGAGAACCACCAGCACCAGAAGAAAACATGCGTCTGGACAACAGAGACTGTGTACCGCCAAGTATGTAGCAGCCAGCAGGTCTGTGTTTACTTATTTAAAGTACTGTGGTGGATCTACTAGCTGCAATTAATAAATATTAGTAACTTTGAGTTAAAGATCGCTGTTTGCCATTTCAAAATGTGCCTTATAAACTTGGAGTTCCATTGATACAACAGCATGCTTGTTCACACTATTTACTTGTTGTTCCCTGTCTTCTGTTAATATACATAAGAAAGCGGGTTCTTCACAGTAAGGGCGGTTAATCTGTGGAATTCTCTACCATAGGAAGTGGTGACAGCGGATTTGATAGATAACTTTAAAAAATGATTGGATATATTTCTAAATAAAAAGGGCGTTCAGGTCATCCTGGTTAATTAGAGAGTATTGATCCATGGAGTCCAATCACCAGTATCAAGGGTCAGGAAGGATTTTTGTTTCCTTTTTGAGACAATTCGCAAAGTTTCACTTGGGTTCTTTTTCTGTTTGCCTTCCTCTGGATCAATTAACAATTAATAATTAGTCTGAGTACAGCAGATCAGAGGAAATCTTAAGAGGTTGAACTTGATGGACTAAAAGTCTTTTTTAACCTTAATTATTATCAACGACATTCATTTCCAGCCCTGTAAGTGAAACATGAGACCCGTAACGTCTGCGAGATTGACGAATTGTTGACTTACAGTTCTATAAAATTAGAAGAGGCTGAGAGTTGTGAGCTGGAGACGCAAGCCCGTAACTCAGTCATCGAACGTTGGATTTGCGGCCCTGAGCAGGATCAAATAGTCAAACCCGTAGCTACGGGTTTAGATGGAGCCAATGGAAAAGAGAGTTACAGTATATGTATTAACACATTGATTGATATCGATATAACACGCTCATAGGGGAACATATCTACCATGGGCCCCTGTAGCCCTACTTGGCAACTGACCCCTTGGCTCACCCAGGAAGTGGAGTGGAGCATCACTCAGAGCCTTACATACAGCCACACTAAATTAAAGTGTAGCTCATAGCGTAGCTCTCAAGACTTAAGGCTATAAATTAGCCTCTTAAAGCAACCGAAAGACGACTTGCGGGTTAAGATGCAGCAAGGCAGAAAAAACCCTACTGGATGAGCAATGTTGAACTTCACGGCCGTAAATCCTTTAATCTCTCAAGCCTGTAACCACTATTTTTCCAATCATGCTATGAAATTGCAACAAAGTCACTCGCGAGCAAGCCCGAAACACGCATTTGGAGCCCAAAGCCCTACGAGTGCTGGAGAGGACCCACAGGGGGGGGGGGGGGTCCATTTTGTAGCAGTTTAACTGCAAATTAGACATAAACGTTTTCTGGGCCGATTTGCGGGCTTTAAAATGTTGTGCTATTAATTCTTACACCAAACATCACTTTCCCTTTTAATATTAGCACAGTAGTGTGTTTTTATTTGCAGTTAAACTGCTACAAAATGGACCCCCCCCCCCCCCCCCCCCCCCTGTGGGTCCTCTCCAGCACTCGTAGGGCTTTGGGCTCCAAATGCGTGTTTCGGGCTTGCTCGCGAGTGACTTTGTTGCAATTTCATAGCATGATTGGAAAAATAGTGGTTACAGGCTTGAGAGATTAAAGGATTTACGGCCGTGAAGTTCAACATTGCTCATCCAGTAGGGTTTTTTCTGCCTTGCTGCATCTTAACCCGCAAGTCGTCTTTCGGTTGCTTTAAGAGGCTAATTTATAGCCTTAAGTCTTGAGAGCTACGCTATGAGCTACATTTTAATTTAGTGTGGCTGTATGTAAGGCTCTGAGTGATGCTCCACTCCACTTCCTGGGTGAGCCAAGGGGTCAGTTGCCAAGTAGGGCTACAGGGGCCCATGGTAGATATGTTCCCCTATGTGCTGTTTTTTTATACATCAGTTTGTTTGTTTTTTGGTCATTTGAGACCAATTTACTCCTTATTTCATTCAATATTTGCTATAAATCTATAGAGTCCCATATGAAGTCATGTTTATTTCAACAGTAGGCAGCAAGAGCACATTGCATTCTTGAGGTAAAGTTTTCTAAATGTATTTTGGTATATTTACTCATATGTTAGCTTTTAATTGAGTAAAGATATTGTAATGATATAGGAATCACAAGGTTTTGGAGACCAGCAGCCTAGGTCAGCAATGATCAAATTCAGCAACTTGTAGGTGAAACAGGAACAAGCTTTATTGAAGGGAACAGGAACCACAATAATCTTGCAAGGTACATATACAGGAAGTGCCTTATATAGGCCAAGGACCAGACATCTGACCAGACACAGCTGAAGAGACTAGTCACTGATACTATTGCTAGCCGAGTCAAGGTTTATCAGATCTCAAGGAAATTCACAAAGGCAGGCTGGCACAGTGGTAGGGAAGAGTTTCAGAAGCCTGGGGACCAGGGTCCAAAACCAAGAAGAGTCAATTCCTCACATTACCCCCGCCTCTATAGGTGCAGCCTCTGGATGCCATATTACCCGGTTTAACAGGGTACTGCACATGAAAAGACCGAAGAAGATCAGGAGCGTGAATATTGTCCACTGGTTCCCACGAACTATCCTCCTCACCATAGCCTTTCCAACGAACCAGATACTGAAGCTTGTTGTGGAAGATCCTGGAGTCCAGAATTTTCTCCACCTCGTATTCATCCTCACCATCCCAGAGGACTGGAGGTGGGGCAGGCAGGGCTCGGCCAGGTAAAGTGTTGTCATGGAAAGGTTTCAGCAGTGCAACATGAAACACCGGATGTATTCTCATGGAATCTGGAAGTTGCAAATGAAAAGTGACAGCATTGATCTGAGCGATGATCTCAAAAGGTCCCATGAACCTCTGACCCAATTTATGAGAATGAACCCTAAGCTTAAGAATCCTTGTTGACAGCCAAACCTTGTCACCAACATGATAAACTGGGGCCTCCATTCTATGCCTATCAGCAGCTCTCTTGCAACATTCCTGAGCCTCCGAAAGAGTCTCCTTCAACAGGTCTTGGGAATCTCGTAAGGTGGTTAGCCGATCAGTGACTGCAGGAATGGAAGTAGTAATTGGGAGACTCACTAGAAAGGTTGGATGGTAACCATAGATGGCAAAAAATGGGCTCAAAGAAGTGGAGCAGTGTTGGGCATTGTTATAGGCAAACTCCGCCGTGGGTAGAAAATCCAGCCAGTCATCCTGCAGGTAACTAATATAGCACCACAAATATTGCTCTAAAGTCTGGTTGGTTCGCTCAGTCTGTCCATTACTTTGTGGATGAAAAGCTGACGACAGATTTACATTAATACCTAGATTAGAGCAAAAACGTTTCCAAAAACGAGATGTAAACTGCACTCCCCTGTCAGAAACTACTTCATCAGGCACTTCATGCAAGCAAAATATTTCCCGAATAACCAGGTCAGCTGTCTGTTTAGCTGAAGGGAGACCACGAGCTGGTATGAAATGACCCATCTTAGTTAACCTGTTCACAACAACAAGAATGGTAGTGTGTTTCTTAGAGGGAGGTAGTTCCACAATAAAGTCCATGGATATAGAACCCCAGGGACGATGAGGAATCGGAAGAGGCTGAAGCAAGCCAACAGAGGATGAGCGAGGAGTCTTATGTCTGGCACATACATCACAAGAGGACACATACTTCTTAACATCCTCATAATACTTCGGCCCCCAAAAGGATCGGGCAAGTAACTCTTGTGTCTTTCGGATTCCTGGATGACCTGCTGGTTTTGAGTCATGGTAGAGACGTAAAAGGTCCAGTCGCACTGACTCCGGAGCAAACAGACGTTGTTGAAAAATCCAAAACACATTAAGCATCGTCATATGGAGATCACGAGGAGGATCATGAAGAACTAGATCTTCAGCTTAGCCCTTTTTAATGCGAGACATCAGATCAGAAGGAAATGTAACTCCTATAAATATATCCTCCGACAAGATGGTGGTCTTGGTTACAGTAGTATGGAGGGGGTCAGCTATTCTAGACAAGGCATCCTCCTTACCATTCTTGGAGCCAGGACAGTATGTAACCAAAAAATTAAACCTCGAGAAGAATAGGGACCAGCGTGCTTGTCTGTCTGACAGTCTCTTAGCTGATCGAATACATTCCATATTTTTGTGATCTGTGAGGACAGTAATTGGATGGGTAGCTCCCTCCAAGAGATGTCTCCATTCGGTGAAGGCAGCTTTTATAGCCAATAGTTCTTTATTCCCTATGTCATAGTTTCTTTCTGCTGGCACCATCTGGCGGGAATAGAAGACACACGGATGTAGCAGCATCTTAGGTCCAGTCCTTTGAGACAGTATAGCACCAACAGCTGAATCAGAAGCATCAACTTCCATAATAAATGGTAATTCCGGCTGAGGATGTACCAGGACGGGGGCAGATGTAAACAGAGTCTTTAATCGGGAGAATGCGGTATCAGCCTTATCAGACCACTGAAAAGGAGTCCCTTTACGTGTAAGTTCAGTGATCGGTGTAATAACGGCAGAGAAATTCTTAATGAAACGCCTGTAAAAATTGGCAAACCCCCACAAATCTCTGAATATCTTTTTAATTCTTGGGGATGGGCCAGTCCAGCACAGCTTTAATTTTACTTGCATCCATACTTAAACCTTTAGGAGTTATTACATACCCCAGGAATTGAATTTCTGTTCGTTCAAACACACATTTTCCCAGTTTAATGTATAGGTGGAGGGTACAAAGGCGCTCCAGAACTATACGGACCTGTTTTCTGTGGTTTTCAAGATTATCAGAAAATATTAGGATATCATCCAATTATGCCACAACAAACTCATCCAGGAGATCTCGTAGTACATCATTGATAAGATGCTGGAAACTTGCAGGGGCATTACAAAGCCCAAATAGCATTACTAGATATTCGTATTGCCCGTACCTGGTGGAGAAGTAGATGGTCGAATAAAGCCTTTGGCAAGATTTTCTTGTATGTTTTCACGAAGAGCTTTCATTTCAGGCTCAGAAAGGGAATATATACAGCCAAATGGGATAACAGCCCCAGGTAACAGCTCTATTGGGCAATCATAAGGCCTGTGGGGTGGAAGCTGATCAGCATTATTTTTGTCACAGATAGCTGCAAAATCCCGATATTGTAGAGGAAGCTTAGTCAAGTTTGTAGCAACCATTTCATTAATTGTTGTGGCAACAGGTGTTACCTTAGAGCAGGGGTGTCCAAACTCGGTCCTGGAGGGCCGCACACAGACCTGGATTTGAGGATTTCCTTTCTGTGCACAGGTGAGTCAATTGAGATGACTGAAGAAGCAATAGAAAGTCTCACCTACTTGCAGCAAGAATATACACAAATCCAGGCCTGTGTGTGGCCCAGCAGGACTGGGTTTGGACACCCCTGCCTTAGAGGGTTGACAAATCATTAAGCAGTGTTCTGAAGGAAAGGACAAAGTTCAGGTCTTTCAATCAATCTGTGGGTTATGCAGAGCAAGCCAAGGTACCCCCCAAATCACTGGTAACTGTGTTGAGGAAATTAGGTGGAAAGATATAGCCTCATGGTGATTCACTTCCAGAGTCAACTTTAAGGGCACAGTCTCATGTGTAACCGGGCCTGACGTAAGTGGAGAACCGTCTACTGTCTCCATTAACACAGGTGAAGAATTAGGGATAGACTGAATTCTATTTCCTGCTGCAAATTTGATGTCCATAAAGTTTCCGCCTGCTCCAGAATCTATCATAGCTGTAGTTGAAATTTTACGATCACCACATTGCAACGTGATTGGCATCAGAAAATGAGGATGTTGAGTCAACATACCCTCTTCACCATGAGCCAGAGAAAACAAGGGTTGTGTGACAGAATCCAGTTGATCTGAAATCTGGGATTCGTGTCGAATCTGTGCACCCTCAGCCACCATAGCTATTGTTTTTTTGGATTTGCTAGGACAATTGATGGCATAGTGCCCTGCACTACCACAATACAGGCATAAATTGTGAGTGCGTCGCCACTGTTTTTCTTCATTGGATAATGGCACTTTTATTAGATTTACCTGCATAGCCTCAGGCTCAGAGTCAGTAGGTGTTTGTAGGGTCGGAGTAGAAATTCTTGAATAGGAAATAGAAGTAGCACTTGGTCTAATAGAGCCCTGTCTTTCCAATCTTCTTTCAGAACGTCTCCGATCAATACGGATAGCCAAACGCACAAATGCATCAAAGTCAACAGGAAGATCAACACAAGCTAGCTCATCTTTTATAGCTTCTGAGAGACCTTTTCTGAAGTGGAAACTCTGGGCTGATTGGTTCCAGATAGTATCAGCAACCCACTGTCTGAATTCAGTAGCATATTCAGCCACAGAGCGCCTCCCTTGATGCAAATGAAGGAGAGTGGCTTCTGCTGTAGCACATCTTTTGGGGTCATCAGAAACTAGGCACATGGCCTCAAGAAAGTCATTTAAATTACCCAAGACTGGACTGTCCTGTTCCAGAAGACGGGAGCCCCAAGCCAGGGCTTCCTCTTTGAATAGGGAGAAAATAAATCCCACCTTCTCTCTTTCAGATGGAAAACGGTGAGGTAACATCATGAAGTGCAAACCGCATTGATTCAGGAAACCCCTAAATCTTTTGCGATCTCCTCCAAACTTTTCTGGTAGGGGCAAACGGCATCTTGTGCAGGTGTAACAGTAGCAGCCGCAACATCACGTGCCCTGTAGCTGGTATACTCACTGTGCATTGACTGAACTTTATTTTGCAGTTCAGCTACCTGGTCCTGCAGCACTTGAATGGTCTGTGCCTGGGTCTGCACAGTTCTTGCAGTAAAAGCAACCTGCTGGGCCAATGCAGAATCTGACCCGGCGGTCTCCATGAAAGGGCCAGATTATTCTGTAATGATATAGGAATCACAAGGTTTTGGAGACCAGCAGCCTAGGTCAGCAATGGATCCAATTCAGCAACTTGTAGGTGAAACAGGAACAAGATTTATTGAAGTGAACAGGAACCACAATAATCTTGCAAGGTACATAGACAGGAAGTGCCTTATATAGGCCAAGGACCAGACTCCTGACCAGACACAGCTGAAGAGACTAGTCACTGATACTATTGCTAGCCGAGTCAAGGTTTATCAGATCTCAAGGAAATTCACAAAGGCAGGCTGGCACAGTGGTAGGGAAGAGGTTCAGATGTCTGGGGACCAGGGTCCAAAACCAAGAAGAGTCAATTCCTCACAGATATACTCCTACTTTTCACATGACTCTTATAAATGTCAGATTGACTAGTTCCGTGAAAAAATGTATTTGCAGTAGAGGTTCACATAAAACATGTGTTTTCATTTAGGACATTGGATTATTTAAGTATCTCTTCAGAGCAAATGTCAATAAGTTCTAAAATATATCTGTTTTATTTTCTCTGGGGTTGTCTTTTCTCATTGGGAAGTTTTTAATAAACAGTGAGTATCACATATCTGGGGACAAAATGCATAACGAGATAGTAAGATGTACAAGAGAAAAAAATAAATCTATTAAAAAAATCATATATTGTATGTGTCCAATAAGAATAGATGAAAAAGTGTGCTCTGATAAATAATTGCAGATGCATAACATATTAAACAAAAGGATAACAGAAGTTAAAGAATATTGTTCTTATCATTTTAGCTAATCAAAATGGCACTAAAGAAATACTGTGATCCGTTATTACATTTCCTACATCTGAGAGAACTATTTAAATTTAATATCAAAATGATTACAGCATTAAGTGAAACTCTAAGAAGGTAATTAATGTTAACTTTCTATGTCAACTATATACAGAAAAATATAAACAGATTGTTGGTGCAGAGAAAAGGTGGTGCAATCTCCAAGGAAATAAAGAAATAATGATCTCTAATTACACAATCTACTTTGAAACAAATACGCTTGGGAACAATTGCAAAAGTTATATGCAGGTGAATGCTTTTATTTACATTCCATGCATGGTAATTATTTTCCCCCAAATAATAAACCTAGTTTAAAATTTAAAAGCAATGAAAACAAATCAAAACTTATTATATATAACAGACTATCTGTGGAAATATAGATAAACATTTATCATTTCATATAATCCCTAGGCAAACAGCAGAAGCTTTAGTATTATGCATTTTGTACTTTACAATGATAATAATAAAATGGATTGTGTTGAAATATATGATCATTTCACACCTCTATAAATTTAACAGAGATCAAGTCCCAATTAGAATATGCGCCAAGGAATTTATACCCTCATTATTTCTTCTAAAACAGTTTGAGAATTATACATCAGACAGAAAATGTCAATCCCCTAACTAGTAGTTTTAACAGGGCAAAAGCTTTATAATTAAAATATGCAACCTGATTAGTTTGTCAGGAACAGAAAAGAGGGGCTTTTGCATTATATAAAACTTTTTAAAATTATTTTTCAATATATATTTTATTCGTCTTTTGTATATATTAGAGAATGAAATACACTATATTCTCAGCAGTTATTAATATACCGAAAATTTACTGTTTTATTATTTGTTATATAACTTATTTGCTTAATTCTTTAAAAAAAATTCTGAAACAACTCATAAATATTCAATAGTATTAGCTAAATGGTGAACTTGTAGCGAACAAGTTATGATGAGTGGTTTTCTTAACAAACCTATGACAGACAGTAACACAGAAGTTTCTAGAACAAAACCTGGCAAGTACAACAACTATTACAACAGACAGTCACCAGACATACTCCAAGTCACCAGTGGGAAGCAGAGCTTTCATTTATACCACCCCCAAAACCCTTGATAATGTTTCCCAGCTTACAGTTCATAAACTGTATGAATTCAGAGCAAACCACTAATTTACTAAGTGCATGGCGAGGCTAGCAATGGGTGCGGAAGGTGCTCATTGCGAGGCCCCTAATGGGCGGCAAAGGTTGAGAGTTGTTCATGCACATAGAGGAGATGGAAGGAGAGAGGAGAAGAGGGAGAGGACACAGGAGGGAAGGAGAGAGAGAGAGATATTACATGCTGGTGGGGAGTCACAGGGGATAGGGATGGGGAGAGGAGTGAGACACAAGGGAGGGAGAGAGGGAGAGGGGAAAAGAGACACGTGGGAGGGGGTACACAGGGAAGGGAGAGGGAGAAGAGACACAGGGGAGGGATAAGGGTAATAAAACACAGGGAAGGGAGTGGGTGCAAAGAGACACAGGGGAGGGGGAAATAGACACAGGGGAGAGAAAGTGGGGCAGGGGGGGAGAGACATGAGGGAGGAAGATGGGGAGAGAGACACAGGGAAGGGAGAGAGGGAAGAGACATGGGGAAGGGGAAAACACAGGGGAGGGAGAGGGGGGCAAGAGACACAGGGAAGGGAGAGAGGGAAGAGACATGGGGAAGGGGAAAACACAGGGAAGGGAGAGGGGGGCAAGAGACACAGGGGAGGGAGGGGGAAGAGACACAGGGAGGGTGGGTTGAGAAACACAGGAGGGAGAGGAGGAGAGACACAGGGAAATGAGAGGGGGGAAGATATACAGGGGAGGGAGAGGAAGAGGTAAGAGACAAAGGGGAGGGAGATAGGAAAGAGACACAGGGGAGGGAGAGGAAGAGGGAAGAGACACAGGGGAGGGAGATGGGGAAGAGACACAGGGGAGGGAGAGGGGGGAAGAGACATGGGGAGGGAGAGGTGGGGAGAGACACAGTTGAGGGGAGGGGGAGAGACATATCAAATATTATGGGCAATTGACTAGTAACAATATATTAATGAAAATACAAGAATGTTGCATTCATCGAATGAGCAGAAGGTATCATTAACAGAGAGCACTATAAAGTTTACAGAGGAGCAGAGTTGATACTGCAATTGCAGATGCCATCACTGGTTTAATCATCATGCTATGACACACAACCCAATGGCTGCTGCTACATTCACATGTGCCACCCACTGAAGAGTGTGGAAAAAGTAGTTTCTGACTCTAAGATTGCTACCACCATTCACATGTAAAGTGAATTTAAACTATTTTTACAAGTAGCAATGTCATTGCATTCATACATTATGTTTTTTTCTTTGCTATGAAATCTGCAATCAGTACTACATGGTACAGTAAGTGATGAAAATGGCATTACAGTCAAATTTATATTGGACTTTACTTTAAAATTAATACAGTGTATACATGTTTTAAGGATTCATCTTCAAACTGGTGTTATACGCATACAGAAACTGTCATGACTGACATGACATATGTCATAGCTCATAAAGAATGAAGGACATTTAAGCATACAAAAAATACAATATAGACATACCGACCACATACCTGTAGCCAGAAAACTAAAGTTAACATTGGATTTGAAAGTAACCAATTACATTGAAAAAAAATACCTAAAATGTAAAATTTGAAAAAACAGTGCAAAGTTATAAGCACATTGAAAATGGGCTTATAATAGAATGATCCAGTTAACCTTAAAAAGACATGGAAGGTTCCCTGTTTAAAATATTACAATCTACTAAGTATTGATTTAAACATAATTTTAAACATCATTTTATTACCAAGTGCTTAAATGGCCAAAGTAGGTTGGTTTCTTGTTGGTAAAATGCAATTCATTTACATGATATAATAACATGTTTCACAATGGCATTCTATATAAGCTTGCAAAATAATGTGATTATGGCTGAATGCATCTTTGAAATATTTTATTGTTAACATATGTTTGTTTACATATACATTTGACCCACTTTACATCAAAGTAGGAGATAAATATGTACTGCAAATCCATGATGAATATCTTTGCATTATTTCATGGTTTACATATTAGAGTAATTTGCTTTCCAGTGTTAGGCAAAGGACTTGAGTAGAAGCAGAGGCCATAATAAATAAATACGATAACAGAGAAATAGTTGTTAGGACAAGATAGTGACATATTTACTCTAATTATAGAAGACATAGTTGCACATTTAGATTACTCTTATATTTGCTAGTATAAATAAAATACTATACATATGTTTGAATAATATTGAGATGCTCATCATTTTAATAGATGCTAATCATTTTGATAGATTTGATGCTGCTTCTGGAGATTTTTATAACCTAATTATGTTCTGATCCATCACATAAAATTCAGATTAACAAAGCATTAAACTTAAGGCTGTAATGTAACAACATACAGTAGGTAAAAAGTAAAGGGGGTGAATACTTTTGCAAGGCACTGTATATATAAGCTATTTTATGGCCTGTGTACAAGCTGAGCTGTATCCCCCCCATAATTATTCTGGCTCCTACACCCCTGCCTTCATTCCCCTTATTAGTTTTGTAGCCCTTCTTTTTCCACCTCTAAAATGTCCTTTTTATTAAGTGGTGCCCGAAATTGGGATTTACTTCTTGCAAGCAGTGCAAAAAAGGGAAGATTTAAAAAAAAAAACTTTATACAAATATATTATTTTTTTATTATTGTTTGTTTATTTTTCCCACCAAATTTTTTTAGAAAATAATTATGAGTCAGTCCAGTGGCAACCTCACTCAGTGTACATCCTGTCATGTGTATGAACTACTGGAAGAGATGATACAGGGTCCATACCTATGTGAGAGGTGTGAGCATGTTACCTCTCTTGAAGCTCAAATTGGAGAACTGGAGAGGAGAATTGCAGCACTTACTGATATTGCTCCACTGGAAAGGGAGTTGGTGCTCACTGAGCACAGTTTAGCTGTGGAGCATGGAGGGTGGAGATGGGGCTATAGAGAATTTCCAGAGAGGCAGCTGGGTTACAGTTACAGGGGGAAGCAGGGGGATCAGTAGGAGGAGGCAGGCCAGTTCTGAGTTGGCAAACCCCAACAGATTTGTCAGATTGAGTGAAACGGTTGCGATATCCATTAAGAAATGGCAATGCCGTAGAGAGCTGTTCCCTCTAACAGCCGGGAGAACAGTTTTACTGGAGGAGTGTGAGGGCAGAATAGGCAGAGCAACAGACAGGTTTTGATGGTAGGAGACTCTATTATTAGGAAGGTAGACGGTGTGATTTGTAACCTAGATTCCAGCAAGCAAATAGTTTGCTCTCTCCCGGGTTCTTGGGTTCTGCATGTTGTGGATCGGGTAGATAAATTATTGGGAGGGGCTGAAAATGAACCGGCGGTCTTGGTACATATATTGGTACCAATAACAAATGATTTTAGAGAACTAGGTAATACGCTTAGAGCAAGGACATCCAAGGTAGTATTTTTTTAGATACTACCTGTGCCACGGCCAGAGAGACAGAATGAGATTAGGAAGGGAGGTCTTTATAAATAAATGAAGATAACAATAATAATAATAATAATAATAATAATAATAATAAGAAGAAGAAGAAGAGTAGGGCTTTGTATAATGGCAGAATTATATTTGCTTTCCTTGCTTCTATACCCTTTTTAATACATGCTAATAATTTATTTGCTTTATCAGCTGCTGCTTGGCATTGAACACTGTTTCCTAAGTGGTTGTCCACAAGTACTCCCAAACCCCTTTCAATATCTGATACCCCTAGATTTGCTCCTTTAAGATTATAAATTGCATGACTATTTTTACTTCCCAGATGCATAACTTTACATTTATTCATATTAAATCTCATCTGCCACTTTATGTAAATCCATATAGAGGGAAAGTACATCATTATCTGATTTAATTATCTTGGACAAATTCATGTCATCAGCAAAAATGGAGACACTACTTTCCAGGTCCACTTCTCAGTCATTAATAAATATGTTTAAAAAAAGATGCTATTGATGATATGAGAAACTAATTTCATGTCATATACTTTTGCGGGTTTGGTTGCAGAAAAATATTTATTTTTGTTTCTCTTCAAAACCTTCAATTATATTTTAAGGTTAAGAAAATATTAAATTTGTTAGGTCTGTCTTTAATAGGTTGTTTGGGAAGGACTGTGCACATACATATTATTTTTGTGAGCTCACAATAATCTGGTTATATGTTTTGTGATGTTTGTCTTTTGTGAATTTTGTCTTTTTTTTTAATAAGAATAATACTATGCATAAGATATCCATTTTGAAAGACAGTTTTGATAAATTGTTTTTCTGAAATATATACTCCAAAGCCTGATCACCTCTGGAAGAATATTATAGATAATGTTTATATGTTGTTGGCCATTTTGGATATTTATTAATAAATGTTTTAACAGAAAAGAAGGAGGGTTTGTATGGTTACTAATCTTTTAAACCCAAGGTGAAATACTGATTAAGTAATTAATACTTATTGGGTAAAAAGCATTTTATAATTGCACATAGAGTTTTTGATGGATTGAAGTAAACTCCATTTACAATAACATGTAAACTTATAAATACTGTACTTGTTTCAAAGACATGCTCAGCTTCAAGGTAAATAATAGTAACCAACTGGGTCTAATATTGTATGTGTTAAAGTACGCATGTAAGATCAGTCAGAAATGTCAATCAAACAAAAAAAAAAAAAAATTCTCTTTAAAGTTTTTTTGTGTTTTGCAGAACTGATTTGTTTGCTAGTTTATCTTTATTTTTGAGCTGTAATTTTTTTTTTTATGGCTCATTTAATTTAAGGAATGATAAAGCAGATTGATACTTCTATCAAAATTCATGTGATATATGCCCAATCTCTGTCTAGTGTTTTCTCCCCAGGAGGATTCTGTAGAGGGTGGCTCTGTCACTGATCAGTGCATGACATGCTACCGGGTTATGAGGTGTAAATGAGGGCATAAAATACCAATCTCCAATTTGCAAGTATAGATGGATTTTGTGTCTAAAATGGTGCACCAAATCAGATTGGTTCCATATTATGAGATGGTAAAGAACCTTATCATAGAGTCGTATCTCTTGTGATAGTAGTGAGTCTCATTTTTTGGGTGCTATGTTTTTGTTTCCCCTTGCTGGTTAAATGTCAAACATGTAGTACCTACACCATGGTTCATCCCCAGTTTAGATGATAGCCATGATGCAAATTGATAAATAATTGGTAAAACCTTTTCAAGGTATTTCTAGGTCTCAAATAAATGAATATGTTAGCAGATGTAGTAACTTATGAATTGAAAATGCAGAGATTTATCATTATAAATGTAACATTAGTAAAATAATTATTAGTTTATTCTCCAATATATATCCTATGACAAGATAAATGAAATATTGATCTAGTCACTTAAAGAAACATGATATAATAATATTATAACTGTTTAAAGACAATCTTGCTGCTTTAGCAGGAGTAAAAATTAATGAATTGTACATATCCATGTTTTGCTCTAGCCCTTGCATACATTACATTATTGACTATATTGATTATTGATGTATATACCATCCCTGGGTCATTGCAGAGTTATGCATATGTAAAATGTCATATCTAGTTGGGGAGGTGCCCCAGATAAGTGTCTATAATAAGAAGATGTATGTTTGAAAGATGTACCTATGTAAAGTCTTATATGACAGATCTTGAATGTTTGGATTTTGTTTGTTTTTTCCTTTTTATTTTTGTCACAATGGCCACCCCCTCAGAAGAAGAAGACTATTAGTGCCTGCAAAGAGGGAAAAAAAAAAACAAAGAAAGTAACAACTGTGCCACAAGTCTGCCCTGGTTTATGATGAGAGAAAGTGTCTACCAAGTGACTTTCCTGATGACAAAGATAATGACAGATGAAAGCCCAGATACAGAGTTTGCTGACTAAGAGACAAAGTCAAGATATGCTGTGATTCTGCACCCAAGAAAAGGGATGGGCCAAACTCTTGTATGTATCTGATACAAACATCCAAAGATCCTTTTTCTGTGTCTGGAAATCTGCACATGATGGACCATTGCCTTGACCAGAGCATCTCATATCCAGAAGTAATATTTTTATTTTCTGAAGCATATTACCTCAGAGGGGTCTGGCAAACTGTGATGCATAAGACTGGGATTGTATGAAAATTGTCTCAGCCCATATTTTCACTGTTTTTGAATTTGTTAAAACTTTTTTCTACTCTTTCCTTCTGTCTTCCTTTTGTATTGTCCCTTTGCTTTTAACACTTATGCACCTTGTTCTATCAACTTGCTAGGATGAAGAATATACTAACATCTGATAAAGGCGTGTGACTAGAGAAAGATTATATTAATTTGCATAATCTCTGGGTTTCTAGTAATATCAGTGCAAAATGGTATTCTCTAAAGTGTTTTTGTAGTGGTTTATGATAATTGTGCTCTTTGGTAAACATTCTGTGAAGCTATTGTATTTGCATTTAGCATTGTTGTTTATTTCTTTACATGCCTGACTAGTTGCACTAACATTGATAAAATGTGTAACATTTAATGGCATTTAAACATGTTTTCATCCATCTCCATTGAACTTTTTCCTGGTTATATGGACTTGATCAAACAGATAATACCATATTTTTCATTTGGACTTGTTTTTCTATTTACTTATGCTTTATAATCTCCAACATGCTTTTAACACATGGACTGTGAACTTTGTCAAAGGACTCCATTAATGAAAACGTTCCGACTTTGTAGTAGGAACATCACATGGAACATAGACCATACTGGGTTATCAGCTCTGTGGCTCTACTGGGCACACTAATCCCTTGCCATATTCTGTTTCCCAGTGAGCGTTCTCCTTTTGGGACACAAGTCCCTTTTGAATGAATGTTTCTGTTCTAATTGTAATGCTTGTAATGGCCAATTAAGGATTCACCTGTTGTATTTGTCTAGCATTTGTGACACTCCGTAGTGTTGCAGGGAGGGATAATATGTAGGGGAAAAGGTATGCCATTTTTGTATGCTGTCTACAATTTTGTATTTTGTGTACCATCAGCATTGTTTCTTCATTTTGGTTTTCCACCTTATCATCTTAACACATATCTATTGTTTTGGCCTGTTAGCATAATGTTGCAAAAATTAGAACATGCCATCTCTTATTTAATATAATGAGTAACAATACAGAACCTCCATACATTTTTAAATTTACAAGATACCAATATTGTACACCTGATTTTCCTTCAGATTTAGCTGTGGTATATCAATGGTCCATCTCTAACTTACCTGCCTTGCAAAAAGTCACTAAAACTGATATCCCTGAAGCCGTGCCAGATTATTGTGTGAATGGCAAGACTATATTAAAGATTAAAGATACCATGTTTGCACCCTTTAATGGTCCTCCCAGATGCCCTACTATTATACATCTACCAATGGGCATGTTTTGGCTTTGTGAAAAACGGGTCACAACAATTGTTCCCTGTGACCATCAGGAGCCTTGATTTCTGTTTGCTTGCTGGGATCTGGGTGACAATTCACCCTATTTACCTATCTAATAATAGAGTCCCCTACCATCAACAAATTTCTGAATGGACATCCCCAACAGTTTCACTCCACCTGCCAAAACTGTTGTGGTTTGCCAACTCAGGACTGGCTTGCCTCCTCCTCCTGTTCCCCCTGTTCCCCTTGTAACTGTAACCCAGATATCTCCCTGGATATCCCCACAAGCCACATCTCCACCCTCCATGCTAGGCCCAGCTAAACTATTCTCAGTGAGCACCAACTCCCTTTCTAGTGGAGCAATATCAGTAAGTGCTGCAGTTCTCTAATTTGAGCTTCCAGAGAGGCAACAAGCACATTTAATTTAACCCTGCAGCTGTGTGCTAATGTCATCCTATCACACATCTTCAGATATTAAAGGTTTATAAAAAGAAAATACAATTCAATCAATCTCTGATGACATTGGGCCATTAGCTCAATACAATCAAACACACTATAGAGAATCAGTCTGTTCGGTAGAGATCTTCAAGTCTCTATAACACGTACACACATTTTTTACGCTCTTTCACTATTACATAATCTACCTCTGTTAGGAGACCATGGAGTACACTACAAAAAATCTGTAACATTTAATTTATTTCCTTTTACTCTCCCCCTGTATAGTTACATGATCAAATCATGCACCTTTATATATTAAAAAATATTTCCAATTCAATCAATCCCTGATGCCATCAAAACTTTAGCTCAAAACTATTAAACAAACATTAGAGAATCAGTCTCTTTGCTAGAAAACCCTGAGGCACTCCAACATTCCACATACATTTTTACACTCTCTCACTATTATAAAATCACTCTCTGTCAGGAGACTATCAAGTACACTAAAGGGAATCTGTAATATTTAATACATTTCCTTTTATTCTCCCTCGGTATGCTCACATTATCATATCACACTCCATCAGACATTAGAGCTTAAAAGAAATACTCAAATTCAATCAATTTCTGATGACATTGGGTTATTTTCTCAAAACTATGAAATTCACTACAAATAAACAGTCTATTCGCTAAACCTACTGCCAGCATCATTTAGTCCCTCCAGTCAATTTCATTCTAGGTCTCAGATATCAATCATTGCAATATTTAATTCAAATCCTTTTACCCTTCGCCTGTTTATTTGCTCACTCCATCATATCATGCATAATCAGATATTAAAGTTATTTAAGTTATTTTTAAAAAAAATCTCTGACATTGGCCCATTAGCATAAAACTATCAAATACACTACAGAGAATCTATTTGTTTGCTAGAGACCTCTGAGTCTCTCCAACACATTCACATATTTTTTTACTCTCTCTCACTATTATAGAATCTGTCTCTGTTAGGAGACCATCAAGTACACTACAGAGAATCTGTAACATTTTATTTATTTCCTTTTACCCTCCTCCTCACATCATTATATCACACTATATCAGATATTAATAGTTAAAAAAAATATTTCCAATTCAATCAGGCCATTAGCTCAAAACTATCAAACACATCAAAGAATCTTGGAGTTACTCTAACACTTCCACATACTATTTTATGCTCTCTCACTATTAAAGAATCAATCTCTGTCAGAAGACCATTGTATACACTACAGAGAATCAGTGTTTTCACTAGAGACCTTTGAGCATTACTGACTCTCTCACCACTGCTTCCTACTTTTCATTTTTCACAGCTTGTTTCATCTCTAGCATACACCTCGAGTTACAAACCTTGCATTCGCATTCACCTATCTGTAAGTGTACTCATGTCTTATCTCTCATACATCAACCATGTTGAGGCAAATCATATCATAACACAATTTTAATCCTTAAATCATGGCCGATCAGGCTAGTTCAGATAATGAAAGATTACAATCAGCGCCTCCATCATCATCACCAGAATCCGTGTCACTAGAGGCTACCCATACAGAACCTACATAATCCATAGACATATTTCAGAGCTGAAGAATGCAATATTACTTAATCAGCAATGACAGGAAAGGCAAACTGCCCTGTCTCCTCTTTCCTCATGACCACACTAACAGTACATCCACCTCCATCCTGCCTCCTTCTATGAGACATCCCACTAGGCTCCGTCACCTCAGGAATGCTGCTCAAAAATCATGAATCAGCTCTACCTTTATGGATATCCTCTCTATCCCATATGTTATACATATTTGACCTCAGCTACCGCGTATGTGGGTCAGCCTTTTATGAATATCATGGATTATTCTTAACAAACTGACAGCAGCCTTGGCTCAGTTCATTTTCAAAGCTAATTGGGCCATGTTTGATGATGATGTATTCTGCAAGCATTTTGCCACCTTACACCCTACCATCTGTCTATATTGCAACTCAATGCTTTTTGCTACCATTCTCACATTTTCCAGCAATGGTAAAAAAGCTTACGTTAAATCTAAGTTCCCTCAGAGACTCATGAAAGAAGCCTGACTATCTTTAATAAACATAACCATTTTGCAATACTTATTGTACATCTTTCCTTGCAGGATACAATTCATAACATCATTACAGGTCTTGAAGAGGGCTTTCACACATTCATCATTACTACACATACCTTATCTCACTCATGCAACAATCTCTTGTTAGCCAAACAAACAATTACCGAAGCCCGTAATGTAGCCCTCAAAAGTTTCTGATATTTAATTGACCTTCTCTAGCTACCCGCAACCTATTCGCTAGCTACAATCCTGTAGTTGTCAAAAGCGTAACTCCGTCCTATCTTTGCCTATCATCTTTCAAACTATTCCACAAGCCCGCAATTGCCTTCAAACCCATAATTGGCAAATGTAGCAAAAAAATCTATGATTACTAGAGAGGACTAGCAAGGGAGTTAAACACCTGTTTGTGGCACTACAAGTGCAAATAAAAACACAATACTGGACTTTAAAATATGTGGAAAGTGATGAAAGACATTAGAATTAATTGCATAACCATCTCAAGCTCACAAATCTGCAATAAAGACATTTTTTTTTTTACGTTTAATTTCTGTGTTATATCAATCTTCAGAATCAAGGAGTTAATACATCAGGCCACTCACATGGACTAAAAGAGTTTGGCCATTCATTTTTATTGATTTTTACAGTGCTGAACTGTGAGCCTGATCTCATATTGGACAATCATAATTGATTGACGTTCAAATGTCATGTTTTACTGATGTCATGATGCCGGTCTCATTTACTAATGGCTGTTTCTAAATCATAACTTACGGGATTGCTTGGTTTATCATGATCATGCCCTGAAATGCTACATATGGTTACATGGTTTACGGATTTGGCTTTTGGCCATGTAATTGAGGGCTTGTTCAATTAACTCGCTCTGTAATTGTTGCAAATGTCTAAGCCGCAGACTTACGGCCTGCATGAAGGCAACTGTGGGCTTGGAATTTAATAAGTTCCCTAGTGTATAATATCTTTCATTATCAATTATTACTGCTGCCTGAGAGCCATACACTAACTTAATGATTTTAAACTACTTGAACCAGACACACAAAGCCACAAAACTTGGGCAAAGCTCTAAACTTCAGACCTTGCTAGTATAGTTACATAGCTACATAGTAATTAAGGTTAAAAAAAGATGTTCAAACTTTTTAGATCTTTTCTAATCTCCTCTGCAATTTGTGGATTTGTTGTTAATTGATCCAGAAGAAGGCAAACAGAAAAAAACCTCATTGGAGCTTTGCCAATTGTCTAAAAAGAAGAAAAAAAATAAAGTACCTTCCTAACCTGATACTGGGAATCAGATTCCTCCTTGGATCAATACTCTAATTATCCAGGATAACCCCAAATGCCCATTTTATTCAAACATACATCCAATCCCCTTTTAAAGTTATCTATTTAATCCACTGTCACCACCTCCTTTGGTAGATAATTCCAAAGATTAACCACCCTTACTGTGAAGAACCCTTTTCTTTCTTTAATTTGGAATCTTTTTAATGCTAACCTCAAAAGGATGTCAGTTGAAAACCTCATGGCACAAAAAGTTAACTTGACAAAGCTTTATATTGAGCCTGGATGTATTTATATAAGGTAATCATATCCTCTCTGAACCGCCTTTTTTATTGAGTAAATATGTTTCATTTGGTTAGTCTTTCTTAGCCCCTCCATTCCCCTTATAACTTTTGTTGCCGTTCTCTGTACTTTTTCCATCTCTAAAGTGTCCTTTTTAGGAGGTGATACCCAAAATTGTACTCCATATTCTAAATGAGGGCATACTAGGGATTTGGATATGGCTGAACTATATTTGTTTCCCTTGCATCACTATTTCTCCGTCCCTGATGTATAACCTTCTGCCATTTACTTGGCCATTTCTCTAATTTATGCAAATCCCTTTGGAGGGAAAGTACATCATTTTCAGATTTAATTACATTGCACAATTTAGTGTCATCAGCAAAAATGGAGACAATACTTTCCAGTCCTACTTCTAAGTAAAAAATACATATGGAAAAAAGCATGATATGAGTCCAAACTGAGTATATTCCATTTAAAACAACCCTTTGCTTCCTGTATTTTAGCCAACTCTCAATCCAGGAGCAGATATTTACTGCAATTCCTTAGTTTGCACAATAGTCTTCCATGTGGCACTTGTTAACCCTTCTAAAAGCATTCCGACTACAGAAGTGAAGCTGACAGGTCTATAATTTCCTGGATTTACTCTTGCTATTTTTTTAATATAGGCATATCATCCAGCCACTGGCTCTAAGATCTCAGACAGTTCAATGAATTCACTTACAAGTACCAGGTGCAGTAACTTTCAGTAACGTACACCATAAATTAATTAGTTAACATGTTAACAGTAATTACTAAATTGCCATCATCTTGCCCAAACTTACCCCGTGCCCTGTGTCTCTTTACCCACTCTCCCCAGTGGTTCTTTACCCCATCCCCCTCCATCTCCTGTCTCTCCCACCTCTCACTTTCCTGTGTCTCTTCAACACTTTCTACCAATCACCACTAACCCCTCACAGGTGTCTCCTCCCCATCTCCCTTCCACTCACTGTATAACTTCACACCTCTGTTCCTCACATGTGTCTTCCCCCTCCCCCTCTCCTTTCCGTGTATCTGTTCAGCAGTTTCTCAACTGTATCTCTACTCTCTTCCCCCTACTCCCTCCCCTGTCTCTTCCACCCCAACTGTTGATCCTCTACCATGCACTCTCTCTATCACACATATGCAGTAAATTCTCATTCACACGCACTACACTCACACACAGACACTGCGCTTTCACACACAGTCTCTCTATCCCTGTCTATGGCACAATGCTCTGTCTTTCTATCACACCTTGCATTCTCTATGTCTCACTCTCACTGAACCGGGTCAATTTGCCCTACACAACACACACACCTACCCCAGTCATGTTATTGGCTGGCACAACATGCCTAACTGCACATTTTTAACCAGTACAACTCCACCTAACTCCACTTAAATGATTACAGAACATTACAATGCACCATTATCCTAATGTGCACATTCTAAATAAATCATTACATTTTACATTACAGATTACAATGGCTTAAAACACGAAAAACAGTAATTAAGCAAAACAACATATTGCTAGGAAACAACTACAAAGATGGAGAGCCAGACAGTCGGAGGACAGCAAGCAAAAAAAAAAGAGCCTGACAAAGTGTTTCCCAAATGGCAAACTGCATTGTAAACAGTTGAAAAGGAAGTTGAAGAGATAAACTACATTACAATTATGACTGCGCATACCAATCGATCATTAACATAATCGGGACTTTTAAAGTAAACATTCATATTTATAATTACAGAGTTCAATGGATGAAGAGCCAGAAACCAGCAAGCAAGCTCAACTAAGTCTGCAGAAGGAATAAAACCAAAAGATGGAGACAAAAACAATCAGAGGAGACCAAAAACTTAATACGACTACAAGGACGTCAACAAATTTACAACAAATGACACATGGTTGCTCCAAGTCCACATAAGAGACATACAAAACTTAAACATATTGGTCAACAAAAATGTAAGGAATCTGATAATGACAATAATGATGGGTAAATGGAATGTCATGTTCACAATGATTCAAAAGATAATCCATTATTTACATATTTAAAAGTAGAGACTCACAATTGTGGTATGTTGAATGTGCTTTGTCAAGTTTGTGGGGCTTTACCTTTTTAGAGATGGTAAGTTCATTAGTTGTTGTCAAAAGTGAAAAGTTAAGCTTCCTCACAAAAACAAATTCCAAAAGTGTAATGACTGACCCAACTTTCCCTAATGACAAAAATGTTAAGAACAATATACGATCTTACAATAGTGCCATTTCTTTTGCATCTATGGATGCTACATTAGTTGGTAATGTTGAAGGACAAGGCCCTTACTGCTTTAAAATACAAGGCCAAATTTACCACCGTACTTCACATTTACACCCAGAAGAAGGAGAGCAAAGAAAATTTGCTCAACTCTATGTACTAGATACAAACAAAGCTGTGGAACAACATATGCAGCTTCCTGAAAATACTAAATGCTTAGCAACTTTTTTTTGTGAGCTTGATAAGATTATGGAAAACAATCCATTCACTCAAACTGTCAGAAGTTGAAGAACAAGAATGCATTCATGCTGAAGAACATAAATTGCACATGCTAAAAGTTAATATGGTTCTTAAAAGAGACTGACATACTGATAAAAGATGTTACAACTTATCCAGATCTAATGAGGTTGCAATGGTTTTCCAAAATGATGAGGGGGAGCCACCTTTTCAGAGGGATATCACAATATATCCCATAAATGAAGAGCAACCGTTCATTCACATCAACATATTAAGTCCCAATTTGGACCCAATGACTTATCCAATTTTGTGTCCCAATGGGGAGGCAGATTGGCAACCAAAAGTAATACTTCCCAGTTATTCAAACACTAAACTACGTGTGAGAAGTAATATTTCCATGCTTGCATTTAAAGTGGCTACCTGTACTACTGTGTTATTTGAGGCTAGGATGGAGGTTCACCTTCCAGCAGGACAATAATCCCAAACACACTTCTAAAGCAACACATGAGTGGTTTAAGGGGAAACATGTAAATGTGTTGGAATGGCCTAGTCAATCCCAAACCTCAATCCAATAGAAAATCTGTGGTCAGACTTAAAGATTGCTGTTAGCAAGTGCTAGCCATCCAACTTGAAGGTTTTGCAAGGAGGAATGGGCAAAAATCCCAGTGGTAAGATGTGGCATGCTCATAGATACTTGGAGCTGTGATTGCCACAAAAGGTGACTCTACAAAGTATTGACTTTAGGGGGGTGAATAGATACGCACATTGACTTTTTCTGTTATTTTGTCCTATTTGTTCTTTGCTTCACAATAAAAAAAAAACATCTTCAAAGTTGTGGGCATGTTCTGTAAATTAAATGATGCAAATCCTCAACAATCCATGTTAATTCCAGGTTGTGAGGCAACAAAACATGAAAAATGTCAAGAGGGGTGAATACAATTGCAAGGCACTGCATATGTATTTACCAGTATGTAAATATGTTTGCCTTAATTAGTTCAACATGTGTTAAATAACATGTAATGCTTACTGCTTTTGCTCTATGTATTTCAACATGATTTTACATGTATTTCAAGTTGCTCTCCACAAGTTTCATGTTGGGTCGACATGTATTTCAAGTTGCTTTCTACCGTTCTACTGTTTTTCATCTTATTGTATGTATTAATTAATGAGAGATTATTGATCCAGGGAGTAAACTGATCGCCAGTATCTGGGGCCAGGAAGGAATTACATTTTTTACCCATTTAAAACAATTGGCTATGTTTCACTTGTTTTTGTTTAATGTTTTGCTTTCCTCTGGATTCAATATCCACATTTACACATGTGTTAAATAAAATGTACATTTTCAATAAGTATACACATTGTATTCATATTGATGTATAGGCTACAATTTAAAATGTTAACATTTTATGAATCCTTTACAGATATAACTATAAAATTACCTGTTGTAACAATAAACACATTTACTTTTTAATTCATCTTACTGTTGCCATTTTTAAGACATAGGGAATATAAGATTTTACATATTTAAATATTCAAAAACCCTAAGAAAAATATCAACAGGGGGCAAGATACTCACAGTCGGTGCCAAACAGCATTACTAGCCTTACAATTTAAAACCCGTCATTGTTATTGGGCAAGTAGCTAGTTAAATATAATGATTTTTATTAAACATTCTCAGTTTATGCCTGTTAACATATATACATTGAATGGCATGCCTTTGTTTGCTCTTTTCACATATGCAGTGCCTTTAAGTGCATATTGTTATATTATGCATCAATATGCATTTTCAAACCTTGAATATGCTAAATGTTGTTCTTTTTTACCACTATGTAATGTGCAATACTAAGAGAGTCTGTACATTTTGATTTCCCTACTCTGGGACATATCCTTGCATGTTTTATTATGCTAATTTATTTTTTCCAATAAAGATACAAATATAAGGATAAATACATAGAAAACTAATTTTATTTCTAAAATGAATGGCAAGATAATTCTACAAATATGTTTATATGCAATGCAAGCAAATTATGATGTACTGCTATTAATAATTTGAAGACCTAGTCTACTACTATATATTTACAGTATTTTGGATGACAAAGCCGTCTTCCAGCTGCTAACTTTATGATTTGTTGACAACATAACAGAACAATTTACATTCTCAATTTTGCAATATCTTTTCTCTGTCAACTGTTTTTCCTTGGGGAGTAAATTTAATATAAACATTTGTTCTCTTAGCTTTTTGAAAATGGAATAAATTATTTATATTTCTCAAGAGTTTCCAGTGGATGTCTCAATATTATGTTATTTACTTACTAGTTTCCTTTTAGGATTCAGTATTAAAAGTTTTCACAAGGAAAGTTATGGCAAAACGATTCACTTTCATCAATGTTGCAGTCCATTTAAAAAGAACAATAGCATAAGACCTAGAAGCAAAATAAAAATATGCTGTTCAGTGTATTAAAAAAATAATACCTTTCAAATTAAAAATATTAAATAATTGTGAAAATATTTTTTAGAGTATTGGAGGAATTAAGTAGCAAATTATTAATTTGCATGCTTACTTATATTAGTAATAATTCCCTTGTCTGACTCTCTGTGACCCTATGGACTGCAGCATGCCAGGCAATT
Source organism: Discoglossus pictus (assembly GCA_027410445.1). Classification (NCBI taxonomy): domain Eukaryota; kingdom Metazoa; phylum Chordata; class Amphibia; order Anura; family Alytidae; genus Discoglossus; species Discoglossus pictus. The sequence continues at coordinate 332,051,574 of CM050164.1, read as the reverse complement.
CTGTCAGCCATTGAGCTCCATCATGCTTAAGTTCATTGCTTCATCTATCAATCTCTGCCATCCCCTTCTTCATCTGCCTTCAATCTTTCCCAGCATCAGAGCATCTTCTCTAGAGAATCCTGTCTTCAATTAAAAGTGCCAAGATATTTTAACTTTAGCCTCCTGATTTGTGCTTTTAAATGCATAGTGATGCCACCTTTCTTCTATTTTTCTGATTTGTAGACATGGTCAATATGCTTCCCTTTTTTCTCTCTCGATGCAGAAGCAGGTCTCACTAATATAGTAATAATATTTCAATGTTGTGAACATTTAAGAGTTGTGGCAAAGAAAGAGCATTATGATAAGCAGTTTACTGTGAAACATATGTTGTTCAGGATGTCATCAATTTAAATTAAAATGGTTTCATCATAACTGAAATCTTAAGGAATATTAAGCAACACTATTGATCTGCTAGATAAGACTCCAGCTACAAGCAGGTGAACTGTGCCAGGCCACTATACTTTAGGTTGTTGGATGATAATCCTCCACATTTAACATCTTAACATCTTGTCCTGATTACTGAACTTTTATGTGCATTGTGCTAAAGGACTGAAAGCCAAATGCTCTCATATCTGCACAGCTTGGTATAAATCCAGAATTGTTCTGCTACCTATGGTGATTTAGCTTGGTAGTAATTTATTGTTTGAATTGAATTAGACTTGTTATATTCATATTATTATGCTTGGAAGCTAAGCATTGAAAGGCTATAGCCTACAATTGCTGCTCTGCTCAGTGAAATGGCTTTTCCCAATCTGTAAAATGTAACAAAAAATCCTTTGGCTGCATTCAGGTTAACATTATTCCCTTGCAGCTTGATCTCATTTAGTCTATGTTAGCCTACAATGTGCTATACAGTAAGTAAAACAATTTAGATATTTTGACTTGATATTTTTCCAGGTTATTTTTTCCTTTTCCTTTTTCTGTAATCAGAAGTGATTCTCTTTTACTCTAATACTGTAGGTAAATCCTTTCTGAAGCTGCATCTTATTTGACCTCTGTAGTCACTGAAGGCTTGCCTGGTTACCAGGGGCAACTATCTAAGCATTTTTATTTTTAATCCCAACACTGCTGACTTTAACCAGAAATATAATGGTCCTGCTGTTTGTGGCTTTGAAAAGTTCTTTCATCATGTTTTCCTTTATATTCCCATGTTGGAATATCTTCACAGGCATAGTCAAAATAATATTTCCTGTTTTCTGAATTTGTTTTAGAAAACATATATCATGTCTTCCATTTGGCAGAAAAATATAAAGGTAATGTACATCTGTTTTGACTAACTTTTTAGTTTTCATTAGGACTAGGGAGAGCATTAAATACTATCGATGGGGTATTTTAAGAAATAAGAAGGAACTGTTATATTTGTTTCCTTCTCTGGATGGCAATATTATTTTAAATAAATATACAATGCAGTTACCAAATTAAATGGGTTTTAACTATCTATACCCCTTCTGGATCGCTACCTTGTTGTGAGGAAGTGGCTTGTGTACTTCGATGAAGCTATGAGCTATACCATGTAAAAATGGTAGGAACTTTACAGAAGAAGATAAGATAAAGAAGAGGTGTCAGGAGTATAAAATATCTATACAGGAAGGATCTTAACAGCAGTGATGACCTCAATAATTTGTTCAATGAGTTGGAGCCAGACATCTTGGATTAAAAGATGTTTGCTTCTGGGGAGGAAAGCTAAGGCAAGCTTGGACAAGCTTGTAAAAAGTAAAGCTATTAAACTATCAACAAAGGTTTGCATAGTTCAAACTATGGTATTCCCAGTAGTAATGTATGGATGTGAGAGCTGGACCATAAAGAAATCTGAGCGCCGAAGAATTGACGCCTTTGAATTGTGGTGCTGGAGAAGACTGCTTAGAGTCCCTTGGACTGCAAGAAGATCCAGTAAATCAATACTTCAGGAAATAAAGACAAAATGGTTACTAGAAGTTATGATCATGAGGCTGAAGCTCAAATATTTTGGCCATATTATGAGATGGCAGGATTCCCTAGAAAAGACTCTGATGCTGGGAAAGATTGTAGGCACAAGAAGAAGAGGTCAACAGAGGCAGAGATGGATAGATAAGGTCACTGAAGCAATGAACATGGACTTGATAGAGCTCAGAGGGGCAGTGACTGAGAGATGCACCTGGTGTGCTGTGGTCCATAAAGTCACGGAGAGTCGGAACGTGACTGGATGACTAAACAACAACAACAACAAAATATCTATAGATACAAATGGATTTCCTTAGAGAAAGTCTGATCAAGGTCAGAAGTTGATCCTATATTATCAAAGCCATTCATCTTAACTGGATAAATATCCCAATAAAAATTTAGACCAACGGTAGGCTAGACCAACATGATTCTGCTTTTATTATAACAGTTTTCCTCATAAAAGGCAAAAATTAATTTATCAGAAGTGCTATATTTTATGAAAAGTTGATTGAGATATATCATGAAAAAATTAGAGCTTGCAACTATTGTTTCCCTTGTTTATTGTTACTGGCATTAGTGAATATTGATACATAAATATAAGATAAAGAGAAAAGGCAACTTTTAAATGATACTCTGCTTGTGTAACCTATTATGACTTATATCTTAAATCAATAATCATCCCATGTGCACAGATAATGTACATAATATTATAGCCCTTAAACACCTATAGCTATACATAAATATTGGGAATTAAGTGTAATAGCCACCCTTGGATCAATGTTTTACATCCCAAAACATCCTAAATATTATCATAGGGACAAAAATAGGAACTAATTGATCAATATAAACAACAGCATATCCCTTGGCATACAAGTGTTTCAATAAAACTTAGCTTTTAATTGTATACCATTAAATCTTTTTGCAAGTATTCCCTAATGTGCATTAATAAAAAATAACGATTAAAACTCCATTGTATACAAAAAGTACACCACTGACAGCAGGAGACAGCAGAATATCTTCAACAAATACCTCAGAAATGAAAAATCATGAATCATTTTGATCAGTACAACATATGGGACCCTGATGTTCCATTCAAGCGCCAAAGTATCCAAAAGGGCAGGGGTCACACACACATCAATTGGCCGCTATTATGCTTATACCGGTATTGCGAAAAATATCCCAGTAAACCAAGTCCCACTAGGGATTAACACTGCATCTTGTGAAGATCTGTTTTTTCTGACCAGGGTACTTTTGGATTCTGTAGCCATTTTGTCAAAGGACATATAATTATAATTACAAAGTCCATAAGATGTCACTGCAGGACGTTGGGGTAATTACAAACCCTTTGTTTTGTTTGCCGCTCTGATGCCATATGGGATCGGCCCAGTGGTAAAACCCCCTAAGGTGGGCAAGCCAAGTCCCCAGTTGTCCACTAATATTATTGGGAGATGATAATCTGGGCGGGGGATTTGAATGTGTTCAGCCCACTGCGATGTAACTGGGGGAGGGAAATTTTGTCTGGGTTGAGTTGCCGTTTGGAAACCCTGTGAGTGAGTCGATAGTAAAACCATGCTTTCTGGAATACATAGACAATGGTGTAATTTCTTTAAGAGGGATTGATATGACTGCCGGTCACAGAGAGGTCAATTCCTTCTGAGAAGATTGCCAGCATTAAAAGGGGAATTCATGTAGCTAAAAGGCAGGAAGTGTTGGAGCTGAATAGCGCCCCTATCTGGGATCATCACACAAATCATAAACTTAAACATCAATTGGGTAAACTTGTAATGATATAGTTACACTTTATTATAAAGGACAGCTGCGAAATGTTAAAATTATTAATATAGGGTTAAAATCAATATTCAAAAACTTCTTTGGCATTTGTATTTTTTGATCCACTTTTATGCAAACTCCAGTATTCCTATTTGTGAGGGCACTATCTCCTTGTGGATCTGAAAGAATTTATCAATCGGGCAATTTCAATCTTTTATACCGGTAACTGATAGTTTTTATATTCAACTCTGTAGTCGTCAGGTTCAGGTACTCATTCAACAGTGATTCTTTTTTTAGATTTTTAAATAATCTGTAGATTTATATTTTTTAATTTTAGAGACTATAAAAACAGACCCCCTAGGCAGATTCATAATCTGGACGGGGTTTATCAATAATAGATTAACAACTTTGGTAAATGCTTATCTGCCTAACAAGAACTATATTAGGTACCTAAAAAGTTTATTAAGTGATATATTAAAATTAAAGAAAGGATTGCTTATAATATGTGGAGATTTCAATATGGCAATTGACACACTTAAGGATAAACAGGTGCTTCAAAAGGTAAAAACGGAAGCCCTAATCAATAAAATAGCTTTAGACTTCTCTAATTTCACAAATGAATATGAGCTATATTACCTATGGAGAGTATTTCATCCGAACTGTAAAGAATATACATTTGTTTCAAATAGATTTGAATCATCATCTCGTATAGACTATATTTTTGCAGATCTGAGTACCCTGAGACTGATTAGGGAGACAGATATTGTCCTATCTCTATGGTCAGACCATTCTATGAACAGTATAATCTTGGAGGATGAACTGGAATTAAAACCACAAAAAAGATGGAAAATCAATCCCATAATATTTAAAAATCTAGACAATCTTAACGCTTTGAAAAAGGATACTCAGGAATTCTTCGAGTTTAACAAGGATTCGGTAACATCTTCGAATACACTATGGTGCTCATATAAAGCTTATAAACAAGGAATCTTGATTTCTAGGATGGCAGAAATCAAAAGGCAACGAGGAAAACCACAAAAAATCTTATATATAGATAACCTACATCAGATTAATAAAAAAAAGTCTGAATAAAGACATTGGAAATAAAATAAATATAATAAATAATCAAATACAAATCATATTGCAATACCAGGCTGATAGCCTTTTATGGAGATTTCAGCAATCTTTTTTCTGTATGGTAATAAGACTGGCAAATTTCCTGCAAATAGACTTAAGCAACAACGTAAACAAAAAACTTGTATTTTAAAAATACAAGATGATGAGCAAAATGTGCATACTAATCCGGAAAAAATCGGTGAGGTTTTTTTATAAGAAATTATCTAACTTAGATAATGATCAGCGTTTTGTGGCTCCAGATAAAAAGGATATTGATACTTATTTGGATAATATTAAATTTCCTAAAATTTCTGATAAAGCATCAATAGATTAAAATAGGGACATAACTATAGAGGAAATAATTGAAGTAATAAATCGTTGTAAATCAAATAAAGCTCCAGGAATGAATGGTTTTGACCACTTATTTTATAAGGTACTTCAGTCTAAGATCAAAGTATACTTATGTGGCCTATTCAATGATATTAAATTAACTGGTGACATTCCCCTAGAGATGTCGGAGACCAAAGTAGTAAATATTCTGAAAGTAAGGAAGAACCCGGAGGATTGTAGGAGCTACCGTCCAATTTCATTAATAAATATTGACGTAATAATCTATTCAAAGATTTTAGCAAATAGATTGAAAACTTTAATTGCTAAGGTGATTCCCTCCGATCAAACGGGTTTCGTCCCTGGATGCCAGGCGTCTGACAATTCCAAACGATTATTGAATATTTTGCCTTTTGTTAAGGATAATGAGGTACCCTTATTGACCCTGTCATTGGATGTGGAGAAAGCCTTTGGTAGAGTCAATTGGGAATTGCTGCTAACTGTACTTTTGAAGTTTGGGTTTGGTGAGTTTGCCTCAAAGTCAGTTAAGGCTCTATATACGAATTCATGTGCACAAGTCCTGACTTTGAGACAAAGCAATTCAAAATGGGTAATGGTACCCGCCAGGGTTGCCCACTTTCTCTGTTATTATTCATTCTTTTTATGGAGCCATTAGCGATATATATATATAAGAGACTGTAGAGAAATCACAGGGGTAGTTATAGGCCATGAAGAATTTAAATATATGGCATTTGCGGATGATATCATTATCACTATATCCAACCCTGAGACCTCCTGTCAAAAACTTCAGGAAATATTAGATGAATTTGGTAGATTGTCTTACTTTAAAATTAACCAGTTAAAATCAGATCCTTTAATTAGAGGAATAAAACCTGAAGTCAAAAAAAGGTTGGAGAAATGTTTTGGTTTTAATTGGAAATCCCATCATATAGTCCACCTAGGGAGTAGATTCTCCTTTTGTGTTGGTAAGATTCTAAAAGATAACATCAATGAAGTAATGAAACAAATTAGGCCATCTTAATTGGCTGGAGACACCTTAACTCATCTTGGTAAGCTAGAATAGCCTCAATAAATATGAGTATTATACCAAAAATTACTTATTGTATGAGATCAATTCCGGATATCTTAGCAAATAATTATCTAAAACTCATTCAGGGCCAGTTGGATAAATTCATCTATGAGGGAAAAACAACTAGAATCAGGAAAAGTTTAACATATAATAAATTATATAAATGCACCCTGTATAAAAGAAATTCACCAAAAGATCATTATAGCTCAACTAATAAGTTGGAATATCATTCAAGATAAACCAAGATGGTTGGTATTGGAAGAAGCCTTAATGAAGGAATTTCCCATCCAAACTACTTTATGGTTCTCCAATTACAATAAAACCTTGTTTAGTAAACTCCCCAAAAATATCAAAGCCATTTTAAAATACTGGTATAATAATAAAGAGAAAATTAAATTGTCCAAAGTCCCTTCATTGGCAGAACCGATTGAGCTCCTTGAAACGAAAGAGCCATGTCCAACAATCAAAATAATAATAGATCAGGGTCTAACCTCTCTATTCGAATTATATAATAAAGGCAACCTTAGTACCTTACATGAGTTGCAGCGTAAACTCAAAACAAAAAAATTGAATTGGCTTAATTATGAAAGCTTGAGGAAAAATCTGCAGGGAATGGGATATACAATTTTGGGGATCAGAAAACAAAAATAGAAGATTTGTTTATAAAGGGAGAAACGTTACATATCATTTCTAAATGAAGCAGGATTATTAATGAGTCAACTCCATTTTCCAAAAGCTTAGGGATGAAAGGTTGGGAGCTGGACCTTAAAATGAACTTAGTTGACATTAGGTGGAGGGAATTCATAAAAATAGTTAAGAAATTGTTGGTAAATACAGCTTATACAGAATTATTTTTTAAAATAATGCATAGATGGCATTTAACTCCGGTTAAAATGGCCAAAATTGACCCAAAAGGGGAAGGCTTATGTTGGAAAGTTTGTGGTCTACGAAGTACCGCAGTCCATGTATGGTGGAAGTGTAATAAAATCTTTAAGTAGTGGATTGAAATCTGCCAATTATTATCTAAGGTGATGGGCAAGCCGATTTTATGCTCTCTACAATTAGTAATTTTTCATATGAACCTTGAGAACATGCCATTAGCAGATAGATATTTGATTTGTCATATTCTGTTAGTGGCTAAATGGCTGATCGTGAAATATTGGAATCAATCTGCTGTACCAACAATCAGGGAACTGAGTAATGTTATTAGTTTGAATAGGGACTTGATGTACAAATATAATTGTTCAGTATTTCAGAAATATGTGCCCCTTATTAATTGGTCAAAATGGGATCAGTACAGATTAATGGTAAAATCACTGTAAAGTTTGTTCCTCTATTATATCGTATCAACTAAGTTATGGAACCTTTGATATGATTGTGTGAGTGTCCTTTTTTTTTTTTCTCCTTCTCTTTTCTCTTTCTCTTTTTTGAAATACATACATAATGCAATAATAAATAATGTAATGTATAGAACTCTCAAAAATAGTTATAGAGTTGTATCTATAATGTATGTGTATGTATCTCTCACTTTCATATATTTGTATTGTTAATTTATATAAAAATCTAATAAAAAAAATTAAATCTAAAATGTATAAAGGGGGAAGCCAGTAGAGAAGGAGAGGTTCTTTGGTCTTTGTTCAAAATTGTGGTTGCCATATTGGATTGGGTGGTGCCTGAAGAATAAACTATTTGTTTTTCACAAGATATACGGAACAGCCTGGTGAGTCGGGTGATATATCAATATACTGATTAACTTCATGATATATAGAGGCAATAAGACAAGTAATATAATTTTTCTGTTAATTATTATTTTATCTAAAACTATTTAGCTTTATTTTGTCATCGGACATAATTTCAGTTTTTTTTTTACTTTAACAGATAAAGTGATTTTATTTAGTAAATGTATTCATTGCTTATATATCATGAAATCTATTTATATAATAATATAGTTGTGTGATATCATTTTAGTTTGAGTTACACATATATGTACACATTGATATTTGTAGCATCATTACATTATTGTCTTGGCATTATTGATTTCTCATGTTTTCTGAATTTCCCTGATTACTATGTTATCTTTGATATGTACACAATTTTATAATCATTCCTACCAGACTTATGCCATTAGCTTTAATAGTCTAGTAAATACATTATTGTTAAATACTTTTCTATAACATTATTAAGGTTTGTTACTGCATACTCTGATTTGGGGAAGTTATATGGCGAATATATACTTTTCATAATACCATGTGCTGTTTATTGTTTTGATTTGGCTTGTTCTTACCCTTTGCTCTGTTTTCATGATGTTTTGTACTTGTAAATTCTGATTTGGTTATATCAATAAACGTTATTTTATAGAAAAAAAAAACAGTGATTCTATTTCTAGATTTTGAAATAATCTGCAGATTTATATTTTTTAATCTTAGAGACTATAAAAATATACTGGGGAACTGAAAAATTATGCATTCCTTTAGTGTGAAATAATAATTTGTACTTTACTGTTCCACTGGCATATGTTTTTTTTTCTTAGGTGTTATATTCCCACACTTAACTGGTGACATAACATCACATATTATAATTGTCCTGCTACGAGTCGTCGTCACGCTGTTTACGTGGTCCATATGATTTAGCAGGCTTAGCGATGAGCGCCGCAGGCGCTCTTTGCCCGGCGAGCCTCGCGCAGCAAGGGGAGCCATTAAACCGTAGCACTTTGGCAATGAGCGCCACAGGTGCTTATTGCAGGCGAGCCTCACGTAGCGAGGCGAGCCGTTAATACGGAGCACTTTGGCAATGAGCGCCGCAGGCGCTCATTGCAGGCGAGCCTCGCATAGCGAGGCGAACCGTTAAAACGTAGCAACGTAACAAAAACATACGGCCGCAACTCGTGAACATCAAAAAAAAAAAACACAATAAATACACACAGCACATACATAAAAACCTTACCGACAGCAAGAGGGAGCATCCACGACCTCAAAAAAGCAAGTTACACCTTGATTTACCTCAAAATAAAAAAAAATTGACACTAAAAAATCGCTAAGCGAGAGAAAAAATGGCGACAGAACAAAATGAAAACGAGGCTACAGCACTCTCACCACGAAAACCACTTACGGATAATCCGCAAAGGTGCATAACACACATTACGACATCGCAAAAGTCGGAAAACACTTAAGGATAATCCGATAAGACGCATACCACACATTTCCGGATTAACACAGATTTCCCGCCTTTGTCTCGCACGACTTCGATTTCCCGCCTAAATCAACGCATTGGTCTCGTAGAACAGCATATTTCCCGCCTAAAACAATGCATTTGGCTCGCACACAAAGCCTATATATAGGCCACACTTGACACATAACTGACACTTTCTCCTCAGGTGATGACAGTCTGACTGGACATTTTCTGATGCTGGAAAATCGCTAGAGATTGATAGCTCTTCAGGATACTGATTCAGCAAGATTACATTACAAGAGGTACATATCATTAAGTATCATTAATTAATTATTATATTATTAGGGCCTCATTCTATTATCGGCCGCAGCCGTTGCGGGGCCGCAAGGACCGGCCGCAAGCTATTCGGCTATTCTATTCCCTTACGGCCGGGGATTCCGGCAGGCTTGCGGCCGGTGCCTTGCTATCTCTTGCGGCCGCTCGCGCCGGAGGAAAGCCTTTGATCTTAAACGGCCGCAAGAGATTTGCAATTCAATTGCTCCGGGAAACCTCTCTGCAAGGCTAAAAGCGAGCCGCAGTTACTTGCAGGAAAAAGGTCTCGCTAGCACCAATTAAGCACATAAAATAGCTCAAATAAAGCCATCCTGCACTTTGAGAAGACTATACAGGGATTTTAGGTGTTAGAAAAAATAGCACATAATTACCCTATACTCAAATCCGTAAAATATTTTATTTTTAATATCCGTAAAATATCCATGTAAAAAGTCCAGAGTGCTTGGAGCACTTCAGACACACCCACGCCGCAGCCGGCAAATAAACAGTTAATTTGAACTCGGGTTTGGGCAGATGTGCAAGCTTGAGAGTGGGTTCCTTTTAATCCTCATGTCCCCCAATATGATCCCTAGCATTTACAGAGCTGTACAGTGCAGGCTTGAATTTATTTTTCAGTTTTTATATTTCACAGATTACGGCCGGTTCCAAGATATGCGGCCGGCCGTAAAAGGAGATCCTTGCGGGGCCGTATAATAGAATCGCGAGTTAACTGAACCCTCGCAAGGAATCGCAGCCTTACGGCCGATTTACGGCCGATAATAGAATGAGGCCCTTAGTTACTTAATAAAGAAATTTAAACAGTAAAGAGAATTTAATTCATAGAAAAATAATATTGGGCTTAACTGTCTGAAACAATTGTCAATAATATTGATAATGTACATTAAATAATTAATTAATTAATCATTAATATCAAAGTGACTTAACGTTTAAGAATGTTCATAACAAAGAAACATATTTATTCATTAATAAATAATGTACATTAAATTAATAATTAATTGGTTATGTATTGTGCTTACCTGTGTCAAAGAATTGTAAATAACCTTCCTAATGTACTTTATTTAATTAATTAATTAATCATTACTAATCAGTAATATCAAAAAAGCTTAACGTTTAAGAATGTGCATAAAACAAGAAACACATTGCTTCATTAATTAATAATGTACATTATTTTAATAATTCACTTCTTAGATATTTACTATAAAATAATCCCCCCCAAAAAAATATATATACTCATGTTTACGTCTTGATGTTAGTTTTAGTCCAAAATGACTTTAATATTAATGAACATTAATTGATTGTTATGTCATTAGTAATGTTTCTTTTAATAATTCAGTTGTAACAGACCCATTCCAAAATACCCCCCCCCCTAAAAAAAAGGGAATATACTCATGCTTACATCTTGACATTAAATTTAGTCAGACATTAATTTAAGATTAATAGACATTAATTGACTGTAATTTAAAGACTAACAGCAATTTGGATTGTATGTTTTTAAGCTATGCTAACATAGCTGTGTTCATGATGATGAATCGATATATTTATTTTATGTTTTTTATTGATATATTTATTTTATGTTTTTAATCTATGCAAAAATGTCTATGTTCAGCCTGATTGATTGATACGGATGAAGCAACATATTATACATTAATTTTACAATTTGCTATAATTGCAGTTGAGCGGGACCTGAATGAACACAGAAAGTGACGCTTGCAACCATTGAACTTCAGGAAGATAATTTGGACAGGTATAGAATTTTAATTATATTACTATAGGAACATATTAAAGAATATGCTTTCAGGTTTTTAATGTATACAAATATATGTCTCTTGATTGATGTTCATTTAATGATATGGATGAAGCCAAATTTTACAAAGATTCTCAAATTTATTTTACAGTTTAATGCAATCTGAAAGTGAATAAACACAAAGCGTGACATTTGCAGCCTTTGAACAACATCAAGATCATCTTCACAGGTAAAACATTTAATTTTGTACTGATGCATCAAAAAAGCATATCTTAATAAATTTGAATAGACAATAAGAAAGTAATACGAATATTTAACAAAAAGTAGAAGCTTAGAACACTTGCCAAAAAAAAAAAACATTCAATGTATGCAATGAAGTCAATCAAGAAGGATTTGAATTGAATTGAAGAATTAATAATTGATATAAATATATATATATGTCCAGTTATTTCCTATTTAATATATGTCAATAAAATACTTTGAAAAATGGTTTCATTTATTTCATTGAAAAAAAGTACGTTTATTCATCAACTTTAATGTAACAGTCCAAAAAGTAAAAATAAATATGTACACAAAACAAAGAACAAAAACCATTATAATTCTATTTACAATTACAGATTAAAATGGGAGATAATGAAGAAGACAAAATGGAACGCAAAAGAAGATTGGCAAGGGAAAGGAAGCAAAGGTGGAGAGATGCTCAGACACCGGAAACTTCACAATGCTTGAGAGAAGAAGATCAACAGAGACTTTTAAATAAAAGAAAGATGACTAAGAAAGCCAAAAGTGAGTCTGTTGGGCCTTGCACAAAACGTAAAAGTAAACAAAAACATCTATGTGAACCAGTGTCTAATGATTCTATTGTGCAGAATGACTTAAATGTAGACACACATGACAACAATGTACATATAGAAAATGGGTCTGATATCTATGTTCAAAAAATGCATGACAATGTGTTTAATACTGCAGTACAAGTAGATACTCATTATTGTGGGTTACTTAATGTGCTTTGTCAGTTTTGTGGGGCCTATCATTTCATAATTTAAGTACTCTGGGACTCTCCAAATAGGGGACCACTATTTTACTTAGGAAACTCTATGTAACATTTGCACAAAGGACAAACAGAACAAAAAAAAAAAAAGTAAACATCCTTAAATGTATTAAAAAATGGGTTAAAAGTTTCATATTCATATGATTGGCCCCACAAAAAAATTCTCACAGTTTCGTGTCTTGCAAGAGTTACAATGTTATTGTTTGATGTTACAATTTCAGATGTTAAATATGTGTATTTTAAAATTTGAAAACAGTTTGTTAAATATATATGTGGTATAGGCAAACATGTATTGTTAGTATAAAGTTTAAGCATTTCATAATAATTTATAATGTATTAATTAAAGACAAAGTATTGATTCAGGGAGTAATCCGATCGCCAGTTAATGGGGTCGGGAAGGAATAAAAAAAATTCCCTCTAAGATACAATTGTAAACGTTTGAATGGGGGGGTTTATTGTTTGCCTTCATTTGGATTCAATGCTAATTTAGTTTAACAAGAGTTTAAGAAAAATGTTACAAATGAACAAAAACATGTTCTTCCGAAAAAAAATTACTTACTCAAAGTTAATATAGTCTGCAGTTACTAAGTGATAAATATCAATTGAAAAGTGTTAGTATTGTTAAAAGAATGTTGAAAGATTGTTTAATATACAAGTTGCCTGTTACAAAATTTAATGTTAGACTTTACAATATGTATGCATTAAAAAGTACAATATGTATGCATTAAAAAGTAAGACATTAATATATTGTTATTGAAAAAAAAAAATTCAATATAAGTTGAAAGTTACAAAAAATTCAAAGTTAAAAAAATTAATGTGCATTTCTTTTTAGAAAAAAAAAAGGGACAAAGGGAGCAGACTCATTTTGTGTTGCAAAAAAATTTCACAACATTTAATTTTCATTGACCGTCATTTTTTGATGGGCAAGTTGCTAGTATTGTTATAACAGTATTAGTTGTCTGGCTTTTTCATGTAGGTATACATTTAAGGTTACATGATTACCTCCCACTTTGCTAATTAAAGCCTTCTTAAATACCTTTTGAATTGTGGCGCCCACAGGCCTCCATAGAAGTCTATCTGGATGAAACGTGCATGTCAGGCACTAGTGGGCATCCTCTGATGACATCACATGCTGTGAGACTGGAGATTCAGAGGTTTTGAACCAAGCGTGAACTTTATTGCACTGGTGTGTGAATGCAACTCATAATATCAGAACAGTGACCATCGAGCATATTACTCTATCAATAATACGGCAATACCACTATTATAGCATAATAGGGACCAACTGATGTGTGTGTGACCCATGCCATTTGGAATATGTTGGCACTTGAATGGAACATCACCTAATATTTCTGGTCTTTCTATCCCACTTACCCTCTCTCCTCGCTCCCCAAAACATCACCCAACTCAGATATTTCTGCTCTCTCTGTCCTACTCACCCTCTCTCCTGGCTCACAAGTACATCACCTAACTCACATATTTCTGGTCTTTGTCCCACTCACCCTTTCTCCTGGCTCCCAAGAACATCACCTAACTCAGATATTTCTGGTCTCTCTGTCCCACTCACCCTCTCTCCTGGCTCCCAAGAACATCACCTAACTCAGATATTTCTGGTCTTTCTGTCCCACTTACCCTCTCTCCTGGCTCCCAAGAACATCACCTAACTCAGATATTTCTGGTCTCTCTGTCCAACTCACCCGCTCTCCTGGCTCCTAAGAACATTGTCTAACACAGATATTTCTGGTCTCTCTGTCCAACTCACCCTCTCTCCTGGCTCCCAAGAACATCACCTAACTCAGATATTTCTGGTCTCTCTGTCCAACTCACCCGCTCTCCTGGCTCCTAAGAACATTGTCTAACACAGATATTTCTGTTCTCTCTGTCCAACTCACCCGCTCTCCTGGCTCCTAAGAACATTGTCTAACACAGATATTTCTGGTCTCTCTGTCCAACTCACCCTCTCTCCTGGCTCCCAAGAACATCACCTAACTCAGGTACCTGGACTTCTAAGGATTCTCTGCCATTTTTAATGATTATTTATCAATCTTGTGATTAATATCTGTTATAATGCCTGCTGACATAGACACTTTTAATCTAGAAATAATTGTATACCTGGGATTTCCTTTGTACTATCCCCCATTCCTATTAACTCTTTACACAATGTTTCCTCTTGCCTGCTTCTTCCTCATATCCCCCTGTATTTTCCTCAGACTCTTCTTAACTTACCCACCTTTTGTCTCCAACACAACCATCTCACCTCTCATGCCTTCGTCTCCTTTTTTACTCACCCATGACCTCCTTCTACTTAAGCTGTGGTTAAACTATGTGTCTCCTGAGATTTCCATCTCCAGTTTACATTATTTGTCCACTAGGCACAGATACCATATTACATAATATTGCCAATCACTTTATATCACATGTTTCCCTCTCTAACTAATGGATAACCTAACCTCTTTATTTTCACAACTTCCTTCCTCTGTATCTCGCACTTCCTTCATAACCTTGCTATTCCTTATCTACTCTGCCTCTTCCATTACCTTTAGATTGTAAGTGTCGAGTGACTAATCTTTTGGGGTACTTTGGGAAAAAGCTCAAAACAGGGCTCTCCATTTTCTGCTTGTTGTCATTATTGTATATCGTATATTTCCTTTTTCTTCTCCCCTGTACAGCTCTACAAAATATGTTAGCGGTGTACTTGTTGTATATAATGGAGTTTTAATTGTCATTTTTTACTAATGCACATTAGGTTATATATGCAAAAAGATTTAATGGTATACAATTAAAAGCTAAGCTTTATTGAAACAGTTCTATGCCTATGGATATGCAGTTGTTTATATTGACCTATTTTTCTCCCTGTGGTAATAGGAATTTCTGCATATTTTGGGATGTAAAACATTGGTCATTGTGGTCATTAGCACTTAATTCCTAATATTTATGTATAGCTATATGTTTTTTGGGGCTATAAGATTCTGTACAATATCTGTGCACATGGGATGATTATTGATTGAGATATAAGTCACAATATATTACACAAGCAGAGTATCATTTAAAAGTTACCTTTTATCTTTTTCTTATATTTATGTCCAGTGGGGGGGGGGGGGGGAAAGTATTTGATCCCTTGCTGATTTTGAAAGTTTGTCCACTGAGAAAGAAATGATCAGTTTATAATTTTAATGGTAGGTGTATTTTAACAGTAAGAGACAGAATGACAAAAAAAAAAAAAAGATAAACGCATGTCAAAAAGTTATACATTTATTTGCAGGTCAGTGAGGGGAATAATTATTTGACCCCATCGACTTTGTACTTGGTGGCAAAACTCTTGTTGGCAATCACAGAGGTCAGGTTTTTTTTTGTTGTTGGCCACCAGGTTTTCACACATCTCAGGAGGGATTTTGTCTCACTCCTCTTTGTAGATCTGCTTTCCAAGTCATTAAGGTTTTGAGGCTGATGTTTGGAAACTAACACCTTCAGATCCCTTCGCAGATTTTCTATGGGATTTTGATTTGGAGACTGGCTAGGCCCCTCCAGGATCTTAATGTGCTTTCGATTGAGCCACTCGTTGCTTTGGCTGTGTGTTCTGGGTCATTGTCATGCTGGAATACCCATCTAGGACCCAATTCCAATGCCCTGTCCATCTTCCCTTTGATGTGGTGCAGTTGTCCTTTCCCCTAAGCATAAAAAAAACCCCAAAGCATAATGTTTCCACCTCCATGTGTGGCGGTGGGGATGGTGTACTTGGGGTTATAGGCAGCATTCTTCCTTCTCCAAACACAGTGAGTTGAGTTGATGCCAAAGAGCTCAATATTGATCTCATCTGACCACAACACTTTCACCAAGTTCTCCTCTGATGTTCATTGGCAGACTTCAGATGGGCCTGTACATGTGCGTTCTTGAGCAGGGGGACCTTGTGGGCACTGCAGGATTTCAGTCCTTTATGGCATAGTGTGTTACCAATTGTTTTTTTGGTGACTATGGTCCCAGCTGCCTTGAGATCATTAACAAGATTCTCCTGTGTAGTTCTGGGCTGATTCCTCACCATTCTAATGATCATTGAACCTCCACGACGTGAGAACTTGCATGGAGCATCAGACAGAGGGAAACTGGAAGTTATTTTGTGTTTCTTCCATTTGCGAAAAATCACACCAACTGTTGTCACCTTCTCAACAAGCTGCTTGGTGATGGTCTTGTAGCCCATTCCAGCCTTGTGTAGGTCTACAATCTTGTCCCTGACATCCTTGGACTCTTTGGTCTTGGCTATGGTGGAGAGTTTGGAATCTAATTGATTGATTTCTTCTGTGGACAGGTGTTTTTTATACAGGTAACAAGCTGAGACTAGGAGCACTCCCTTTAAGAGTGCTCCTAACCTCAGCTCATTATCTGTATAAAAGACACCTGGGAGCCAGAAATCTTGCTGATTGATAGGGGATCAAATACTTTTTTCCCTCACTGACCTGCAAGTTAATGTATAACTTTTTTGACATGTGTTTTTTCACTTGTTTTTGTTTTGCTATTCTGTCTCTCACTGTTAAAATAAACTTACCATTAAAATTATAGACTGATCATTTCTTTGTCAGTGGACAAATGTTGAAAATCAGCAGGGGATCAACACCCCCCCCCCCTACTGTATGTGTAATTTCTTTGCAACTAGTGTACTCTCTATTGTATTAGTGAATATTGACTCTATATCTATTCTCAAGAACATTTTAATCAAGTTAGTTTAATGGCCACCTAATCTATTAATCACTTTGCCTCTTTCCTATCAGAGTAAATTGGGGGAAAGCATGGTAGACAACAAAATGTTTGTCTTCTACTTGGAATTTACTTGAAATCTCTAAACAGTTGCCATATCTTTGCCTTTTAAATTTGACTTGCCATCAAAAAATTATATTATTTCTCCAAGAAGAGCTTCAAGACGTCAAGCTCTTCTTCACAATAAATCTTATAATTCTCTGAAGAAAAATAGAACTGATATCATTCCAATCTTCCTTATTTTTTACAATGCTTTGGTCACTCCTGCAATAGCCTGATATCTAGGGGTTACATTTGAAGCATCCCTCATTTTAGGAAATTAGTAAGTGGTACCAAGATAAAAGAAGTACCAAAACAGGTCCAGAAAATTAACAGCCCTTGAGATAATAGATATACTCAAGTAAAAGGTTAATAAAGACACCAAATAAACTACTAGAAGTAATTTCTTTTTAGTACACACTTGGGTCAAGCATAGCAGGAACTACACAATTATATGTTATTAGTAGAGTATACATGATGGTATGGTATTTAGGACAGATTCTGGGCAGTATAAACAGAGAGATATGATATTGATTGTGTGTACCTAGTGAAAAATAATAATTAGATAAGTATAGTATTGTATTCATCAGGTTAGTAAAAATTCCATCACCTGTATTTACACAGTGCAAACCTTAAATCCAGGCATGTTTAGGATTCCCAAGGACATTTATATTTCATTTCTGGACACCAAAAGAAAAGGAGAATATGGTGAATAATTTATATAGTATGATTAAGGCCTTTGATGTATGGTTGTATTTGTTGAAACAATCAACCAATACAGTTATACTTAAAAAAAGTCAGCTCTGTATTAGATATCCCACAGCTTTATCCAGACAATTAGATTATAAAATCTAAAATTAAACATTTTTAGGTATGGTTGAATATGTGAAAACAATCAGCCAATAAAGGTATACTTATAAAGAGAGAACTGTGTATTAGATATTCCACTGATGTGTCCAGACAATTACATTTTTAAATCCAAAAATAAAATATAAAAACAATGTGGATAAAATAACAACTGCAAAGGACTCCATAAAGTGTTGGAATATTTTCTTCAAACTTTAACTATTAGTACCTTGTCACTAGCCAAGGTCATTTTTTTTCTTTGCATGACAGCATACATCATATTCAGTATGACTTTTTTCCTACCCAACAAGTTACCACCAAAAGCTACATAGTTACATAGTTACATAGTAATTGAAGTTGGAAAAAGGACTTTTGCAGCCCCATGAAATTCACAGCCAGTTGCTGCATTGACAAACCCGCAAAGGCTGCAGGCTTAAAAATTGTCTGCGTTACAGAGCTGTTAAATTCAACCATGCAGTGAGTTATGGGCCAGAGATGCAAGCAGTAAACCCTTTCTGTGCACGCAATCTGTTAAGGGGCCGGCCAAGATGATCCACCCGCCCATGCGTTGACTGTATTTTCTTTCGAAGTAGCACACAGTTGGGGGTTTTGGAGAGTCAGAGAGAGAGAGCAGGGGTTATTTTCAAGCAGTAATTGCAGTTTTTTTCTTTTATATTCTACTATATAATATTTTACACTTAATCCTTGCATACACATATTTGCAGATTACACATAATTGAAATACACATAATTTAAATAACACACATAGAGACATAGGTCACTCCATACACACCCCACTATCCCCCTCCACCAAGGACTGAGGCTGTTGCCAGGGCCCTCACACTGGAGTGATGTCAGCAGCCAGCCAGCACCTCCTCCCCCCCACAGTAGAGAGCTGGACAGGTCATCACTCTCATCAGGCCAGGCTTTGCAGGCAGAGATGCTGGCCCTTATGCGACAGCAGGTGGAGTTGCTCCGGGGATCCAGGCTAGCATCTCCACCAATTATGTGGAGTCCTATCTGGCGTGGCTGCTCAGGAAAAAACTAAAATATGAAAAAAAGTGGACAACTAACAAAAGGCAGAGGAGGATAAAAAAAACTGCTCAACATGCATGTACAGTATAGTGCTAAATACTGTAACTGTAACAATATACCAAATCACCTGAGTCCCATCTGCAAGCATTACTAACTATTAGCTAAGTCTCTGGATAATCTGAGATTTAGGAAAATACCCATTATTACGGAGAGCACAAAAAAACAGCAGCCAGATTCAGTGTCACTTACGTCAGACCCAAGGATCTGTTCTCAGACCAATATTGAGTTCAGGATCACATGCTTCACTATTACATATATACATATGCTGGCTGTCATTACCATGCCATTTTGAGACTTTGCAAGTCTACCGCCATAGCGATTTAGTCTACACTTAAACTAACCACAAGCATATCTTAGACATCTGGCTATATGATAGCTTTAAGAAGTGGTGGATATTGACCCTGAAGGGAGATACATATTGTGGGTGGGAGAGATTAATGAACAGAAAATTACATTATTGAATATGTATGCTCCAAATGTAAAACAGCTACCATTTATAAAGCGGATATTCAACAAAATGAAAAAGTATGCCCAGGGTGCCGTTATAATTGCTAGAGATTTTAATTTGGTGGTTAATCCAGATCTAGATAGAAAATCCCAAAGGAAGAGTATGTCACAACTGAGGAATTACAGTTAATAAAAAACAATAATATGTTTGACGTCTGGAGAGCGCTTCATCCCGATCAGAGGGATTATTCCTGTTTTTCTCAAACTTACAAGGCTTATTCACAAATAGATCTGGTCCTTATGCACACTTTAGGTATGAATAATAATAATAATCTGAGATAGGTCTGATTACAGTATCAGATCATGCCCTCATTATGGTGAAAATAAAATTCGATAATATGTAATATAGAAGACCGGTCTGGAAACTGGACGATACACTATTAGAAGATAAAAAAGAAGATATTCCTTGAAAAGGAAATGGTGAATGGTACATCTAGTGGTATGTTGTGGGGTGCGTTTAAAGCATTTACTCTGGGAATGTTGATTAAAATTAAAATACAATGAACAAAACAAAGAGGCTTGCCAATACGTAAATTATTAATACAATTGTATAAATTAGATCAAAGCAACAAAATAAACCCAAATTATAGTACTTCCAGAGAAATGAAAAAAAATCAAAACCAAATAAATAATATTAACCAAGGTCTCTCTGACAGAATAATTTGGAGGAGGCAACAAAGTTATTACTATCATGACAATAAAATCAGTAAAGTACTTGCAAATATAATTAAAAAGAAAAATGTAAGATCCAGAATTGAATACCTTTGGAGTGATGGTAAATACACTCTTAAACCAAATAAAATTGCTAATATCTTTGCAAAATACTATCAAAAGCTTTATTATTTATTGAATGAGTCGACCTTTAAAAAACCAACAAGAGAAGATATAAATACATTTTTGAAGAATAGTCAAATACCAAAGATATCTTGCTCGGAGTTGGAGGAAATGAACAAACCAATTTCAAAGCTGGAAATTGAAGAAGCTATTAAGAACTTAATAACATATACTTCACCTGGCCCTGATGGATATATGGACGCTTTTTATAAAGCGTTTTATCCAAGTTTGAG
This sequence comes from Discoglossus pictus, assembly GCA_027410445.1. NCBI lineage: Eukaryota > Metazoa > Chordata > Amphibia > Anura > Alytidae > Discoglossus > Discoglossus pictus. The sequence continues at coordinate 332,030,713 of CM050164.1, read as the reverse complement.
CAAACATATGAAAATATTGTTTAACAATTTTGTTGAAAGATACTCTATTCCAGAAGAGATGCTGAAGGTAAATGTAATCATGCTACCTAAAATAAAGCAAGAACTACAGCTTTGTGAAAATTACAGACCGATTTGTTTAATGATTGTCGATCTGAAATTATACGCAAAGATACTGGCTAGCAGAATGAAAAAGCTCTTGAATAAATTGATTCCGAATGATCCAACAGGTTTCATCCCAGGCAGATTTGGACAAGATAATGTTAGGAAACTAATGAATCTAATGTTGAGGGCAAAAAGCTCTGGTGCTCCCACCCTAGTCATGTGAGAAAGCTTTCGACAGGGTAGGGTGGGAGTACATGGAAGCAACTCTGGACATAATGGGCTTTGGTAAATTTGGCTCACATGCCATTGGGGCCTTATATGCTTCTCCATCGGCGATAGTTACTAGCAATAACTTTGTTTCAGATAGCTTTGTAGTCAGCAATGGCACAAGACAGGGATGCTCTCTATTCCCCACTCTATTCACTCTGCTCATGGAGTCACTGGTGGAAAAAATCAGGGTTTCACTAGGCATAGGGGTCATAAAGGTGGGCGAGGGAGAGCTTAAGATTACTAGGTTTGCAGACGACACAGTACTGACCTTATAATGACCAATGGTCTCATTGCCATGTGTGATGAGAATAATTGATGAATTTGGTTGAGTGTCTAATTACAAATTGAATCCTCAAAAAAACAAAATTATGACTTTTAATATCTCTGACAAAAATAAAAAAAAGGTTGCAAGAGCAATTAAATTTACATGGGAAACTAACACTATAAAACACTTTGTAATTACTTTTAAGGAAGAAATAAATAAAAGGATTTCAGATAATTGCAAGAATTTGTTCCATAAAATTCAAGAAACTTTAGATAGCTGGAAGGAACTAAAATTGTCCTTTTCAGGTAGAATTTCAATAGCATTAAGATTGTGGGATCTACATGTTAAGTGGGGGTGGCTGTCATTGAAGGAATTTCTACCTAGGAGGCACTGGGAAAAACTTACACTTCATACATTTCCTCCACACTGCTTGCAGATGCAAAAGAAGCCTTCATGTACCTGAATTGTACCGAAAACAAAAAAGAGAAAAAAAAAGAAACTAAACCTACAAACTAAGGCCTGAAAACTTTTTGGGACTGCAGCATATCTTCTCAACAGCATTACTCAGTGACCATCAATTGGTGACATGTTCAACAGAATCCTACGTGTCCACAGAGAAGGGGATCATGGACCATGTGATGTGAGGTAGCAAACTGCATACAAAATATCACAATCACATAGGACAAGATTCCAGTCTCTGTTGCCAGGCTAGATTAGGTTATCACTGTGACCAATAGATTGTCACTGAGGAGTGCTGATGAGAAGGCACTAACATCTGTGCAGCCCCTAAGTGCTCCTCTGCCTAGTCACAGGGCCCTAAACCACTATGGGGCAGGCTGCCATCTCCTTGGTGGTGGTGGTGGGGGGGGGCAGGAAACCCACCAGGAGGCAGCGGCACCTGCAGTAGTGGTGGCATGGTGGGAGGAGAGAAGGCTAGGCTGCCGGTGGCTGGGGAATGCCTCCGGGGTGCAGGAGGCGGGGCTGGGGCCAGAGCATGTTGCATGGCTTGCACAGTCACCCCCTTAAATGCACTCTGGTCCACCCCAATCCTGAACATCCCAGGCAGGTAGGATTCAGTCATCAGGTGGTACCTCCTCTCCTCCATGATTGTCAGAGATGCTGGCCCGAATCCCCTAAAGCCACGTCCAACTGACACATGACGGCCAGCATCTCCGCATGTGCAGACTGGCCCGATGTTGATGATGGAGGCCCCTGGGGGGTGGCCTGGTGAGGAGGTGGTGGTGTCTGAGTGGGGAGAGTCTGTGGCCTAGCTGGAGTCTGCTGCATTATGGGCTGTGGTGACTCTGGGCCCAGTGGTGAAGGTGGCGCTCAGTCCAACGCACTGTTGTGGTGAGGAGGAGATGGTGGCTGGATTGTATGGTCCCTCCAGTAGGAGGGCCCTAGTGATAGGCTCAGTCTCTGGAGGAGGGGGACAGTGGGGTTGAATGCTGGTGGTGTGGCTGGTGGTCCTGATGGGAACCCCACTAGCCATATTACATCCTCCTCCTCCGAACCAGTGCCCTCGGCTCTGCTTCTCTCCTCATCCCCTCTGCACCAGTTCCTGCTGGGTGGGGACTTCACTTCCTGCTCCAATGGAGCCAACGCCCCTGCCTCTGGCTTGCCACTGGACTCAGACCTCCTTGATGCTGAAAGAAAGAAAAGAAAGGTATATGTTATTAGTATGATGAATAATACATTGGTTTATGTGCATTCCGAACTATCTAACATCGAGGCTTGAACCTGGATGATTCTCCTAATTGCAACTCAGATTAGCTATAATTTGCTAGATATTATCTATTCTTTGGTTCTTGGTCTTGATTGTTCTTGGCTCCTAACGCTATGTTGATTCAAAGGCTGCAGTGGACACACCAATACATGGAGTTGATTACTGTTGATTACTGTTGTTGTGCCCAGGAATTACAGTGATTTGTTAGCTTAATGTATTTAATGATGCATGCATCTATCTCTTAATTCCATGGAGCTGACATGTCAGTGTACTTGTCATTGTGTACACGTGTAGTGTGTATGATGTACATGTGGTGGCATGTTAGTGTATGTGATATTCACCTGACATGAAGGCTGGGTCATGCTGAGCCAACAGGCTTAAAGCTTCAGTGGCAGCCACCTTTCTTGAAGGTCCTTGGTGACCCTCCCCCACTCATTATAGCTCACAGTCACATTCTTCTCCTCCTTGGCCATCATCCTCCTCACCTTGGCCCTGATATAGTCAAAACGGTGCTTGAAGGACCTCACATCCTGTGGCACTGTGCCCATTGCTGTAGCCTCAGCCACTACCTCCTTCCATGCCTTAGCCCTAATCCCTGGCCTGACTTCCCTTGCACCCGGAGATAACAGGGTGGCCACGGATGGCACAAAGGAGGACCACATTCACCTGGTTTGTGTAATTGTGCTTGCCCTTAACCTCTTGCCCTCCCAACTGTGGATGGGGATCCTTACCCCCTGACCTGTCCTTGAGGCCTGTCCCTCCCCCAAGCTACCACCCCCCCTGGGATCAGGCCCCTTCCCCTCTGTCCATCTTCTAAATGTGCCTGGTGCTAGGGCCACCCTGCCACCACCCACCTCCTCCTCTACATTCTCCTCCTCCACTTCTATCAGCTCCTCCTTCTCCTCCTCTCAACCTCCTCATCATGTTCACCACTCCTCTCCTCCACTCGTCTACTACTCCCCATGGCCATCTCTCTCTCTTTTCTCTCACATCCTCACCTCTTCTCTTCTCCTCCTTCCCATCTCTCCATTCCTCTCCCCTCCTCTCTCCTCCCTCCATTGCAATCACAAAAATAATATATAAATTGTATGACCTGACAATTTCCCTAGTGGGTAATACTAATGTTATATATAAGGATGCAATTTAATAAGGGAATGAGGATAATAAAACTTGAAAAAACGCTGTGGTGTGTGATAATAGATAAAAGGATCAAACTACCATTCTAGTCCATAGATGTTAATATAAATAGATGAAAATATGAACTTGCAAAGTGTATTAATGTTTTAGTAAATGCAGTTCTGCATGAGTATTGTTCTTGTAATCCTCATATATCAGTGAGGACTGTTAATCACTGGATCACTCTAGAATCACTATAAAGTAATGCTAGAATGGAAAAAGTTTTAATATAATAAATCACACTATGTAAATTAAAAGCAAACAGAAGGGGAGGGACGATGTGCAGAAATAATAATAATAAGCAGACTGGCACTATGATCAACTTCATATAGCAAGAAAACTAGAAATAGCAAAAAAGAGGGGCTAATAAGGGCAAACACATTCAGTGCACCTCCTATGTTTGGTCAATCATTAAAACCGTAAATATGGTTTTGCTGAATATTAAGGTGCACAAATATGTGTATAAATGAGGGCCACTGAGTGCCCAATACTTGCGGTTTGTAGTCAAAAGCTCCTGTAAAAATAAACCCTAAATGGGATAGGATCTGCACATCTCCCTCTCCTGGTCCCGACGGTGCATTTCGCTCTCTATGAGAGCTTCCTCTGGGGTAAATTTACTAAAAACTTGGACCTATTTAAGGCTTGAGTTGTTTGCGCGTTTCATGATCAAAAAAGGTGCATGTCATGTGATGAAACGGGACGCTAATGTAATGATGTCATTGCATTCACATTGATTGGTGCAGGGTGTGGGGAATGGCAATAAACTACCAAAACTTTATGTATAAGTAATACACGCAATGCACATGATATGTTGGCCATCTTGGATTAAATAGTTTAACTTTATCTGTATCAATTGATGAACAAGATGACAGACTATATGTGGTAGCATAATTTTTAAGAACAGACTAATGACAAGGATGAATCAGAATAGACTAATAAGCCACATTAGGTGAAAACAATATATTAAATTAATTACATTACATAAAATAAATTAGATAAATGAAGGAATAATATAAATTGAATAATCATTGAAGTATTACTCTTGTTAAAGAGTAAAAGAATAAAAAATATATAGTGAAGATTAGTGATGTCGCAAACATAAAATTTTCTGTTTGCGTTCGCGGAACCGGTGAACCCGGCGAACAGCCATAGACTTCAATGGGCATGCGGATTTTAAAACCCACAGGGACCCTTTCTGGCCACAATAGTGATGGGAAAGTTGTTTCAACGGGACTAACACCTGGACTGTGGCATGCCGGAGGGGGATCCATGGCAAAACTCCCACGGAAAATTACATAGTTGATGCAGAGTCTGGTTTTAAGCCATAAAGGGCATAAATTACCTAACATTCCTAAATTGTTTGGAATAACGTGCTTTAAAACATCAGGTATGATGTTGTATCGATCAGGTAGTTTAAGGGTTAGGCCCGCTTCACAGTGACAGACCAAACTCCCCATTTAACGCACTGCAAACAACCGCAAACAGTCCATTTGCACATCCGCAAACTCCCCATTTGCACAAGGTTGGATACCAAGCTAGCCATGTCCCGTTCCTTGTCCTCACTGATGTCATTGAAGGTCTCTTCCTCCACCCAGCCACCAAGGGTCCACGAAAGGTGACAACAAGCCCCCTGGGACGCCTGCTGTGTTTGGTCTTCCACCTCCTCAAAGCCACCTTCCTCCTCTGACTCCTCTTCTTCAGACTCCTCTCACTGCGTTGCCTCTCTCTGCATTATTATAAGGTGTGTTAAGTAGTACTACTCTTATCAGTTTAATACCTGTTACAGCACCTATCAGGGGGCGCGTATAAGGCCTGGATTTTTAGAATCGGGAGATGGAAAAAGATGCTTGGTTGGTCGTATCACTTAAATTTTGGGGCACGGCACATGCAATCAAAGGTGCCATCAGATAGGAGTGGCGTGTTTGTAAGTACTACTCTTATCAGTTTAATACTTGTTACCTCACCTATCAGGGGGCGTGTATAAGGCCTGGATTTTTAGAACCGGGAGATGGAAAAAGATGCTTGGTTGGTCGTATCACTTTAATTTGGGGGCACGGCACATGCAATCAAAGGTGCCACCATATAGGAGTGTGAGGTGCAGGGTCAAAGTTTGCTCAATGATAAAGTATAGGGGGGGATCGAACATCGCATATGTTCGCAGTTCGCCGCGACCGCGAACATGCTATGTTCGCCAGGAACAGTCCGCCGGCGAACTATTCGCGACATCTCTAGAGAAGATTACTAAAGTGAATAAACTAACAGTGTAAGTGTGTAAGTGCATGAAAAATGTGTATGCTTCAGTTGTGTGAATGTATAATAACTGTTTGGTATGAAAATTATATGTTTATTTAAATATTAAAGTGTGTAAAGAGTGGATAAAAGTATGCGAATGAAAAACGGGATTGTGAAAGATAAAGAAACCTGAATATTGAGGAAAAGATAATAATAATAATAATATGAGTGCATTGAGTATGGATGTTAGGGTGTGAATAAAAAATGTGGTGACATAATTAAGAGAGTAAGGGTGAATGTGATGAGTGTGTAAATTAGGATTTATGTGATGTGTGAAAGACGTAGTTAGAATGTGAAGAAATAAATACATTAATGTCTGCATGGTAGGGAATAATGAATATGGGAAATAAAGTGAGATAAATAAAATTGAGAGACCTTTGTAGACTAAAGTGTCAATAAACTATTCTAACGTGGCCAGTCTCTAGAAATTGAATTTTTAAAGGAAGGCTGAATAAAAAAATCCTTCATTAATGCCATTTGGATGTTGTGAATTGAAAGTAAATATCTACCTGCTTTCTAGTTGTAACAGTTGTCTGTTCATGTCTTGGGCACGTGGTTTCCTACATAGGTGAACCGCGACAAAGAATTTCATGGAATCAAGTTTATTTGCATGGAATGTTGAAATATTTCAGGAGACTGGCGTGTCCACTTCAATTAATAACAGTATAGGTATGCTCTAGTACACATCAATAACGTGTGTTGTTTTGCAGTTTATAAATCTTTTTAAAGGATATTTCTTCAGAGTGGTTGGATGAACAAATTCATGACTGGGCTGTATGGAGGGTCAAGCCCTACAGTGTCCGTATCTAAAAAGTCATTTTGTAGGGGTATGCCAGGTGGTCTTCATTTTATCTTTAGGTTTGAAAAAGCTTTGTACGATGTTTTTATCTTTTTGGTATGTGATCGGAGTTCCAGTGGTTAAATGTGTCTTCAAGGTGGAATCATTCAGAAGTATGCGATTTGTATCCAGTTATGTCTATAAGTCATGATACAGCTAATGGGATTATTTTGATCTTCACTTTGTTTCATTTTTTGGCCATTTTTGCAGAATAGAAGTTCTGTTCTGTCTGCTTTTAGAGCTCGTTGGTAGGCTATTTTCAGTAGCCTATTGGGGTAACCGCGCTCTTTAAATCTGCGTCTGAGTTCTTTTGCTAGTCTTTCAAACACCGGTAGTGTGTCGCAATTTCTCTTCAGACGCAGATATTAGCCGAAGGGAACACTGGATTTTAAGGCCAAGGGGTGTTGGCTTGACCAATTCAGTAATACATTTGAAGCCGTAGGTTTTTTATACACGGACGTATGTATTACTCCAGTTTTATCTTTTGTCAGATGTAGATCTAAAAACTCAATTTGGTTCCTATTAGTTTTAGAGGTGAAACTCAGGCCTAGTTGTTTAAATTGAGATCTCTAACAAACTTCTTGAATTTCTAGTTAGTACCTCCCCAGAAGACGATTACGTTGTCTATATATCGTTTCCAAAATAAGACTTTCTCAGCGAGTGGGGTCATGGTGTCAGAGAAGACTATGTTTTTTTCCCAGTAGCCAAGATATAAATTGGCATAACTGGGGGCACAAGCAGTGCCCATAGCTGTTCCCTTAATCTGATGGTAATATGTCTTGTTGAATAGAAAGAGTTTTTGGTTAGTATGAATCTCAAAAGCTTAAAAATGAAACCATTAAAGTCTGTGTATTCGTTACTTTTTTCCGTAAGAAAATATGCGACTGCTGATAAACCGCAATCATGAGGGATGTTTGAGTAGAGTTGCTCTACATCGATTGTTGCAAATAGAGCCTCATGGGGGACATGAATTCCATCAATCTGTTTCAAGACATCTAACGTGTCTTTGAGATAGGTCGGTAGAGCCTCTACTATTTATTTAAGATAGTTATCCACAAATGTACTTATTTTTTCGGTGAGATTATTATTTCCCGACACCATGGGACCCCCAGGTATAGGTTGTACACTTTTGTGTACCTTAGGTAGGGTGTAAAAAGTTGTTGTAGTGGGGAATTTTGTAAATAAGTAATTGTGGGTATCCTTATCAATTATATTGTTATCTCTAGCTTCCCTCATCTCTCTAAGTTCTTTGCTAAAGAGAGAAGATGGATTATTACTTAATCTTGTGTGGGTATTCTTATCAGATAGAATCTTTTCAACACATTTTTATATAATCTTGTTCGCTTTGCAAGATGACATTGCCAACTTTATCTGCTGGTTTGATGGTGGTACAACTTTTTCTGAGGTCGGTAAGGGCTTGTCTTTCTAGTTTGCTTAGATTTTGTTTAATTGGTGCACTGTCCAATTGAATACGATCATGATTTTGTTTCAAATCCCTTTCCACCAAGTCTAAGGAGACTTTAATGTTTGCGTACTGGTTAACGTCTGGCGTAAATTTGCTTGGATTTCTTCTTTTCATTGTTTCAGATATAGTTAATCCATGTGGATTTTGTTCATCTAGTTGGGACAGGAGGCCATTAAAAAAATCCTCATCCTCTTTTCGTAGGCCCAAGTCCAAAAGTCTTCTTTACTATCCTACGAAAAAGTATTTCTTGAATGCCAACTTGCGAGTGAACAGATTGATGTCCTTAATTTTTGTAAACAAATTGGAACAACTTGTAGGGACATAAGATAATCCTTTCATTAGAAGTGATTTATGAGAATGATTCAATTTAAATTGAGACACATTGATAATTGTGGTTTGACTATCATGATTATAATCATTAATGTTGTCATTCCCCAAACATCATTATTTTGTCAATCTTCTGAGCTTGATGTGTGGTAATGGGCTTATCAATAGTTGAGAGTGGGTTTGGGCAAGATCAAGAGAGGACACAAATCCTATTTGTTCCATGGTTTGTAAGTTTTTCTTTGTTTTTGGTCGTGCCCCTTCCCTTAAACATGATCCATAGTAGGTTGATTTAAATTAGATCTGGTAACCGGCCCTTTGCCAAAATGAGTATGAGATGAATTGGACAGAAGATATTTAGATGTTTCTTGCATGCTTTCGTCCTTATCAGATTAATCCAAATCCGAGGAACTGATGTCTCTTGCGCTTGATTTTCTAAGTCGTGATAAATTTGTAGATCCTTCCATTTTGGTAATCAGAATTATCCCTTCCAAGTGTTTTCTGTTTTAGAAGGGTTATTTCCTTTTACTCTTTAACAAGAGTAATACTTCAATGATTATTCCATTTATATTATTTCTTCATTTATGTACTTTATTTTATGTTTTGTCACTTGTTGATTAATTATTTACAAATTATGTTGTTCAGATTTATATAGAAAGTTCATCAATTCAAAAGACCATTTATCAGTTATTTCAATCCATTTATTAATGAATCTCTCATCACATAGATGTGAAGCAGGTGCCAGTTGTATTCACAAACCTCTTGGGATAATTTTGGCTTTGATATATTTTTGTAGGCTAGTAGTTTCCCACACTGTTCTTATTTGTTCTTTTAGAAATTTTTGTGTTTCTCATGAAGTATTGAGTATATTAGAGTCTGTTGCAGATCTGGAAATATTTTGTTCATTGTCTGTAAGGGTTGCTTCAGCTTCTCTAATGAGATCTATTAAGTCCCAGCTATATGGGTTAGATGTGGCCACTATTGATACAATGTTCACATAGATGGTTACACTTTATACAATGAGATACCAATGACTGAAAAGGTCTCTTTTAGTTTTTGGAGTAAACCAACAATACATAGTGTCATTTATTATATTACAACTTTTTTCATTCTAGCATTACTTTACAGTGATTCTGGAGTGATCAAGTGATTAACAATTCCCACTGATATATGAGGATTCCAAGAACAATACTCATGCAAAACTGCCTTTACAAAAAATTTATACACTTTGATTGAAAGTTCATATTCTCATCTATTTATATTAATATCTATGGACTAGAATGGTAGTTTGATCCTTTTATCTATTATCACACACCACAGCGTTTTTTTAAGTTTTATTATCCTCATTCCCTTATTAAATTGCATCCTTATACCAAAAAGAATATAACAATAAATAAAAATACGTGTTACTGTAAATATATGATGGGAAAAAAAATATGTGTTATGTGTATTTAATAACTGTTGGGGAATGCGGTGTGGGGGTGGGATGGGGGGTTGTATGAAGTGACCTAGCTCTATGTGTCTCTATGTGTGTTCTTTAAATTATGTGTATTGCAATTATGTGTAATCTGTAAATATTTGTAATCGTGGATTAAATGTAAAATCGTAAATAGTATAATAGAAATGAAAAAAAATGCAAATTACTGCTCTCAAAATACTCCTTCTCTCTCTCTCTATCAAGAACATGGGCGGGTGGAATGTAAATGTATAATCTCCCTCTGACAATCATCTGCGGCTTGCCCGCTTTTTATTGGCTGAAAGGCCTGTGTCACACTACGTTATACCGCGATTGGATCGAAAATGCCGCTTGCATCTACGACCCGTTGGTCGCGGCATGGTTAAATATATTAGCTCTGTAACTACACAGAATTTCAAGCCTGCAGGTTTTGGGGATGTACTGTTGCCGCTTTGGGATTTGAATTTAATAAGGCATTAAGCCTATAAGTAGATGTAATAATATTATCTTCAGGGTATAGTAAAAAGTATTCATATTGTCTGCAAGAGTTAGCTTTGGGGTCAAGACAGTGAGTTTTGTTACAGTAAAGGGATAAATGTATGATTTAAGATGAATGGTTAATTGCAAGGTAGTATTGTTTAGGAAAAACATTTTTTTGCAGATTGTGGAAAAAGTGTGGTTATGTTATTTGTAAGGGTTTGGTATCTATATTATTATTGCAGCGCTAATAAACCTAACAATTCTATTGTTACAATTAAATTGTATTTTCATACATTTTCTGAAACACTTTTTTTTTTCTGTTTTTTACCACCTTGATCACCTTGGTCATTACCCAGCCAAATCACAGGATAAAGCTGTTCAATTAATTTTTAATAAGACAAGTCTTAGTATTAATATATGCTTAAAAGGTCATTTATCATTATGCGAAAGAGTACAAGATTGCATGTTAAAATTATCAATTTTTCTTTTTTAATTACACAAAAAAAATCTAAATGTTTAAGTCTGTTAACAAACACATTTTATGCTGCCTACTGGTAGTGTTAAAATCAGGGAAACACTACTCTCAAAAGTTATCCCATACTTAACCTATTTAGGTGCTTCCAACATTACATAACCTGCACAGATTGATCTGCAGAGGGTTAACACTGTTTTCCCTTTTGCACACTGCACAGAGTGAAAACTGCATTCATGGGAGTAGACAGTCATGACTCATAAACATGGATTTTCCTTTATTGAACTCTCAGAGAAAAATGCATGCATTTCAGTATTTCAACAAGCTTTTATGAGATATTTACTGTGTTGTGGCCCAAATGATGCTGAATTAATTGGCCCTTTAAGAAGCATACGTACAAGTGCAATAGGGTTGAATGGTATTGGTACAGCCGTGTAAAAAGTAGTGGAGATATTTATTTTTCCGTTATAAGAGTAGGACATTGTATAGCAATTTATTATAGCTGAAGTATAAAACAGGAATTTATTATTATAAATATAATGAATATATAGCAGTGATAAGATAATAATATGGTTTTGATCATGGTACCCTGAAGCCAGATCAAATTTTGAGCCTTTTCCTGGAGTGATAAATAGTAAGTACATAGAAATTATGGAGACCCTGATGAAACCACCATTATTAAAACAATATATCCTGAAATCTATAATGAATACTGACCTTTTAGAAGTGATATGGGACAACACTGTTCTGGCTCTAAATCAAAAAGGTCTAGCAATATAAAAGGTTGAACTTATTGTGAATATATAGATAAGGCTGTTTATATAGTGACCTGAGGGTGCTAGTTCCAAGTGAGCTGCTCTCAATTAGTGGAGGAAGTGAATCAAAACATGTGCAACTCTGAGCTGATTGATACAATTAACAGGTTAAAAGAATATTTAAATTTGGAGGTTAGGTTCTGTTAATATTAAAAAATATTACAATACATACCATCCTATCTAATCTGCATGTTACATTTATCATAAAAGTATGACATTTTCTTTGCCCTTTTAAGTAATATGGAGACTTTCACTTCTGAAGATTTATTTTTCCTAACCGCTCTAAATTTCTTGAACTGCCATGAATACAAAGTTAAGACTCCCAAATGACAAAACAACTATTAGTAGGTTACTCCTTTTTAAGAGGTATGCATATAATTAACAAAGGAAGGAAGGAAAGAAAGAAGGATGTAGGGTGCCTTTCTGAGGCTACAACATGGACCTGTTTTAAGAATTAAGGGCTCAATTGCATGGCTCTAGTAGTAACTCCTGCAAGACTGAAACATGGAAGACTGATGCAGGAGTTCTTATGAGAGAATATATATAGCTATTACATGGCTCCTGCAAACTATTTCTCACTATGTGAGTCAGAGGCAATAAACCCACATTATATGTCATTAGTGCATTTTTTTCCTGTACTAGGAAATCCATTTATTGGTAAATGTCTTGTGAGTGTTCTTGTAAGGAGCGTATCTGCTTTGCAGGAAGCTGAGTTTACACATATGGATTTGCCTCAATTCTAAAACTTGCAAGAATACTTAAGAATTTCAGTAAACTCTTACAGTAGGCATGTAATTCCACTTTAGGAAACATATCCAGTAGAGCAGAGAACTGTCCATACATAGAGATCACTTGTAAGGGTTTACATGTGGGGATATGCTGTGGTGGAATGTAATAGCCACGAGGGGGATGTTCCCTTGCAAGCTTTCTTATGGGAGACATGGAATCGTGCCCTAAGATAGCAAAACAGAAAGGAGTGTGGTGTGCTGTTTCAGTTAAGGGAATGCCTTGTGAACAAGAAATAATATCTTGGCCAGATGGTATCATCTGCTTCTTTCTCTGGGATTATGATGTTAAATAGACATACAGAATAATGTATGTATCTTACCATTTAATTTACCACATAGTAATGGAGATAGTTAAAAGTGCAAACTTTGGTTTAATCACTTTATGTGGTGTGATAATTTATAGAGAAGAATGGTTTGCATCCCTATGACAAGGATACAGAGATTCTCAGTGAGGACTTCTACTGTTTAATTAGCAGTAAACTAGAACTAGATAAGGGGAGTAGTCTTATGTATAATAATGTCAAATTAAAAGGATTTAAGTTTTGAAAATTATGTTTTTTTCTAATATGGAGAAACACTTTATAAGTTATATGGCAGGGCAAAACAGATTGAAGGAAACACAGGAACATTAGGAGCATATGACACAAACAGTTACCACCTCACACTGGATTACTCATATACAGAACAGTAAATGAAACATAAAGCCTATCAGGTACTCTAAAGAGGTAGTAAGGATTTATAAAGCAAACACTAGTTTGTAGAAAAAGCAAACAGATTTAGTCAGAAGAAGCCAAAGAAGAATTTAAACACTAACATATGAAGGCCAGGAAGATTATCAGATATGCCTAAAGAGAAAACTTTCTTAAGGTATATTAGTGAAAAGAAAATCTAAGGGAGGCATGGTTAGACTGAACACAGAATATCACAGCTATACATCGGAGAACAGTGACATAGGGAGGTCTAAATGACTACTCGTGCTGTTTTTTTGTTTTTTTACAGCTGACATTGGCAGTGTGATCTTTCTAGATTGGAAGAGGCAACAAGACTAACAGCGCTGCGTTCATCTGATAATCTTCACCCACATAAATTGTTTTCCATAAAAAATGTTTTGGTCAGCAACACATTGCATTTATCTCAAGGTTTCCTTAAATATAATAGGTTACATTTTTTCTATTAATGTATTTCAATGTATGTTATTATTATGGCCAAGCTATCATTGTGCACAACTAAAATAGTTTTACGTTAATGTGGTGTCTTGGTTAAATCACTTTTATATCAGACTTTAGTAGTATTAATTTCTGAGAGATATACAATTAAAGTTATTTTTCCTCTTTTTATTTGCTATTTATTTATTTTTTCAATTGGAGCAGTACAAATAGGCAACTAACCTCTGCCTATATGACCAAAGTGTTTATCTGTTTTTTTTTCTTATTAAACATGACACAAATAAAATTTACAATATTTTTTCTTGTAGAATTTTCAATACAATTTTCAGTGCACTATATTTTCTGAAGATAAAAAACAAGTTATATTGCAGCACTGAAATACATTTACTTTATACAATTATGTGATCTTTCAAGTGATACACAAATGAGACAGAGATACACAAAGTCAGCTCTTTTAAAATATGTATAACTGGATACAAGGAGATTATATGCAAGTGCTTCAAGAAAAAATGAACAATAAATAACTGAATAATTATAAGGTCATTAGTTTGATTTGCACAGCATGTGCTTTTGATAAACTGATCTAATAAATGATTAGTTAATGAGTTTTAATTAAATTATTACTCACTATAGAGCACTGTGTATATAAGCTAGATGTACTTGTTCCTATTTAAACAAATACTTACATATACATGTTTTATATCTGTATAAAAAATGTAGCCATGCATTGTTAAAATGTCATATAGCTAGCTGAATGTCATCTTTAATAACTGTTTTAATAGCTGTGAAAAAAAGTGTTGGAAAAAATGTCATATAAGGCACTGCAACTAAAATGTGTATATAGGTTGTAATACAGTGAGAGAAAAAAGTAATGAGAACAAGGTTTTCTCTTAAAGGACCTCTTAAGTACCATATTAAAAGACCACTGTCGTAATACATTTAAAACATTCTAAGAACTACACTTGAAAATAAGCGACTTGTTATTAGAATAAGCAAAACTATATAGAATATATAGATAATATAATATAGATAATATACAATTATGCTGCTTAAGTTTTCAGTGATCAACTACCTAAGGTGGGGGAAGTCTTTGAATGCAGAATGGAGGCTCTATCTATGCAAAAGAATGAGGCAACTAAAAGTGTTTTTGCTCTCATTAAGACGAATGCAGCTTATTTGTTTACAAGGATATTTCATGTTGAGAAAGATGCCATAATTAACAACCTAATAAAAAAAATGGAAGCTTGTAGTAAAGAATAATTCTATATAAAAGTGAATCACACTGGATTTATTTTTGGCCACTATTAGATTTAGTTATTCAAAGAGCGTCTAGAAAAAAATGGGCCACTTGGGTCCTTTAGTTAAACGCTGGTTTTGACAGGAATGCTTGACTGGATATGTTTCTTAAAGTGGAATTGCATGCCTTCTGTAAGAGTTTATTGAAAAAGTATTCTTGTGTATAGTTTTAGAAGTGAGGCAAATCCATATGTGTAAACTCAACTTCCTGCAAAGCAGATAAGCTCCTTAGAAGAACACTCACAAGACATTTACTGATATATGGATTTCCCAGTACAGGAAAAAAATGCACTAATGAAATAGAATTTGGGTTTATTGCCTCTGACTCACACTTCATACTCACAGCTGCTTATGTAATACATAAGGAGCTTTGCAAGAACTTGCAAGATACTCCCCTTACATGAAAATACCCCTGGCCACGATTCAGTAAGGTCTTATGAGAAATAGTTTGCAGGAGCCATGTAATAGCTACATATATTCTCTCATAAGAACTCCTGCATCAGTCTTCCATGTTTCAGTCTTGCAGGAGTTACTACATAAACTATATATAAACTATATATATACTCATAATCCCCCCTGACCACCCTTTCGGTTCAGTATTTATAATTATTTAATTTGCTTTTAATGTTGTTACTTCTGTATGAATGTTTAACTTATGATGTTAGATTATGTGTTTCTTTCTCAGTTCAGATGGGGAGAGTCAAAAACAGAAAAACATCTCTTCACTTCAAGCTCTTCCACATCTCAAAAGCTTTAGAAATAACTTAGAGAGATAAGAATTATTGCAGATAACAGACAAGCTATTTCAAGTAACTGGGGGTTTGTAGCGGAGATGTTTATGCTCATCATTCTTATAGTGGTAGAGTAAATGACCAGTAATCATAAATAAAGTTGGCTTACCTTCCGTTTGGATCCATGGGGCCAATGCCGCAGAGGAAGAGGATTTTAGAGGGATTAAAGAAGCTGACAGATCTGCTGGGTAGGTTTGGCCATAACAGCCTTATCAAGTCCGACTGAAGAAAGTAGATTGTAATATATATATATATATATATATATATATATATATATCACATATATAGTTGTCAGCATGCAGGTTGTTGCTAATGCTTGCGGGCTCGCACAGCGAGCTCCTCGCAACTGCGGCACCCGCAAAGCAAGGGCCGCAGTTGCTGGCAAGGAGTGCCAAAGGCCCCCTACAACTTTCAGACAACAAATGCGGCCCCTCCTGAAGTGAGGTGCCGCTTTTGTGGAGGTGTAGGCTCCCACGTCAGCTGCAATGAGCCACAGGCTCATTGCAGGCCCCAAATGCGGACCCTCGCAAAGCGAGGGGCCGCATTTGTGGAGGTGGAGGCTCTACGGCGCCTCACAACTGGTTACAAATTACCACAAAAATACACAGAAATTTACAAGCCGCGGGACTTACAGACTTGCAAAAATACGACCTTAATGGACAAACCGCCAACATTACAAAACACACAAATACACATAAAAAAAAAAAAAAACCTTACCCACACCAAGGGGGAACACCCAGGACCTCTGCAACACTGCTCAAATCTCGAATTCTGTCAAATTTACCAAGTTTAGCCACTCAAAAATTTCCTAAGCAACAGAAAAAATGGCCGCTGAAAAAAACGAAAGCGAGGCTACACGACAATGCCAATACGGTTTTTACAAAAACCTGTACAACCTACATCATACACCATTACCAAATACATTTCATCATACAAACCCGCATACCACATACACATTCGCTGCCATTTTACAACACTAACTTACAGAATGCGGAAGTACCCAGCTACACTAATGGCTTCCCCTCGCGCACGCAGCCTATTTACACTACACACTTCACACATTGCTGACACTTACACCTCAGCTCCACAACACTAGAAAGCTACATTGTATGCTGCAGGAACATGAAAACAGATTGTCAGCTCTTCAGCACAATGCTTCCTACATGTATTACTTACAAATTGGTAGGTATATTCATTTGATAATTTACTACTTATTTAATTAGCAGCACAAAATACACATACACAAAAAAAAAAAAAAAAACACTATTACAATAAACGCAAAAGACATTCACTGCGCGCCTCACAACGAGCGCCAATGCTGCTCATACCACACAAAATACACCATGGGACAGCCTTGCAATAAGCCCAAAAAACAGATCAGCGCCGACGTTACAACGACAGCAAAAGCACCTCGGATTAAATAAATACAACAACCAAGAGGCTCCGAATGAGCGCCACCTAAGGCGCTCAGTGCGAGCCTCGCAATCAGTGCCGAGATATCACACCACCATAAAAAATAATGTCTGGCCCAAACAACATTCCTTGACTTACAATTCTATTGCCGTCATTTTTTGATGGGCAATTCGCTAGTATATATATATATATATATATATATATATATATATATATATAGTAGTAAAAATAAGGAATAGTATATTAGTGATTCTTGTTGAATCACTAGTGTACTACCATCACTCTGTCAATCCAACCCATTTAAAACATTAAGCCATGTTTAAAATGGTTTGGATTGACAGAGTGACGGTGTATTATGTGGTCTCATTTCCATATCCCGCCCAGTTTTGCCAGAGTGCAGTGCATATACTTTATTTCTGAGAAATTTGAGTAGGAAATAAGTTTTTATTAACTTTTTTTTTTAGACATTCAAATAGAATCACTATTGTACTATTCCTCATTTGTACTATTGTACTTTGTACGGCGGAGGGCTTCTATCGCTCTTAGCCCACCATATGTGAAACAATTGCAGTATATATATATATATATATATATATATATATATATATACATATATATATATATATATATACATATATATATATATATATATACATATATATATATATATATATATATATATATATATATACACATACACTAAGAAAAGGTGTGAGCTTCCATTTCTCTACGTCTCCATGAATGATGTCCTGATCTGAATTAAATTGCTAGGTGGTGAGATGGATATACAGTAAAGTCACAACCTGCAGATTGCTGCTGTAAGTTACAGCAGGAGAATTAGTGGTACATGAGCCCCTCATCTCTGGATTGTGACACTCCCTGTCTCTCTTCCTCTTCCTCTTTCCCTTCTCTTTATCTCTTCTTTCCTTCCCTACCTTCTCTATATCAAACTATACTCTCTACCTCCCTTCGTTATCTGTCACCTTTCTTCCTTACTCTCCTCTCTCTCTTCTCTCCCCCCTTATCTCTGTTGCCTTTTAACTCTCTCTCCATTCCCCTCCATCCCTCTCTCCCCTCTTCCTCTCTCTCTCCTCTCTCTTCTGCATCACTTTATCTCTCTTGTCTGCCTCCATCTCTTTCTTTCTTCCTCTCTCTCTCTTTTCTCTCTTGCTCTCTCTCTCATCATCTCTCTCTCTCTCATCCTCTCTCTTGCTCTCTCTCTTTCTCTCTTTCTTTATCTCTTACCCTCGCTCTATTCCATTTCTGTCTCTTCTGTTCCTCACTCCCACCCCTTTTTCTCCTCTCTCTCTTCCTCTCTCCCTCTCATTCTTTCCATTTATGTCTGTCTCTTGTCTCCCTCTCCTCTTTCTCCCATTGCCCCTTCTGTCTCTCTGCCTCTCTCTCTTTCTCTTCCTCTCTCCCTCTCTCTTCCTTTCTCCCTGTCTATTTTTCTTTCTATCTCTCCCTGTCGCTCTTCCTCTCTCTATCTCTTCCTCTCTCCCTATCACTTCATCTCCCTCTCTCCCTCTCTTGTCTCTTCTTTCTCCTCCCCACACCCTTGTTTCTCCTCCCCCACCAACTTTGCCCCCCCACCAACTTTGTCTCCTCCCCGCCAACCTTGTCTCTCTGCTCCCCGACCATCCTTGTCTCTCCAATCCCCACCATCCTTGTCTTTCACCTGTTTCTCCCCTGGTCCTTGGTACCATGGCTTCTCCTCCTGGTAGCTACTTCTCTCTCTCAAAAGACTTAAGAGGAGAGAGCTGGGGGGGGGGGCGATCCTGAGAGAAGGGGTAGGAGTGGCATGGGCAGTGGGCAGCAGTTGGGGTAACCAGTAGCCACTCCTCACACTGTCCTGCACCTGGTGCTAACGTTCACTGGTTCTAAGGTTTATGGGATGAAGTTAAAATGAGGTTCCAAATAAGTTAACACGGTATGTAATAATAATAACTTTAACTGAGTTCTGTTAAAAAATGCATTTTCCTGCAGAAAACTAATATTGAATTTTGCCATTTTTAGCTGTCAGACAACTTTTCTGATCAAAACCATTAATGATTGATTAGCGCCTATGGCGTTGTGTGCATTGTCTTAAGTCACTCACCTCCACAAATGAAGATTATTCATGCTCTGATCCAATTGATTGCATTCCAGACAATGGACCCAGTGTCCCTGGAGCTAATCAGTAATTAATGACAATGATCTCTTAGAATTCAGTATACTTTACTCCAGGAAATTGTTTTGTTATAAAGCTCAAGTAATAAAATATTAGTTATGATCTATAGTTTTAAATTATCCCATTTTTGGACCTTCTACTGTGCCATTTTAACTCTAATATTTGCATACTGGTACATACCATGGTCACATTTACATTGACTTTTTATTGCTATAATGAACATCTAACTATTGCAAAATATATTATTGTATTACTGTATTTCATGACTAATCATTGACAGGTTTATTAAGACTGGACCTACATCTCTTTTGGTCAGCATTAGTTGAAACCGTTTTTACTGCTCTAAATGCAATGCTGATGCACTGTCATGGTTTTATAAAATAATGTACTTTACTGTTTAACTGTTATTGCTAAACTTTTCTATATATTGAACCCCATTGTGTTTCAGGTGACTGTTCAGTTTTATTACTTGGTAAAACTGTTTTGATAAATGCAGTCAGTCTCAGCATGGTTTTCAGTTGGGAATACATAATCTTCCAAAGGCTTTGATGTAATTGTTGGAAGGTGATAGCTTAACACATGTGAATTGTAGCCTAATTACAAACAAGCCTCTAGGCAGCCACAATAATGATTCTTTTTATGCAGCATTTTAAAATTCCCAGAATAGTACTGTCATCTTCATTTTTGCTGATTTTAGATGTTTTCTGCTATCTTAAGCAATTTGCTTATTCAAATTACTCAATGCTTTAGAGCAATTTGTTTTCCTAATATATTGTCTTTTTATTTCATAGTTATTTTTCTTGAGTGTGGCCAAAACATTTTTTGTTTGTATCCTTTACCTTCTTGTGTCTCAGTGGTCCACAAAAAATAAATAAACTTTGTACTATAGGCTTGTTCAGTAGGCTCAGAGCTACACAGTTTTAATGACCCCAGCAGTATGATCCCAGTAAACACCAGGCAAGATATTCAATATCCATATCTTACAGTACATAGAAAAAAATAATTTGGCTACATGGTCTTTATCAATTGTTTATTGAACACAAATGCTACAGGTGAATACATACAAGTACATTAAGAAAAGACTAATGTCTCTCTTTAGTAATTAACACATCAATAAAACTTTAGTATATATGCATATTTCTAGATTTATATTGAATATATTTCACTACCAACATAATATCTAATTTCTAAATTATCACAGTTATTTTATGGCATATCATCCATCTATAGAATAAATTAAAATTATTACATGGGTAATATGTCTTAAAAAGTGTCAAATATGGACTTGGTTGAATTGTGGAAATAAGCAGAGCTACTAAAAGTGTTTAAATTAAAAAAAGAGCTCCAATAGAACATTATACAGAAAGATATGTTTATCTTAAATGCAGAAAATGGCTGTTGTCACAGCGGAAGACCAGTCCGAACACTCCCCAAAAATCTAAATTGGTGCAACAAGAATCTCGAAATAGCATTGATTACAATATAAATTGATCCCTTGCATGGCATTAAAAAGATTGCTCTACTGAAGTAATTTCTAAGAAAGTCTACCTCAAAAGTTTTCAAATCTGCTTAACTTCAATCACCCAGAAGCTTAATTTGGGACTATAACCAAAGAACATTGTAAAAATGAAATTAAATAGATTAGCATGTAATAAGAAGGTTATAGAAGCAAATTTAATTCTGCCACTATACAAATCTCTAGTACACCCTAATTTGGAATATAGAGTACAATTTTGAGCACCACTTTATAAAAAGGACATTTTAAAGATGTAAAAGGTACAGAGAAGGGCTACAAAACTAATAAGGGGAATGGAGGGGCTAAGTTATGAAGGAAGCCTAACCAAATTCAACTTATTTTCTGTATAGAAATACATCCAGGGTCAGTGTAAAGATTTGTCAAGGGAGCTTTTTGTGCCACGAGGTTTTCAACTGACAAGAGGACATCCCTTGAGGTTAGAAGTAAAAAGATTCCACCTTAAAGAAAGAAAAGGGTCCTTCTCAGTAAGGGTGGTTAATCTGTGGAATTCTCTACCAGAGGAGGTGGTGACAGCGGATTGGATAGATAACATTAAAAGGGGACTGGATTTATTTCTAATTAAAAAGGGAATTCAGGGTTATCATGGAAAATTAGAGAGACAGTATTGATCCAGGAGAAATCCGATCGCTAGTATCTGGGGTCAGGAAGGAATTAATTTTTTTATTTTTTTATTTTTCCCTTTGAGACGATTGGCTAGGTCTCACTTGGGTTATTTTTTCTGTTTGCCTTCCTCTGGATTAGTTAATAATAAAAATAAATAAATAAATAAATAAATACATAAATAATTGATTAATAATTGATCCGCATATTGCAGATCAGAGGAGATCTTAAAAGGTTGAACTTGATGGACCTTAAGTCTTTTTTCAACCTTAAATACTATGGCCCTCATTCAATTGCGATTTGGCCAATTGAATAGTGCTCTAAATAAGCACATAACATATATTTTTTAGATAAGTTTTTAGTTAGTGAAAACCTTGCTTTTAGATAGATGCTTACTAAGTAAAAACTTACTTAAAAAAAATATGTTATGTGATTATTTAGACCCCTATTCAATTGTCCAAAATAGCAATTGAATGAGGGCCTATGTAACTATGTAACTATGTAACTAATGAATTATTCATCCATTAAACGTAATTCCTTGTTTATCACGTACATATAGTTAATTTAAATATACCATATTTTATTACCTTGTAGTTTATTAAAATTAATTAAATTTGCCATATATCATTATTATGCCAAGTTAGTGAAATACAGCTAATGTACTTTTGTTTTATTACAATTATGCCTCAATTATCTTTTGAGCCTGTATTCAAATGTTGTATAGTTAATTTGTCAGAAAACTAACTTAATCAAGACACTAGTATGTACAATATTTTTATTTTTATTTGAAATTTGAATTTACATTTTTTAGCTTTCAAGATATGATTTAGTGTACAGCTATTTTTGTATTTACAATTATAACCTAAATAATAAAAACCAGAATAAAAAAAACTATTTTAAAATGTTTATATTTTGTGAAAAAGTATCCTTTGATTTGTGGTTTTCCACTCAGCTTTATGCTGAATCTTGTTCTATCTGTATTAAACTGGTTAGCATTGGCGCATTGGTGACAGAGTGTACCACGATTTTTCTGCTGAATTGTAAGAGTGAATTACAATTTGTTATATTAAGTAAGATGATTTACCCTAAATTGCAGTAATTATTTCGATATACAGTATCAAATTATGGACCCTATTCCTTACTAGTAGATGCATAAAACATGCTTCATGTAACTGTAGGAGCTTTTTCTTCTCAATTTACTTGTCTATTCAAATCTGAGCTGTCCGCGTTTTGCATAGTGTTTTTGCAACTTGTAAGTCCATGGCTTGTTAGTAAAGTAGAAGGGGTAGGATTACGCAATTTACACTATAAAGGAAAATTACTGCATTCTAACTCCACTGCCGATCAACACTAAGACCAATAAGAATGCCCAGAGATTCCCTCCACCCACCCTGTGAAGGGAAACCACAGGGATTCCCTTCCCTGCTCATCCCCAATGCTCCCCAGTCCTTAAAGGTTACCATTGCAAATAAATGTTAACCTCTACTACGGGGTTCCCTAATGGACCCCCATGGAACACATAGTTGACCCCTATGCCACAAGGATTCATTATGCACCTCCGTGGCACGAGGTCAATTTTTAGGTGCAGTGGTTATATGTGCTGGGTTCAGGAGTGAGTAGGAAGGAAATATTGGGGGTTCTCTTCCACACATGGGAGAAGGGAATCCCCAGGGTCCCCTCCAGCATTGGAGGGAGGAATACATGAGTTTCTCCTACTAACTGTATTGTAAATGGAGAAATAATGGGGATACACTGGCTCATAAGGGTTAGAGCTTTTACCGAGTGGGTTAGTGTGGTGTTTAGTACATTTTTAACCCCTTAATTATGTATGATATAAATAATCAATTAATGGGTTATGGTGTTTTCGGCATAAGATCTGACACAAGATTATTTTTCAGAGGTATTTTTCTGCCTCTATGGGTGGATCTCAGTGCACTGCGAGTGCAGTGTATCTTAGGATTTAAATAGCATTTGGGTGAAAATAACAGGGAAAGCCTCCAATAAAGCAAAAATTGTGGTGGTTCTATATTAATTTTGGGGGGTTTCACAAACATGAAAAAAAAAACAGTGATTTGAAAAGCTCTCTTGTAAAGTTATGAGTCTACACATGGTGTAACTTAAGAATATAAAGAACTGACATAAGGCCCTATATTTTTGTTTGATACGGATATTGGATCAAAGTTATTTTTGTTCAAAAGTGTTACTGTCATAATATAGGTTAAAATATTAAGCATTGTTTTGCATCTACCTTTAAATTGCAAATCATCATCTATCATTAGAAAATATTTTGGATTAAGAGATCAGTATTTGGATATTGCATAGTGTACATTATCCAAGAGTTGGCCAGAGTTTGCTGTCATCTTGGGTTCAATAATATAAGAGCTGAAAAACCTGGTTCCAACCTGGCAGGTATCAAACAGATATGACCAAGATTATCATTTGGGCATGCAGAACACAAGCAGAATTGTTTTGATATAGCACTTCAGACAAAACATCATGCATCTGTCTAGAGAATAGTTGGGACATATTTTTACAAGTAAAACTAGGTCAGAATGCAAGTTCTTAAAGGATCATGATTAAACAGCAAGAGAGCAGCATGTTAATATCAATCTGGAACTAGAATGTAGTGAAACTAAAGCAGATAAGACCAGTGTGGCACACATACACACTTTGGATTATAATATGAATAACACCAACCTCATAATTATTAACTTGTTAGCTGATGAGTTTTTTGATCCCTGTTTTTAGTGTAAAATAATAGATTGATGTATTCCTTTTGGAGAACCACATTTGCTTTCATACTGTAAGTAATACCATTTATAAACATTTTGAGTTGCTCTGTGACCTATGAATATTTGTTTTTAGTTTGTACTTCAAACATTATCATGTAGTGTAACCAACCTACAGTGCCTTGCAAATGCACAATAGTCTAAGTTGGTGAAGTGAAATGAGAAAAATATACACATAAAACTATTTTTTAGAAATAGAAAACAGAAAATTGTCATGTGCATATGTATTCACCCCATTGGTTATGAAGCCCATAAAAAGCTCTGGTGCAACCAATTACCTTAAGAAGTCACATAATTAATGAAATGATGTCCACCTGTATCACATGATCTGTCATTGCATATACACATCTTTTTTGAAAGGCCCCAGAGGCTGCAACATCTGAGCAAGAGGCACCACTAACCAAACACTGCCATGAAGACCAAGGAACTCTCCAAACAAGTAAGGGACAACGTTGGTGAGAAGTACAAGTCAGGGTTAGGTTATAAAAAAATATCCAAATCTTTGATGATCCCCATGAGCACCATCAAATCTATCATAACCAAATGGAAAGAACATGGCACAACAGCAACCCTGCCAAGACATGGCCGCCCACCAAAACTTACAGACCGGACAAGGAGGGCATTAATCAGAGAGGCAGCACAGAGACCTAAGGCAAACCTGAAGGAGCTGCAGAGTTCCACAGCAGAGACTGGAGTATATGTACATAGGATGACAAAAGCAGTACGCTCCATAGATTTGGGCTTTATGGCAGAGTGGCTAGAAGAAAGCCATTACTTCCAGCAAAAAACAAAATGGCACATTTTGAGTTTGCGAAACGGCATGTGGGAGACTCCCAAAATGTATGGAGGAAGGTGCTCTGGTCTGATGACTTATGTAACTTTAATGGGACATGTAAATCAACTGATAACAAATATAATTATTAAGACTAGTAGTAAATTTGCCAGCACATTTGGCTTAAATCATGTAAACATGAAATGCTTCAAAATAGCTCTCTTTTAATAATTGCAGTGGTAAGTATGACTGTGTATAAAGTATAAAGTTAATTGTTATGTTATTTATGTATTTTATGCACTGAAGCTTAACATTTAATTTTAACTTCATAATTTATTTGTTTAAAAGTCATAATATTTATCTTCACAATCTTAAATTAATATTTGTAATGCCTAGAAATATAAATGTAACATCATATAGATCTCCAGAAGTATTTATTATATATATAACTGGAATTTGGCTGTGGTTGCTATTTGACTGGGTTTGGCAGTCTGTATGGGGCTGCTATTGGTCTGGGCTGAAGACAGACACAGAGAGGAGTATGTGCATAGTTTATTTATTACTTTTGCACTCTTCTTTTACCAATAAGTAATTTAATTCCTCCTCACTTTTAGCCATCAGAGTAGAATCATCCACGTATCTGAGGTTGTTGATGTTTCTTCCAGCAATATTGGTTCTGACTTTGGATTCATCCAGCCTGGCATTATTCCTGATGATTCTGCGCATAAGTTAAATAAAAAAGGTGATGATATACAACCTTTTTGTACACCTTTTCCAAGCAATTCTGTTGTCCCATGTTCAGTTCTGACCGTGGCTTCTTGGTCCACATGAAGATTCTTCAGGAGGCGGATGAGATGATCTGTTACTCTTATCCCATTAAGAACTTGCCACAATTTGTTGTGATCCACACAGTCAATAGCTTTAAAGTAGTCTATGAAGCAGAAGTACATGTTTTTCTAGAACTCTCATGCTTTCTCTATTATCCATTGGTCATTTTGATCTCTTGTGCCTCTCTTGTGCCGAGTTGAACATCTGATATCTCCCGGTTCATATAGTGTTAGAGTCAAGCTGCTAGGATCTTAAACATTATCTTACTGGCATGTGAAATTAGGGCAATTGTTGATAATTGGAGCACGATTTGGCACTACCTTTTTGGGGGAGATTGGGATGTAGACTGCCATTTTCCAGTCTATTGGCCATTTGTTGACATAAGGCAAGTTTTACACTTTCACAGCATCATCTTGTAGAATGTTTAATAGCTCAATTGAGATTTCATCATTTCCTGCAGCTTCATTTTCAGCAAGGCATCCTAGTCCGATCGTACTTTGCTTTCAAAGATGTCAGGCTCCAGCACATTTGACAATTTATTAAGATTCTTCCTGTATAGATCTTCAGTGTATTCTTGCTACCTCTTATCTGATCTTCTTCTGTTAAGTACCTAACATTTTTGTCTTTCATCATGCTCACTTTGGCATGAAAAGTGCCTTTGAGATCCCAAATTTTATTAAAAAGGTCTCTTGACTTAACATTCACTTATCTAATTTGATCTCTTTACAGTGCTCATTGTAGGATGTCTCGTCTTCACTTCTTGCTATCCTCTGGAATTCTGCATTCCATCTTCCATGTCCCTTAAATCTATTATTTACTTCAACTGCATATTTACAAGGGGTATTATTTATTTTGTATCTGCTTGGCCTGATGCTTTTCCCTCTTTTCTTCAGTTTAATTCTGAACTTTGCAATTAAAAGCTTGTGGTCTGAGCCTCAGTCAGCCCCAGGTCTTGTTCTTGCTGAATATATAGAGCTCATCCATCTTTGGCTGCAAAGTATACAGTCTATCTGATTTCTATATTGTCCATCTGGTGATGTCCATGTGTAGAGTTATCTCGGAGGCTGTTGGAAAAGGGTGTTTCAATTATCTTGACAGAATTCTACTAATCTCTGACCTGCTTCATTTTGTACTCCAAGACCAAACTTGCTAGTTATTCCAGTTGTCATTTGGTTCCCTACTTTAGTATTCCAATCTCCTATGATTATAGTAACATATTTTCTTGGTGTTATATCTATGATGTGCTGAATATAATTTTAGAACTGGACAACTTCAGCCTCTTCAGCATCCATGGTTGGAGCATAGACTCGGATCACTGTGACTTTAAGTTGCTTGCCAGGAATTTGAATTGAAATAATTCTGTCATTTATTTGGTTGTAACTGAGCAATGCTTAGGCCATTCTTTGATTGACTATGAGGGCTACTTCATTTGTTATGTAGGAATTTTTACCACATTAGATCTGGTGCTTGTTTAATAGGAAATGTCTCATTTAAGTCCATTTAAGTACACTAATTCCCAGGATATCAATGTTTAACCTTGTCATTTCATGTTTGACCACGTCCAGTTTGCCTTGGTTCATTCTTGTAACTATCCATGTTCCCATGCCAACTTGTTCTTTGCAGCAGCAGACTTTCCTTTTCCCCCTATCCCATTCAGCTGCTGGGTGTCCTTTTGCCCAACCACTTAATTAGATCTGATGCTATTTGTACTCGCCCTCTGCTCTTCCTCAGTAATGTGGTAGGCAGCTTCTGACCTGAGGTGCTCATCCTCCAGTACCATATCAGTATGCCTTCTAAGCAAAATTACTGAAATGTACTTTATTGAGGTACACTAGCCCCTACACCATGACAAGGAATACAGGCCAGTATTTGTGATGAAACTATTAATCTTTTTGCTTTGTTTTTGATTCACCCAGGTCGAGATGGAAAGAGTTCTATTGTGAGGAAACTGTCTATCAGTAATGGTAGTTCTTCAAGAAGTGTAGTTTAAGAAGGTAGCATTTCTAACAGTGTAGATCAGTCACATTTATTATATATTTCCAATATGACAGAAAAATATTGCACTCACATTTAATATCCTCATCAGAATGAGGTATGTATGTAGATCATGTAATAGCTCACTTTGGCAGTCCTTAATCCAATGCATGTGAAGATTAAGGTTGACCATGGCTTGATCCAGAAGAATATGAGGAAGCTCTTACTTACATATCAGCTCAGGAAGAAATCCAAAAAGTAACTTAATTACATTAATTTAAGTAAGGCGTAAGTATGGATGAAATAAATGCAAGTGTTTCAAAACAACTTACTTTTGTGGAGGGGACATAAACTGCAGTTAGCAGAAGGACCTCGCGACAAGTGTGGACTAGAAATTGAAGTGTGGACCAAAAATCGTCACTTGCAAAAAAAAAATATACGACCCGCGGGACTTTCGAAAAAAAACAATACTACCTTGCAAAAATACGAAGTTAAGGTCCGAAATGCGTACATCCAAAAACACCAAAAAACCTGAAAAATAAAAAAAAACATAAAAAAAACTCACACACAGCATGGGGAGACAGCCACAACATCTACTCGTGAGGTTGCACATGAATTAAAGTCGAATTTAAGGAGTTTTGGAACCTGAAAATCGGCAAAGGAAGAAAAAAAATTGCGTCCAGAAAAAGTTAAAACGAGGCTACACGACTCTGAAGCACACAAAACACAGACAGACATGTACAACTTTGCCAGGGACGTGCGAGGTACAAAAATGCACAGTTAGGAAGCACGGAAAATGCTTGCAAGACACGTAACACATAGAATAGCGCCGCCATTTTACAACACTAACTTGGAAATCTACACATTATGATTCTGAAATGTCGTATTTCCCGCCTAAACCAACGGTTCTGTCGCACGCACGCAACCTATATATAGGGCACACTTGCCACAGTGCTGACACTTTCTCCTCAGGTGATGACAATCTGACTGGACATTTTCTGCTGCCGGAAAATCCAAAGAGATTGTTAGCTCTTCAGGATATTGTTGGCTATTAATTTAAAAAAAGGTAAAGTATATTAATTTATTAATTAATTACGTATTGATAAAAAAAATATATATTATTAAAAAAATATATGCACAATCTTATAATTTGCATTGCCTTTTACTTTATGAATACATTAATGGTTAACGCTTTCAAATACATTTATTAATTGATTAATTGATTTTTAATCAACATTAATTTAGTAATTATTAATTAGTAATCATTATGAAAAAAAATTGTATATTTGTTACTGTCTTTACTTAATAAATTAATGCTTAAATATTTCTAAAATATATTTAATCATTGATTAATTAATTATTAATGTTCATTAATTACTTAATTAGTAATTAAATAGTCATAATAAAAAAAAGGTTTAAACTGCCTCAAAAAATTTGTACATTTTACACTGCACTTATATTTCTGTGTTGCTGCTCAATTATTAATGTTTATTAATTACTTAATTAGTCATTAATTAGTAATAATAAAACATATTTTTTAAACTGCCTTAAAAAATATGTACATTTTACATTGCACTTATATCTCTATGTTGCTGCTCAATTATTAGTGCACTTATATTTCTGTGTTGCTGCACAATTATTAATGTTCAATTATTACTTGATTAGTAATTAATTAGTAATAATGAAACAAAATAGTTTCAACTGCCTTAAAAAAAATTACATTTTACAGTGCACTTATATTTCTGTGTTGCTGCTCATTGCCTGAAAGGGATATGATCCTCAAAGCAGTTAAATATTGAAATCAATGTATTAAATTGACACCTGCTACATTTATTATTTTATAGTGCATTTATTTATGAATATATCCATGCATACACCTTTACATTTTGCATGTATGTCAATTAAACATCATACTCGTCATACTATAATGTTTTTCTTTTTATTTGACAGTTTGATCATCTCTGCAGCTGACTAATTACACAGACTGACATTTGCAGCATTTCATATGCAATAAGATCACCTTTACAGGTATATCATTTAATGATGCTCCTTTTAAGTAGAAAACGTTTAAGGTTTTTTGTTTTTCATTTATCACAGTTATAGATTAATTAATTAATTAATTAATTATTAATTGATCTTCATTATAAAAAAAATATTGTCTATTTTACAATGCATAGATTTAATATTGCATTTACATATCTTAAGTACTGATCATTAATGTACATTTATTGATTAATTATTAATTGTTAATAATTAAACAAAAAACAATATTTAAACTTGCCCAAAAATTTGGTACATTTTCATATGCACTTATATATCTCTGTTCCTGCTCATTGACTGACAGGGATAGGACCCCCTAAGCAGTAAATATTTAAATCAGTTTAGAATATTATGACATATGCTACATTTTAGATTTTTTAATGCACTTAGTGTACCTCTGAATATATTGATGATTATGCCTTTACGTTTTGCATGTATGCCAATTAAACATGACAGTTTCAATGATTAATTAATTAATTGAATCAAAACATTAAAAATGCTTTTCATTTCATTTTACAGATTCCTCATCTCTGTACCTGCCTGAAGACAGAGAGTGAGATCTGCAGGATTTGATCTGCTATAAGATCAACTTGACAGGTATATCATTTAATGATGACATTCTTCAGAAAAATAGGATGAAATATTTTTATTTTGTATTGATGACAGTTATTGATTAATTAATTAATGTATATTATTTAATTAATTCATTATTAATCAATAATTGCAAAGAAAACATTACAAATACATATATGCTTAGATATTTATGTTTTAATGAATGATAATTACACCTCATAACTTCATTTATTGATTAATTCATTTAATTAGCTCTTTAGCTTTTAATGTATGCAAATTAAAAAGAGTGCATTGATTGATTAATTGATTCATTTCATGCAAACATTACAAATGCATTTCAAGTAATTGTAATGAGTCATTGCTGCTATTTAGGTTTTGCATTGATGACAGGTCAAACAAATATGTACAATAAAAATATATATATATATATATCTTACACCTACATTTACAATTACAGATTACAATGGCGGACAACGCAGATGACAAGAATGAACGTAAAAGAAGAGCAGCATGGGAATGGAAGCAGAGATGGAGAGATGTACAGTCTCCTGAGACTTCGCAACGCTTAAGGGAAGAAGACCAACAGAGACTTTTAAATAAAAGAAAAATAACTAAGAAAGCACAAACTGAGTCTGCTGGAGCTTCAAAGAAAAGAAAAAGTAAACAAAAAAGTCTGTAAAACATTGCCCAATGACCCAATATTGCCTCATGAAACCAATGTTCATACACATGACACCAATGTAGATATAGAAATTTGTATTGATATCTATGTTGAGGAAGCTCAGGATAGTGCTTTATTTACAGCAGTAACAGTAGACACTCATTATTGTGGATTAATGAATGTGGTTTGTCAGTTTTGTGGGGCTAACATTTTCTGAAGGAAAGACCAACTGGTAAGGTAAGGTAAGACTTCCAGAAAGACACACATTTCCAGAATATACAAAGTATAATAAGTGATCCAAACTTTCTAAATTATACCAATTTAAAAATATATATTAGGTCTTATAACAGTGCAATTTAATGTGCTTCAATGGGTGCAACATTAGCAGAAAATGTCCCAGGACATGGTCTTAACTGTTTTAAAGTACAAGGACAAATTTTCACCGGACTTCACATTTACACCCAGAAGCAGGAGAGCAAAGGAAATTTGCACGATTATATGTCCTTGATACAATGGAAGTTGTTGAACAACGAATGCTGCTTCCTGAAAATAAACAATGCTTACCCATAGTCTTTAAACAGCTCGATAACATTATGGCCAACAAGCCATATTGTTAAGCACAGAAAAAATGAGCAGAGGTTGAAAAAGAACAGGCACATGTGCAAATAAATCAATTGCCAATGCCAAGAGTAAATATGGTTCTCAAAAGAGATCGCCATACTGATCAAAGACATTATAATTTGCTAACAGCAAATGAGGTTGCCATGGTCTTTAAAAATGATGATGGTGAACCACCATTTGAGTGGGATATTAGAACATATCCATGCAATGAAGAGCAACCTTTTATAAACATAAATATTTTAAGTAGTAATTTGGATCCAATGACATATCCAATTTTCTTTCCAAATGGTGAGCCAGGATGGCAACCAAAATTGCAATTGCAAAGTTATCCCAATAGTAAAGTTTGTGCTAGAAACAATATTTCTATGCTAGAATATAAAGTGGCACAAACTGCTATTTCAGATGCAGACTTATGCTAATTGTGATGGATACCCTTTGTATAAAAGAAGAGAAGGACAAACAGCTATTATCTGTGGCCAGAAGGTCGATAATAGATATGTGGTTCCATACAATCCACATTTGCTGATGAAGTACAATGCACATATACATGTGGAAGCTTTCACTTCTATCAAATCCATCAAAATATGTGTATAAATATATATACAAAGGATATGATGCAGCAACTGTTGTTGTGCAAGGTGCGAAAAACGAAAAGGAAAATCCAATTTTACATGACGAACTTTTATCTTATTTAGATGCTGGTTATGCAAGTGCTCCAGAAGCAATGCAGCGTCTTCTGAAATTTGAGAAGCATTATTGGTCACATGCTGTGTATCGATTAGCTGTCCATTTGCCACAACGTCAATTTGTTTGCTTCACTGCAGGGAATGAAAGAAATGCTTCAGAACAAAGTGAACATAGAGCAACAACACTTACTGCTTGGTTTCAATGGTTTCAATGTGAGGACACTGAGGCCAGACACATTTTTTACATTGAGATTCCACAGCACTATGTATTTTTTTCATTGTTAATGGTGACAACGAAAAAAAAAGATAATCATAACATTATCACAAAAATGTATACCGTTAGTCCGAGAGATATTGAACGTTTTAGCTTAAGATTACTTCTTTTACATGTTCCCGGTGCACAAAGTTATGAACATTTACGCACAGTGAATGACACAGTATATGATACTTTCCAATTAGCTGCAAGACATCAAAACTTCCTGGCAGAAGATACGGAATGGGAGAGATGTCTAGAAGAAGAAGCAGCACTATGTCAAATGCCAAAGCAAATGAGAGAACAATTTGCTTTCATTTGCATTTTTTGCAATGTACATGATACATTAGCTTTGTGGAAAACATTTAAATTACATATGTGTGAAGACTTCTTGAAATGTTACAATGAGACCATTGCGCTATTAAAAGCATTAGTGGAAATTCAGAAAATCTTTTTTTTCATTGATTAAATTGTGCTAATTTTAATCTGCCTGATCCAGGAATTATAGATGAAACTAACATTGATGAGTATGACACTGAGACTGAATACAAAAAAACACAAGAAAATATTGCAACTTTAAATGCATTACAATTAGAAGCATTTAACACCATTACAAATGCAACAGACAATGACAT
Source organism: Discoglossus pictus (assembly GCA_027410445.1). Taxonomy (NCBI): domain Eukaryota; kingdom Metazoa; phylum Chordata; class Amphibia; order Anura; family Alytidae; genus Discoglossus; species Discoglossus pictus. Next base: position 331,997,439 of record CM050164.1, on the reverse strand, counting down.
CAAAGAACTCTATTTCTATCTAGATGGCCCTGGTGGATCAGGAAAAACGTATCTATATAAATTATTGATGAGTTGCATTCGAGCACAGGGTCAAATAGCACTGCAATTTGCAACGACTGGAATTGCTGCACTTTTGTTAGAAGGTGGTAAAACTGTTCATAGTTGATTTAAACTGCCAGTTACCATTCTATAAACATCAGTGTCAGATATTCGACTGAATTTGCTACAAGCCAAACAATTTCACCAAAGTAAATGAATTATAATAGATGAGGCAACAATGATGTCATGTCATGCCCTGCAATGTATTGATTGATTATTAAAATAAGTCATGGGTAATGATTTGCCATTTGGTGAAAAGGTGAAGTTGTTAGGAGGATATTTTAGGCAAACATTACCTGTGGTGCCACATGGCAATAGGACTGACATTGTTGAAACATTTATAAAGAGAAGTAAACTGTGGAAAATATTTACACATCTTAAATTAGAAATAAATATGAGATCTGAAGGCCAAAATCAATTTAATGATTGGCTAATTCAGATTGGAGAAGGAAAACATCAAAAAATAACTAATTTACCTGATGATACTCTTCAAATTCCATCAGAAATCTTTCTCAATACCATCAATAACAAGGATTTCTCAGACATTGCAAGCAAAGTCATATTAACATCAAAAAATATAGATGTCTTAAATCTAAATAACGACATTTTAAAATGAATCAATGCCCCCACAAATAGGGTGCAGATTCGGTTTTGGCAGATGACAAAGACAGTGAATCTAACTTTATAATGGAATGTATTAATTCTTTAACTCGCTCTGTAATGCCACCACATATTTTTGCAACTTAAAAAAGGGGCATGTCATGCTAGTGAGAAATATGAATCCCAAAAAAGAACTTTGTAATGGGACCAGATTAATTGTGAATGATTTAAAAGATAATTTTTTTACATGCAGAAATGATGAATGTACCTATAAAGGTGAACCAGTTCTTACCATGAATTGATTTGGCTCCAAGTGAGAGTGGTTTGCCTTTTGTCCTTCAAAGCAGACAATTTCCCATTATCATGGCATTTACCATTACCATTAATACATTAATAAATCCCAAGGCCAAACTTGTGCCAGTCTGTGGATATTTTTTTACAGGAACCTGTATTTGCACATGGCCAACTCTATGTTGCATTTTCAAGATTCAAAAATCCAGAGGAAATTAAAATTCATATTGAAGAAAACCCAAGTCAAGGTGATTTATTAGAGGATGGACGCATTTCTACCAAAAACATTGTGTACTATAAAGTTCTGTAAACATAGAGAACAGTGGTTTGATTTAGAGGACGAAAGTTGATGTCTCTCAGGCTCTTTTTAGAGGACGATTATTTATTATTATTATTATTATTATTATTATTATTATTATTATATTTTATTTGTATTGCGTCAACATATTCTGTAGCACTGTACATGGGATAAGAACATGGAAAATACAAGTTTAACAAATTCAAAAGTTGAAGGGCCCTGTTTTGAGCTTAGAATTTTATTTCATTTAGAAACTCTATAAAATGGCAAAACCATAGAGAACAGTGGTTTTACTTCTAGAACAAAGTTTTATATCATTGGGTCTCTTTTTAAGAGGATAACTTTTTCACATGGGAAACTCTATGTGCCATTTTAACGAACTACAACAATAACAACAAAAACTTCAAAACAAAAACAACAAGAATAAACAGTGGTTATATACCATAGACAAAATGACAAGTCTGCTGGGCACTTTTTAAGGGAACCACTTGGAAATAGAAAAAAATTGCAATGTCTTCATATATAACAACATTAACAAAGGAACGCTTCTACGATATCAAAGAAAGAAATCACAAAATATACCAAAACAAATATACAGAACAGTGGTTTTATTTTGGGGACGAAAGTTGATGTCACTCTGCCTCTTTTTAGAGGACCACTATTTCACTGAGAAACTTTATAGAATGGAAAAAAAACATAGAGAAAAGTGGTTATACCCTGCGGACAAACTTTTATGTCTGGCAGTCTCTTTTTAGAGGACCACTATTTCACCTAGGAAACTCTATGTGTCAGTTTCAAGAACCACAAGAATAACAACAAAAATTGAAAAAAAAATCCAAAGACAAACTAATGTATTAGAATGTGTTAGAAGTTAACTTTTCACATGATTGGCCCCACAAAATATTTATGTGGCATTTTCAGACAATTGCAAGTTAAATGTTAGTATATTAAGTTACTGTTTCAGATGTTAACATTGTATTTTAAATGGGGTGGAAAGTTCTTTCATTGCATTAAGGATTTATGTTAGTAGGAGGATAACCATTTGTTCATAAATTCAAATGTATAATTAAATACAGGGTATTGATGCAGGGAGTAATCCGATCGCCAGTTAATGGGGTCAGGAAAGAATAAACATTTTCCCCCCTTTGATATAATTGGCTAGGTTTCAATGGGGGGTTTTACTGTTTGCCTTCCTCTGGATTCAATACCTACGTGGTTTACCACTACTTTAAATAAAAGTTGCATGTTACAAAGCATTATGTAATGTTTGCAAATACTTATTCAGAGAAAGTTGAACTATGGTTATGTTACTCATGCATACCTCTGAATTAAAAAGGGTTCAACATTGTTTCAAATTTGCATGTTACAAAGTATTTTGTAATGGTTTACAATATGTATTCATCAAAACTTCAGCCACTGTTATATTATTCTTCCATACATGAGAATTAAAATAGTTAATATTGTTAAAAAAATATGGTTTACCTGTGAAATACAAGTTAAAGGTAAAAAAAATAAAAAAAAATAGTATGAATTTTGTACTTCTTTGTAGATAAGGTTAAGAGTGTCAGAGACTCACATTGTGTGGCAAACAGCTTTACCAGCATTAACATTGTATTGCCCCATCATTTTTGACGGGCAAGTCGCTAGTTAATTTATATTTTCCATTTTACAAATCATATCATTCAGTTCATATAGAGGGTGTAGGTTATAATCTTCTGTGAAAATATACATTTATAAGAACGGGAAAGTAGTTTATCATAGCAGGCAAATAATATCCCCTATTAAGTTTAACTTGTGAAAAAATCTGCATATGGAATGACAAAGCATTAATAGTGAAGGAGAGAAAAAGTATAATTAGGGACTGTTTTGAGACAAGTGCAGCTATATAAAAGAACGTAATGTTATTAGTATTGTGTTGAAGGGGCTTGTGTATTTCAATTAAGCTTTGAGCTACACCATGCAAGCTCACCAAAGTTGGGAAAGTCACAGCAGTGAGGTCAGCTAAATTGCAGCCAACTGAGGAAAGGAACTGGCAACCTACTCCAATATCTTGCCAAGACAATTTTATGGAAAAGCACAACCAGAGACATAGCAATATAGCACCGGAAGATGAGCCACTTTGGTCAGAAGGTGCCTATCACATTACTGGGGTAATATAGCGAATATGAGTAGCACCATATATCTAATGAAGTGGTTGGGACAATATTGAATATTAGTGAATATTAGTAAATCAAATGGACTAGAATGAAACATTTTATCAGACTATTTTATTGTGGTCAAGAATTCCATAAAATAAATGGAGTAGCCCTCATAGTGAATCAAAGGGCGGCCAAAGCAGTGTTTGGTTTCAACTAGTGATGTTGCGAACATCAAATTTTCGGTTCATGAACAGCGGACGCGAATTTCATCAAATGTTCGCGAACGGGCGAACATCGGCGAACCACCATAGACTTCAATGGGCAGGCGAATTTCAAAACCCACAGGGACTCTTTCTGGCCACAATAGTGATGGGAAAGTTGTTTCAAGGGGACTAACACCTGGACTGTGGCATGTCGGAGGGGGATCCATGGCAAAACTCCCACAGAAAATTACATAGTTGATGCAGAGTCTGGTTTTAAGCCATAAAGGGCATAAATCACCTAACATTCCTAAATTCCATTCATAATTGTTTGGAATAACATGCTTTAAAACATCAGGTATGATGTTGTATTGATCAGGTAGTGTAAGGGTTACACCCGATTCACAGTAACAGACCAAGCTCCCTGTTTATTGAACCGCAAACAACCACAAACAGTCCCTTTGCACAACCGCAAACTCCCCATTTGCACAAGGTTGGATACCAAGCTAGCCATGTCCCGTTCCTTGTCCTCACTGATGTCATTGAAGGTCTCTTCCTCCACCCAGCCACCAAGGGTCCCCGAAAGGTGACAACAAGCCCCCTGGGACGCCTGCTGTGTTTGGTCTTCCACCTCCTCAAAGCCACCTTCCTCCTCTGACTCCTCTTCTTCAGACTCCTCTCTCTGCATTGACTCTGTCTGTGTTATTATAAGGTGTGTACTGTTAAGTAGTCCTATTCCTATCGGTTTAATCCCTGTTACGTCCACAATAAGGGGACGTGTATATGGCATTGATTTATGGAACAGGGAGATGAAAATAGATGCTTGGTCGGACCTCCTACTTCAAATTTGGGGCACTGCACGTGCAATGTAATGTGCCACCAGATAGGAGTGGTGTATTAAGTTGTACTATTTATTCCTATCAGTTTGATACCTGTTACATCACCTATCAGGGGACGTGTATATGGCATGGATTTTTGGAACAAGGAAATAATAAAAGATGCTTGGTCGGTCCTCCCACTTCAAATTTGGGGCACTGCATGTGCAATCTAAGGTGCCACCAGATAGGAGTGGTGTGTTCAGTTGTTCTATTTATTCCTATCAGTTTAATACCTGTTACGTCACCTATCAGGGGACGTGTATATGGCATGGATTTTTGGAACATTGAGATGTAAAAAGATGCTTGGTCGGTCCTCCCACTTCAAATTTGGGGCACTGCGCGTGCAATCTAAGGTGCCACCAGATAGGAGTGGTGTGTTCAGTTGTACTATTTATTCCTATCAGTTTAATACCTGTTACGTTACCTATCAGGGGACATGTATATGGCATGGATTTTTGGAACATTGAGATGGAAAAAGATGCTTGGTCTGTCCTCCCACTTAAAATTTGGGGCACTGCGCATGCAATCTAAGGTGCCACCAGATAGGAATGGTGTATTCAGTTGTACTATTTATTCCTATCGGATTCAATAAAGCCAGTAAACCTGGCCCGTTACTAGCCAGGAAACTACAAACCAAAACAACTCAAAATAGGATACTTCAAATTAAGACCTCGAAGGGAGAAAAAACAATGAACCCAAATAAGATCCAGAAGATTTTTACAAAATCTTACAATACCTTTTATAAGGCAACAAAACACATAGATCTACACAAATAGAGGGGATTTCTTAATTCCTGTGATCTCCCCTTAATAGAAGATAATGACTTAGAGACTTTAAATGCCAAAGTGACCCTAGAGAAGTGAGAAAAGCAGTCCAGAACCTCAAACCTAGTAAGTCACCAGGCCCAGACGGGTACACCACTTTATATTATAAAACATTTATAGACATATTAGGCCCGCACTTGGTCACTCTAACAGAGTTCTAGAAGGCAAGCAAACACCAGCAGAGCTGAATAGGGCAGATATTGCTCTATTCCCTAAGAAGGGTCGAGATGCCCTAGAACCAAAAAACTACAGGCCAATATCATTACTAAACTGTGATACAAAGATCCTGTCAAAAATAATAGCAGATAGAATGTCATCCTTCTTGCCTAAGTTAATACATAATGACCAAGTAGGCTTTGTCTCCCACAGGCAAGCGGGAGACAACATTAGAAAAGTCATGAACCTACTGTACCACACCAAAGACTCTAAAATTCAAGCCTTTCCTATATCCTTTGACATTGAAAAGGCGTTTGATTCCCTGGAGTGGACTTACCTATACACCACGCTTGAAACATTTGGTATTAAAGGCCATTTCATAAATCTCATACACTCATTATACAAATCATCCTGGGCAAGGTTACAGATTCCGGGAGATGAGAGATCCTTAATTAAAATAGAAAGAGGAACAAGACAGGGTTGCCCCCTTTCTTCCCTTCTATTCACAATAGCAATAGAACCCCTGGCTCAGACAATTAGGGCCAACGCTGGGAACACAGGCATAAAAATAGGCCATCACCATTTCAAAACTTGTCTATTTGCAGACGACCTGCTGTGTATGCTCTCAAACCCTACACAATGGGTCCCAGAGTTGATTCGAACTATGGAGGAGTTTGGTCAGTTTTCTGGCCTTAAACTGAACATAGAGAAGACAGGAGCACTAGCGATTGACTTAACAGCAGTAGAAAATCAGGGTCTCCAAGATAAGTTTAATATTAAGTGTGATAAGAACCACATAAACTACCTGGGAATCCGACTAACCGCTAAGCTAGAGGACTTGTACAAAGCCAACCACTCCAAACTTTATAAAACAATAATTAATGACCTGAGTAAATGGACATAGTATAGGTTATCATGGCTAGGGAGAATCAATACGATACAAATGAATGTCCTTCCTAGGTTGCTCTACATATTTCGAACACTCCCGATCCCGATTAAATAAAAAGAATTAGAAAATATTCAAAGGAAAATATTTCAGTTTATCTTCAACCACTCTCCCTCACGCATCAAAAAGAAAATTATGTACCTTCATAAGCTAGAGGGGAGACTATCGTGTCCAGACTTAAAATATTACCACAAGGCAGCTCAGTTATCTTTCCTCCCAATAGCACATTTCAGAAGTCATCAACCAGCCTGGTTGTATTTAGAGAACCACACTTTAAGGCCCTTAACCTGGGACAAGGTGGCTTGGCTATCAGAATTGCTTTAGAGCCTTAAAAACTCGCCAACCCCCCTAATCAGACACTCACTATCATACTGGAAATGGGCCAAGAAACACACGGGTTTGTTCCCTGGATCCACCCAAATGACCCCAATTCTTGACCACCCTCAGGCCCCGAAACACATGAGCACAACATCACAATACTGGTGGAGGTCAAGGAAACTAGATAGACTGGGAGACTGGTTAGTAAAGGGCCAGATGCTCACCTATGAGGAACTGAGGGACAAGCATGAGCTACCGCTATCAGAACATTACAATTACTGTAGGCTGAGGCATTTCACACACTCCCTGACCCAGAAACAAGGGACACCGGTCTTAAATTGTTTCTCCAAAATTTGTAAAGATAAACCTCTATCAAGGGGGATCATTGGGTCGCTTTACAAATATAAAACATTTTGTTACTGGTTGAAGTGACACAGGGGGAAGGACCGGAGTGGGGGAGCCCTGGAGACCCTTCAGAAGCAACCAGCGGCAAAATCATCCCAGGAAAGGTCGCTTACTGAAGCCTGCCCTAGGGTAACCCAAGGGTGATTGCACAGGTTAGATATTGTAAATAATAAGCAATCACAACAATCACAGTAAAAAATACAAAAAATTATTAACCTAAAAAGTAAAAATAAGGACTAGCCAGCTAACTTTCACAAAATGTCTTCTTTGTTAATATGTATTTTTGCACAACTGTTATGCAAGACTGTTCAAAAATGCTTCTGACAATAAAAGAATTTAAATGCAAAAATTTTGTATTGTTACAGCGACCAGAAAAATTGGATAAAATACAGCAGAGTGTGGACCATTATTAGCTCAAGCCAGCTCATCTATCAGGCCTTTTTTAATGGTATGTATCGCCCACTGTCAGTCCCTTCGGGATCCATCCCTCATTCATCTTAATAAAGGTGAGGTAATCTAGACTTTTTTTACCTAGGCGACTTCTCTTATCAGTGACAAAACCTCCTACTGCACTGAAGGTCCTTTCTGACAGAAAACTTGAAGAGGGGCAGGACAGAAATTCTATGGCAAATTGGGATAGCTCAGGCCACAGGGCAAGCGTGCACACCCAGTAGTCAAGGGGTTCATCGCTCCTCATAGTGTCGATATCTGCAGTTAAGACGAGGTAGTCTGTTACCTGACGGTCGAGTCGTTCTCTGAGGGTGGATGCATAGGACTTAAAAAGCTCTGCATGTCCTCCATCAACAACACGTCTGTAAAGCGTCCTCTCCTTGCCGGCATGGTCGTGGGAGGAGGAGGATTTGTTCACCTCTTCCACTGTTAGATTGCCGTTGTGCTGCGACATCACCCTTAAACGCTGTGTAAAGCATACTTTTAAATTTATTTTTGTAGTGCTGCATCCTTTCCGACTTGTGGTAATTCAGTAACATTTCAGGCACTTTCTGCTTATACCGGGGGTCTAGTAGCGTGGACACCAAGTAGAGGTCGTTCTCCTTCATCCTTTTTATACGAGTGTCCATCAACAGGCACGACAGCATGAAAGACCCCATTTGCACAGGGTTGGATGCCGAGCTAGTCATGTCCCGTTCCTCATCCTCAGTGATCTCACTGAAGGTATGTTCTTCCCCCCAGCCATGTACAACACCACGGGTACCAGATAGGTGACAACGAGCACCCTGGGATGCCAGTTGTGGTTGGTCTTCCTCCTCCTCCTCAAAGCCACATTCCTCCTCTGACTCTTCCTCACAATCCTCTTCCAGCGTTGCCGCATGTCCAGCAAGCGATGCTGATAAGGCTGTTTCTGGTGGTGATGATGACCACAACTCTTCCTCTTCACGCTCATCTATGGCCTGATCCAGCACTCTTCGCAGGGCACGCTCCAGGAATAATACAAATGGTGATGTCGCTGATGGTGCCCTGGGTGTGACTGACCAGGTTTGTCACCTCCTCAAAAGGACGCATAAGCCTACAGGCATTGCGCATGAGCGTCCAGTAACGTGGCAAAAAAATCCCCAGCTCCACAGAGGCTGTCCTAGCACCCCGGTCATACAAATACTCGTTAACGGCCTTTTCTTGTTGGAGCAGGCGGTCGAACATTAGGAGTGTTGAATTCCAACATGTCGGGCTGTCGAAAATCAAGCGCCTCGCTGGCTTCTTGTGTCGCCGCTGGATATCTGTAAAGTGCACCATGGCCGTGTAGGAACGCCTGAAATGGCCACACACCTTCCTGGCCTGCTTCAGGACGTCCTGTAAGCCTGGGTGCTTATGCACAAAGCGTTGTACAATCAGATTACACACATGTGCCATGCACGGCACATGTGTCAACTTGCCCAAATTCAATGCAACCAACAAATTTCTTCCGTTGTCACAAACCACTTTGCCGATCTCCAGTTGGTGCGGAGTCAGCCACTGATACACCTGTGCATTCAGGGTGGACAGAAGTGCTGGTCCGGTGTGACTCTCTGCTTTCAGGGAAGTCAACCCCAAGACGGCGTGACACTGCCGTATACGGGATGTGGAATAGTACCTGTGGAGCTGGGGGGGGGGGGTGCCGTTGATGTGGAGCAAGACATAGCAGCAGCAGAAGAGGACTCAGCCGAGGAGGTTATGGAAGAGGATGGAGTAGGAGGAGTAGAGTAGGTGGCAGCAGGCCTGCCTGCAAGTCATGGCGGTGTCACCAACTCCTCTGCAGAGCCACGTATTCCATGCTTGGCAGCCATCACTCACCAGGTTTACCCAATGCACAGTGTAGGTGATATACCTGCCCTGACCATGCTTTGCAGACCAGGTATCAGTGGTCAGATGGACCCTTGCCCCAACACTGTGTGCCAGAGATGCCATTACATCCTTTTGCACAATCGAGTACAGGTTGAGGATTGCCTTTTGTGCAAAGAAATTTCGGCCGGGTACCTTCCACTGCGGTGTCCCAATAGCTACACATTTTTTGAATGCCTCAGACTCCACCAGCTTGTATGGTAAAAGCTAGCAGGCTAAGAGTTCAAACAAGTTAGCTGTCATTTGCCGGGCAAGGGGGTGACTTTGTGACATTGGCTTCTTACGCTCAAACATGTCCTTGACAGACACCTTACTGTGGGCAGATGAGCAGGGACTGCTCAGGGCGAGACACGGAGTGGTGGATGGTTGAGAGGGGGCAAACAGGGCAGCAGTGGTTGACATGGCTGAAGATGCTGGACCAGGAGGAGGATGGCAGCTTTTACTTTGTGTGCTGCTTGTACTCATGTGTTGATCCCATAGGCGTTTGTGATGTGACATCATGTGCCTTCGCAAAGAAGTTGTACCTAGGTGGGTGTTGGACTACCCACGACTCAGTTTCTTTTCGCACAGGTTGCAAATGGCATCACTGTTGTCACAGGCAGACACACAAAAAAATTTCCACACTGCTGAGCTCTGCAATGACGGCATTCTGGTGGTGGCAAAAGCATGCGTTGACTGGCGTGCTGTCTGGCTGACCCCGGGTGCCAATGCATGCTGTCTGGCTGTGCCACTAGCTACATTCGACGACGTCCCGCTGCTTTCAATTCGTCTCCTCCTCCTCTCTGTCTCCCCATCTGAACTTTCCTCCTGTTCTTCTTCTCTTATAGCGGGCACCCACATGACATCCACGGACGCATCGTCATCATCAACCGCTTCACTTGTATCTGACAACTCAACAAAGGAAGCAGCACCGGGTGCAACATCATCATCATCATCAGACCGTACGTCCAGGTGTGTAATGCTGCCTGACTGGGACATATCCCTGTTATCTACATCACTGGGCACTAATGTTTGTGCATCACTCATTTCTTCCAACGGATGTGTAAATAACTCTGCTGACGGATCAAGTGAAGCGGCTGTGGTGCTAGTGTTGGTGGTGGCTGCAGGCGAGTGAGTGGTAACTGTAGAGGTGCCCGAAGCTAAGCTGGAGGAGGATGGTGCATCTAGGTTCCGAGCGGAAGCTGTAGAAGATTGGGTGTCCTGTGTTAGCCAGTCAACCATGTCCTCAGAACTGTTCAAGTTCAGGGTACGTTGCCTCTGAAAACTGGGCATTATTCTAGGGCCAAAGGGAATCACAGCACCACGACCATGACGGCCCCTTCTGGGTGGCCTGCCTCTTTCTGTCATTTTTTTTTCGATTAGTGGTACTATGCATGCAAGCTACTGTGACACCAGATATGAGTGTCACTGTGCACTGGCAAAATTGTGCAGAGTAGGTGCTGTAGGCCTCACACACACGCCTGTAGGCAGGCAACAGATATTCAATCGATTACAGTAAAAAAAGGGTTCTTTTATGTCACTGTACACTAGGTTGCACCAGATAAGTGTGTCAATGTGCACTGGCAAAAGTTGGCAGAGTAGGCGCTGTAGGCCTCACACACACGCCTGTAGGCAGGCAACTGATATTCAATTTATTACAGTCAAAAAAGGGTTCTTTTATGACACTGTACACTAGGTTGCACCAGATAAGTGTGTCAATGTGCAGTGGCAAAAGATGGCAGAGTAGGCGCTGTAGGCCTCACACACACGCCTGTAGGCAGGAAACTGATATTCAATAGATAACAGTCAAAAAAGGGTTCTTTTATGTCACTGAACACTAGGTTGCACCACATATGAGTGTCACTGTGCACTGGCAAAAGTTGGCAGAGTAGGCGCTGTAGGCCTCACACACACGCCTGTAGGCAGGCAACTGAAATTCAATTGATTACAGTCAAAAAAGGGTTATTTTATGTCACTGTACACTAGGTTGCACCAGATTTGAGTGTCACTGTGCACTGGCAAAAGTTGGCAGAGTAGGCGCTGTAGGCCTCACACACATGCCTGTAGGCAGGCAACTGATATTCAGTTGATTACAGTCAAAAAAGGGTTCTTTTATGTCACTGTACACTAGGTTGCACCAGATATGAGTGTCACTGTGCACTGGCAAAAGTTGGCAGAGTAGGCGCTGTAGGCCTCACACACACGCCTGTAGGCAGGCAACTGATATTCAATCGATTGCAGTCAAAAAAGGGTTCTTTTATGTCACTGTACACTAGGTTGCACCAGATAAGTGTGTCACTGTGCACTGGCAAAAGTTGGCAGAGTAGGCGCTGTAGGCCTCACACACACGCCTGTAGGCAGGCAACTGATATTCAATCGATTACAGTAAAAAAAGGGTTCTTTTATGTCACTGTACACTAGGTTGCACCACATATGAGTGTCACTGTGCACTGGCAAAAGTTGGCAGAGTAGGCGCTGTAGGCCTCACACACATGCCTGTAGGCAGGCAACTGATATTCAGTTGATTACAGTCAAAAAAGGGTTCTTTTATGTCACTGTACACTAGGTTGCACCAGATATGAGTGTCACTGTGCACTGGCAAAAGTTGGCAGAGTAGGCGCTGTAGGCCTCACACACACGCCTGTAGGCAGGCAACTGATATTCAATCGATTGCAGTCAAAAAAGGGTTCTTTTATTTCACTGTACACTAGGTTGCACCAGATAAGTGTGTCACTGTGCACTGGCAAAAGTTGGCAGAGTAGGCGCTGTAGGCCTCACACACACGCCTGTAGGCAGGCAACTGATATTCAATCGATTACAGTAAAAAAAGGGTTCTTTTATGTCACTGTACACTACGGTTGCACCAGATATGATGAATCACTGTGCACTGGCAAAAGTTGGCAGAGTAGATGCAATAGGCTTCACACACACGCCTGTAGGCAGGCAATTGCTATTCAATCTATTACAGTCAAAAAAGTGTTGTTTTATGTCACTGTACATTACGGTTGCACCAGATATGACGTATCACTGTGCACTGGCAAAAGTTGGCAGAGTAGATGCAATAGGCTTCACACACACGCCTGTGGGCAGGCAATTGCTATTCAATCTATTAAAGTCAAAAAAGTGTTGTTTTATTTCACTGAGCACAATATAAGCTGTTAGGTGTTAGCCTGTCACACACATACGCTGGCAGGCATGCATATGCAATTAGATTACACAGAAAAAAATTATAAAATAAAATAAATTATGTTCTATCCCTAAAAAGGGCTTTTTGGGTTGCTGTCCTTGCAGCAGATATCAGATGAGTCCTTCAGGTCTGCAGTGGAAGCTAAATACACAGCCTGGCTATCTATTTCCCTATTAAATCAGCAGCAGCTACAATATCTGTCTTCTCTCGACGAATGTAGCTTCAGAATGATTCTAAAATGTATGCTGTCCTTCAGATGGAAGGCTCTGGAAGGGAGTGTATGCTGCTGATTGGCTGGAATTTGTCTGCTGACTGTGAGGTGCCGGGTCAAAGTTTACTCAATGATAAAGAATAGAGGGCGGGCCAAAAAGCGCATGTGTTCACCTTCCGCTGCGAGCACGAACATGCCAAAATCGCTGCGAATAGTCCGCGAGCAAACTGTTTGGGACATCACTAGTTTCAACTCAATTAATGACAGAATTGTCTCTTTCCCCCTCCTTCATCCTCTGATGCCCCCTCCCCCCCCCCCTGTGTCTCTTTCCCTCCATGTCTCCTTACTCATTTTGCGCTGGCGGGGGGGTAAAGACAGAGGGAAGGAGAGGGGGAAATAGACAAAGGGGAAGGAAGGAGAGGGGGAAGGAGTCACAGGGGAAGGAGGGAGAAGGGGGAAAGAGACACAGGGAAGGAGGGAGAGACACAAGGAAGAGATACATGGGAGGGGGAGAGACACAGGGGAGGGGGAGAGTCACATGGGAGGGGGAGAGAAACAGGGGAGGGGGAAGAAGACACATGGGAGGGGGAAAGAGACATGGGGTAGAGAAACAGGGGAGGGGGAAAGAGACATGGTGGGAAAGAGACACAGGGGAAGGGGAGAAAAACAGAGGAGGGAGGAGGATAGGAAAGAGACACAGAGGAGGGAGGAGGGGAAGACATAGGGGAGGGAGGAGGGGATAAAGACACAAGGAGGGAGGGAGGTGGGGAAAGAGACCCAGAGGAGGGAGGGGGAAGAGACACATGGGAGGGAGAGGGAGAAAAAGACACAAGGGAGGGAGAGGGAAAAAGAGACACATGGGAGGGAGAAGGGCAAGAGAGAGAGGGGCGGGAGGAAGGAGAGGAAAGAGACACAGGAGAGGGGGAGGGAGTAAGAGACACAGGGGAGGGGGAAGACACAGGGGAGGGGGAGAGACACAGGGGAGAGAGGAGGCGAGAAGACACAGGAAAGGGGGAGGGGGAAAGACACAGGGGAGCGAGGAGAGACGCAGGGGAGGGGGCGAAGACACAGTGGAGGGAGAGAGACACAGGGGAGAGGGAGATACACAGGGAGAGACACAGTGGGAGAGAAATGGGGGAGACACAGGGGAGGGGGAAAGAGACACAGGGGAAGGGGAAAGAGACATGGAGAGGGGGAAGAGACACAGGGAAGGGGAGAGACACAGGGGAGGGGGGAGAGACACAGGGGAGGGAGGGATAGACACAGGGGAGAGACAAAAGGGAAGGGGGGAAGACACAAGGGAGGGGGGAAGACACACGGGGTAAGGGGAATAGACATGGAGGAGAGACAGAGGGGAGGAGGGAAAGAAACAAAGGGGAGGGGGGAAGAGACTTAGGGGGGAAGAGACATGGGTAAAGAGACACAGGGGAGGTGGGGAAGAGATATAAGGGAGTGGGGGGAAGAGATACAGGGAGGGGGGAAAGAGACACAGGGGAGGGAGAGGGGGAAGAGACACAAGGGAGGAAGAGGGGGGAAAGACACATCAAATATTTTCATATTTTTTGACGTGCAAGTTACTACTAGAGTAAATTTAATTTGCATTCTGAGATCAATATTTAATAGTTTATTCTGGAAACTATAAGAATCCAGAAAAATTACTGACATAGGTACTGTAGATGTGTTGAGTAATATAGGAGAATATGATCGAGGCATTCCTGATGGATTGAAGAACTGGTGCAAGAATATGTAGGAGGAAATTACCATACTCAAGATATGACATAATGTGAATGAAATTGAATTTTTGTTATGTTTTGAAAATTATGGAAAATTTAGTTGAAGGAAGAAGTTATCTAATTTTGGGGATACAGTGATTGTTACATTGTTGAAAGTAAGTGACATTTGGAGATGTAGATGAAAGCTGTAGTTAAGATTGGGTTTAAGGCCTCAGGATGTTGACACTGAAGTGGCTAAACTATATCCTAGAAGCTGGTAACATGAATGGCAAAAAATGGAGTATGTAATGAGAAATATCAATGGTGTAGATTGTTTGGAAGAGACAGTGGACAATTACTGTGTCATAAGCAAGGAAAAGGTTTAGGAGAATTAGAAGAGAAATGTGGCCCTTTGTTTCTTTAGTGAGTGCGGTATAGTTGTATTGTAGACAATTTGGGCCGTGTGCTAATTGGATACATAGCTTAGCAAAAAGGCTCTTTCATAAATTTTGCACAAGCAAAGTAAGCATCCCAATCTCAGCTGTGCATTGTGAGCCTTGGATCCTTGTTAAAAGCAACCCCATGTTACATCTTTTAGAAAAAGGCCTTATTTATACCCAGAAGGTGCTGGGTAACATAATGTAGAAAGCAAATTAACCAATCTGTGCAGTTTGCTGATTTTAGCACTGCTCATTAGCTCTAGGAACTAGTGATGTCCCGAACAGTTCGCCGGAGAACTATTTGCGGCGATTTTCACATGTTCGCGTTCGCAACGAACGGCGAACATATGGGCTTTTCGGTCCGCCCCCTATTTTTTATCATTGAGGAAACTTTGACCCTGCACCTTACAGTTAGCAGACACATTCCAGCCAATCAGCAGCATACACTCCCTTCCAGAGCCTTCCATCTGTATGACAGCCTCCATTTTAGAATCATTCTGTAGCTGCATTCGTGGAGAGAGGAGATATATTCTACCTGCTCTTGATTTAATAGGGAAATAGATAGCCAGGCTGTGTATTTAGCTTTAACTACACACCTGAAGGACTCCTTTGATATCTGCTGCAAGGACAGCAACCCAAAAAGCCCTTTTTAGGGCTACAACATCATTTATTTTATTTTATTTATTTTTTATGCTAATTTAATAGGGAAATAGATAGCCAGGCTGTGTATATAACTTAAACTACACACCTGAAGGACTCCTTTGGTATCTGCTGCAAGGACAGCAACCCCAAAAGCCCTTTTTAGGGCTAGAACATAATTTATTTTATTTTATTATTTTTTTCTGCTGATTTAATAGGGAAATAGATAGCCAGGCTGTGTATTTAGCTTTAACTACACAAATGAAGGACTCCTTTGATATCTGCTGCAAGGACAGCAACCCAAAAAGCCCTTTTTATTTTATCTTATGTGATTGTTTGCCCCCTATAGAAAGTTCCATGTAAAGAAGAGTAAAGAGTGCTTGACAGGAGTGACGGAGTTAACTCCTGAAGACCTACTAGTTGGTGCAGGTGCAGTTTCGCTTTAAAGCCTGGAAAGCAGACATGGAAAGGGGTGGCTGATTAGGCTCTGGCCTAAGTTGTGTACTGCTGCTGCTAGCAGCCAGAGCAAGCCACAATAGTGGGGCTTGCTGGCTGATCCTGTGTGGATCTACCGTTTGAACTTTGGAAAACAAACCTGGAGGAAATCTTGTTTTACTGTGGCTGCCAGATTTGGATGACAGAAAGAAGTATGTGCTGTCTTGAAGTCGTTGGACTAACAGAGCGGTCAGAGCAACTACGCAGTCAGGAGGTGAAGCTACAAAGGCACCAAGTAAGTGAATGACAGACGATGAGGATGTTTCCCAGGCAGAGTAGCCTAAAAAGGAGACCAGGTCTATGCCAGTGAGGAGTCTGGGAGTTGCAGCTAACAAGAGAACGTTGTTAGCTGTTTGGACTGCTATAAGAGAAGCTTGTGTGGAAGTTTGCTCACACAGACAACAAAGTAAAGCTGCTGCTGGAGCAAAGGCAGCCCTGCAGGCTAATTGTGGAAATCCTGGATATAAAGATACCATTGCAGAGTCTGATAACCCCAGGGAGAAGTCTGTGTCGTTAAACAGATTTGTAGCCTTCACCAGAAGAGGGTGCTAAGGGTCCCTGGAGGTTGGGGTATCTGGAGAGTAGGAACCCCACCCTATGGTATGGAGTTTAAAGACGACGGTCTACAGAGTAAAGACTTCTAATAGAACAGAGACTGTTTGTTTCCTGAACACCAACTAGAAAAAAAAGTGGCCCTACACCAACTAGAAAAATAATATCTGTATCCTGGCCACAAGGTGGCACTGCAAAAGACTATCTGTATCAAGGCCACAAGGTGGCACTACGCCAAATACAAGAGACTGTTTGTATCCTGGCCACAAGGTGGCACTACAAGAGACTGTGTCTTTTCTTCATGAACTATAATTTCTCCGGAGCAGAGAAGCTGCACGGGGGTAGTCAGGGTGTTCCTGCAGGTTTAGTAAGAAACGTATATGTAGATTTTTATTTTCATTATTTCTAAACCTTGTTTATGAGACTTCTTAATAAACAAGTCTTCTGCATTCAAAATCTGTATTGCTGAACCTTTTGTCGCAAAGACTTTTTGTGTGAAACAGCCATCCTTGTCACACTTATTAATTTTTTCTGTGTAATCTAATTGCATATGCCAGCTTCTAGCGTGTGTGTGAGGCCTACAGGGAGTGCAGAATTATTAGGCAAATGAGTATTTTGACCACATCATCCTCTTTATGCATGTTGTCTTACTCCAAGCTGTATAGGCTCGAAAGCCTACTACCAATTAAGCATATTAGGTGATGTGCATCTCTGTAATGAGAAGGGGTGTGGTCTAATGACATCAACACCCTATATCAGGTGTGCATAATTATTAGGCAACTTCCTTTCCTTTGGCAAAATGGGTCAAAAGAAGGACTTGACAGGCTCAGAAAAGTCAAAAATAGTGAGATATCTTGCAGAGGGATGCAGCACTCTTAAAATTGCAAAGCTTCTGAAGCGTGATCATCGAACAATCAAGCATTTCTTTCAAAATAGTCAACAGGGTCGCAAGAAGCGTGTGGAAAAACCAAGGAGGAAAATAACTGCCCATGAACTTAGAGAAGTCAAGCGTGCAGCTGCCACGATGCCACTTGCCACCAGTTAGGCCATATTTCAGAGCTGCAACATCACTGGAAGGCCCAAAAGTACAAGGTGTGCAATACTCAGAGAAATGGCCAAGGTAAGAAAGGCTGAAAGACGACCACCACTGAACAAGACACACAAGCTGAAACGTCAAGACTGGGCCAAGAAATATCTCAAGACTGATTTTGCTAAGGTTTTATGGACTGATGAAATGAGAGTGAGTCTTGATGGGCCAGATGGATGGGCCCGCGGCAGAGAGCTCCTGTCCGACTCAGACGCCAGCAAGGTGGAGGTGGAGTACTGGTTTGGGCTGGTATCATCAAAGATAAGCTTGTGGGGCCTTTTCGGGTTGAGGATGGAGTCAAGCTCAACTCCCAGTTCCTGGAAGACACCTTCTTCAAGCAGTGGTACAGGAAGAAGTCTGCATCCTTCAAGAAAAACATGATTTTCATGCAGGACAATGCTCCATCACATGCGTCCAAGTACTCCACAGCGTGGCTGGCAAGAAAGTCTATAAAAGAAGAAAATCTAATGACATGGCCTCCTTGTTCACCTGATCTGAACCCCATTGAGAACCTGTGGTCCATCATCAAATGTGAGATTTACAAGGAGGGAAAACAGTACACCTCTCTGAACAGTGTCTGGGAGGCTGTGGTTGCTGCTGCACGCAATGTTGATGGTGAACAGATCAAAACACTGACAGAATCCATGGATGGCAGGCTTTTGAGTGTCCTTGCAAAGAAAGGTGGCTATATTGGTCACTGATTTGTTTTTGTTTTGTTTTTGAATGTCAGAAATGTATATTTGTGAATGTTGAGATGTTATATTGGTTTCACTGGTAAAAATAAATAATTGAAATGGGTATCTATTTGTTTTTTGTTAGGTTGCCTAATAATTATGCACAGTAATAGTCACCTGCACACACAGATATCCCCCTAAAATAGCTAAAACTAAAAACAAAATAAAACTACTTCCAAAAATATTCAGCTTTGATATTAATGAGTTTTTTGGGTTCATTGAGAACATGTTTATTGTTCAATAATAAAATTAATCCTCAAAAATACAACTTGCCTAATAATTCTGCACTTCCTGTATTGCATCTAGTCTGCCAACTTTTGCCAGTGCGCAGTGACACTCATATCTGGTGTCACAGTAGCTTGCACGCATATTACCACTAATCATAAAAAAAATGAAAGACAGAGGCAGGCCACCCAGAAGGGGCCGTCGTGGTCGTGGTGCTGTGATTCCCTTTGGCCCTAGAATAAAGCCCAGTTTTCAGAGGCAACATACCCTGAACTTGAACAGTTCTGAGGACATGGTTGACTGGCTAACACAGGACACCCAATCTTCTACAGCTTCCGCTCGGAACCTAGACGCACCATCCTCCTCCAGCTTAGCTTCGGGCACCTCTACAGTTACCACTCACCCGCCTGCCGCCACCAACAAAACTAGCACCACAGCTGCTTCACTTGATCCGTCAGGAGAGTTATTTACACATCCGTTGGAAGAAATGAGTGATGCACAAACATTAGTGCCCAGTGATGTAGATAACAGGGATATGTCCCAGTCAGGCAGCATTACACACCTGGACGTACGGTCTGATAATGATGATGATGTTGCACACGGTGCTGCTTCCTTTGTTGAGTTGTCAGATACAAGTGAAGCGGTTGATGATGACGATGCGTCCGTGGATGTCATGTGGGTGCCCGCTATAAGAGAAGAAGAACAGGAGGAAAGTACAGATGGGGAGACAGAGAGGAGGAGGAGACGAGTTGGAAGCAGCGGGAGGTCATCAAAAGTAGCTAGTGGCACAGTCAGACAGCATGCATCGGCACCCAGGATCAGCCAGACAGCACGCCAGTCAACGCATGCTTTTGCCACCACCAGAATGCCGTCATTGCAGAGCTCAGCAGTGTGGAATTTTTTTTGTGTGTCTGCCTGTGACAACAGTGATGCCATTTGCAACCTGTGCGAAAAGAAACTGAGTCGTGGGAAGTCCAACACTCAACTAGGTACAACTTCTTTGCGAAGGCACATGATGTCACATCACAAATGCCTATGGGATCAACACATGAGTACAAGCAGCACACAAAGTAAAAGCTGCCATCCTCCTCCTGGTCCAGCATCTTCAGCCATGTCAACCACTGCTGCCCTGCTTGCCCCCTCTCAACCATCCGCCACTCCGTGTCTCGCCCTGAGCAGTCCCTGCTCATCTGCCCACAGTCAGGTGTCTGTCAAGGACATGTTCGAACGTAAGAAGCCAATGTCACAAAGTCACCCCCTTGCCCGGCAACTGACAGCTGGCTTGTCTGAACTCTTAGCCCGCCAGCTTTTACCATACAAGCTGGTGGAGTCTAAAGCGTTCAAAAAATTTGTAGCTATTGGGACATCGCAGTGGAAGGTACCCGGACTAAATTTTTTTGCACAAAATGCAATCCCCAACCTGTACTCGATTGTGCAAAAGGAAGTAATGGCATCTCTGGCACACAGTGTTGGGGCAAGGGTCCATCTGACCACGGATACCTGGTCTGCAAAGCATGGTCAGGGCAGGTATATCACCTACACTGCGCATTGGGTAAACCTGGTGAGTGATGGCTGCCAAGCATGGAATACGTGGCTCTGGAGAGGAGTTGGGGACAATGCCACGACTTGCAGGCAGGCCTGCTGCCACCTCCTCTACTACTCCTACTCCATCCTCTTCCATAACCTCCTCGGCTGAGTCCTCTTCTGCTGCTGCTATGTCTTTCTCCACATCAACGGCACCCCCCTAGCTCCACAGGTACTATTCCACATCCCTTATACGGCACTGTCACGCCGTCTTGGGGTTGACTTCCCTGAAAGCAGAGAGTCACACCGGACCAGCACTACTGAATGCACAGGTGGATCAATGGCTGACTCCGCACCAACTGGAGATCGGCAAAGTGGTTTGTGACAACGGAAGAAATTTGTTGGCGGCATTGAATTTTGGCAAGTTGACACATGTGCCGTGCATGGCACATGTGTGTAATCTGATTGTACAACGCTTTGTGCATAAGCACCCATGCTTACAGGACGTCCTGAAGCAGGCCAGGAAGGTGTGTGGCCATTTCAGGCGTTCCTACACGGCCATGGCGCACTATACAGATATCCAGCGGTGAAACAACATGCCAGCGTGGCGCTTGATTTTAGACAGCCCGACACGTTGGAATTCAACACTCCTAATGTTCGACCGCCTGCTCCAACAAGAAAAGGCCGTTAACGAGTATTTGTATGACTGGGGTGCTAGGACAGCCTCTGCAGAGCTGGGGATTTTTTTGCCACGTTACTGGATGCTCATGCGCAATGCCTGTAGGCTTATGCGTCCTTTTGAGGAGGTGACAAACCTGGTCAGTCGCACCCAGGGCACCATCAGCGACATCATACCATTTGTTTTCTTCCTGGAGCTTGCCCTGCGAAGAGTGCTGGATCAGGCCGTAGATGAGCGTGAAGAGGAAGAGGAAGAGTTGTGGTCACCATCAGCGCCAGAAACAGCCTTATCAGCATCACTTGCTGGACCTGCGGCAATACTGGAAGAGGATTGTGAAGAAGAGGAGTCAGAGGAGGAATGTGGCTTTGAGGAGGAGGAGGAAGACCAACCACAACAAGCATCTCAGGGTGCTCGTTGTCACCTATCTGGTACCAGTGGTGTTGTACGTGGCTGGGGGTAAGAACATACCTTCAGTGATATCACTGAGGACGAGGAACGGGACATTACTAGCTTGGCATCCAACCTTGTGCCAATGGGGTCTTTCATGCTGTCGTGCCTGTTGAGGGACCCTTGTATAAAAAGGATGAATTAGAATGACCTATACTGGGTGTCCACGCTACTAGACCCCCGGTATAAGCAGAAAGTGCCTGAAATGTTACCAAATTAAGACAAGTCGGAAAGGATGCAGCACTACCAAAATAAATTAGAAAGTATGCTTTACACAGCGTTTAAGGATGATGTCACAGCAAAAAGGCAATCTATCAGTGGAAGAGGTGAACATAATCCTCATCCTCCCACGACCACGCTGGCAAGGAGAGGACGCTTTACAGACGTGTTGTTGATGGTGGACATGCTGAGCATTTTAAGTCCTATGCATCACCACAGCCCTTCGGGGTCCACCCTCAGAGAACGACTCGACTGTCAGGTAACAGACTACCTTGCCATAACTACAGATATCGACACTATGAGGAGCGATAGAACCCCTTGGCTACTGGGTGTGCACGCTTGCCCTGTGGCCTGAGCTATCCCAATTTGCCATATAACTTCTGTCCTGAACCCGCTTCAAGTGTCCTGTCAGAAAGGACCTTCAGTGCAGCAGGAGGTTTTGTCACTGAGAAGAGAAGTAGCCTAGGTCAAAAAAGTCTAGATTACCTCACCTTTATTAAGATGAATGAGGGATGGATCCCGAGGGGGCCTGACTGTGGGCGATTAAAAAAGGCCTGATAGATGAGCTGCCTTGAGCTAATAATGGTCCACACGCTGCTGTATTTATCCCTGAATGCTGGATGACTTGCGTGACTTATCCGCCACCAACTACGGTTCAAGACGCAATGTTTTAGAGCACTTTCTTTTTTTTTTATTTATTTATTTATTTTTTATTATTTTTTTTTTAAATTTAAAATCTCCATTTACATAAATAATACCTTACATATTATATACCCAAAAATACGGAAGGCATACATTTGTACCCTGACATTATAACAATAATCATAAGAGTGTAACTGTTCTTTCATGTTTTAGGGCACTTTCTGCCTGGCAAACTAACATCAATTTTTCTGGTCACTGCAACAATACCTAATTTTTGCATTTAAATTATTTTATTTTAGAAGGTGTACAGCATGTAATGAAAAATAAAGCATTTTTGAACAGTCTTGCATAACAGTTGTGCAAAAATACATATTTACAATAGAGACATTTTGTGAAAGGTAGCTGGCTAGTCCTTCTTATTTTTACGTTTTAGGTTAATATTTTTTCTTATTTTTTACTGTGATTGCAATTTAAGAAATACCTAAAACATGGTAAAACAGACAATAGTAAAGAGTATATCTGCAGGAAACACCAAAGTCCTATTAGGTATCATCCCAACAGCATTATTAGCTTATTCTAACCTGGGCAATCACCCTTGGGTTACCCTAGGGCAGGCTTCAGAAAGCGACCTCTCCTTTCCTAGGATGATTTTGCCGCCGGTTGCTTCTGAAGGGTCTCCAGGGCTCCCCCACTCCGGTCCTTCCCCCAGTGTCGCTTCAACCAGTAACAAATGTTTTATATTTGTAAAGCGACCCAATGATCCCCCTTGATAGAGGTTTATCTTTACAAATTTTGGAGAACCAATTTAAGACTGGTGTCCCCTGTTTCTGGGTCAGGAAGTGTGTGAAATGTCTCAGCCTACAGTAATTGTAATGTTCTGACAGCGGTAGCTCATGCTTGTTCCTCATAGGTGAGCATCGGGCCCTTTACTAACCAGTCTGCCAGTCTGTCTAGTTTCCTTCACCTCCACCAGTGTTGTGATGTTGTGCTCATGTGTTTCGGGGCCTGAGGGTGGTGAAGAATTGGGGTCATTTGGGTGGATCCAGGGAACAAACCTGTGTGTTTCTTGGCCCATTTCCAGTATGATAGTGAGTGTCTGATTAGGGGGTTTGGCGAGTTTTTAAGGCTCTGAGGCAATTCTGCTAGCCAAGCCACCTTGTCCCAGGTTAAGGGCCTTAAAGTGTGGTTCTCTAAATACACACAGGCCAGTTGATGACATATAGAATGTGCTATTGGGAGGAAAGATAGGTGAAGGAACAGGTATTAAACTGATAGGAATAAATAGTACAACTAAATACACCACTCCTATCTGATTGCACCTTAGATTACACGCGCAGTGCCCCAAATTCGAAGTGGGAGGTCCGACCAAGCATCTTTTTCCATCTCCCTGTTCCAAAAATCCATGCCATATACACGTTCCCTGATAGGTAACGTAACAGTTATTAAACTGATAGGAATGAGTATTACAACTTAATACACCTCTCGTATCTGGTGGCACCTTAGATTGCACGTGCAGTGCCCCAAATTCGAAATAGGAGGTCCAACCAAGCATCTTTTTCCATCTCCCGCTTCCAAAAATCCATGCCATATACACGTCCCCTAATAGTGGACGTAACAGGGATTAAACCGATAGGAATAGTACTACTTAACAGTACACACCTTATAATAACGCAGACAGAGGCAACGCGTATAATCTTCCTTGCTGTGCAGTGGAAGCCCCCAGACTCTGACCTGTGTATAATATTCCATGCTGGGCAGTGGAAGCCCCCAGACTCTGACCTCTGTATAATATTCCATGCTAGGAAGTGGAAACCCCCAGACTCTGACCTATATATAATATTCCATGCTGGGAAGTGGAAACCCCCAGACTCTGACCTGTGTATAATATTCCATGTTGGGCAGTGGAAGCCCCCAGACTGTGACCTGTGTATAATATTCCATGCTGGGCAGTGGTAGCCCCCAGACTCTGACCTGTGTATAATCTTCCATGCTGGGCAGTGGAAGCCCCCATACTCTGACCTGTGTATAATCTTCCTTGCTGGGCAGTGGAAGCCCCCAGACTCTGGGAGTCTGAAGAAGAGGAGTCAGAGGAGGAAGGTGGCTTTGAGGAGGTGGAAGACCAAACACAGCAGGCGTCCCAGGGGGCTTGTTGTCACCTTTCGGGGACCCTTGGTTGCTGGGTGGAGGAAGAGACCTTCAATGACATCAGTGAGGACAAGGAACGGGACATGGCTAGCTTGGTATCCAACCTTGTGCAAATGGGGAGTTTGCGGTTGTGCAAAGGGACTGTTTGCGGTGCATTAAACGGGGAGATTGGTCTGTTACTGTGAAGCGGGTGAAACCCTTACACTACCTGATCGATACAACATCATATCTGATATTTTAAAGCATGTTATTCCAAACAATTTAGGAATGTTAGGTGATTTATGCCCTTTGTGGCTTAAAACCAGACCCTGCATCAACTATGTAATTTTCCTTGGGAGTTTTGCCATGGATCCCCCTCCGGCATGCCACAGTCCAGGTGTTAGTCCCCTTGAAACAACTTTCCCATCACTATTGTGGCCAGAAAGAGTCTCTGTGGGTTTTGAAATTCGCCTGCCCATTGAAGTCTATGGCGGTTCGCCGATGTTCGTCCGTTCGCAAACAGTTGATTATATTTGCGTCCGCGGTTCGCGAACCAAAAATTTGATGTTCGCGACATCACTACTAGAAACCAAATAGAAAGCAAAATGTCACTACAACTGAAGTGTACAGTTGAAAATGATTTAAATCTAAGTTTTTTGTAATGCAGAGTTCTATGGTTAATGAAATATATGTCACTTTAACCCTAATCTAAAATTAAGTTGAATCACAATAGTAGTAGCAAGACATATCTGTTTTTAACTAATCTATAGCACCAGATAATAGGAGAAAGCTGACACCTTTCTATTAAGGTAACCCCCGAATCCCACCATTGCAAGGTAGTAAACAACCAAGAGGAAAATATTTCTCTCCAAAAAAAAACTGGCACTCAAAAAAATAAAATAAATAAAATCACACTTGCAGCACATTTGTGCCTCAAATATTATTTCTTGAGCATTCTGATTGGCTGAAAGATGTGTCCATCAATTTCAGCTGAGCACAAATGTTTTTTAATAGTCACCCTACTCTTTTAACATGGGAATCAGAATGCTTATTTCTACTTTAGAGTGCTTATCATTTTATCATTTTTTGTAATTTATATATTTTCTAATGTGTTAAGTTTTTTATTTTAATATAATGTAGTTTTTAATTTTCTTGTAAAAGTTTTTTGTGTATTATTTTTTATAATGTAGCTTTTGCATTGGTAGGTTTATTTTTTAATTCATTGGGGGCTATGGGGATTCTTGTGGACCCTTCTTGAGCTCTAGAGGCTAATTTTAATTTACCATAGGGATCTATATAAACCCCATGGTACAGGGTTAATTTAGATTGCCATGGGGTTCTGTTAAGATAACTGAGTAACCAATTTTCAGTACTGTAAACAATTAACATACCATGTGTAAGCCCACCTAAACTCATGTGTACTCCAGCTACCACATATAGAGGCAGAAAAATCCCCCTGAAAATGATTCAGTCTTTAGATCTACCAGTAAAAACACAATAACCTCTGAACTGTGTCAGATATACTGCTTGATTTCCTATATTCAACAAAATTGAGGGGTAAATAGAGTGGATTCCAACACAACATATACTTCATCAATGATATCATGGATCCACCAAGTACCTCTAATCCCTATGAGACTAGATTTATCTATTTATAGTAGAATAAGTGGGGGATCCCCAGGAATTCCCCCTCCCACATATAGAAGGAAATGCCCATGAATTCCAACCCCCGCTAGCCCTTAATCACTATTAATCATAATAAATATAAGTATCTTTTAAATATGTGCCACGGAGAGCCTTAAAGGACCTCAGTGGCACCTAAATAATAATCCCATACAACAGAGGTCCTTAACAGTCTCATATGACGCACAAATGTAACATCTATAAGGACTCCTGTGGCATTTACTGACTATGCTAACATAAATACACTAGTATATATCCAATGTCACCAAGGTTATTAAAGGATCTCCATGGCTAACCGAAGTAACGATTGCCGTGGAGGCCGCTATAAAAGAAAATGAATATACCTACTTACCCTGTGAGTACCTCTGCGGCATCTAAAAATTAACTCTACACTCATCTACCATACTCATCGCTCAATGTCTGCAGTCACTCCACTGGCTTCCCTTAGCCTCCAGAATTTTTTTTAAAATCCTGGCCCTTACATATAAAGCCCTCAATAACAACGCACTCTCTTATATCTCTGTTCTTGTCTCTAAATACTCTCCCAACTGCCCTTTTCGCTCTGCTAATGACTACCATGGGTGTCCTTAAAGGGTGTGGAAGGGGTTTATAGGAAGGGGTTCATGTAGATGGATCGGGGAGAGGAGTGTTTGAACTGTGCCTCACTGCCGATACCATACCAGCATGAGGGCTGAGGTCAGACAGTCCTGACGCTTGATCCCCAGTTTACGTGATCCCAAGTTCGGATTATTTAAAATTGTGACTGGTATGTTATCTGTGCAAAAAGAGCTGCCACAGTTGCAAGCAGTCTCCTTTTTTTGCACAGATACATTAGCTATTTTGATCAAGTCCTATATTTTCTAAATAGTTGTAAGATTAAGTTAAATATAAACATTAAATATAAAAAAATACATTTCTCCAT
The DNA here is from genome assembly GCA_027410445.1 of Discoglossus pictus. Lineage (NCBI taxonomy): Eukaryota > Metazoa > Chordata > Amphibia > Anura > Alytidae > Discoglossus > Discoglossus pictus. The sequence goes on along the minus strand of CM050164.1, from coordinate 331,970,451 downwards.
TTTGTCCTACACTGCTCTCACCACTTTATGTGTATGAATCAAATAAAGTGGTAGGTAGTCAATTGTGGTTGCATCCTTAGATGCATTGAAACCCATGGGCCATATTAATTCCAAGCCTGTAGACGCACCGGTACACTTGCAAAGCCTTCAGGCTTGAAATTCGGTGGAGTTACAGAGCGATTAAATTAGCCAAGCCCACAACAGATGGGGCCAACATCCAAACCTGTAAACCATTCTTGTGCACGTTGCATGTGTGGCCTTGAACATGATCAATTAGTCAAACCAGTAGTTACGGGTTTAGACGGAGCCAATGGTAAAAGAGATTGTCATCATTACGTCACTGAAAAATGGAGGTTAGATTTCAATCCCTTACTGGTTTGAATTACAAGTTACGATCGGACCCACATTCCAGAAATAATGCAATATTCATAAATCAGTAAATATTATATTCTAGACCATGTGAGTTCCATTAAATGCATTAACCCATTGATTGCCGGGATCGACATAACACAGAAATGAAACAGAAAAACAAGTATTTTATACTGCAGATTTGCGAGCTTGAGAATGTTGTACTATTAATTTGAATACCTAGCATCACTTTCACTTTAATTTAAAGTATAGTAGTGGGTTGATATTTGCATTTACAGTGCTACGGATAAGACTTTAACCCCCTTGCAGGTCCTCTAGTATCCGTAGGCTTTTTGGCTCCATTTGTGGTTTATGGGTTTGAACGCCAGTGGCTTCGTAGCAATTTAATAGCGATTTGCGAATGTAATATTTAGAGGCTTGACAGAGGCAAATTTAATAGCCATAAGTCTAGTGGGCTCTGTTACGTACTACAAGTTTTAACTTTGTGGGAATTTAATAGGGCTGCAAGTGTAAATATTTTAATCAATATTGCAGCATGAGCAATAAAAGCATGTCCTCTCAATATGTTGATATTGGCTGCAGTATTAAAAGTTTCAACTACAAGCAGCACAACTTTTTGAAAAAATATATGAAGTTAAGAGAAGAGCAGGACTATAAAATAGATAATCTAAAGGTGTGAAGTGCAAAACTGAAAAAGTTAAAAAAATATTTGCTATATTAAATGCTTTGATTTACTTGATTTACAAATTGTATGCACTGGCAGACAAAGGTACATATAATGTGTTTTTATATTACAAAATAGTAAATACAAAGACTCATGCATTTCATTTGAAAGACAAAAGAAGGGTTTACAACAAGTGTAAGGTTCACATTCACTAAGTGTTTGTGTTGTACAACTAGTCATTTTACAAGAAACAGCTGTCAAAGCAGCTTTGAATCTCTTCTCTTGATGTGAAGTGAAATTCTATTGATATCTTTACTACACAATCATCTTTCTCTGTCCTACGTATATGTCTAAAAAATTTATTGAAAACCAAGATCTATGTTCATTTTGAATAAAACTCACTTTTACTAGTCATGTACAGTAAGGTCCATAAATATTGGGACATCGACACAATTCTAAACTTTTTGACTCTATACACCACCACAATGGATTTGAAATGAAACGAACAAGATGTGCTTTAACTGCAGACTTTCAGCTTTAATTTGAGGGTATTTACCTCCAAATCAGGTGAATGGTGTAGGAATTACAATAGTTTGTATATGTGCCTCCCACTTTTTAAGGGACCAAAAGTAATGGGACAGATTAACAGTCATAAAACAAACTTTCACTTTTTAATACTTGGTTGCAAATCATTTGCAGTCAATTACAGCCTGAAGTCTGGAACGCATAGACAACACCAGACGCTGGGTTTCATCCCTGGTGATGCTCTGCCAGACCTCTATTGCAACTGTCTTCAGTTCCTGCTTGTTCTTGGGGCATTTTCCCTTCAGTTTTGTCTTCAGCAAGTGAAATGCATGCTCAATCGGATTCAGATCAGTTGATTGACTTGGCCATTGCATAACATTCCACTTCTTTCCCTTAAAAAACTCTTTGGTTGCTTTTGCAGTATGCTTCGGGTCATTGTCCATCTGCACTTTGAAGCGGCATCCAATGAGTTCTGAAGCATTTGGCTGAATATGAGCAGATACTATTGCCCGAAACACTTCAGAATTTATCCTGCTGCTTTTTTCAGCAGTCACATCATCAATAAATACAAGAGAACCAGTTCCATTGGCAGCCATGACGCCATGACACTACCACCACCATGCTTCCCTGATGAGGTGGTATGCTTTGGATCATGAGCAGTTCCTTTCCGTCTCCATACTCTTCTCTTCCCATCACTCTGGTACAAGTTGATCTTAGTCTCATCTGTCCATAGGATGTTGTTCAAGAACTGTGAAGGCTTTTTTAGGTGTTGTTTGGAAAACTCTAATCTGGCCTTCCTGTTTTTGAGGCTCACCAATGGTTTACATCTTGTGATGAACCCTCTGTATTTACTCTGGTGAAGTCTTCTCTTGATTGTTGACTTTGACAAACATACACCTACCTCCTGGAGAGTGTTCTTGATCTGGCCAACTGTTGTGAAGGATGTTTTCTTCACCAGGGAAATAATTCTTCGGTCATCCACCACAGTTGTTTTCCGTGGTCTTCCGGGTCTTTTGGTGTTGCTGAGCTCACCGGTGCGTTCTTTCTTTGTAAGTATGTTCCAAACAGTTGATTTGGCCACACCTAATGTTTTTGCTATCTCTCTGATGGGTTTGTTTTGTTTTTTCAGCCTAATGATGGCTTGCTTCACTGATAGAGACAGCTCTTTTGATCTCATATTGAGAGTTAACAGCAACAAATGCAAATAGCACACTTGAAATGAACACTGGAGCTTGTATCTGCTCTTTGTAAATGGGATAAAGAGGGAATAACACACACCTGGCCATGGAACAGCTGAGCAGCCAATTGTCCCATTACTTTTGGTCCCTTAAAAAGTGGGAGGCACATATACAAACTGTTGTAATTCCTACACCGTTCACCTGATTTGGATGTAAATACCCTCAAATTAAAGCTGAAAGTCTGCAGTTAAAGCACATCTTGTTAGTTTCATTTCAAATCCATTGTGGTGGTGTATAGAGCCAAAAAGTTTAGAATTTTGTCGATGTCCCAATATTTATGGACCTGACTGTATATCCGTAAATAATTTTAATCTCATATTTAGTGTTAATATTTAAAAGAAAACACTAATTTTTGTCAGTTTCATTTGGATTAATAAATGGGAATGTAGCAAAAATATCTAAATACAACAATGCTACCAAATATATACCAGCTGTACTGTGCAACACATTTTAGACTATGCAATCTTTTAATCATTTGCCAGATAATACAACTATATTTACAATATAAAAGTGTAAATCAGTATTTATAGATAGCCATGGCATGTACCATGAAATGATTCTAAATTAAAACATTCAGCATGAAGATCAATGAACAAGCAACACTTGAGGTAATGAGAAGCACTTGTGGTAGAGATAGTGTCAAGTAGCAGATGGAACATATTGTATTGCTAGAGGTTGCCCTGCAGATATATTGGTGATTACAGTGCATTTCCCTGCACTGACAATGTCTTTGTGAATGTTATTACTGCTAATCTGTCACTGACACTCACTTATACAGAGTTGGAAACAAATGCTACAGATCTAATTAGAAATATACAATATATAGCTGCACTTATTAAATGCAACTTTAAATAACAAAAAAAATATGTTGAATTATTAGCACACATTTTGAAAGACATTGATGTGATGTGATGTATTAACCGTATAAAATAAAGAGAAAATACAGAAATTTTAAATAACTTTAAATACTGTACATATTAAGTTGACGTTACACTTTTTTAGATTACATTTTGATGATGTTTGCGTCGCTATACAGAATATCAAGAATGAGTTTTCAAGAAAAAGTTAATCTGTTGTTTTTTGTTATTTGTAAGTGATAGTTACTGACAAATAAAATAGGGAAAGGAATTATTTATATTTTCATAGCTAGCCAAAGCTGATGTGGTTCCCTGCGCAAGATAAACATATACTGTATATAACAATTAAAGAAAAATGTTACACATGCTTGGGATCTACAATTTCAGTGGGCTTAAAGGGACACCACAACCCCAACACAAAGTTTATTTATCTTAAAGGATGCTAAAAACTGTCTATACATGAAATATCCATTGTTTTCTACAGTAAATCATGCTTGGGATATTCAACATTAACTGTGACACTCGTTTATGCTAACATTCATTTGCAGGTCAGAGTTCTTGACAAGGGGTCATTGTTTTGTCTACCACAGAGACAAACAATCAGTCACTAAGGCAACTATAGTGTGCAAAAGCAGTTACTTAGTATTCATGAGACACTCATTTGCACAACAATGCAGTACCAAAAATATGAACTTTCATTTCCAAACCCCAAGGACTATTGGACTCTTTGGGGCTGGCGGTGGCCAATTGAACCAAGGCTATTGTAATGGCCATAAAGGCCATTCTAAAGGGGGTTTATAACTTTTGGTATGGGTATGGGGCTAAAACTTACTCCGACAACATGGACCGGGAACTACCAGATGTGCAAGCTGGGTTCCGCAGAGGAAGACGCACAAGAGATCAAATTGGCAATGTCCACTGGATAATAGAAAAAGCAATAGTATTCCAGAAAAATATTTACTTCTGCTTCATAAATTATTCTAAAGCCTTTGTGTGAATCACAAAAAATTGTGGCAAGTTCCTAAATATATGGGGAATCTCATTGACCTCGTGAAGAATCTGTATGTGGACCAAGAAGCCACCACCAGAACCGAACATGGGACAACAGATTGGTTCAAGAACGGAAAAGGTGCGACAAGTTTGTATACTGTTACCTTATTTATTCAACTTATATGCAGAGTACATCATGCGTAAAAATGAGCTGGATGAATCCAAAGCTGAATCAATATTGCTGGAAGAAATATCAACAACCCTCACATGCGTGGATGATACTACTCTGATGGCTGAAAGTGAGGAGGAACTAAAGGCCTGCTGCTCAACGTTAAAAAGAGCAAACTTATGGCAAATGGTAATCTCAGTTCCTGGCAAATGAATAGGGAAGAAATGAAGACATTGACAAATTTTATTTTCCTGAGAACGAAGATATTTTCAGATGGTGACTGTAGCCATGAAATTAAATGCTGTTTGCTTCTGGGGAGGAAAGCTATGGCAAGCTTGGACAAGCTAGTAAAAAGTAAAGATATATATCAATAAAGATCTGAATAATTAGAACTATTGTATTTACGGTGATAACATACGGATGTGGCCAGGGACCTCCGTGGCACAGGGTTTGATTTAGATGCTCTGGGGTTATTGAGATTAGTGGAAATCTGAGGTAACCAGGGGAGGGAATCCAAAGGGGTTCCCTTCAGAGTGAACTGTAAATGGGGGAATCCTAAGGAGCCCACAATGCATTTCCACTCTTAAAGCCAAAAAAACACGTTATACACGTCTCCTTTTAGGCGTATGCTTGCTGTATTACACACTTTTGAAGACTTTTGTGGGCTCATTTGCATGTCCCTGCCAGTTTCCAAGAGTGCAATGCAATAACTGTATTTCTGGGCAGGTAATGCAATTTTTAGATATTCAAATGGAAACACAAATGTACTATTTATTTACTGTACCTTTGTACTCTGGTTTTTGATTGATGTGGTTTTGATGGTGTGGGTGCTATTGCAAATAAAACAGGTAAACAATCTCAATAAAGCTTTATAACTTTAAAACTTAATGTTATGTAATGTCAATTATAGTTTCCTAGACATACACATCAAGATACACAAAACATTTTTGCACTTCTTATTTTAATATTTAATATATTGAATATATTTTTAAATAGAAAAATCTCCTATATTTTCAAATGTTACATTTTCACTATATAAATACTTACATATTATTGTCCATAACCTTTATTTCATACCAAAAGGAAAACAGAAATACACAGCGAAATATATTTATTGATCATAAGTTCATAGATTCTCCACCTTGGCTAACGAAAAAAAACAGTAAGCTTTGAAAACTTTGTCTTAGCTTATACAGGCTACAGAGGTGAAATTGAAGGACTGAGAAACCTCCATTTTAGGCACTAAAAGAGCACGGACTGTTAGATATTAAGATCTCTCAAGAAACATACAACTGCAAATATTGGAAAGCTAAACTGTGCAGCACACTCTTCTGGCAGCTTAAAGATGAAATAGTAGATGCATAAATATCCCACTATACTGCAAATATTATATATTTATAGTGTTTATATTAACTTTTACTTTTTACCCATATAACAGCCCAATTGCATTTTTCATGTTAAAACATGTTTTAATTTCCTGCATGTTAAAAATAGTGCTTTATTCCCATTGAAGAAGCTACACATAACACTAAACTTGTTAACAAGGACTAGCCACAGTAATAGTTCAAAATAGTGAAGGCTAGCTAATCGAGAAATTTCAGTTTAGGCATTCTTGTTTTTATATCATGGGGGATATTATGGGGTTATTATGGGGTTAAATAGTAAAGTGAGATTGACAATAATTGAACATAGAAAAAGATCACCAATAATGACAAAAAACCTCCTACATATACCAATCCTACCTGACAAGATGAAAAAAACACCATAAAAGGACAATTAAACATAAAGTTGTGTGGTGCGGATCTGTGTTCCCTGACTGAAAATAATATCTATTTTATTTTAATATTGCTTTTAATGAATATATTTATAAGTAATTCTTGAGACTCGTGCATTGGAATTAATGTGGGAACCTTCTTTGGTTCCTTAGGACAATTTCTGTGGTCAAGTGTAATTTGGTGTTTGTCATTGTATTTGGTAGCGTGATAATGTGGGGTTAACTTATGTAGTTGAATGACACACATTTTGTTTTTAATGGAATCACAAAATGTATATATATATATGTGTATATATATATATACTGTACTGTATATATATCAATATATATAAATCCTGAGCTTTGCTCAAAGCAGTGTAATACATCATGCATATGCTTAAAGGAAGCCATGTTTAAAATTGTATTGATTAGAAGAGTCAAGCCTTTGTGGACACCTTTGAATGTCCCTGCCCAGGTTCTCAGAGTGCAGTGTAATTACTGTATTTCTCTGAGCAGGAAACAAGTTCTTTAACTTGTTTTAGAAGTTCAAATGTGAGCACAAATATATTAATTATATACTGTACTACTACAGTGGAGGCTTTTATCACTCTTTTGCCAACCATAAATTAAATAATTGTTGTGGTAAACTACCTCATCAATAATCTACTGCACAAGCTAGGAACCGACCTAACTCTGATGAGCGGTAGTAACCTTAAAACAGATGTACATGGGTGGGATTCCTAGCTTGTGTTTAATCCATCCTGAGCTTTACTCAAAGCTGTGTAATACAGCATGTTTAAAATTATATTGGATTACAAGAGCGAAGCCTTTGTGGTTAACTATATTTCTCAGAATTCTAAATGGGAAACCATTTTTTTTACTTGTTTTAGACATTCAAATATAAGAACAAATGTATATATATATATATATATTGTCAAACTAACATTCTGCTATCTTATTTGCCATCATATTTCTGACAACGATATAACAAAGATGTATTTAATAAGCAGAGCACATTCAGAAATGGACAAGACTGTGCATTAATATCATAGGTGTGGTGTGGGTAGATACCGGTTGTGCTTGTGAAAAAGGGGATACCTAAAGGGGGTAATGTCATAGTCTAGAATAAGCATGATGCATAGCACCTACTTGGGTCACATGTGGTCACTACACCACTGAAACTGGAATCTGGTGAGAAAAAGGATAATCAGAAATCACTCCATTTAATTGGAGAAACAATTAATGTGTATAGCACTTACAAAATGTCTATATCTGCTCAATTAAACAGATGAACATAATCATGGATAATCTTATACAGATCGAATCCACACACGTTGTGTTGTCAGATATTAAGAAATAATCAGAAATACATTAGCAGAATATGTGACACAGAAAGGGAAGGTTAAGAAACATGCCTTATTGGTCGTGAGATTGGGCTAATAAGACCTACTAAGACCAGAAGAAGATATCAGTCAGAACACTATTTGGATTGACTTCCACATCTTATCTCAACGGCAATCCACATTGAACATCAATCGCAGAAATATTCAACATAACCATATGTGTAGAAAAAAGGGGAGAAATTAAAATCAGGAACTTTATTAGAAACTCATTAAATTAATGAGTTTCTAATAAAGTTCCTGATTTTAATTTCCCCCCTTTTCTGATTGTTAACAAAGTGTTAAGCACTGGAACACAATTAAGGCTTTCTCTATTGTGTTGAATTAACAATATGTGTACACCCTCTGTAGCTAGCCATTAGTATGTCAACATTAATAAAAAATGATATTAATTGTGGAGTGTGGATGAGGAGGACTTAGGGCAGTGGTTCTCAATCCTTTCCTTGGCAGCCATCAGACAGATCATGATTTATGTAAAACAATAAATGAGGCAAATAGAATTCAACAGGTGGTGGAGTCTCAAATTGCTCCACATGTGTATTCACAGAGTGTTTCACCCAAATCATGGTCTGTGTGGTGGGTCCCGGGGAGAGGTTTGACAACCACTGACATGGGGGACGTTCTCACCTACTTCCTCTTTCTGATTATTGGGCCCACAGCTTCTGTAACCACGCGCTCTCCCCCTCTACCACTGACAGAAAGTGTTGGATTGAGTGGCACATCCAACTGGGGTGGCTGTTTAGCAGCTTTCGTTGATGGTAAGGGGTGAGATGAGGAGGATGTAGGCTCTGGCTCTGGTGGTGGTGGAGACTGTGGAATTGAAGGCTGGAGTATTGTCACATGGGCTTTAGCCAACTGCACCAGCCCCGCCAAGTGGTGTGACTGGGCTTTTCTGTACATTTGCTTGTACCTCTCCATCCAAACAGTATGCCTCCTCACCTCACCATATATTGCTTGGATGCTTTCCACCTGCCCGGTAGCAATATCATTCCGATGTGCCAGCTGAGCTGTCAGCAGTTGGACTACTCCGATCTCACACTCATTAGCCAAGTGGATGTACTGATATATATCACTCAAGGTGTCTAGTGCAGTGACGTGAGTTCTGGCTTTGGACGCTGTTGGACTCTGGATGTGCTGTGGTGAGGCCAGAGGTGTTGCCAGTTGTGATGGTGTACCCTGTATGTATATGATTGGTGTTGCCAGTAAGGATTCTATTGCCAATGGAGATTGTGCTCTTGCCAATGGAGATGGTGCTGGCAATGTAGATGGTGCTAGCAATGGAGATGCTTTTGCCCATAGGTATAGTGTTGGCCCTGTCTGTTGGGGCAACAATGGCTTTGACATAAACAGCTTGGACAACAGCTAGGAAAACAATGGCTTCAACAACTGCTGGGGCAACAATGGCTGTGACAGCTACTGGGGCAGCAACGGCTGTGAAAACTGCTGGTCCAACTGCTGGGACAAGCACTGCTGGGATAACCACTGCTGTGGATACATCTGTTGTGGCCTGGTCATGAGTGGGAGAGGATTGGGGTCCGGCAAACGTATTGCTTGAATGTCACCAGATGGCAGTAGTGGGCCTGTTGAGAGTGGTCCCCATAAGCTTGACATTCCTGCAGGTGGTTGGTGGCTCATTGAACTTCCAGTAATTTGAAAGGGCTGGGAATGTGCACTTGATGCATGTGAGGGCCAAGGGGGTGATTCCCACAATGGTCCTGCTGCTGATGGTCCAGCCTCCTGTGATGGGGCCAGGGGCTTCCTCCACCACCACCTGTGTTGAAGATAGTGGTGCCTCTGGTGGAGCTATCGCCTGTGTCTCTGCGGGCAGTGTACGCCTCCTGGGTACTGAAATGAGAGGACAACTGTATTTGAGTATTGATTCTCTAAACAATTGATTGTTGTGTGTTTCCATATCCCTGACATCATGGTCACTTTTAATTGGCTGTGGTGATTTTTTCCCACAGATAAACATTGAGCTTTATCATGATCATTGTGGATCATGGCTTATATCAATATATATATATAAATATATTAGAGATGTCGCGAACATAACATTTTCGTTTCGCGGGCGAACAAGGCGAAACGCCATAGACTTCAATGGGCAGGCGAATTTCAAAACCCACAGGGACTCTTTCTGGCCAAAATAGTGATGGGAAAGTGGTTTCAAGGGGACTAACACCTTGACTGTGGCATGCCGGAGGGGGATCCATGGCAAAACTCCCACGGAAAATTACATAGTTGATGCAGAGTCTGGTTTTAAGCCATAAAGGGCATAAATCACCTAAGATTCCTAAATTGTTTGGAATAACATGCTTTAAAACATCAGGTATGATGTTGTATCGATCAGGTAGTGTAAGGGTTACACCCGCTTCACAGTAACAGACCAATCTCCCCGTTTAATGCACCGCAAACAGTCCCTTTGCACAACCGCAAGCTCCCCATTGGTTGGATATCAAGCGAGCCATGTCCCGTTCCTTGTCCTCATTGATGTCATTAAAGGTATCTCCTCCCAGCCACCAAGGGTCCCAGAAAGGTGACAACAAGCCCCCTGGGATGCCTGCTGTGTTTGGTCTTCCACCTCCTCAAAGCCACCTTCCTCCTCTGACTCCTCTTCTTCAGATTCCTCTTTCTGCGTTGCCTCTATCTGCATTATTATAAGGTGTGTATTGTTAAGTAGTACTATTCCTATCGGTTTAATCCCTGTTACATCCACTATTAGGGGTCGTGTATATGGCATTGATTTTAGGTAGCAGGAGATGGAAAAAGATGCTTGGTCGGTCCTCCCACTTCAAATTTGGGGCACTGCGCGTGCAATCTAAGGTGCCACCAGATAGGAGTGGTGTGTTCAGTTGTACTGTTTATTCCTATCGGATTCAATAAAGCCAATAAACCTGGTCCGTTACTAGCCAGGAAACTACAAACCAAAACAACACAAAAGAGGATACTTCAAATTAAGAACTCGAAGGGAGAAAAAACAACGAACCTAAATAAGATCCAGAAGATTTTTACAAAATTTTACAATACCCTTTATAAGGCAACAAAACACATAGATCTACACAAAATGAGTGGATTTCTTCATTCCTGTGATCTCCCCTTAATAGTAGAAAATGACTTAGAGACCTTAAATGTCAAAGTGACCCTAGAGGAAGTGAGAAAAGCAGTCCAGAACCTCAAACCTGGTAAGTCACCAGGCCCAGACGGGTACACCAATTTATATTATTATAAAATTTATAGACATATTAGGCCCGCACTTGGTCACTCTAACAGAGTTCTAGAAGGCAAGTAAACACCAGCAGAGCTGAACAGGGCAGATATCGCTCTATTCCCTAAGGAGGGTCGAGATGCCCTAGAACCAAAAAACTACAGGCCAATATCATTACTAAACTGTGATACAAAGATCCTGTCAAAAATAATAGCGGATAGGATGTCATCCTTCTTGCCTAAGTTAATACATAATGACCAAGTAGGCTTTGTCTCCCACAGGCAAGCGGGAGACAACATTAGAAAAGTCATGAATCTACTGTACCACACCAAAGTCTCTAAAATTCAAGCCTGTCTTATGGCCTTTGACATTGAAAAGGTGTTTGATTCCCTGGAGTGGACTTACCTATACGCCACGCTTGAAAAATTTGGTATTAAAGGCCATTTCATAAATCTCATACACTCATTATACAAATCATCCAGGGCAAGGTTACAGATTCCGGGAGATGAGAGATCCTTAATTAAAATAGAAAGAGGAACAAGACAGGGGTGCCCCCTTTCTCCCCTTCTATTCGCAATAGCAATAGAACCCCTGGCTCAGACAATTAGGGCCAATGCTGGGATCACAGGCATAAAAATAGGCCATCACCATTTCAAAACTTGTCTATTTGCAGATGACCTGCTGTGTATGCTCTCAAACCCTACCCAATCGGTCCCAGAGTTGATTCGAACTATGGAGGAGTTTGGTCAGTTTTCTGGCCTCAAACTGAACATAGAGAAGACAGAAGCACTAACGATTGACTTAACAGCAGTAGAGAATCAGGGTCTCCAAGAGAAGTTTAATATTAAGTGGGATAAGAACCACATAAACTACCTGGGAATCAAACTAACCCCTAAGATAGAGGACTTGTACAAAGCCAACCACTCCAAACGTTATAAAACAATAATTAATGACCTGAGTAAATGGACAAAGTATAGGTTATCATGGCTAGGGAGAATAAATACGATAAAAATGAATGTCCTTCCTAGGTTGCTCTACATATTTCGAACACTCCCTATCCCGATTAAATAAAAAGAATTAGAAAATATTCAAAGGAAAATATTTCAGTTTATCTGGAACCACTCTCCCTCACACATCACAAAGAAAATTATGTACCTTCATAAGTCAGAGGGGAGACTATCGTGTCCAAACTTAAAATATTACCACAAGGCAGCTCAGTTATCTTTCCTCCCAATAGCACATTCTATAGGGCATCAACCGGCCTGGGTGTATTTAGAGAACCACACTTTAAGGCCCTTAACCTGGGACAAGGTGGCTTGGCTATCAGAATTGCCTTAGAGCCTTAAAAACTCGCCAAACCCCCTAATCAGACACTCACTATCAAACTGGAAATGGGCCAAGAAACACACTGGTTTGTTCCCTGGATCCACCCAAATGACCCCAATTCTTCACCACCCTCAGGCCCCGAAACACATGAGCACAACACACGACACTGGTGGAGGTCAAGGAAACTAGATAGACTGGGAGACTGGTTAGTAAAGGGCCAGATGCTCACCTATGAGGAACAAGCATGAGCTACCGCTGTCAGATCATTACAATTACTATAGACTGAGGCATTTCACACACTCCCTGACCCAGAAACAGGGGACACCAGTCTTAAATTGGTTCTCCAAAATTTGTAAAGATAAACCTCTATCAAGGGGGATCATTGGGTCGCTTTACAAATATAAAACATTTGTTACTGGTTGAAGCGACACTGGGGGAAGGACCGGAGTGGGGGAGCCCTGGAGACCCTTCAGAAGCAACCAGCGGCAAAATCATCCCAGGAAAGGAGAGGTCGCTTACTGAAGCCTGCCCTAGGGTAACCCAAGGGTGATTGCCCAGGTTAGATATTGTAAATAATAAGCTAATACTGCTGGAGGGATGATAGCTAATAGGACTTTGGTGTTTCCTGCAGATATACTCTTTACTATTGTCTGTTTTACCATGTTTTAGGTATCTCTTCAAATTGCAATCACAGAAAAAATATGAAAAATTATTAACCTAAAAAGTAAAAATAAGAAGGACTAGCCAGCTAACTTTTACAAAATGTCTTTATTGTAAATATGTATTTTTGCACAACTGTTATGCAAGACTGTTCAAAAATGCTTTATTTTTCATTACATGCTGTACGCCTTCTGACAATAAAAGAATTTAAATGCAAAAATTAGGTATTTTTGCAGCGACCAGAAAAATTGATGTTAGTTTGCCAGGCAGTAAGTGCCCTAAAACTTTGCATCTTGAACCCTAGTTGGTGGCGTATAAGTCACGCAAGTCATCCGGTATTTAGGGATAAAATACAGCAGCGTGTGGACCATTATTAGCTCAAGGCAGCTCATCTGTCAGGTCTTTTTAATCGAATGTATCGCCCACTGTCAGTCCCTTCGGGATCCATCCCTCATTCATCTTAATAAAGGTGATGTAATCTAGACTTTTTTGACCTAGGCAACTTCTCTTCTCAGTGACAAAACCTCCTACTGCACTGAAAGTCCTTTCTGACAGGACACTTGAAGCGGGGCAGGACAGAAGTTCTAAGGCAAATTGGGATAGCTCAGGCCACAGGGCAAGCGTGCACACCCAGTAGTCAAGGGGTTCATCGCTCCTCATAGTGTCGATATCTGCAGTTAAGGTCGAGTCGTTCTCTGAGGGTGGACCCCGAAGGGCTGTGGCGATGCATAGGACTTAAAAAGCTCTGCATGTCCTCCATCAACAACACGTCTGTAAAGCGTCCTCTCCTTGCCGGCGTGGTCGTGGGAGAAGGAGGATTATGTTCACCTCTTCCGCTGTTAGATTGCCGTTGTGCTGTGAAATCACCCTTAAACGCTGTGTAAAGCATACTTTTTAATTTATTTTGGAAGTGCTGCATCCTTTCCGACTTGTGGTAATTCGGTAATATTTCAGGCACTTTCTGCTTATACCGGGGGTTTAGTAGGGTGGACACCAAGTACAGGTCATTCTCCTTCATCCTTTTTATACGAGGGTCCCTCAACAGGCACGACAGCATGAAAGACCCCATTTGCACAAGGTTGGATGCCGAGCTAGTCATGTCCCGTTCCTCGTCCTCAGTGATCTCACTGAAGGTATGTTCTTCCCCCCAGCCACGTACAACACCACGGGTACAAGATAGGTGACAACGAGCACCCTGGGATGCCTGTTGTGGTTGGTCTTCCTCCTCCTCAAAGCCACATCCTTCCTCTGACTCCTCTTCCTCACAATCCTCTTCCAGTGTTGCCGCAGGTCCAGCAAGCAATGCTGATATGGCTGTTTCTGATGGTGATGGTGACCACAACTCTTCCTCTTCACGCTCATCTACGGCCTGATCCAGCACTCTTCGCAGGGCATGCTCCAGGAAGAAAACAAATGGAATGATGTCGCTGATGGTGCCCTCGGTGCAAATGACCAAGTTTTGTCACCTCCTCAAAATGACGCATACAGGCATTGCGCATAAGCGTCCAGTAACGTGGCAAAAAAAATCCCCAGCTCTGCAGAGGCTGTCCTAGCACCCCGGTCATATAAATACTCGTTAACGCCCTTTTCTTGTTGGAGCATGCGGTCGAACATTAGGAGTGTTGAATTCTAACGTGTCGGGCTGTCGAAAATCAAGCACCTCGCTGGCATGTTGTTTCGCCGCTGGATATCTGTAAAGTGCGCCATGGCGGAACGCCTGAAATGGGCACACACCTTCCTGGCCTGCTTCAGGACGTCCTGTAAGCCTGGGTGCTTATGCACAAAGCGTTGTACAATCAGATTACACACATGTGCCATGCACGGCACATGTGTCAACTTGCCCAAATTCAATGCCGCCAACAAATTTCTTCCGTTGTCACAAACAACTTTGCCGATCTCCAGTTGGTGCGGAGTCAGCCACTGATCCACCTGTGCGTTCAGGGCGGACAGGAGTGCTGGTCCGGTGTGACTCTCTGCTTTCAGGGAAGTCAACCCCAAGACGGCGTGACACTGCTGTATCTGGGATGTGGAATAATACCTGTGGAGCTGGGGGGGTGCTCCTCTGCAGAGCCACATATTCCATGCTTGGCAGCTGTCACCAGGTTTACCAAATGCACAGTGTAGGTGATATAGCTGCCTTGTCCATGCTTTCCAGACCAGGTATCAGTGGTCAGATGGACCCGTGCCCCAACACTGTGTGCCACAGATGCCATTACTTCCTTTTGCACAATCGAGTACAGGTTGGGGATTGCTTTTTGTGCAAAGAAATTTCGGCCAGGTACCTTCCATTGCAGTGTCCAAATAGCTATAAAATTTTTGAATGCCTCAGACTCCACCAGCTTGTATGGTAAAAGCTGGCGAGCTAAGAGTTCAGACAAGCCAGCGCTCAGTTGCCGGGCAAGGGGGTGACTTTGTGACATTGGCTTCTTACTCTCAAACATGTCCTTGACAGTCACCTGACTGTGGGCAGATGAGCAGGGACTGCTCAGGGTGAAACACGGAGTGGCGGATGGTTGAGAGAGGGCAAGCAGGGCAGCAGTGGTTGACATGGCTGAAGATGCTGGACCAGGAGGAGGATGGCTGCTTTGACTTTGTGTGCTGCTTGTACTCATGTGTTGATCCCATAGGCGTTTGTGATGTGACATCATGTGCCTTCGCAAAGAAGTTGTACCTAGGTGGGTGTTGGACTTCCCACGATCATGAGTTTCTTTTCGCACAGGTTGCAAATGGCATCGCTGTTGTCACAGGCAGACACACAAAAACATTTCCACACTGCTGAGCTCTGCAATGATGGCATTCTGGTGGTGGCAACAGCATGCGTTGACTGGCGTGCTGTCTGGCTGACCCCGGGTGCCGATGCATGCTGTCTGACTGTGCCACTAGCTACTTGCGACGACCTCCCGCTGCTTCCAACTCGTCTCCTCCTCCTCTCTGTCTCCCCATCTGAACTTTCCTCCTGTTCTTCTTCTCTTATAGTGGGTACCCACGTGACATCCACGGACGCATCGTCATCATCAACCGCTTCACTTGTATCTGACAACTCAACAAAGGAAGCAGCACCGGGTACAACATCATCATCATCAGACCGTACGTCCATGTGTATAATGCTGCCTGACTGGGACATATCCCTGTTATCAACATCCTCTGGCACTAATGTTTGCGCATCACTCATTTCTTCCAACGGATGTGTAAATAACTCTGCTGACGGATCAAATGAAGCGGCTGTGGTGCTAGTGTTGGTGGTGGCTGCAGGCGGGTGAGTGGTAACTAGAGAGGTGCCCGTAGGTAAGTTGGAGGAGGATTGTGCGTCTAGGTTCCGAGCGGAAGCTGTAGAAGATTGGGTGTCCTGTGTTAGCCAGTCAACCATGTCCTCAGAACTTTTCAAGTTCAGGGTACGTGGCCCCTAAAAACTGGGCATTATTCATGGCAGAGTAGGCACTGTAGGCCTCACACACATGCCTGTAGGCAGGCAACTGATATTCAATCGATTACAGTAAAAAAAGGGTTCTTTTATTTCACTGTACACTAGGTTGCACCAGATATGAGTGTCACTGTGCACTGGCAAAAGTTGGCAGAGTAGATGCAATAGGCTTCACACACATGCCTTTAGGCAGGCAATTGCTATTCAATTTATTACAGTTAAAAAAGAGGTGTTTTATTTCACTGAGCACAATATAAGCTGTGAGCCTGACACAGGCAGGCAACTGAAATTAGATTAAAGGAAAAAAGGGTTGTTTTCTTTCAATGTATGGTACACCAACTATGACTGGTGAAACAGAGCAGAATATTAGCTGTGAGCCTGACACAGGCAGGCAACTGAAATTAGATTAAAGGAAAAAAGGGTTGTTTTTTTTCAATGTATGGTACACCAACTATGACTGGTGAAACAGAGCAGAATATTAGCTGTGAGCCTGACACAGGCAAGCAACTGAAATTAGATTATAGGAAAAAAATGGTTGTTTTCAATGTATGGTACACCACCAGGTATGAGTAGTGAAAATAAGCACAATATAAGCTGTTAGGTGTTAGCCTGTCACACACACTGGCAGGCAGGCATATGCAATTAGATTAAACAGAAAAAAATAATAAAATAAAATAAATGATGTTCTAGCCCTAAAAAGGGCTTTTTGGGTTGCTGTCTTTGCAGCAGATATCAGACGAGTCCTTCAGGTCTGTAGTGGAAGCTAAATACACAGCCTGGCTCTCTATTTCCCTATTAAATCTCCAGCAGCTACACTATCTGTCCTTTCACAACGAATGTAGCTTCAGAATGATTCCAAAATGGATGCTGTCCTTCAGATGGAAGGCTCTGGAAGGGAGTGTATGCTGCTGATTGGCTGGAATGTGTCTGCTGACTGTGAGGTGCAGGGTCAAAGTTTCGTCAATGATAAAGAATAGGGGCGGACCGAAAAGCGCATATGTCCGCCGTCCGCTACGAGCGCGAAAGTGCCAAAATCCCAGCGAATAGTCCGGGACATCTCTAATATATATATATATATATATATATATATATATATATATATATATATATATATACAGTGGATATAAAAAGTCTACACACCCCTGTTAAAATGTCAGGTTTCTGTGCTGTAAAAAAATGAGACAAACATAAATCAATTCAGAACTTTTTCCCCCTTTAATGTGACCTATAAACTGTACAACTCAATTGAAAAACAAACTGAAATCTTTTAGGTAGAGGGAAAAAAAATATAAAAATAAAATCATATGGTTGCATAAGTATGCACACCCTTAAACTAATAGTTTGTTGAAGCACCTTTTGATTTTATTACAGCACTCAGTCTTTTTGGGTATGAGTCTATCAGCATGGCATATTTTGTCATGCAGAAAGATGAAGTTCCTCTTCATGTTCAGCTTTCTAGCAGAAGCCTGAAGGTTTTGTGCCAATATTGACTGGTATTTGGAACTGTTCATAATTCCCTCTATCTTAACTAAGGCCCCAGTTCCAGCTGAAGAAAACAGCCCCAAAGCATGATGCTGCCACCACCATGCTTCACTGTGGGTATGGTGTTCTTTTGGTGATGTGCAGTGTTGTTTTTGCTCCAAACATGTCTTTTGGAATTATGGACAAAAAGTTCAACCTTGGTTTCATTAGACCATAACACCTTTACCACATGCTTTTGGGAGACTTCAGATGTGTTTATGCAAAATGTAGCCTGGCTTGGATGTTTTTCTTCGTAAGAAAAGGCTTTTGTCTTGCCACTCTACCCCATAGCCCAGACATATGAAGAATGCGGGAGATTGTTGTCACATGTACCACACAGCCAGTACTTTCCAGATATTCCTGCAGCTCCTTTAATGTTACTGTAGCCCTCTTGGAAGCCTCCCAGACAAGTATTCTTCTCGTCTTTTCATCAATTTTGGAGGGAGCTCCAGTTCTTGGTAATGTCACTGTTGTGCCATATTTTCTCCACTTGATGATGAGTGTCTTCCCTGTGTTCCATGGTATATCTAATGCCTTGGAAATTCTTTTGTACCCTTCTCCTGACTGATACCTTTTAACAATGAGATCCCTCTGATGCTTTGGAAGCTCTCTGGGGACCATGGCTTTTGCTGTGGGATGCGACTAAGAAAATTTCAGGAAAAACCAATTAGAGCAGCTGAAATTTATTTGGTGTTAATCAGAGGCACTTTAAATGATGGCAGGTTCATGCTGACTCCTATTTAACACAATTTGGAATGTGATTGCTTAATTCTGAACACAGCTACATCCCCAGTTATAAGAGGGTGTGCAGACTTATGCAACCACATTATTTTTATTTTTTTTTTTTTATTCCCTCCACCTAAAAGATTTCAGTTTGTTTTTCAATTGAGTTGTACAGATTATAGGTCACATTAAAGGTGGAAAAAGTTCTGAATTGATTTATCTTTGTCTCATTTTTTTACAGCACAGAAACCTGACATTTTAACAGGGGTGTGTAGACTTTTTATATCCACTGTATTTATATATATATATATATATATATATATATATATATATATATATATATATATATATATATATATTCCCTTCTGGATTGCTACCTTCTTGTGATGAAGGTGCTTGTGTACTTTGTTGAAGCTATGAGCTATAACATATAGGGTCAGCTAGGATGGGCAAGTCATGGCAGAGAGGTCAGACAAATTGCGGTCCACTGGAGAAGAAACTGGCAACCCACTCCAGTATTTTTGCTAAGAAAACTTTATGGACAGGCACAACCAGAGACATAACGATATGGCACTGGAAGTTGAGCCCCTCAGGTCAGAAGGTACCTACCACATTACTGAGAAAGAGCAGAGGGCAAGTACAAAAGTACAAGTAATGCCAGATCTAATGAAGTGGTTGGGCCAAAGCCAAAAGGACACCCAGCTGCAGATGTGTCTGGAGGAGAAAGGAAAGTCTGATGCTGCAAAGATCAATTCAGAATAGGATCCTGGAACTATGAAAGAAGGCAAATCAATGTGGGGTCAAGAATGAAATGACAAGGTTAAAGAAGAGGTGACAGGAATACACTGAAGATCTATACAGGAAGGATCTTAACAGCAGTGATGACCTCAATAATTTGTCCAATGAGTTGGAGCCAGACATCTTGGAGAGCGAAGTGAGATGGGCCCTAGGATGTCTTGCTGATAATAAGGCTGCAGGAGGTGATGTAATCCCAATGTAACTATTCAAAGTTCTACAGGATGATGCTGTGAAAGTGTTACTTGTCTTTTGCCAACACATTTGAAAAACTCAACAATGGCCAATAGACTGGAAAAGGTCAGTTTACATCCCAATCCCCAAAAAAGGCAGTGCCAAAGAATGCTCCAATTATCAAACAATTGCTCTCATTTCACATGCCAGCAAGGTAATGCTTAAGATTCTACAAGCTCAATCCGAACAATATATGGACCAGGAACTACCAGATGTGCAAGCAAGGTTCCACAGAGGAAGAGGCACAAGAGATCAAATTTCCAGTACCTGCTGGATAATAGAGAAAGCAAGAGAGTTCCAAAAAACATTCACTTCTGCTTCATAGACTATTCTAAAGCCTTTGACTGTGTGGATCACAACAACATGTGGCCTGTCCTTAAAGTGATGGGAGTACCAGATCATCTAATCCTTCTGATAAAGACTCTGTATGTCAACCAAGAAGCCACGGTCAGAACCGAACATGGGACAACAGAATGGTTCAAGATCGGAAAAGGAGTGTGATGAGGTTGTATATTGTCACCTTATTTATTCAACTTATAAGCAGAGTACATCATGCGAAAGGCTGGAATAGATGAATCCAAAGACAGAATCAATATTGCTGCAAGGAATATCAACTACCTCAGACCTGCCAATGATACTCCTCTGATCGCTTAAAGGGAGGAGGAAAAAAGATCCAATAAATCAATACTTCAGGAAATCAAGACAAACTGTTCACTAAAAGGTATGATCATGAGGCTGAAGCTCAAATATTTTGGCCATATCATAAGACTGAAGGATTCCCTGGAATAGAAACTGTGTGTCGACCAAGAAGCCACGGTCAGAACTGAACATGGGACAATGGAATGGTTCAAGATTGTCAAAATCGGAAAAGGAGTGCGACAAGGTTGTATAATGTCACCTTATTTATTCAACTTATATGCAGAATACATCATGCTTAAGGCTGAACTGGATGAATCCAAAGCCAGAATCAATATTGCTGGAAGGAATATCAACCACCTCAGATACGCAGATGATAATATTCTGATGGCTGAAATTTAGGAGGAACTAAAGGACTTATTGATGTAGGTAAAAGAAGAGAGTGCATAAGTTGGCCTGCTGCTCAACGTTAAAAAGACGAAGATCATGGCAAACGGCAATCTCACTTCCTGACAAATAGACTACGAAGAAGTAGAGGCAGTGACAGATTTTATTTTCCTTGGATCCAAGATCTGTGCAGATGGTCACTGTAGTCATGAAATTAAAAGACGTTTGCTTCTCGGGAGGAAAACTATGGAAAGCTTGGACAAGCTAGTAAATAGTAAAGGTATTAAATTATCAACAAAGGTCTGCATAGTTTGAACAATGGTATTTCGAGAAGTAACATACAGATGTGAGAGCAGGACCATAAAGAAATCTGAGCTCCGAAGAATCGACGCCTTTGAATTGTGGTTTTGGAGAAGACTGCTTTGAGACCCTTGGACTGCAAGAAGATGCAAGCTTTAATATTTTGGCCATATTATGAGACGGCAGGATTCCCTAGAAAAGACTGATGCAGGGAAAGATTGAAGGCACAAGAAGAAGGGGACGACAGAGGTGGAGATGGATAGATGAGATCACTGAAGCAATGAACATAAACTTGATGGAGCTCGGAGGGGCAGTGACTGAGAGATGCACCTGGTGTGCTGTGGTCCATAGAGTCACGGAGAGTTGGACGCGTCTGAACGACTTAACAACAACAACAAATATATATATATATATATCTGGTGCGGTGTGCCATCTGCAGTTCATTAGGACACGTGCACATCTGAATCTGCTGTGCAGTGTGTGAGACTGACCAATCTGTGACCAATGCTCAGCAATAGGTTTTAACATGCTTATGAGACATGGTTCAGGTTTGGCTAGTACATGACACGCACATGAAGATCCTCAGAGTATGTTTCCGCATATGCTGCAGTGTGCACACCAATACACCTACTCTCTTTTAGATGTCAAATCATTGTGGATCTACACCTGAACCTTGTTTAATGCTGGGGATAGCTTCCAAGCTGTTGGAGTGTTAAGTGACACAGCTTTAAATGGTGCAGTGTAACATGGGGAAGATAGGGGAACTCATTGCAAAATACATACAATTGCAATTGATATTTATACTGTTTTGTTTTATATTAACTTTGAACAAACAGCACACAACACTAACACAAACTGCATGGGAAACTGCTATTCAGAATCCATGTTAACTACAAGTAATGGACAGACATTTCATTGATAACAATTAGGATGATAATATGATAATAATATAATAAATTAAAATATTTACATGGTTATTCATGCCTCATATATCTGTAGTCAGGACCAGAAATCTTACAATGCTATTGTATGTCATTTATCTATGTGTGTGGGGTTCATGTGTATGCATTACTACCGCTGGCTCCAACGACTCCTTGATATTCCGCTCCCATACACATTATGTGATGTTGAGTGGTGGGCCACCACCAGTCCCATGGGCTGCTCTGGCCTCCGCTGCCATCTTCTTCTTCACCTTCATCTGGAGGTCATCATATCAGTGTTTAACCAACTGAACATCACTGTTTGCAACCCCTAATGAAGCCAAAGCTGCAATCACCTCATTCCAGGCACATATCTTATCTCCAGGCCTCACATCCCTACCACCATGGATGATGCTACAGTGGACTCGGACTACACCGGGGAGGGTTTCCGTCTCCTCCTAGCTATCATTGTGGGCCCTCTTGCCCTGTTAACTGTGCCTTGGGCTCCTAGGCCTCCCAGTTCTCTCCCTGGGGCCTGCCCCTCATCCCCTCTACCCCCCCCCCATCCTGGGATCAGGCCCCTGACCCACTGCTCCTACACCTTGTATGCCTACATCTGGTGTCACATCCCTCCTGCCTCCTGCTCTCCTCCACCTATACCTCCCATTTCTTACCTGCTGCTTCCTCTCCCTCTCTCCATACGTATACATCTCCTCCTATCCTCACTCTCCTCCATCAGCGTTCCCCTCACTCTCTCTCCTCACTTTCCTCCTCTCCTGACTCTCCTCCTCCATTTCCCCCCCCCCTCTCTCTCTCCTCACTATACTGCCCTCCTCACTCTCCTCGCTCCCCTCCACCTCTGGTATTTCTCTCTCTGGCAGTCTAACTCACTCTCTCTAACACTCTATTATTTCTCTCTCTGGCACTCTCACTCACTCTCTAACACTCTCTTATTTCTCTCTCTAGCACTCTCTCTCTTTCTCTTTCTAACACTCTCTTATTTCTCTCTTGCACTCTCACTCACCCTCTCTAACATGCTCTTATTTCTCTCTCTAGCACGCTCTATATTTCTCTTTCTATTACTCTCTTATTTCTTTCTCTAAAACTCTCTATCTCTCTCTCTAACACTCCCTATCTCTCTTTCTCAGTCTCTGTCTCTCTCTCTATATATATATCTCTCTCAAAAACCCACCAACGCCTAGACCTGACCTGACTTTCTCCATTACAGCATATTTAAAGAATTACACTTTTCTCAGTCTTTTAAACCGTTTCCCGCCGCATTGATTGGCGTCCTCCGCTTCCTATTGGGATTGCAACTTACGGCCTTAACTGATTCTTGCACGCTTCATAGGATCGGATACCCAGAAGCATTACAGGTGAAAACAGGCTTCACGGGTTTGAGGTTTTGGCCTGTAACTCACACCCTTGATCAATTGAATAGCCTTGCAATCAGAGACGAACGGGAGCCCGCAACACACCCGCATACATTTGGCCATCTGCAATCGAGTTGCAGGCTTGGAATTGAGTCAGGCTCATGGTTTCAGTTAGCTGTACAGGTTTATTGTGTTACAGGAGTGGTTTACTGAAGTGAAAACATCTTAGCTGTATAGATTTCTGGGAAGACAGGAAGAGAAGAGTGTTTCAAGTAAATACAGAAAAAGAGACATATTTGATCTGGTAACATTTAATGCAGCATTTATTTACAAACAATTATGGTCAGGGAATATGAAAAACAATATAAAAATTAATATTACAAACTGCAACAAGAAAACCCTAACAAACTAGCATAACCTTTATGTATTTATTTATTGTACTACAGTACGGTAAAGGGCTTCTATTGTTCTTACGCCCACCATATATTAAATGATTGTGGTGGTGAACAACCTACTCATAAGGTCCACAACACAAGC
Source organism: Discoglossus pictus (assembly GCA_027410445.1). NCBI lineage: Eukaryota > Metazoa > Chordata > Amphibia > Anura > Alytidae > Discoglossus > Discoglossus pictus. The sequence continues at coordinate 331,946,451 of CM050164.1, read as the reverse complement.
TGAGATCCCACTTTATGTTAATGAGAGCAAGTAAACTTGAAACAGCTAAACATGGATAGGATTCTCTGCTTGTATATAATCCAACCTTGGCTTTGCATAAAGGCTGTGTAATGCAGCAGCCATAAGCTTAAAGGAAGCCATGTTTAAAATGGTTTATGGATTGAAGAACGAGACATTTGTGGGCACATTGGCATGTCCCAGCTCAGTTTCCCAGAATGCAGTGTAATAACAGTTTTTCTCAGAATTCTGAGCTGGAAGCAGTTTTTTTAACTTGTTTTAGACATTCAAATGTGAACACAGATGTACTATTTAATTACTATATATTTTCTAAAGACTTTGATAATCCTATCAATAATATCCGACGCAAGATAATATAGTACAGTTAAGGGCAGACTTGACAGAATGGTAATTACTACAAATCTAAATAGTTCATTTGTAGGAGGATGTGTATATTGTGAAGAGCTGTCTCTGTGGTGTGTTGCTGCTGAAAGCCAGAGTGGGGATGGAGAGCAAGTCAGTTGTAGACAAGTCACTCAATAAGTTTTGTAGCCTTTTAGTAAACTGATAGTGGTTGTTAAGATGTGCCAGAGAAGGATAATATGAAGCCCACACTTGCCTTTTTTTCATTTTTTATGTCATTGAACTGAGATCCTCTACAAATTGGAATGTTACCACAGCATTTAATTTTCAGAAAAATACTTTCTTTCTCATCAGTCAAGAGCACATGTAGGCCCATGTTAAATTTGATATTGGGAATGCAGCCCTCAACATTTTTTTTATTTTTATTTTGACTTCTTGTTTTAGTGGGTGTAACAAAGGGGAGCTTTGGAGGAGTGAAGAAGAATAGTGAACGTAACTATAATTCTTTATTCTTTAGCAAAGTCAACTAAAATAGGCAAATTAGTGGACTTTAACAAGGATAAAAGTTTTTAAGATTCTGAATACCCCTACTAAAGCTGGCTCACAGAGAAACATGGTCACCATAAATGAGAAAGAAATAGGTGTTAGATGAGCAAAATAATTGTTTATTTAGAGAGCAAAGAGTTACCAAGGCAGAACATATGTAGAATGTTGGTATAAAAGGTTATTTCTAAAAGAGTTCATTTTTTTAAAAGGTAAGATCTAGAGCTGTGAACAAGGTTGTAAAAGAAAATGCAATTGGGCAACTGAGTAAGTTAAAAGTTAGGATTAAAGCTTTTAGGCTGGATAGCAAAATAAATAATGCAGATAATATTGTTTTGAAAGCTTAAGCACCAGAGTCTGTGACTATGATTAGTCTACCAGATAAACTTATAATATAGTAGGATACCCCCAGAGATTCTCCATTATTATTATTATTATTATTATTAATAATAATAATAATAAGAATAATCTATTTACAAAGCAAAATAAAGTACAGTGGGTGCAAATAACAAATTACAAGTATAGGCACAATACAATACAAATGTCATAAAAAAGATTCAGCAGACTGCTTGGTGAACAGAAATGAGGATTCTACTCTAAAGAGCTTGAAATGTAGAAGGTCGTGAGACAGGAGGGGGAGATGTACGAGATGTAGGTGATTATTAACCGTAGACTGATGCAAGTGAAGGTGGTTGTGTGTTACACTGTAGGTTGTTTGTATAAGTAATTTTGTAGAGTATGGAGTTGTGCATGTTATAACTGAAGGTAATAAGCTTTTAGTATTAAGCTTTTTAGTGAGATAGGAAGATAGTTTGATGAAGATGCAATATATTTTACAGAGGAGGTATAGCTTGAAAAACCCTGAAGGTCTATGTGAGGGTAGGTGACAAGTGATAAGTAAAGAAGAAGGTCATTAGTAGGACAGTAGCAGCGTTGCTAAGTCATAATTTTAAATGTTATTCTGGAGGCTATGGGAAGCCAGTGGAGTGACTGACAAAAAGGTACTGCAGACACTAAGTGTTGAGTTTGGTAGGTGAGTCTAGTGGAGTCATTAATTATTGATTGCAGTGGAAACAGATGGGTAATAGGGAGGCCAGCAAGGAGCAGTAGTCAAGGCAAGATATGATGAGAGAATTGATTAGAATTGTATTTGTGCTTTGTGTAAGATAATGTCAAATTTTGGAGACGTTTGTTAGGAGCAAATAACATGATTTGGTTGATTGTAAAGAGAGGACAAAGAATGAAAGAGAGGACAAGGTCCAATAAAATATCAATATCAAGAGGCTGTTGGCAGCATGTGTTAGAAGAGAGGGGGATATATCTGGTGCTGAGAGATAGATATGGAATTATCTGCACAAAGATGATACTGAATTTCTAAATATTTTATTTGCGTACCAAGAGAGGATGTATAGATGGAGAAGCAGAAGGAGCTAGTACTGAACCTTGGGGTATGCCAAATATCAGAGGGAGCAGGGAAGAAAGGGTGCCAGAGAAGAAGACACTAACTGTTTAATATTCTAGATAAGATGTAAACCATGAGCGAGCTGTGTCATGGGGAGTGGAGATTATGTATAAGAGTGTTGTCAATGGTATTGAAGGCAACTGTGATGAAGTATCACCAGAGGTCAGTAGAGAGCCCTTTATGATTTCTCCCCAGGAGTGAGACGGTTAACAAGCAGTTTAAAATGCATTGGTGTGGCTGCAATAGACAGCTTCATGCAGGGAGAGATTTGTTTGGAAGTTTGGAGCCTGAGCTCAATCTGGGCTTGGATGAAGATCCTAAAACAGCTCTGGGTGTGGACACACAGAGAGAGGCAGTTAGTAAGAGAGACTGCCTGGAGCATAGAGTCAGCAAAGTTGTGAGAAACTGAGAAGTGTGTTCAGTGTGACCTGAGAGTCAATAGAGACAGCACCTCTGCACCATGAAGCAGGCCCACAGACAAGCATACAGGCCTGTATACTGAGGACTTGATTTTGCATTAGTTTTGTCAGTGAGGAAACTGCAGCTACTGTTTAGTCAGCACTTAAAGAATGCAATTTTTTTTGTTTTCTGTGTAAATTTCTGTTGTATGCTGACAACTATCCCGTAAAGATCCTTAAAAGCATTAACTGCCTCCTGAGTACTCCATTATAGTGCTGGAAACTAAGGCACTGAATCCCTAACGTGGCAGTGGATCTGTCACACAACATAGAAATCTAGTAGACTTAGGGCCATATTAAATTGGAGTTACAGAGCAATAAAAATAGCCAAGCCCGCAACAGACGTGGCCGACATCCAAATCTGCAAACCATTCTTGCGTACGTTGCATTTGTGACCGTGAACATGATCAATTAGTTAAAGCCATGGTTACGGGTTTAGACAGAGCCAATGGTAAAAGAGATCGTCATCATTACGTCACTGAAAAATGGAGGTTAGATTTCAATCCCTTATGGATTTGAAGTATGAGTTTCGGACATGCATTCCAGAAATAATGCAATATTAAGAAGTTAATAAATATGATATTCTTGTCCATGTAAGTTCTAATACATGTATTAACTTATTGATTGCCGGGGGTCGATATAACATGGAAATTAAACATAAAATAAACTATTTTATATTGCAGATTTGCGAGATTGAGAATGTTGTCCTATTAATTTTAATACCTAACATCATTTTCCCTTTAATTCACAATACAGAATTGTTTTTATATTTGCATTTACAGTGCTACTGACAGGAATTTAAACCCCTTGCGGGTCCTCTCTGCTACCCTTAGGCTTTTTGGCTCCATTTTCCATTTACAGGTTTGAACACCAGTTCGTCCTTGAGGATTCGAAGCAATTTAATAGCTATTTGCTGTCAGAACATTTACGGGCTTCAAATATCAAAGGCTTAGCTGGTATGGAGTTCCGATTTCAACTGCCTGTAGGGTTTTTCCACCTGTGACCCGCAGATCATTTGTGAGTAGCTGAAAGAGGCCAATTTTATAGCCGTAAGTCTAGCAAGCTCCTTTACGGGCTACGAGTTTTACGGTTGTAGGAATTTAATAGGGCTGTTAGTAGAGAAAATGACTCTTTGACTTGATGGCATGCAGGTTATTAGTGACTATTGTGAGAGTTATCTTTGTGCAGTGTTGACAGGAAGTCATAGTGCGGTGGTCAAGAAGGGAGCTGGAAAAAATTAATTGGTTTAGGAGGTTGTAGAGAAGCGGCGTGAGAAGTTTTCTTAATGGAAAGCAGAGAGATAGGGAGATAGAGGCAGAATCTGGATCAGGTAAGCGTTTATTATGAATGGATGTAATTATGGTGTGTTTTAATGAGGATGGAATCTTGCTAGTGTTTAGGGAGGACATGAACAGGTGTATGTGAGTTGGGATATTTGTGTTAGAGAGGAAAGGGATTGGCTGTGATGGAATAGGATCAAGTTAGCAAATTGTAATGTGTAGGTTCTAGAAGACCAGAGACACCATGTTTACCGGGTCAAAGGAGCCCATTATTGATATGGGATTGGGGACGATCAAAGGCTGAGTGTTATGAGTTTTTTGAGAGTGGTGTTCAAACTGATTAAGTGAGTTAGAAATAAATAGGTCATAAATTGAGGCAGTTAGAGGAGATGTCTCTAACAGCCAGCAGAAGAATAAATGAGAGATGATGGGAATGGGACTTGCAGAAGAGCTTATGATTTGAGCTTTAGAGGATGGTGCATATAGTGACTGGAGGAAGGAGAGAAATTCATGGGAAATCAGATGAGAGAAGGGAAGCAGAGTATATTATATTACTAGAGATATTCATCCTCATTCAAGTGAGCTTTCAGGAGATCTGAGCTTCGGAAATGTAGCCCGATCGGGTTACGGGCTCCGGCCTCCTATTCACTGCGATGATTCACATCGCAAGTTAATGTCCCTCTAAGCCTTTGATCTTTCATGGCCGTAAGAGTTGCAAACACTAAAATTGCGAATTACTCCGATTTCCCCTCGCTAAGCAAGCTGTCAATTGCCGCAAATGGCAAAAGTCGAACCACAAGTCACGGGTACCAAGGAGGACTCGCAAAGGGCTTAATGACATGTCTGGGGCCTTTAAAATGCACATATACACACATAATTAAGAGCACAACATTCTCAAGCTCGCAAATGGGCCCCCAAAAAATACTTTATTTCATGTTTAATTTCCGTGTTATATCAATCACAGCAATCAATCTGTTAATACATATAATGGAACTCGCATGTAATAGAATATTATATTTATGGCTTCATCAATATTTCATCATATCTGGAATGTGGGTCTGATCGTAACTAGTAATTCAAGGCCGTAGGACTTTAAAATCAAACCTTCATTTTTCATTGAAGTAATGATGACGATCTTTGTTTCCCTTGGATGTTCCTAGCTCCAGAATTACGGCCTTGATCATCGTAATTGATCATGTTCAAGGTTGCATATGCTACATACTGTACGATAGCAGGGTCTACAAAGTGCGCTATTGGTCCGGGACTTGTGGGCTCAGCCAATTGAATTGCACCAAAAGTTGCGGACGCTGCAGGCCCGCTGACTTACGGGCCTTCATACCGCGACTTGCGGGTTTGCAATTGAATGAGGCTCAATTGCTACAATTCCAAAGGCCCGTAAATGTTTTCACACCTGTAAACGGCAAATGTAGGAAAAAATCCTACAAGTACCAGATAGGACTGTCAAAGTGGTTAGACACCTGATCGTAGCACTGTAAATGCAAATTAAAATCAATACTATACTGTAAATGACGGGAAAAACGATGAAAGACATTAGAATGAATTGTAGAAACGTCTCAAGCTCGCAATTTTTTAACATTTTATTTCCTTATTAGATCAATCTCGGGAATCGAGGAATTAATACATATCAGGCCACCCACATGGACTATAACATTTTCTTCATTCATTTTTGTTATTTTGTACATTGTCGGATTGTAAGTCTGATCTGCTTCATGGTTACAATTTAGGCTTTCAGCCAGGTAGCTACGGGCTTGAGCAATTGAATCACTCTGTAACTGTTGCAATTGAATAGTTATACAGAGATTTTTTTTAAGAACCCAGGAAACTTTTATCCAAAAGCAAGGTCTTCACTGACTAAAAACTTCTGTAAAAAAATATGCCATGTGCTTATAAAGAGTCTTATTCAATTGGCCAAATCTCATTTGAATGTGGCCCCAAGAGTCTAAACATAATTTTAACATTTTTAGTATAGATCTGCTTAGGTGTGATTCATGTTTTGAGTTTGTGATTTTTTCTATGTACATATGGAAACAATATGCTTTTACAGCATATAATTGTTTTTTGCATTATATTTTTATGAGCAAAAAAGAATACAGTTTGATATTTATAAACTGTTTTTGCTTTATTTTATGCTGTTTATCAAAACCAGCCATGTTACTGAAATCTAAATATACACAGTAAAGGTCACAAAAAATCAGTTGATGCCATGTGACCTTCTGGTTCAACTCCCAGTTCTCAGATCATCAGACAAACAGGAGGTATAAAGATGTGGGGCAAGCATGAGCACACAGCACCCATTTCCTCCGCTTTGCTATTACATGAAGAAATACCAAAATAAACATCATTAAACTCACCTTGATGTTTGCTATATCTCTTGAGTCTGCAAGCAGTTGATTTTCAGAGTTAACACCACTAGAAACCCTTGCTATAAAATTCATAATTTGTTTTGGCCAATTATGAGAAGCTAAATTAGTGTATCAATCTATGATGTCAGTTTGTGTGGCAAGGAATATGTAGTCCCCTGTACAAGGAAGTAAGGAGGAGTCAGACACTGATATATGGGTCTCTGAATTGTGCTACTGTTGGCTTGAAGTTAATAATGGGGTGTTTGAATAGCATCCTTTTATATAATTATATATATATATATATATATATATATATATATATATATATATATATACTGTATATCACATATAACTGCTGAGAGTCTCTCAAAGCGAGGTGAGCAGTGAAGGCAATAAAACACGTAAGACTTAGCCTCCATACACTTAGGTAACACCGGATCACCTGGCTGCAAGCACTTGACGAATGCGAGATAGGAAAAATACAAAGTTAATGGCCGAACCGTGCAAAGCAAAAAACACACACAGCACGGGGGACCCCCCAGGATGTCTGGGAGTGAGGTGGAACGCAAATTTAAGTCCATTTCTGCAACTTTCGGCACTCAAAAATCGACTAAGTGAGAAAAAAAAGCTGGCCCAAAAAAAATGAAAATGAGGCTACACAACCCTGGACCGCGCCAAACACCGTCAACCTCTTACCACTTTATGAGATGCGGCTCTTATAAAAACAAAGTACGAGATAGTAAAAATACGAAGTTAACGGCCGAACCGAGCAAAGCAAAAAACACGTAACACACACACACAAAAAAATACAACAAAAACATCACACACCACACTGGGGAACAGCCAAGACATCTGGGAGTGAGGTGGAATTCAAATTTAAGTCGATTTCAGTGAGTTTCGGCACTCGAAAATCGGCTAAGCAAAAAAATAAATGGCGCCCAAAAAAAGGAAAACGAGGCTTCACGACCCTGAACCGTGCAAAACAACGACAAACGTGAACCACTTTCACACAGGAACCAACGAGGTACAAAATACAGTATGACAAAGGACGGCAAATGCTCGCGATCCCCGTAGCACATAGACAAAAGACGCTATTTTACAATCCTAACTTGCCACTGACAACATTACGCATCTTCAGTAGCGCTTCACACAAATAAACCAACAAACTGCATGCAGCCTATTTACATTCATAAAACTATATCCTCAGGCCAGGAACAGTCCCACTAGACATTATATGCTGCAGGACAATAAAAATAGATTGTTACCTCTTCAGGCTATTGATTGTTACATATATTAATTAGAAAAAGGTAAACAATATTAATTTATAATTCAACTGTGTAACATTGTGTGCCAAATAGCATTGCCATGGCTTCAAAATTTATTGGACGGACAAGTCGCTAGTATATATATATATAGTCTTGCATGCATTGTGAAAACCATACTTAAACGGCATGTTTCGCCAGACAATAAAAGTAGGAAAAGTGATTATCCACTATTATAGCTGCTCTGTACTATCTTCACTAAAAGGTGGAATGAAGTCTGTACTGTTTTACAGATGAACAATATTCCTATGTGAGATTCAGTCATGCTAACTGTCACAACCTGTTCCTCATTTGGCTTGAAAAGACCAAAGAGCACAATCCTACCCACAGGTTGTATAGGTTCTGTATCCCTGCACTCAGGACAACTTAACCATATTCTAAAACAAGTTGCAGATTCTCAGGCCAAGTTACCAGGTTCAAGGACAAGTTGCAGAAATTAATTTCTGATTACAAATTAATAAACACGTTCCCTCTAAATTAAATACACCATGCATTTGTGTCCTAAACAGACCATACATTTTATTTTTTTGGTACATCCTTTTATACAGTGGTCCATTTCCTTAGAATGTCACACCTCTGCCTCTTTGAATTACCCCCACATGCGCTAGGACTGGCTCCAGTCTGTCTATTTACCCAGATAGGTGATGAGGAATTTATGACCTCAGGTATCAGCTGCCTCCAGTCAGGATCTGGGCACAGCAAAGTTTAACAAGATACTTTGAGCAGTTGGGGCAGATTCCGGATGGGGTATTGGAGTCCAACCCTAATAGGGTGATATTTTTTCTTTGCTTCATGCAATAGTTGCACGACAAAATGCACAAAATAATGACCATAAAAATGGAAATGACCCAGAGTCCTCCAGGCTCAAATTACCTGGTGAAAAGGGCATACAACCTGAGCTTGGATAAAAATATCACACAACATAACAAATCAACAAGTGGTAAGTTCTTTCACAAGGTCCTTATGGCCATTATAATACCCATTTGATTCAACTAGCTATGTGGTTAATGTCCATCAGGGTCTAACAACCAGAACAAAAAGTCTAAGAGCCTCATTCAATTCGGAGTCGCAAGTTATGGAGGTATAGGTCGTAAGTCTGTGGGCATCATGAGGACCTGCAGCGTCTGCGAATTATGGTGCTATTCAATTGGCCAAGCCCGCAAGTTAGGGGCCAATAGCGAAATTCTTGCTTGAACATGAAGACCGTAACTCCCGAGATAGAAACAGCTAATGGAAACAGAGATCGTCATCATTACGTCTATGGAAAATGGAGTTTTGATTTCAAAGTCCTACAGGCTTAAATTACAGGTTACAATCGGACCCACAATCAAGATATAATGCAATATTGATGAAGTCGTAAATATGATATTCTATTACATGCGAGTTCCATTATATGTATTAACAAATTAGATTGCCGTGATCCATATCAAATGGAAATGAAACATGAAATAAAGTATTTTTTGGCCCGATTTGCGAGCTTGAGAATGTTGTGCTATTAATTCTAAGACCTAACATCACTTTCACTTTTAATAAGAGTACAGTATTGTTTTTTTTATTTGCTTTTAAAGTGCTCCGGACATGTCATTAAGCCCTTTGCGAGTCTTCCTTGGTAACGTGACTTATGGTTCAATTTTGCTATTTGCGGACTTGACGGAGTGGTTAGCAAGGGGAAATTGAAACAATTGAATATCGATTTGCGATTTTAGCATTCGCAACTCTTGCAGACGTGAAAGATCAAAGGCTTAAAGGGGCATTAGCTTGCGATTTGAACCATTGCAGTGAATCAGAGGCTGGAACCCGTAACTTGATCGGAGCCCACAAAAAGACGCCAATTGAACAGCAAAATAACAGGCGAGCTACATTTGTGAAACCCGGATCTCCTGAAAGCTCAATTGAATGAGGTTCTAAGTGTCCTGGGGTTTGTGACATTGACTATATCTTAAATTTTTGTATTTGTAAATATAATCCATTCCTTATAAGATCCTACTTAAAAAGAAAAATCCATATAAAAGTATATGTAATAGATTCTTATCATATGTTAACAAACTATAATCTTTGACACACAAATCCAGTTTTCTAGAAAATGTTGCTCATTATCTTTAGAACAAATATAATATATTGAGAGGTTTTGTATAGCTCTCAAGCGAAGAATATGAATGTCAGTTGGATAAAAACAAGATACACCCTGTCTTGATCTTGTGAAACTGTTGCCTGTCTTTATGCTTTCATACGTTATTAGTGAGCATAATGTACAAATGGGAGCACTCTGATTTTATACTTGGCTTTCAATTAATTTAATTAACTTCGTATTTTTGTGACCTCCCTCGCGTCTTTTTTTTTTTTCTAAGACCTCATAATTGTTGTTTGTAAAAGTCGTACGTCCTTGGCGGTGTTTTGCACGCTTTGGGGTCATGTAGCCTCGATTTCATCTTTTTCGGCCACCATTTTTTTCTCACTTAGCCGATTTTCAAGTGCTAAAATTCCTTATATTCAACAGCAATTCATGTGCAACCTCACTCCTAGGCTGTCCCCCGGTGCTGTGTGTGATGTTTTTTTCAGTGATTTTGGTGTTTTTGGATGGACGCGTTTTAGCTGTGAACTTCGTATTTTTTTGACCGCAGGTAATTTTTTTTTCTAAGTCCCATTTTCCTCATCCCGCAATGTTTTTGTTTGTCCTAAGTCCCGCGGCTCTTTTATTTTATTTTTTTCTAAGTCCCGCTTTTCTGGGATGTTTTTTACCAAGAATGAAGCGCCGTAGAGCCTCCACCTCCACAAATTGCTTCTCGAGGTCCGCATTTGCGGCCTGTAATGAGCCTTCAGCTCATTGCAGTTTATGTCCACCTCCTCAAATACGGTCACTCGCTTTTTGAGGGTCCGCATTTGCGGCCTGCATTGAACCTTCGGCTCATTTCAGCTGACATGGGAGACTCCACCTCCGCAAATGCGGCCTGAGCATTGCGAGGTCCACATTTGTGGCCTGAACTGCGTCCCTAGCAGTTTGACAATTATAATATACTAGCGACTTGCCCGTCAAAAAATGACGGCAATGTGATGTATATGTTTGTGAAGTTGTTTAGTTATTTAAATATATTTTTGACCCTTGTAAGTATTGTGATATGAACATGTATTTTTGTAAAACGTTGATGTAATGGTTTTTTAAAATGAAATTTGTATATGAAGAATTGTTCACTTTAATATACATAGAATCCAGAGAAAAGTAAAAAGTAAAAAGACTTTTTTAAACGTGCCGAATTTTAACATGAAGTTTAAAATATATGTAAGCAATAACCTTGAAAGTATATATTTTTAAAATTTAACTTTATTTTTTATGTAACTTTGTAATTTTTGCAAAACATTTGTCTAATGTTGAACATTATAAACAGGAACATAGTAAATACATTTTGTAACATAATTTTGAATTAAAAGTATTAACATTTGAATGTAAAAACAGTTTAACTTTAAATTAATCAGTAATAACATGCAATTTATATCAGAATAATTGTTAAATTTAATATACATTGAATGTAGAGGAAGGCATACAGTAAAAACTCTCCTTAAACCGTACGTAATTAAAGTAATTCATTACTGAGCACATAAACTGGCGATAAACATTAATGTAGGTAGTAATCTTAAGATAACATAGAATATTTACATTGTGACTTAAAAGGTGCTTGAGCTCTTAACATGAACTTTGTAATATGTTGAATGAAATAACTTGAAAATATTGTTTTTAAACTTGTAACATTAGAAACATTAACATAGTGACTTAACATTTTAACATAATTTTTCATAGAAATGCAAGGCAAGTATTTTGTGAGGCGAATTATCCATAAACATGACTTCCATTAATTATGACTGAATTAAACAACCAATTGTTTTGTATTTTTGAATGTTTTTCCAAAATGTTTGCATGGCTTTAGTTTGTATCCTGCAAAGTTATAGTACTTCATAGTAGACAATGTTTTTAGTAAAAATACGTCCATCTTCTAATAAATCACCTTGACTTTCATTGTTTTCAATGTAAACTTTAATAGCCTGTGGATTTTTGCAGCGTGACAACGCAACGTACAATTGACCATGTGCAAAAACTGGTTCTTCCAAGTAAATACCCACAGATTTGAAAGTTTGACCTTGTGATTTATTAATGGTCATGGCAAATGCCATAATAATGGGAAATTGTCTTCTTTGAAGTATAAAAGGGAGACTACTTTCACTTGGTGCTAAATCTATTCTTGGTATGAAAACTCTCTCTCCTTTATGGGTCCCAGTTAAAATTTCAGCATCTATAAAATGGTCCTTTAATTGTTGAACAATTAATCTTGTGCCATTACATAGGCCTTTTTTGGGGTTCATATTTCGCAGTAACATGATAATTGCACCTTTCTTTAGCAGCAAAATATGTGGTGGCATTCCAGAAGGAGTTAAAGAGTTAATGAATTCAGTTGAAAAGTTTGCCTGACTTTCATTGTCATCAGCAAGTACAGAATCAGCACTGTGATAATTTCTTTGTGGTGCATTAATTTTTTTTAAGATTTCATTATTGAGTATTAATGCATCTTTATTTTTACACGTCAGTATAACTTGGTTGGCAAGCTCTTAATATTCTTCGTTATTTATGCTCCCTTCAAATATAGCCGATATAATATCTTGTTGACAAATCATATGAGGTAAGATCTCTACAGTGTCGTCAGGTAAATGTAGTATTTTTTCTGTTCTGCCTTCTCCAATTTTAATAAGCCAATCATTGAAATCAGTTTGGCCTTCTGATCTCATATTTTGTTGCAGTTGAAGATGGGTAAAATGTTTCCATACTGTACTTGACTTTATACATGTTTCAATAATGTCTGTTCGATTTCCATGTACAACGACAGGTAATGTTTGTCTAAAATCGCCACCCAACAACATTACCTTTCCACCAAATGGAAAAATATTATCCATGACTTCACGAAGCAAACGGTCAATACATTGGAGGGCATAGCATGACATCATTGTGGCCTCATCTATTATAATTAATTTACATTTCTTCAATTTCTTTGCTTGTAAGGATGTCATGCGAATATCTGACACAGAATTTTCCAAAATAGGCACTGGCAGTTTAAATCCACTATGAACAGTTCTTCCACCTTCTAATAAAAGTGCAGCAATTCCAGTAGTGGCAAACGCCATTGCTATTTTTCCTTGTGCTCGTACTGAACTCATTAATACATTGTACAAATATGTTTTCCCTGATCCGCCAGGTCCATCAAGATAGAAATAACGCTCTGTCACCATGTCATCATCTATAGCATTTTTAATGGCATGAAATGCTTGCAATTGTAGTGTATTTAAAGTTGCAAGTCTTTCTTCTGTTCTTTCTGCTTGTAGTTGAATGCCATAGTCTTCAAAGTTAATGTCATCTATTAGACCTGGATCAGGCAAATTAAAACTTGCACAACTTAATCCATGAGTTAAAAAGACTTCTTGAATTTCCATTAACGCTTTTAAGTGTGCAATGGGTTCATTGTATCGTCGCATAAAGTCTTCAGCCATATTACTTTTAAAAGTCTCCCACAAAGCTAATGCATTTGGAGCATTTGAGAAGATACAAATAAAAGCAAATTGTTCTCTCATCTGTCGTGGCATTTGACATTGTGCTGCTTCTTCTAAACATCTTTCCCACTCTGTATCATCAGCGAGTAAGTTTCTATGTCTTGCAGCTAAATGGAAGGATTCATATACAATGTCATTAACAGTTCTTAATTGTTCAAAACTTTGTGCTCCTGGAACATTTAAAAGTAATATCCGTAAGCAAAAACGTTCAACATGTCTTGGACTGACTGTGTAAATTCGTGGAATTATTTTATTGCCTCTGATTTTTCTTGCTCTCCATAATCCATTCACAAAAACATAGTGATATGGAATTTCAATATATAAGTATTGTGTTGCTTCAGCATCAGTGGAATTTAATGCAAACCATGCAGTTAGTGTAGTGTGACGATCTTCACTTTGGGCCAATGCATTCATTTCATTTCCAGCATGGAAATAGACTAAATGTCGTTGTGGCAAATGTACTGCTAACCTATATACTGCATGTGATCTATCATGCATTTCAAATTTTAAAAGCCGCCACATAGCTTCTGGTGCACTGACATAGTGAGCATCTACATGAGATGCAAGTTCATCATGTACTAACTCACTACTTTCAGGGTTGTCTGCACTTTTGACGACTACAGTAGCTGCATCGTAACCTTTGTAAATATATTTGTAGACATATTTAATGGATTTGATGGAAGTGCAGGCTTCTACGTTGATGTGGGCGTTGTACTTCATGAGTAAATGTGGATTGTAGGGTACTACATATCTATTGTCCACTTTTTTTCCACGAATAATGGCACTATCTCCTTCTCTTCTTTTATAAAGTGGATATCCATCACAATTTGCATATGTTTTGTCTCTATAATCTTTTGGAAAATCTTTTGAACATTGATTATTTTCCATACATGGTGATTGTGGATTAAGGTCTCCACAGGGTCCATGAATCATGCGATGAGTAACAATCTCATATAGTCTACCATATAGTTCTGGATCTGGTAGTTCAGCAACTATGACTGTATCCACTTTGTCCGAAGTATCTAATTTATCTTTCTCTTGAAGTATTATGAGAAGATGTGCATGTGGAAGGCCTCTTTTTTGAAATTCAATGGTATATACATAAGCAAGACATTTGCCAAATAACTGATTTATAGTGAAGTCACGTATTAATTCATTTAATTTGATCTTAAAAACTCTGGCTACTAAATCTGGTCGATCTGAAGCACTTTGTCCAAGAAGTAGATTTTGATTAATTTCTGGCCATTGTGGATTACATGTAAATGTCACAAATAAATCTGGTTTTCCAAATTTTGTCACAATAGCCATAGCATCATTGTATCTTTCTCTCATATTTCGAGGAGATCCTTGAAAGGAAGATGGTAAAATGATGGCTTTGCCAGCTGTCATGTCTCTGCTTGTAGCCACGTCAGCAACATAGTCCATGAGTCCAGAATATTGTTCTACACGTAGTTTATCTTGTTGATATTTTATAAAGTTTAAATTATTTGCCTCAACTTGCAAATTTGAATCAATAATCCATTGTTGTGTTAGTTTCCCACCACATAAAATTGGATTAAATTCATCTCTAATGGCAATTTGAGCAACTTTAAATTCAAGCATAGAAACATTATTTCGGATTCTGGCTTTAGCATTTGGGTAACTGGGAAGGGTTAATTTTGGTTGCCAACCTGCTTCTCCGTGTGGGAAAAAGATGGGATATGTCATTGGATCTAAATTTGGACTTAAGATATTAATATTAATAAATGGTTGCTCCTCATTTCTAGGATATACTCTAATGTCTCTTTGAAATGGTGGTTCTCCTTCATCATTCTGAAAGACCATTGCAACCTCATTTGATGTTGGCAAGTTATAACGACGTTTATCAGTATGTCTGTCTCTTTTAAGCACCATATTAACCTTTGGCATGGGTAATTGATGTCTTTGTGCATGAAGTAGTTGTTCATTTTCTACTTCTGCCAATTTTTTGTAAGCTTTACTGTAGGGATTGTTGTCCATAATGTTATTTAGCTCTATAAAAACACTGGGTAAGCATTTTTTATTTTCTTCCATCTGCATACGTTGGTCAACAGCTTCCATTGTATCTAGGACATATAGTTGAGCGATTTTTCTTTGCTCTCCTTCCTCTGGATGTAAATGTGAAGTCTGATGATAAATTTGTCCTTGGACTTTAAAACAGTAAGGACCATGTCCTGGTACATTAGCAGCCAATGTTGCCCCCATAGATGCAAATGATATGGCACTATTGTAGGATCTTATGTTTGTCTTAAAATTTTTGTAGTTTGGAAAAGTAGGTTCAGTCATAATATTTTGTAAATAGGTTGGAAATTGTTTCCTTTCTGGAAGTTTGAACTTTCCTTTTTGACAACAACTAATAAATTGTCCATCTCTGGGTCTCTCCTGTTTAAAATAATAAGCCTCACAAAATTGACATTGAGTAGTCATGTCCCCACAACTATGAACCTCTACTGCTAAAGACTTCAGTAAAGGACAATTTGCAAAGCATATCGGATGTTGACTTTCATATTCATCAGATGAAAAGTCATGAAATGTTTCAACAACAGGTTCTAAATGTTTAGTTTTTTTCGTGGATTTTCTTGGTATATGTTGTACTTGTTTGGTTGAAATGTCCTGTAAGTTTTTATTAAGAGTTTGTAAATGCTTTGTTTTTGTAGTTGCTTTTTTTGGTCTGTCTTGACTGGTATCTTGTAAAATGTCATCTGATGTTTTAGGAACAGTTTGTAAATGCTTTATTATCTTTTTATTTTTTTTGGTTGTATCTTTCATTTTTGCAGCTGATATTCTTTTATTTGCAAGTCTTTTGCGTTCTTTTTCTCGTCGAATTTCTTTCTCCTCCGGTGTCTGCTGGGCGGCCCATCTCTCTTGTCTTTCTCTAGTTTGACGTCTTTTCTTCTCTTCTTTGGTCTCGTTATCAGCCATATTAATCTGTAAAGGAAAAAAAAATGTAATTGTGTATATTTAAATTTGTAATTCCTGTTAAAGATTCTTGTGCACAATTGGTGAAATAAAAGGCAAATCATTAATGTATCATTTATATTTAGTTAAATTTATAATTCCTGTCCTCACTGGCTAAGAATTTGGCCAATGGAATACTGCTGTAAATAAGCATGTAACATATTTTTTTTAAATAATGGTTTTATTTATTAAAAACGTTGTTTGTGGATAGATATTTACCACTGCAAAACTTCTTTGCTAAAAAAAAAAGTGATGTGGTTATTGAGCTATGTATTGCATAGTAGCAATTTAAATAAAATAAGGGAGATAGTAAATTAATTATTTTATTTTTCTGTTGACACGGATGCAACTGAAAGCAGTTTCTTTACTTTTATACTTTAGTACTTATTATACTTTACCTTGGTTGAAGTGTGATTTAAATCTGAATGTTTGTTGGTCCTCGGTTCAAAATCGTTGTCCAATGGTGTGGTCCTCTGTTGGAAGTCCTCGTCTGATGGTGTGGTCCTGTGGCGATAGCCCTCGTCCGATGTTGTGGTCCTGTGGCGATAGCCCTTGAAACGGAACTCCTGGCACCCCGACCGGGTACCTCCGTTGATGGATGCGTCCTAGCTTGCGTCGAGGCCTACAAGCACCGCACCGGACACCAAAACCACCACAGACTCCAAGGATAGTACATCAGGAACAGCGTTCAGTAGTTACAGCTCAAGGGAGTATGCAGAAGCATAGCAATCCCCAGTATGATAGCGATCCCCTCCAATAACGAGACAAGGCTACGTTTTGAAGGGTCAAGAGGAACTAGCTTTTAATGACAGGGAATCTCCTTTTATGCAATGTGCCCTCTGAAGGGCTACACCCACATAATTATCACAACAGCCAATTATATACATGGTTCAACCCCCATGTCTCCTCCCCTCAGATAACAGGTAACACAATTAAACAGACACAATTTTAACCACATTCTGGATGTACCCCAAATACAGGGGGTACACCTTTAAGTCCCGCACCATTCAATATCTCTCACCCAGGGGAACAACATATACAAAAATGGCATGAATCAGACCAGGGGTTCAAAAGTTAGTAAAAGTATGTTTTTACACATAACACACAGACATTGCACATATCCCCCATACAATACACATATAGGACAATAGGTGAGTCACACCTCCCTGGCAACTTGGATACAATCAGACATTAATTAGATCATTCTTCTTTGTTCTTATCAGAGAATGAAAACACTTTGGAAAATGCAAGGATCCTTTACAACTTTCTTATCTCTTGAATCTCTGTAACAGGATTATCTATTAGCCTAGGTCTGCAAAAGTCTGGCTAATATTCTGAGCCAATATATTCTGTAGAACATCAACCAACATATATATAGTAGGATCATATTTTAACCATAATAATCATAAAACAGTTTAAAACAGTGATGGGTTCCGCTACAGCCCTCATCCGATGTTGTGGTCCTTTGGTGAAAGTCCTCGTCCGATGGTCTGGTCCTGTGTTGAAATTCCTCGTCTGCTGGTCTGGTCCTGTGTTGAAATTCCTCGTCTGCTGGTCTGGTCCGAGTCCTCGTCCGATGGTCCGGTCCTGTGGAGAAAGTCCTCGTCCGATTGTCTTCACGCAGTATCTGTTGTAATATAAAATAGAAAATGTTGTTTGAGTGAAATGTCTTTTAAATAATTCAAAAATTTATGAATTTGGCTGTATTGTATCAATTATGGTTATTTTTTTCTATCTTTTTTTTTATTTACTTTCTGTACAATCCCACGACTTTTGTTATTCTTATTTAAGGTTCTTAGTAAGGCTTGTGGGTTGTGATATATTAAATAAGAATATAAATTTATTTTGCTATGTGTTTATGTTATTTTTTGTACAATCCTGTTTTGTGCACACCACTTGTGGTATACTTATTTAACCTTTATTGGGATGCTTATAGTTAGTGAAACATGAAATAATATAATTAATGTAGTTTGCTATGTGTTTGTGTTAGTTTTTGACAATCCTGTTTGGTGCGCACCACTTGTGCAAAAGTTATTTATTCTTGATTGTACTGGTTATAGGTTGTTAAACATTAAAGAAGAATGTTAATGTAGTTTCCTATGAGTTTGTGTGATTTTTTGTACAATGCTATTAGGTGCGCAACACTTTTGTTATTCTTATTTTTGCTTCTTTGTAAGGCTTATAGGTTGTTAAACATTGAATAAGAAATTCTGTTTTGTGTGTAGCAGTTTGTGTCTCATTCAATTGCGATTTGGCTAATTGAATCGTGCCCTAAATAAGCACATAGCATATTTTTTTAAATAAGTTTTTAGTCATTTAAAAACTTTATTTTGGATATATTTTTAGTAACTAAAAACTTCTTTAAAAAAAATTGTTATGTTGTTATTTAGAGCCCTATTCAATTGGGCAAATTGCAATTGAATGAGGGCCTTTGTGTGTACCATATGTTGCATAGTTTGCCCCTCATTCAATTGCATTTTTTACAATGTAATAGTACTCTAAGGCGCTCATTGAATTGCAATTTTGAAAATTGAATAGAGTTCTAAATAAGCACATCACATATATTTGTTAAAATAGAATAAGGGCCTAAAAGTGCTTATTTATAGCCATATTTAATTGTCCAAAATAGCAATTGAATGAGGGCCTTTGGTTACTGCATTTGTTATATTGTGAGCTCCTCATTCAATTGTGTTTTGGCCAATGGAATAGAGCTCAATATCAGCACAGAGCATATTTTTTTACGGAATTTTGTATTTAGTGAACTTGTATCCAAAAGCAACGTGTTCACAAAATAAAAAGTTCCTTTAAAAAATATGCTCTGTGCTTATATAGAGCCCTATTGAAATGGGCAAATCACATTTGAGTGAGGCCCTTGGCCATTAAAGATATATAGGTCCTCATTGAATTGCAATTTTGCCAATTGAAGAGGGCTCTATATAATCACATAACATATTTATTGAGCAAAGTTTTTAGTTATTGAAAACCTTGATTGTGGTTAGAATTTCAGTAACTAAAAAGTTCTGTATAAAAAATATGTTATGTGCTTATATAGAGCCCTATTCAATTGAGGAAGTCGCAATTGAATAAGGCTCATGGTTCTTTCTTGTTTATACTTAATACTTTACCTTGATTGAAGTTTGGAATGACAGACGGTCCCCTCCTGCCAATCTTAATGCGCCGGTCTTCTTGTAGTGTCTGTTTGAAAAAGAAAGTGAAATAGTTATTTGTATATTTATAATTTTTCATCTAGCAAAGCATGGCCTTTTGAGCATGTAATGTCTTGTTGTATCTTACCTCTTCTTCTTTGTTGGTGTTCTTTAAAAGGGATTGTGCTTCACAGTGCACGGTGCAAATTGTTGAGAGACGCTATTGATGCAGAGTCTGTTTGAATATTCAAAGAAATAAAAAGATTCAGCTTTATATGATCTATTGAATTGCAGTAAATGAATGTCATTTAAATATACTTCTGTAATTTTTTTCAATTGACCTTATTTTTTTGGGGGGGCTACACACATATGTCACATACATGAAGCACATTCCATAGTTTAATGTAATTATTTTGTGTACGTGTGACATATCAGTATACATGACTCATATTTAAATGGTTAAATTAACCTTATATTTTTTTTTCCAACACACATAAATGTGTGTGTGTGAGATGTAACTATAGATGATACACATATATGTGCGTGTGACATATCAGTATACATGACATATAATGTCATTTAAATGTAGTTGTTTACTGATTTTGTTTTAAGCTAATTTTGTTGCAGTGGCAATACACATAAATGTGCGTGTGACATGTCACTATGAAGGGGCAATACACAGAAATGTGCGTGTCACATGTCACTATACATTATACACATATATGTCCGTGTCACATGTCACTATGAAGGGGCAATACACAGAAATGTGCGTGTCACATGTCACTATACATTATACACATATATGTCCGTGTCACATGTCACTATGAAGAGGCAGTACACATAAATGTGTGTGTCACATGTCAATATACATGATACACATATATGTCCGTGTCACATGTCACTATGCAGGGGCAATACACATAAATGTGTGTGTGACATGTCACTATACATTATACACATATATGTCCGTGTCACATGTCACTATGAAGGGGCAATACACAGAAATGTGCGTGTCACATGTCACTATACATTATACACATATATGTCCATGTCACATGTCACTATGAAGGGGCAGTACACATAAATGTGTGTGTCACATGTCAATATACATGATACACATATATGTCCGTGTCACATGTCACTATGCAGGGGCAATACACATAAATGTGCGTGTCACATGCCACTATACATTCTATACATATATGTGCGTGTCAGATGTCACTATACATTATAGACATATATGTGCGTGTCAGATGTCACTATACATTATAGACATATATGTGCGTGTCACATGTCACTATACATAAACCTCTGTTTAATATTGAATTATGTTTTTTTGTTGTTTTGTTAAATGAACCGTATTTTTTTTTTGAGCCTATACACATAAATGTGCCATATATGTCACTACATAAATCCTATTTTTTTTTTTATTTGTTGGACCTGTCCTGATAATAAAATGTAATATATTATAGCTTACCTCTCAGTTGTAATTTGCACAATGCAAAGTAGTAAATTAGTAAAGAATTGTCTTCTCAAGTAAAAGCAGCAGTTATCTCAGAAGTCACTCCGTTGATCACCTGAGGAGAAATGTATTTTTTTGTTTGAAATAGGCAGTATTTATAAACTTGTAGAAAGTTCTGGAAAGTGAGACCGTTAGAACGCAATACGCATGCGCTATTTGCGTTCCAGCTTACAATTTGCGTTCCATCCGCCATTTTCTGCGTATTACTGTTCAAAATGGTGTTTAATATGATTGTGATACGTTCCGCATAGTATGTGTTTCATTATTGCGAGTAAGTGTAGTGTAGTTACGTCTGAAGCCTCGTTTTCGTTTTGTTCGTCTGCCATTTTTTCTGTCGCTTAGCGATGGTATTAGTGTCTAAAGTGTTTTATTTTGATTTAAATGTAGGTGTAACTTGTTTTTTTGAGGTGCTGGCTGGTTCCTCTTGCTGTAGGTAAGCTTTTTATGTGTTTGTTGTGTGTCTTTCTTAAGTTTTAAATGTTTGTATGTCGGCGTGTTGCGTCCGATGTTTGCGAAGTCATAATGTGTGGTAACGTGTCTCGTATGGTGTTTGCGTGTGTAGCCTCGTTTTCGTTTTATTCGTCGGCAATTTTTTGTGTCGCTTAACAAACTATTTAGTGTCTAAACTCTTTTATTTTGAGTGCAATTAAGTTGTAAGTTGCATTTTTGAGGTCCTGGGTGCTTCCTGTTTGTGTAGGTAAGGTTTTTATGTATGTGCTGTGTGTATGTATTGTGTTTTAAATTTTGTAATGTTCGCGAGTTGCGTCCGAGTGTTGCGAGGCCGTAATGTGTGTGAACGTGTGTCGTATGTTGTTTGCGAGTGTCGTAATGTGTGTGAACGTGTGTCGTATGTTGTTTGCGAGTGTCGTAATGTGTTGCGACGTGAACTTTTTTTGAAATTTTGCAACGGTCGCAGTTGCTGCAACTGAAAACCTCGCTTTGCGAGGTCCTCAGGTGCTGGAATGGAGCACCTGCGGCGCTCCAAGCCAGCAACTGAGGCCCTCGCTTCGCGAGGGTCCTCAGTTGCTGGCAAGGAGCGCCTTCAAGGCTCCATGCCAGCAACTGAGAACCTGGCACAGTGCCCTCGCTTCGCGAGGGCCGCGGGCTCGCTACGCGAGCTCGCAGCGTTAGCAACAACTCGTACGCTCACAACTATATATGTGATATATATATATATATATATATATATATATATATATAAAAAATTAGGTGATGGACTGGCCAAGCATGTCTCCAGACCTAAAACATATTGAGCATCTGTGGGGCATCCTCAAACTGAAGGTTGGGGAGTGCAAGGTCTCTGATATCCACCTGCTCCGTTATGTCATCATGGAGGAGTTGAAGAGGACTCCAGTGGCAATCTATTAAGCTCTAGTGAACTCCATACCCATGATGGTTAAGGCAGTGCTGGAAAATAATGGTGGCCACACAAAATAGTGTCACATTGGGCTCAATTTGGACATTTCAACAGGGGTATACTCACTTTTGTTGCCAACAGTTTGTGTCTTGAGTTATTTTGAGGGGACAGCAAATTTAGACTGTTATACAGGCTGTACACTTACTACTTAGTGTCTATTTTTCAGTGTTGTCACATGAAAATATATAATACAATATTTACAAAAATGTGAGGTTGTACTCACTTTTGTAAGATACTGTATATATATATATATATATTTAAATATATAAATATTTAAATGTATAAATAATTACCGGATATACTCGAGTATAAGCCAAGTTTTTCAGCCCTTTTTTTAAGGCTGAAAAGGGCCCCCTTAGCTTATACTAAAGTCACCCTATGTCTCTTTCCCCCACGTGTTGCTCCACCCCAGTGTCTCTTCACCCTCTCCCTCTCCTGTGTCTCTTTCCCACCCTCTCCCTCATGTCTCTTTGCCTCAAACCCCTCCTCATCCTCAACCCCCTCCTCAACCCCCCCTCATCCTCAACCCCCCTCCTCAATCTCATCCTTAACCCCCTCCTCATCCCCAACCCCCCTCCTCATCCTCAACCCGACTCCTCAACCTCTATCCCCCTCATCATCCTTTCTCCTCAAACCCCCTCCCCACGTTACCCCTCTCTAATTACCTCCCTTACTCCATTTCCCCTCACTTACCTTCCATCATAGGCTGCTCCTCCTCTCCTCCGCTCCTCTGCGCGACTTCCGGCTGCGTCGCGACCCAGCATATGCTAATGACGTGACGTCGCATGCATGGGGTCCTGATGCAGCCGGAAGATGCACAGAGGAGTAGAGGAGCAGCTGCTGATGGAAGGTAAGTGAGGGGAAAGGGAGAGGGGGAGTTAATTAGAGAGGGGTTGAGGAGAGAGGTTGAGGAGGGGGGTTGAGAAGGGGGTTGAGGAGGGAGGCTGAGGAGGGGGGTTGAGAAGGGGGTTAAGGAGGGAGGTTGAGGAGGGAGATTGAGGAGGGGGGTTGAGGAGGAGGCTTGGGGAGAGAGGTTGGGGATGGGGGTTGAGGTTGAGGAGGGGGGTTGAGGAGAAGGTTGAGGAGGGGGGTTGAGGAGGAGGGTTGAGGAGGGGGGTTAAGGAGGGAGGATGAAGAGGGTGTTGAGGTTGAGGAGGGGGATTTAGGAGGAGTGTTGAGGAGAGAGGTTCAGGAGGGGGGTTGAGGTGGGGGTTGAGGTGGGGGGTTGAGGAGGGGGTTTGAGTTGGGGGTTTGAGGATGAGGGTTGAGGAGGGGGGTTGAGGAGGGGTAGGGGGGTTGAGGACGGGGGTTGAGGAGAGAGGATGAGGAGGGTGAATGAGGAGGGGGGATGAGGATGAGAAGGAAGGATGAGGAGGGCTGTTGAGGAGGGAAGATACTAAAGGAGGAGGAAGGAAAGAGACATGAGGTAGAGGTGGAAAAGAGACACAGGGGAGGGAGGAAGGGCGAAGAGACACAGTGGAGGGAGAGAGACACAGGGGAGGGAGAGGGAGGAAGAGACACAGGGGAGAGAGAAGGGGACACAAGAAAGGGGCACAGAGGGTACACAAGAGGGGGATATACTCGAGTCGAATAGGTGCCTCGGCTTATACTCGGGTCGGCTTATAATCGAGTATATACGGTATATATATCTAAATATCTAAATAATTATATATATATATATATATATATATATAATTAAATATTTATATATATATATATATATATATTTATATATATTTTTTTTAAACTCATATATATATATATAACTTTAAATATTTAATTCTCTATCTATCTATCTTTCTAACTATCTATCTATCTATCTACTTATCTATCTAATTATCTATCTATCTCACCCTGTGATGTCCCCCCCCCCCCGCCCCCAACACATACACACCTCTTTTGCCTGTTGATGGCATGTCAGGATAATTCTGTCTGCCGGGTAACACAAGATCACCCAAGATTACATTGTGTGATCACATGAGAGCTGCAGTTTCACAGTTAAAGGCACAGGAGGCACATATAGAGGCACAGGAGGCACATCCCCATAGTTTCCTAGGACCCTGCTCCTGTGCCTTCCTTTATGCAAAGAGTTGGTTAAAACAGGGCACTGACCCCGCAAGTGGCAGTGCCTTGACACATTTGTGGCCGTGGTGGGATATGCTTGGTCTTGGCTTTGGAGACCACCCACACTACAAAATGGAGGAGGCATTAAAGGCCTTATTGAAAGGCACAGCAAGCAATGAATAAGCAGAAATGAATAGAGTACTGGCTGCTGATTTTGCTCAGAACTAGCCAGAGAATAAGCAGATGATTGTAGAGAGACGCTGATTCAAGTCTAACCGCCTCATTAAATTGTCCAAATTGTATTTACTGTAGCCATAATGTAGCCCGCAAAAGTTGTTGATATTAAATTGGCCACTTTTAGCTACTCGTAATCTATTTGTGAGTTACAGCTGAAAACTCCTACAGGCTGCCAACATTTGAACTCCGACCCAGCAAAGCCTTTGATCTTTCAAGCCAGCAAATGTTCCAAGTGCTAAAAAAAACAAAATCCCTATTAAATTGCTACAATTCTCCAAGTCTGCAACTGTTTCAATCTCGTAAACTGCAAATGTAGCAAAAAATATTACGAGTACTAGAGAGGACTCGCAAGGGGGTTAAACACCTGTTTGTAACACTGCAGAAGTAAACATAAACACACCACTGTACTTTAAAATACAGGGAAAGTTTTGTACAACAGTCTCAAGCTCACAAATCTGCAGGAAAAAAAAAAGTTTTATTGCTGTGTTATATTGATCCCGGCAATCAATGGGTTAATACATATCATGGAACACGCATGCACTGGAACAGTAGATTTATTCATTTTTAAACATTTCAACATTTCTGGATTGCAAGTCAGATCGCAAATCGGACTTCTAAACACTAATGATTTGTGGTTTAAACTCCAAGTTTTATTGAC
Source organism: Discoglossus pictus (assembly GCA_027410445.1). Taxonomy (NCBI): domain Eukaryota; kingdom Metazoa; phylum Chordata; class Amphibia; order Anura; family Alytidae; genus Discoglossus; species Discoglossus pictus. The sequence goes on along the minus strand of CM050164.1, from coordinate 331,921,054 downwards.
GTCATGATGACGATCTAATTTACTATTGGCTCTGTCTAAGTTGCAAGTTAAGGATTTGGCTCTGTCTAAGCAGTAAGTTACAGTTCTTGCTTGCTTTATCATGAACAGGCCCTTAAATGCTACATATAGAAGCATGATTTACAATTTTGGCTTTCTGCCATGTACTTACGAGCTTGAGTCAATTTAATGGATCTGTAACTGCAATTTTCAAGCCCGCAGACTTATGGACTTTATGAAGACAACTGTGAGCTTGGAATTTAATGAGGCCCCAAAAAAGGCCATAGAGAGATAAGAAAGATAAGAGTCTGAAAATTGAGATGGTGAAAGAATAACCATTGTCCCTGAGAGAGGATATGATTGTGGGGCCATATGGGAGGGATGACTTTGATGTTAAGGAGGAGTAAACTCCTTTTGTTAACTATGAGGTGAATCGTGATGAAAAGTGGGAAGAGAAACAGCCCAAGAAGTTGCTGTCCCATAGTGAGGGTGATAATGATAAAGGTAATGAAAATTATGATGTTAATGATGTATGGGATCCTGAAAAGTGGCATGCTGGTCACTACCCAAGGGGCATGCTTATCTGCCCAAGTGAAAAATGCAGTATTCCTGATGAGGGATTGCAAAAGGAACCTGATGCAGAAGTGAATTAGAAGTCAGTGACCTATGCAATGTCAGAGTAAGTGCAGGAAGCCAACGAGTACAGCGCTAAGGAGACTATAAAAGAGACAGCAGAGGAAACAAATAGGCTGCTAGGACTACCACAGAGTCTGCTGGGAATGCAAAAGAGGAAGATGGAGCTGCCAGGTACAGCATTTGCGGCTTCGGCACAACTCGCTCAACCCCAAATTTGTTGAGCTGAGGTGGAGGATATGTAACAGAGCGCCCCCCTAGGGGTTGAGGTGGAGATGCAGAGGTGCTTATTCCAGCAAGGGGATAATTAACGCTGGCTGTAAAAGGCTCTCACAGAAACATTGGTGTGGTCCCTTTAATAGGTCTGGCTACATCTTGGAAATTGCTGGAGACATGAGCAGAACTCTGGGGCAGAGCTTCCTGAGAGAGAGAGAGCTGCAAATAGAGATTACACTGAGAGACAGTGTGTGAAGGAGCTGGAGACTGCTTGCCAAGGCAGGGTCTCAGAGAGTGAGAGTCTACAGACTGCGGTGCTTATGAGTAGAGCTGCAAGATCCCAGAAGGTGAATACCCAGGAGGGGTTTGGGGTTTGAATTTGACCACAGAAGTGGGCAACATTAAAGAGAGTTTGCTGGGACTACAGGCAAAGTGAACCCCCCTGAAGTGGGAAATGCTGGAGTTTAAGTGTTTGGACTATGCATTAGACTATGGTAGTGAGAGTAACTGTCATAAAAGTTTAGTGTTTTAAGGAAGTTGGATTTATTTTATTTTTCTGTGTCCTTTTATGTGCTGGCCAAGTATAATTAAAGTGTGTAAATGAATGGAAAAGCCTCCTGTGCCTTGCTCTCTGCAAAGACTTGGTCAAAACAGGACATTGACCCCACATGTGGCAGTGCTTTGTCACAAAAAGAAAATGTTATCCACAATCATGATATCTATATAAAATAAAAGAATATAGATCAGTAAATAAATACACAAGTAAATAAATAAACAGATAGAGTATGTCACTTGTACACCTATATGTACATACTGTATGTACACACTATCTAGGAGAAGATTTACTTTGTGTATATGTATGTTCATGTATTGTAGGTATATCACTGAGGAAGCCGCGGATTACAGCCAGTATCCCCAGAATTGTCCCCCTGAAAGAAGACAATACAGTTAGGCAGACTGACGCTGACTGTAAACTAACCACGCCAGTTCAGAAGAGGATCTGGCAAATTCGCTATTAATACCTCAATGATCTGTGGTATACAAAGATGAGGTTTCGCTCACATCTCTTTGACATCTATATTTATTGAGTTTTATTGTCCTTGGTAACCTGCACAAGAGATTGTAAACTCCCCCATCATTGTGTTTTCATTAAAATTGTAGCCTTGCATAATATATAAAAGTATAGAGTGCAGATTCTGCAACTGTTATCTAAAACTAAATATTTTGCTATGTTAACAATTATGTGTTCAAATTCCTACTTTAAAATTATCACACATCCTTGCTGGGTTGATCACATTCAATAAATCTAGCAAAGTCAGGTAAACCTGTGATGCCACATATCTTGTCATTTCCATAAATAATCTTTGGTTCTAATTGATGGTAGTAGAGAAAATTGACCAAGTTAAAGTCTGGGCAGTGAAAAGAATGTCATGAGAGTGGTCATGCAGAATAGAATATTTAGTGAGAAGCCAAAACAGGAGGGGTCAGAAAGAGGGTGGGATTGAAGAAGAAATTACTTCTTAGTTGTGGATAGAGAACTTGAAATTAATCAGGCTGCAAATTAATTAAGAATCTGAACAAATTAGAACAATATGCAATCAGTACATATATTAAATCTTAATTACAAAGGCAGACATAAATAAATCTGGTATACCAATATACAGCAACAGAGGATTACATATCTGACAAAAAAAAATAAAAAAATAACAGTGATGAGAGATAATCCATCTCTATTTGCCTATTATGGGAGGCTACTTCACTTATCTCATTCCAGGATGGCAGAATGTTTTTTTTTTTCCAACTTGAATTAAATCAGCTATTTGCATTGAGAAGATTTTACAACTATATAAAAAAAATCTATGTTCAACAATAAAAGTTAAGTCTTAGTGTAAGACCAGTATCACCTCTGTTCTGTATACATACATATCAAGGCTGGATACTAGACTTACTGTCAGATCTGCCAACAACACAATAGGTTAATCTCTCATATTTTAATAGTATGTAAATAGAATATTGCCAAATCATGGAAGTAGAAAGCAGTACCTACTTGATCAGACATTAAAAGAACAGCTGGGAGAGATAGAGAATTAGAAAAAGGTCTTTTAAGCTACAAAACTCAAAAAGAAAAATTAGTAACAAAATGGTCCATATAGGAAGAGAATAGTATATAATAATGCAATAATGGAATCTACATGTTTAACTATTTTACTGATTTTCTGTATATAACCTCCTAACTAATTGAAAGCAAATCATCTTTTACTCTGTATAATGAGTTAAGATGATATCTTTATTATCTGTAATTTTGTGTTGTTATGAATGGGATTGTGTGTGATTTTTTTCATAATGTATCTTTTTTTGTAAAATGTTGATGCTGTATGAAGAAAAAGATAATAAAAATATATGGATAAAAAAATAAAAATAAAAGTTAAGTCTTTGTGTAAGACCAGTATCACCTCTGTCCGGTATACATACATATCAAGACTGGATACTAGACTTACTAGTTATTTTGTCTTTAAAGTAAAATGGTTAGTATCTCTAACACTAAGCTGGGTCCAATCTTGAAATACATATGATTCAGAGTTTTGGAAAATCTAAAAATTAATAGAAGGGTCTAGGTGAGCCAGGAACAGTTACAAGTTTTTGAGATGATCAAATGCCTACTGTGCAGCGGGGTGACACTGGACATGGGTAGTAGTGCAAAAATGGGTAGTAGTGCAAAAAGGCTGTGATCGGTTTAAATATTTGTGAAAAGTCTTATACATATCTATGATAGAAATATGCCACTCCCAGGAACCTTTGCACATCTTTCTGGGATGTAGGTAAAAAAATTTAACTGAGGAATTTAAGTATATCAGTTTCAAACCTGCACATCTTCAATTTAGCATAAAATGTGTGGGCATGAAAGAACATTAAACATATTTTCCCTGTATTCTTTCAGAGTAGGGGAGAAACAATGTTTTCATCTAGATACATGACCACTGTACATTGTAGTAGGTAATGAAAGACATGATAGTCCTGGAAAGTTCCTGGAGAATTACACAGGCCAAAGTATGTTACACATAATTTGAAATGTATGTAGCAGGTTCAGAAAGCTATATCTCATTCTTCCTTCTTTATAATGCAGACTTAGTTGTAAACTCCCAGAGGGCAATGTTAGATAACTCTTTTGCTTAACTGAGTCATTCAAATAGTTTGGATATCAAAGGCAGAGTTAGCGGTTGTTTACAGTGACTGCTTTTGACTTTTTGTAACTAATTAATGGACCAAAGATCCCACCCTTCTTACTTATAAAGAAGATGGGGGCCCCTACTGGGGATGTAGATGATCTTATGATCCCTTTTTCAAAATTTAACCCTTGCTTGTTATGGACATCCTGTTCCATAGGGTTGATACCAACATTGTAGAACCTTTAGCTAGACCAAACAAGAAGGGGAAGAAGTATAACCTCACAGTGGTAGACTATGCAACCTGGTACCCCAAGGTCATTCTCTTTGCTAGAATCACATCTACTACCATACAGGAAGCCTTAATAGTCATATTCTCCATGGTAGGTTTCTCCAATAAGATTCTGTCTGATAGGGGTACACAGTTAATGGCTGATCTAACACAGAAGCTATGGAGACTATGTTGGATCAAGCACCTAAGCACCTAAGCTAGTGTATCAACCCCAAACCAACGGTCTCTCTGGATGCTTCAACAGTTCAATGAAATTAATGTTGTTTTATCTTTGTGGAGCAGGGCAGAGATTGGGAAAAACTTCTACAATATCTCCTTTGCCTACCACTAGGTACAGCAGGAGACAAAAGGGTTTTCCCCCTTCTGTATCCTGTCTAAACAGTAGTTGTAAGGTCCCTTGAATGTGATATGAGTGGCTTGAGAGGGGGTATGCAGGCAGGACCCAGTGCCTGTGATCCTGTATGTTAGCTTTATCTTAGCTTTCTGTGAGAGGTTAGTTACCTTAATGGGGTTAGTCAGAGATCATAGTCAGGCAGCCCAGGCAAGACATGAGGTAATATGACCAGGGGAAAATCTTAGGGAGTTAGAGGTGAGGAGGTGCTGATGTTGGTTCAACACCCAAAGAACAAGTTACAGGTGTCCTGGGAAGGGCGATACCAATTTTCATAGAAAATCAGTCCCCACTTGCATGTATTAACAAAGAGATAGCTGCCTGGCCCACCCCAAAATCAAAAGCAGGTGATAAATTTCCTAGGGACTGCAGGGTATTATCACAAATTAGATGGCAATGCTTTCAGGACCTTATCATATACCTCAGTCAGAAGCTCTTGCTCTGTGAGGTAGTCTATGCAGTGTGGAAAAAACAGTGGACAATGAGTGTCTAGCAGTGGTTTGGACCCTCAAAAAGATCAAGCTTTACCTTTCTGGTCACTGACCACAACACTTGGTGTTGGTTGTCCCGAAAGGCTGGGGACAATGGACGGTGGTTTGCTGGAGCATAGCTCTCCAATCCCTTAACTTTACCATACAACATCGTAAAAAGGGGAAAGTCCACCAGAATGCCTTCACCAAAATGACATGTAAGTGGTGTAGCTACGGGAGCATCCTACAGGATCAACCCCTAGTCTCCACTGACTGGACTGGGGAGAAGCTCTTATGGCCCCCTGAACTCATACACTTTTTTAAAATGGCAACTGGACTTTGATGGACACTAGCCATGTGTCTACCTAATAATAGCACTGTAAGCTCTCTGGTTATGACTACAGATATGTGGGGAAGCAATAAACATGTAATAATATTATATATTATTTTATTATCATAGTATTATCATAATTGTTATCAATTAAATGTCTGACCAATACCTGTATTTAAAACCCATTCTGAATAGCAGTTGCCAATGCAGTTTATGTTAGTGTTATGTTTGCTGTTTGTTCAAAGTTAATGTAAAACAAGACATTATAAATATTAATTGCAATTGTATATATTTTGTAATGAATTCCCCTATCCCTATCTTCTCCATGTCACACTGCACCATTTAAAGCTGTGTCGTTTAACACTTCAACTGCGGGGAAGCTATCCCCAGCATTAAATGAGGTACAGCTGTAGATTCAATTTTACATGTATTGGGTTGCACAATGCAGGATATGCAGATACAGACTCTGAGGGACTGTATGTGCATGTTATGTACTAGCCTACCTGCATCATAAGCATGTTAACACCCATTGCTGAGCGTTGGTCACAGATTGGTCAATCTCACACATTGCACAGCAGATTCAGATGAGCACGTGTCCTAAAGAACTGCAGATGGCACACCGTACCAGCATTACATAGATTGATATGAGCCATGGGACCTTTTCTTTTATCTGACTGTGACTGCTGGTAGCAGCAGTCACAGTGAGACGCCATTTTCATGTGATGATGTCACTGCATTTTACTGGCGATTAGATTGTCCTGTATATTTAATGGGTTATGGTGGGGGGTAATGTAAGGGTTTAGGATTAGGGTGAGGGCTAGGGCTTTTGGGTTAGTGTGTACGGTGAAAATATTGTGTATATAATAGGGGCTGCGCTATCTAGCAGCCCCTTGATGCAACTGCTGCTGCCAGCATTCATGGTCACATAACAGGAAAAATCCCAGCCAGGATCCACAATGATCATGATACAGGTCAATGTTCATCTGCATGAAAAATTCACTACAGCCAATTAAAAGTGATCACCATGATGACAGGGATATGTAAACACACAGCAAACAATTGTTTAGAGAATAAATACTCAAATACTAATGTCCTCTCATCCACCAGAGCCACCACTATCCCCGCCACAGGTGTTGGTTGAGGAACCTGAGGGCCTAGGCCCATGCCAGTAGGCTGCACCAGCAGCAGCAGGGTCAATTTTAGGAATCACACCATGGGCCCTCATACACCACACAGGCACATTCACAGCCCTTTCTGATTTCTTCAGGTTCAATGAGCCATCTACCACCTGCAGGGATGTCAGGCCCACGACAGATCCCCAACTCCCACCTGGTGACATTCAGGCTATGCGTGTGCTGGATCCCAATCCTTTCCAACAGCAGTTGATTTCCCAGCAGTGGTTGGTCCTTGGTGCCACCACAGATGTTGCAGCCATTGTTTCTGATCAGGAAAAATATCTCCACTATTACCCACTTTTTACCAAAAAAACAAGAATAATACACAAACACAGATGTCTCTGGTTATTTTTGATTTATTGACAAGCAGCTTTGGAACACAACAGCACAGTGTAAAAATGTCTGCTGAATTCAAAGAATACATAAACAACATGGCTTTTTATGGTCGTTTACATAAAGACAATGGCATAATCCATCTTCACCTTTTAGAAACACGGTATAACCCATCGCTAGACTAATAAATAATTATTTTAATAATTAGGCCAAATATAATGATAACCCATACATAGCTTAATCTGTGTGTACATCACCCTGTACTTGAACTTTGGGTTTAGATTCTTAGGACAAATTGTTTTGGTTATTTAATTGTTGACTGTCTTCTGAGAGCAAATTATTATGAGAATGGAGAGTTTTTTTTAGTTTCAGAATAATAACAAATAATTAAATTTAATGCATAAATAACTGTTTCCTACCTTATAGGCTACTATGGAAAAGCACAGTTTTAGGTAATAAAAGTATAATATGAGTATATATTTATATATTTCCACAACAATCATTAAGATTGCACCCTAGATAACATATTTGTATTTATCTAGACTTTTCTTACTGTAAACGACACTTATCAGTGTTATAGGGGGGCTATAACACTGATAAGTGTCGTTTGCAGTAAGACAAGTCTAGATAAATACAAATATGTTATCTAGGGTGCAATCTTAATGAACGTTTCAAGCATGCAACTAAAAAAAAGAAAAAAAAAGAACCATGTGAGGAAGTTGAGGCCTGATCTTACGACTGGCTCTTAAAAGGATTCAAGATCTTTAAAGGATCAGCACGTATGAGTTTCCTACAACATGGAGATAAAACATAGAGACATCACATCTCATGGAGTCCTTTGCAACTTTTACCCGACAATCTTTCTCACAAGGGCTTTACAACATGAGATGATGATACATAGGAAAATCAGAAAATCAATACATACTATAAAGATAACAAAAATATTATGTCCAAGCGAACCTAACCATGAAAACTTTTCCTCCCAAATCCCCCCAGCTAATCTGTGGAGACTCCTGCTTACATTGATTATTTTATCAAATGTGTTAGTAACAGAAGTGGACGTATCATCAATGTATGTGCAACACTCTTTACCAACTAATGCACTCCCTTGGCAGCAAGGATGTAACCCAGAGCCATGCAATTTTGTCAGAGCCATGTGATTTATCTGTACCTGTTCTTGATTTAATAGCCTTAGTGAAGTAGCACTAGAATTTAAAGCATTCTGGATCAGGTATGTAAGGGCCAAAAATCTAATTTGTATTTGTGCAACATCAGCTGATGGGTAGACTACACTCATGACCGAAAAATCTCTCCCACCCAGAATCTGTACTCCTTACATTTCTAGGATAACCTTGTGGGAGGTGCTGGGAGTGGTACACATTAGAAACTATCTGGCCCAGGTAACAGGTACCTACCCAATTTGGGGGCAACCACCTATAGGCACACTTACCACAAATTTAGTATACATCATCTGCTGAGCTAGAAGGTGTAGGAATAAATACACCAGCAAGGGATAGATTAAACATACCACAAAACTTGGTCTGGTTTATCATCAGACCAGTACTTCTAAATCTCTAATAGAGATAAGAGCATCCTTTCCCAGAACATTAAGTATTTCTACAGGAGTAGCTGCTTCCTGGAATATACTGGTTAGCATGTGTCCTGAAAAGAGAAACAGTAAGGTTAGTTCATTTTGATTTATCCACAGGTGAACCTACTCCAGTAGCAATTATAACTTTAGCGGGAACCAGTTAATTTAATTGAAAGGGAACCATTTAGTCATTTAGGGTAGCCTAATAATAGCACTTCCTAGAGTTATAGCACTCTCTAGATAAGTAAAACATTTCTAGTATGCTACAACTGGAATTTACTGAAGTTTTTAGCTGGTATACCTAAGAGTGGGATTCCCACAGAACCATGAGTGGATCAGCTGTAACTTATTAGCATAGACATCCTGTTAACATATACATTTTCAGTCCATACATCAACATCAGTGTAGTCATCGTGTGATCTCTTAACTCGTGGGTGTGGAATCTTAAAAGTGGCATTTATCATCATCTTGTTATGGGCTTAAAAGGCCCAAAAAATATACTCCAAGGTTCCCACTAGTCCAAACACAAAAATTGCAATAAAAATCCAGAAAGGGAAGTACTTGAGTACTGTTGTTGTTGTAGGAGATGGCCTTGGTCTCCTTAGTCTTTTTGTAGCAACAGAGGGCGCTGTAATTGGAACAAAGTCTGCATAGTCTAAGGCATGCTCCATATCAGAGTAAATCTCACTATGTCATTGGTAACTCTTTGGCATAGTGTTTGGTGCAATGTGAATTGTGTATCCAGTACTTTTTCTCAGCAACTTTTACAGCATAGGGCATTTTAAATATGACCAGATATGGAACCTCTCTCATGGGCTGCTTCCACTTTGTCTTGAAGACCTTGATGTACAACAGGTACAAAAGAGGTAGTCTGGATATCAGTAGCAACAGCAGGTACGGACTGAGCATTGTGTACCTGTAAACAAACAGATTTGGAGACAGTAACCAAGGCTTGGACATCATATTTTTGCTCTTGTTGCTAAATATCAATTCCTGTCACTAATGAGCTAGTTCTAACATGGGGGACCTCCACAGGCCTTCCTGTTACTATCTCATGTGGTGTCAAGTAAGTCATTACTTCCTTACTCTTTTCACTATACCATTAGATTGAGGGTGATACACACAGGAGAATGTATGCTTAACTCCTACCTTAGTAGTTACTTCCTTCATCACCTCATTTGCAAAGTGAGTACCATTGTATGACTGCAAATTGGGACATATACCAAACCAGGGAAACACTTATCTGCATAAGTGTTTTGCAACAGTGGCAGCATCTGTATTCCTACATGGAAAAGCCTCCACCCACTTAGAGTTACAAGCACGTATCTGTAATGCCCACGTCTCTCAGTCATGTCAATAAAGTCCATTACCAGGTCATAAAATGGACTCATAGGAGGTGGCATAGTAGTCCTCAAAGGATTATGGCTCCTGCATATATGGCAATTGTTTATGAAGGTTTGTACTACTTCTGCCATATAAGGCAAATACCATGTCTCAGTAAATTTCTTCATCATCTGGTTTCTGGCAAGATGTGCAGAACCATGAGCTTGATTTAACACTTCAGTCAATAAGGAGTATGGCCACACAACTTTTCCAGCTCTGGTTTGTCTCATGATTTCAGTCTCTCTGTTCGCCATGCAGCCTCTTGCCTTCCAGGCTGCTTTCTCTTTTGCAGTAATGTTGAATTAAAAGTTTGAGCTTTTTTTACTAGCAGTTGTCTTGCTAGGGTCCTTTCTTCACCAGTTTTACTGGCTGTCTTAGCTGCTTCATCAGCTGCATGGTTTCCTAAATAAACTCTGTCCTTTCCTTTAGTGTGGGCAGCACATTTTACAATGGCAATCTTGTCAGGGTAGCGTATGACCTCAATTAGTTCCTTAAGCAATGAAGCATGTGTAACAGGTGTATTATCAGCTCTCTGGTATCCTCTTTCTTTACAGATCTTTCCATGGGCATTAGCTACCGCACAAGCATAGGCTGAATCGCTGTAGATGTTAATTTTCTGGTGCTTTGCTATTTCGCAGGCCTCAATCAGGGCTGATTGTTGAGCTGACTGGATTTTTGGCAGTTTAGAGTTGAGATGTTGATTGGCTGATCACCTTTAATTTCCAAAACTGCTGCTCCAGTTCTTCTCTCTCCCTTTGCGTCTAGGGTGGATTATCCATCCACAAAGAGCTCCATGTCAGGACATTCCAGGGGATCAGCAGATAAGTCTTTTTTTTTAAGTGTTTCTGTATGGCTCTTTTCAACACAGTCATGTGGCTCCCTATCTTCTGGAGTGGTTAGAAGAAGAGTCAGGTTCACAGTTTTACATCTATCTATGGTGAGTTCAGGTTGGGTCAGCAGGACTTCATATCCTGATCTTCGCTGAGCAGTAAGGCAAGAAGTTCCTAGGGTCATCAGTGCATGTACAGCATGAGAAACATACAGAGTAGTTGGTTGTCCCAAGGTGATAGTATTTGCCTTTTCTACACCAAATGCGGATGCTGCCAATGCTCGGTCACATGGATGAAATCCTTGTGCTATTGCTGGTGCTGAAGAAATGTATCCTTTCAAGGTTGCAAACTCCTTCTCCGTCTGTTCAGTCCACTCTATGTTTTTCCAGTTCTAGGCTCAAGGATTGCATGTCTCATAACCATTTGTCGGCAGTATCCAATCATCCCAAAAATGTTTCCATCTGCTTCTTTGTTACTGGCTTTGGGTTCTTGGCTATGGTTTCAACTCTCTCAGGAGTCAATGACCTCTTGCCTTGAGAGATGACATGTCCAAGATAAATCACAGAGGGTTGACAGTAATGCAACTTGGCTTTTCTCTGCAAGTTGTTTAAGAAGTGTGAGCGTGTCCTGCTTACACTCCTGATGGTCTTTGTAGCACAAAAGCAAATCATCCACATATTGAATTAAAGTTCCTTGCAGAGCAATGTTTCTCAAGTCCATGGCTACGGTTAAAGGTGGATGTAGATTCACAATAATCTTGAGGAACTTGTGTGTATGCGTACTGTTGGCCTTCATAGCTGAATGCAAAGAGGTATTGGGATTTGCTTGACAGTGGAATGCTAAAGAAGGCATTTGACAAATCCACCACAGTAAAACAGGAAGCTGTCTCATGTACGCTTGACAAGATGGTAGCAGCGTTTGGTACCAGAGGAAATTCAGCAGTCACAATGTCATTTATAGGCTTCATGTCTTGCACCATTCACCAGTTTCCAGTAGTGGCCTTCCTGACTGGCAATATAGGAGTATTGCATTTGCTTACAGTTGGATAGATGACTCCATTCTCAAGCAGTCCTTTAATGTTGTCTCTTATTCCTTCTGCTGCTTCTTTGCTCAGGGGGTACTGGCTAATGCGGGGCAAAATGGCAGGCTGTCTCAGCATCTGTACCATCTGTCGAAGTATTCCTGGAAAATAAATAACATGAGTCACATGGTACATAACAGGAGCATGAATCCAACCCCAGGACAATTCAAGCAATACCACAACTTCTCTCAATTTTGCTTGCACAGGTTTTGGTAAACCTCCCAACAGGGCAGTGATAAACAGTGTTCTAACCCTGCCAGTCACGTCCCAGTCATCCCCAGTCTCCTCCTTCCTCACCTGCTGAGCTTATGCTTCTCTGTCTCTTGCTACATCTTGCTTAACACTGAGCTGTGCATCTACATATCCTTTTAGCTTTTCTCTACCTTCCAGTAACTGATGCTCCATATGTTTTGACATATTCCTGATATGTCAGGTCCTGAACTGTTCTGCCTGACTCCTTAGCTCTCCTTCTACTCTCAGATTGCTTAGACCTTGCTCCTTCTCCTTCATATTCTTGCCTCTTTAAAAGTCTATCAGTGTCTGCTTTCAGTAGCCTAGCCTCTCTTTCTCCTGTCTTCTAATCACTTCTAGTTCTTCCTTTCTGTTTTTCTGCTGACTGCATGCTAAGACTTCTATCTCTGTGCTCGTCATTTTCATTTTCACTTTCACATTCTTCTTAGTCGATTTCCCTTTACACTCTATCTTTTCTCTCCTTCTTCCTGCTAGTCCACTTGCTGACTATAAAAATCTCCTCATCTGACTCTACTTACTCACCCTCAACACTCTCCTCACTCAACACTTCTTTCATCTAATTTTTCTGTGAAATCCCCTTTTTCCACAACTGGATCCATTTCTCGATATCCCGATATTCTCTCTGTTTTAAATCATTTCCTTCTGTATCTGTAAACATTTCAATCATGATCAAACATCATCCCACAATCCACATAAGCCTTTAACAACGCTTGGTCCAAACTGTCCACACTCCCGAAGCCAATTTCAACATTTTAGCATGCTCCGGGTATGCTTTAATCATTAAAGCAACAGGTGTAGACTCAGCGCTAGACTCCTTAGGCTTTTAATCAAGCAAATTCCCCAAATCCCCCCATTGCGCCTGCCTTGCACACACAAAAATCTCTATGCCTTAAAATTTAAAATTTGCAATATCTTTACATACAAAAACTATCAGTAGTTTACAACACAATAGAGGGTAGTAATAAACGTAACAAGGACAACACTATTGGTAACCTTTATTATAAATTTCACACTTAACTATGTAACTTAAATATCAATAATCAGCACTTCTTTCAACCACCCTGCCCCATTGATGCTCCCTCTTTCCCCCCTTCACCCACCTACCTGCTCAGTCATTGGTGGTTTTTCGGACCAATGGAGTCCCACTTCTGCAGGCGCATCCTCTCTGCAGCATAGGGACCTCCATATGACGTCATTGCTACATACCTACGCTGCAGAAAGGATGAGCCGGCAGGTGTGGGACTCCATTGAGCAGGTACAGTGCAAAGGGGGGACAGAAGGAGCATCAGTGGGGCAGATGGGAGGTAAGGGGATCACAGAAGTGGGTAGGGGTAGGGAGACAGGGGGGGGAGAGGGGGAGGGAGAGAGGGGGCAAAAAAAGATGGGGAGTTAGAGAGGGGGCCAAGAGAGACAGGGGAGGGAGAGAGGGGCCAAAGATAGACAGGAGAGGGAGAGAAGGGGAAAGTGGAAACAGGGGAGTTAGACGGGGACAAAGATAAACAGGGGAGGGAGAGAGGGGGCAAAGAGAAACAGGAGAGAGAGAGGGAACAAGGAGAGACAGGGAAGGGAGAGAGGGGCAAAGAGAGACAGGGAAGAGAGCGAGGGGCAAAGAGAGAGAGATAGCAAAAAGAAACAGGGGAGGGAGAGTGGGGGCAAAGATAAACAGGGGAGGGTGAGAGGGGGCAAAGAGACACAGGAGAGGGGGAGAGGGGGCAAGGAAAGACAGAGGAGGGGGAGAGGGGGCAAAGAGAGACAGCGGATGGAGAGAGGGGGCAAAGTCAGACACCAGATGGAGAGATGGATCTACAAGGTTTGCATGACAAATATACTGGAGTGGGTTGCCAGTTCCTTCTCTAGTAGATTGTAATTTGCCTGACCTCTCTTCTATCACCTGCCCACCTACACTGGCCCTACATGTTATAGCTCACAGCTTCATTCACGTACATAAGCCACTTTACCACCACCACTTAGAATCCACACTCATGTAAAATGATGAATAGCAGAACATAATGAGAGATCACCAAATGGGAATGGCTATACATCTTGGCACATAGCCACCAGCAATGGCGTGGGACTTTTCAGGATGGACGTAGTGGAGATTACCCCTGATGGAGGTGAGTTGCCTGTTGATCCACGTGCCTCTGCACAGCCTCCATGTGTTTTTGCAACACCTCCTGATGGGTTAGAGTAGATTTGTGTGGTGTATGTTCCCCTGAAAGAAGCTGTGAGCTATACCACATATAGTCACTCTGGGTGAGCAGCTAATAGCAGAGAGGACAGACAAATCACAATCCACTAGAAAAGGAACTGGCAACCAACTCCAGTATCTTTGGCATGCAAACCTTGTGGAACAGCACAGGCAGATACCTAGCTAAATGTGCTGCAGTCCATAGGGTCACAGAGAGTCAGACATGACTGAAGGACTGACCAACAAATAATAAAATGTTCCCCGGGTACTTGATCTATGTGATGTGGCAGTGATGCATATGTTATAATATTAATATTTTTGGGGCCACAATGGAGCCTCTGTTAGGGAGAAATTGTTAATATGGCATGGGTTTCATGTTTTGGTGTTGCTATTCAATCAGGTAGTGTGTCTTTAATTACATTCTGCGTGTTGAAGCATGGTTTTTCCTATTGGCATGTGCATGACCATTACATCATATGATAAAACAAATATTTTTTTAGAAATGCATTTTTATTATTGGGGGATTATTGTGCAAGTAATTGCATTCACACATATGCTAAGTGGTGGTGGTAAAGAGGCTTGTGTACTTCAATGAAGCTGTGAGCTATACCATGTAGGGCCAGTGTAGGTGGGTCTGTCATTGCAGAGAGGTTAGACAAATCACACTCCACTAGAGAAGGAGCTGACAACCCACTCCTGTGTCAACTGTCATATTCATTTTAGGCCCTCAGGGGAATCCTCATACTCCACAGTATCCCTAATTGGACTTGGCCTGTGTATTAACCCTTTATTATTATTAAATCTAATATTTTGTATTATATGATATCAAATGCTATTATCACTACTATTTCTTATGTGATGTATGTGGATGTCCCATAACCCCAACCATTGAAAACATACTGACATGGTTACAAAGGTATAACAAAGTTTTTTTTTTACACAGAACACAATCAGCAGTGGTCACGAATGTGCATCAATATCATGGGTTTGGAGATAGCAAGAGGCTTTTATTGGAAAAAAGAGGATACCTACAGTGCTAATGTGTTAGTCTAGAATAAGCATGATGCATAGCACCTACAAGGGTCACATGGGGTCACTACACCACTGCAACCAGTATCTGTTGAAAAAAAGGATCATCACAAATCACTCCATGTAATTGAAGAAACCATTAATGTGCACAGCACTTACAACTTGTCTGGATTTGCTCAATGAAACAGATGAGTCAACCTCTGGACTGTGTAATCCAATCCAGTTTCACACAGTGTGGCGACAAAATTTTTTTTTTAAAAATTAAAAAATTAAAAAGTGGTCAACTAAAAAAAGGCGGAAGAGGACAAAAAAACTACTAAAATAACTAATCACAATGCATGTGCAGTACAGTGCTAAATACTGTACCAATATACCCACTCACTAACTAACTATTAGCTTGGTCTCTGGATAATTAGTAATATTGTAAAATACCCATTCATATGAAAAGGACACAAAGGTCAGCAAACAAATTTACTGTTACTTACATCAGACCCAAGGATCTGTTCTCAGACTGATATTGAGGTCAGGATCGCAAGCTGCACTAGTGCATATATTAATGCTGGCTGTAATTAACATGCCATTGTGAGACTTGGCAAGTCCACCACCATAGTGGTATTAGTCTACATTAAAGCTAACAACAATCATGTCTGAGATATCTGGCTATATGATAGCTTTAAGATTGTGGGAGCTACATGTTAAGGGGGGGCTGTCATTGAAGGAATGTCTACCTGAGAGTCACTGGGAAAACCTTACACCTCATGCATTTCCCTTGCAATGCTTGCAGATGCAGGAGATGCCCTCGTGGACCTGAATTGTACCTAAAACTAAAGACCTGAAAAAACATAGGGACTGCAGCATCTCTTCTCAACAGCATTCCTCTTCTCAACAGCATACCAAGATCCAAGATTTGTAGCCAGGCTAGATTTGGTTAACATTGTGACCAATAGATTGTCACTGAGGAGTGCTATTGAGAAGGCACAAACATGTCCGCAGCCCCTATGCCCTCCTTCGACTCGCCACAGGGCCCACATCCTCCGCAGCCGGATGCCGTCTCCACACTGTTGGTGGTATTGGTGGGGAGGCAATGGCACCACTCATGGCGGGGGCAGACGCATGGTGGGAGGAGAGGAGGGGCGCGGCTGCTGGTGGCTGGGTGATGCCCCCGGGGAAGTGGATGGGGGCTGGTAACTAGCCGCAACCTTAGCAGCCCGGCCAGATAGAGTTCTTGGTCATCAGGTGATGCCTCCTCCCCACCGTAGAGCGCCTGGCCAGGCTGCACATCACCTCCGCATGGCTGGCAGAGATGCTAGCCTGGGGTCCATGCAGACAGTCCAGTTGCTCCTGCATGAAGGTTCTGGTTGCAGGGCCAGGTGAGGTGATGGAGTGGGGAGAGTCCGGGGCCTGGCTGGAGCCAGGGGCGATGATGGTGTTTTTTGTGTTTGTGTCCCTGGTGGCGATGGCTGCCCGGCCAGTGCACTGGTGTGTGGGGAAGGAGGTGTTGGCCGGCTGGCTTGCAGGTTGGATAGCCCCGATGATATCCAAAGTCGTTCAAGGAGGGGGATAGTGGGGTCAAAACTGATGGTGCTTGTTGTCTGTCCAGGGGGCCTCCCCCACCACAATAACTTCCACCTCCTCAGAGTCAAGGCCCTCTGACTCTCCTCCTTAATCCTCCCCCTGTGCTACTTCCATTTTCCTCTCCTATTCCCCAACTCTACCCTCCTCTCCCCTCCTAGCTCCTCCCTTCATCATTAAACCAAATTAAAATAAGGAAAAATCAAAAAGCATATTCCTATAATATGTGTGTTGGAACAAATGTTTTATGTGCTATGTGTTATTAATAAGTGTTGGGGGATGGGGTGTGGGGGTTGGCATGGGGGTGTGTGGTGTATCCTATCTCTATATATCCCTATGTATCTTCTTTAACCTATGTGTATTGCAAATATGTGTAATCTGTAAATATGTGTAATAAGTGTAAATACATATGAAATAGAATGTAGATCAATAGAAAATGCAAAATAATAACATAAGGATAAATAAAAAAAGTTTTTTCTGTATATGTGTGTTGCAAAAAAATGTGTTTCCTATGTGTTATTGATAACTGTTGGGGGATGGGGTTTGAGGGATTGGATTGGGTACGGGATGGGGTGGGGGGTGTGGTGTGTCCTAACTTTATATGTCTCTATGTGTGTTCTTTAACCAATGTGTATTGCAAATATGTGTAATCAGTAAATATGTGAAAGTTTTTAGTGTAAATCCGTCTGACATAGAAAATAAATAAATCAAAAGCAATCTACCTCTCACCTAGCTCCCACTCTAACTCCAAAACACCAAACCCACCAGCTCCTGGACCTGCGTGCTACTTCCAATGAAATTTACAACACAGTCACTGACCTGTAGCCTTATTAAATTGTGAATCAGGCAAATGAATAGCATTTTTTATAGCATATTTTTTTTACAGAAGTGTTTCGTTAATGAACTTCTTTGCAAAACCAAGGTCTTCAGTAACTAAAAACTTCTTTAAAAAAAAGATGCTATGTACTTATATAGAGGCCTATTCACTTGGGCAAATGGCAATTTTATAAGTCTGCTGATATATATTAACTCATTGATTCCCGAGATTGAAAGGCCCCTAACAATTACACATTAAAAAAATATTTTTAGATTCCATATTTACAAGTTTGAAACTGTTGTGCAATTATCATCGCTTTCCCTGTTATTTACAGTGCAAGATTGATCTTTTATTAGCATTTACATTGCTATCAATTTGTGTTTAACCCCTTGCAGGTCCTCTCTAGCACATGGGTTTAGAGAAGAATGCACGTAAAGAAACAAGCTGAGGACAGTGCCACCACACATTCTACATCAGTTCTTGAAATGTTCTATTAATTTTTCGAATATTCACTATGTAAAATGCTGGATAGAGGTTACCAGAACCAATCCCCTACCTCCCTGCCCCTCTCTCACCCGCCCATGGTTACTCCTAATTTATTGAGTCACATACATTCAAACACTTCTGCAAGTCCCATTCCCATCTCCTCTCTCTCTTCTTCTTCTGCTGGCTTCTGGAGATATACGTCCTAACTTAGGCCCCTTACCTGACATGCCCACTAAGGGCAGATAAAATATTACATACTAGAGCCATTCACCGCAAATCACTTTCTATCAGAGCTCTTCCTTCTCCTACTAAATGAAAAACCTTTGTAACTTTGCATACCTTCCTACCTAAGTAAACTTTCACTTACTTCCTCACCCTTGCTACTCTTTATCTGTTTATTCTTGCCCAGGTTTCTGCCTCTTTAATTCACTTTGGAGTCTAAACTCAAAACAGGGTCCTCCATTTTCTTCAGTTTGTTGACAGTTTGTGTTCTTCCTTGTTCTTATCCCCTGTACAGCACTATGGAAATATTGGCGTGTTACAAATAAAAGTTAATAATAATAATAATAATAATAATGAAGGAGTATTATAGATGAAAAATTATCCTTTGCCATCAGAAGGTCATTCAAAATGAACCAGGTTTGTTTAGATGCTGTATCTTTTCCTGAATCATGACTACAATGGATCATAGCAGATGTGTTTGAAGCTGCACTATAATTACTTTTTCAGTTGCATTTCTTAAAAAGAGAAGATTTGAAACAGGCCTGTAGTTTGGCATGATGTCTGTATTTAAAGATGCTTAGAGGTTCCTTCATGTCAACCGAGAACCTCTTGGTAAGAAAAGTTAATCTTATATAAGGTAATCACATCCTCTCTTAGATGCCTTTTTTCTAGAAGAAGAAAATTTGATTTAGTTATTTTTTCTTCATAGCTTAACCCTTACAATATCATTATTATTATTATTATTATTATTAACCTTTATTTGTAACGCGCCAACATATTCTGTAGCACTTGCCTAACCCTTTCTTTCTATCTCTGATACCTATATGTTTGCTCCATTTAAATTATAAATGTGATGTTTATTTTTCCTTACCAAATGCATAATTTTAAAATAATTTTATGTTAAATCTGATCAGCAATTTAGCTGACAACTTTTCAAATTCATTTTAACCCCCTTGCAGTGAAAGTACATCATTATCTTATTCAATTAGCTTGCACAATTTAATTTCATCAGGAAGCATGGAAATATTACTCTCCATTCATAGATCTAAATCAAACACTTAATAAAAAAAGTTAAAAGGAATAAGGCCTAACAATGAATCGTGAGATACCCCACTTAGCACATTAGTCCATTCTGAGTATGAACCATTTGCAACATACCTTTGCTTATTGTCTTTTAATACGTTTTTAATCCATGTGCATATATTTACTTAAATTCCTTATCCTTTATTTTGACTACCATGTGGCATTGGGTCAAAAGCATTTGAAAAAATCCAAATAGACTACATCAAATGAGTTGCCTTCGCCAAAGTTCCTACTTACCTCCTCAAAAAAATTAATTAAGCTTTATGTGACATGTCCTATTCCCCATAAATCCTTTAGATTGTAAGTTTGCAAATTTTCAATCTTGCATGGTGCTTTGGGGAAAGCACTATGGGCACTGGCTTCTAAGCTCAAAGACAGGGCCCTCTATCCTATTCAATGTGTTAATATTGCTAGTGTTTTTGTTGCCTTGAATTTAACCCCTGAATAGCGCTAAGGAATATGTTGGCGTGTTACAAATAAACAATAATAATAATAATAGATCAAGTTTCACTCCTATTTATTATCCTATTCACATTAATATATTCATATATGCAGTCCCTTAACAACCGTTTTAAAAACATCTACTCTATAAAGGTGAGACAAGGATTGTCTAAAGATCCCATTGTACCAAGGTCCCTTGTATGTATCCCAGAAGGACCTGATGCCGTATAAACATTTAGTTTTTGGGGCATCTTTTGTTTTTCTTCTTTCATTAACCAATTATTCTGTGATTGCAGTGCAGTTTAATTTTGTTGCAGTGTTCATACCATTGGTACCTCCCTTGTGTCTATGCAGAAAAAAAACTGTTTTAACTCATCTGTTTTTTCTGATCATTATTAATCTACCTGTCTGTCTCACTTTTTAATGTTCCAATAATTTCTAGTTTTCTTTCTATTTATATGATGTGCATTTAGAATGAAGAGAGAAAAAGTGCAGAACACGCACCAACCGTGGAGAAAGGGCACAGACAAATATGCTCCAAAGAAGATAATATGCACAAATCATGAATAAGCACTTCACATGCATACACTTCTAAGCAAATCTCTACAATGGGGACCTCTTCAATGTGCTTGCGTACACACTATAGCAACAACAGCAAGCATCATTTATAGTCAGCACTGCAGAAGAGAGATTGGCTCTACCTCCTAAGACTCAAACTCTACCTCCACAAACAGCTCCCACAACATGTGGGCACCATAGAGTCTATTCCTCCATCATTAGTGGATTTGTTTTTTATTTTAAATAACTCTGAAATGAAACGTTATATGTTGTTTTTAATGCAGTGTTGCCTAAAACCATAAGTGCATAATTACAGTGCACAACAACAACTTACATGTACAAATCCACATCTGATGTATGTATACATTTCACATACCTTAAACATAAAGCAAACAGTAGATAGCACAATTTCACATTTTGTGAAGAACAATATTCACATTCAATAGACCCTACAAGAGCTGAAAGCATATTATTATTAATTAACTAGCGACTTGCCTGGCAATGAGATATGTATGTTTGGAAAGTTGTTTAGTTATTAATATATATATATGTGACAGTTGTATTGTGATATTAAAACATGTTTAGTTTTGTAAAATGTTCTCTTGGTGAATAATAATTCGTAAAGCATTTTGTATTAACATTTGAATGTAAGAATAGTGAAATTAATAACTATTGTAAACTTTAGGCAATGGTTTCTTAACATGCAATTTGTATGTGAAGAATTGTTAACTTCAATATACATGAAATCCCGAGGGAAGCAAACAGTAAAAACCCTTGTTGAAAGGTACACAATTTTAACCTGAACTTTGTAATATATGTAAGTAAGAAACTTGAAAGTATATTTTTTGAAACTTTAACTTTATTGACAAAACATTTGTATAACTTTGAACATTATAAACTGTAACATAGTGAATACATTTTTTAACATAATTTTGTATTAAAAGTATTAACATTTGAATGTAAAAACAGTTTAACTTTAAACTAATCAGTATTGTAAACTTGAGGTAATGGTTTTTTAACATGCAATTTCTATCTGAAGAATTTTTAACTTCAATATTATACATTTAATCCCGAGGAAAACAAACAGTAAAAACCCTCCTTGAAACGTACCCAATTTTAACATGAACTTTGTGATATATTTAAGTAAGAAACTTGACATAATATTTCAACTTCAAGTTTCTTATATGTGTAACTTTGGAACTGTAAAAAATTTTTTTACAACTTGAAACATTATAAACAGTAACATAGTGAATGAATATTTTAACATAATTTTGTATTAAAAGTATTAACATTTGAATGTAAAAACAGTTTAACTTTAAAGTAATAAATATTGTAAACTTGAGGCAATGGTTTTTTAACATGCAATTTCTATCCGAATAATTGTTAACTTCAATATACATTGAATGCAGAGGAAGGCAAACAGTAAAAACTCTCTTTAAAATGTACCCAATGAAATAAATTTATTCCTGACCTCATGAACTGTCGATAAACCTTAATACAGGGAGTAATCTTAACATAACAGACAATATTTACATTTTGTCTTAAAATGTGGTTGAGCTCTTAACATGAACTTTGTAATATGTTGAAGAAAAGAACTTTAAAATATTGTTTTCCAACTTTTAACATTAGAAACAGTAACATAGTTAATTAACATTTTAACATAATTTGTATAAATAATGCAAGGCAAGTGTTTTGTGAGGCGAATCATCCATAAAGAGTCCTTACATAAATTATGACTGAAAATGTTTATTGTTTAGTATTTTTGAATGCTTTTAAATTTGTTTTCCTTGTGTTTTATTTCTTTACTGAAACGTTATAGTACTTCATAGTAGACAATGTTTTTAGTAAAAATACGTCCATCTTCTAATAAATCACCTTGACTTTCATTCTTTACAATATAAACTTTAATAGCCTGTGGATTTTTGCACCGTGACAACGCAACGTACAATTGACCATGTGCAAATACTGGTTCTTCCAAAAAAATACCCACAGATTTGAATGTTTGTGACCTTGTGATTTATTAATGGTCATGGCAAATGCCATAATAATAGGAAATTGTCTTTTTTTAAGTATAAAAGGGAGACTACTTTCACTTGGTGCTAAATCTATTCTTGGTATGAAAACTCTCTCTGCTTTATGGGTGCCAGTTAAAATTTCAACATCTATAAAATGGTCCTTTAATTGTTGAACAATTAATCTTGTACCATTGTATAGGCCTTTTTGGGGTTCATATCTCGCAGTAACATGATAATTGCACCTTTCTTAAGCTGCAAAATATGTGGTGGCATTCCAGAAGGAGTTAGTGAGTTTATGAATTCAGTAGAAAAGTTAGCCTGACTTTCATTGTCATCAGCAAGTACAGAATCAGCACTGTGATGATTTCTTTGTGGTGCATTAATTTTTTTAAAGATTTCATTATTGGGGATAAATGCATCCTTTTTTTAACACGTTAGTATGACTTGGTTGGCAAGCTCGGAATATTCTTCGTTATTTATACTCCCTTCAAATATAGCCGATATAATATCTTGTTGACAAATCATATGAGGTGGGATCTCTACAGTGTCTTCAGGTAAATGTGGTATTTTTTCTGTTCTGCCTTCTTCAATTTTAATAAGCCAATCATTGAAATCAGTTTGGCCTTCTGATCTCATATTTTGTTGCAGTTGAAGATGGGTAAAATGTTTCCATACTGTGTTTGACTTTATACAGGTTTCGATAACGTCAGTTCGATTTCCATGTACAACGACAGGTAATGTTTGTCTAAAATCGCCACCTAACAACATTACCTTTCCATCAAATGGAAAAGTATTATCCATGACTTCACGAAGCCAACGGTCAATACATTGGAGGGCATAGCATGACATCATTGTGGCCTCATCTATTATAATTCATTTACATTTGTTCAATTTCTTTGCTTGTAATGATGTCATGCGAATATCTGACACCGAAGTTTCTAAAATAGGCACTGCAGTTTAAATCCACTATGAATAGTTCTTACACCTACTAACAAAAGTGCAGCAATTCCAGGAGTGGCAAACGCCATTGCTATTTGACCTTGTGCTCGTACTGAACTCATTAATAAATTATATAGATAGGTTTTTCCTTAACCGCCAGGTCCATCAAGATAGAAATAACGCTCTGTCACCATGTCATCGTCTATTACATTTTTAATGGCATTAAATGCTTGCAATTGTAAGGTATTTAAAGTTGCAAGCCTTTCTTCTGTTCTTTCCGCTTGTAGTTGAATGTCATAGTCTTCAAAGTTTATGTCATCTATAAGACCTGGATCAGGCAAATAAAAACTTGCACAACTTAATCCATGAGTTAAAAATACTTCTTGGATTTCCATTAACGCTTTTAAGTGTGCAATGGGTTCATTGTATCGTCGCATAAAGTCTTCAGCCATATTACTTTTAAAAGTCTCCCACAAAGCTAATGCATTTGGAGCATTTGAGAAGATACAAATAAAAGCAAATTGTTCTCTCATCTGCCATGGCATTTGACATTGTGCTGCTTCTTCTAAACATCTTTCCCACTCTGTATCATCAGCGAGTAAGTTTCTATGTCTTGCAGCTAAATGGAAGGATTTATATACAATGTCATTAACAGTTCTTAAGTGTTCAAAACTTTGTGCTCCAGGAACATTTAAAAGTAATATCCGTAAGCAAAAATGTTCAACATCTCTTGGACTGACTGTGTAAATTCTTGGAATTATTTTATTGCCTCTACTTTTTCTTGTTCTCCATAATCCATTCACAAAAACATAGTGATATGGAATTTCAATATATAATTATTGTGTTGCTTCTGAATCAGTGGAATTTAATTCAAACCATGCAGTTAGGGCCAATGCATTCATTTCATTTCCAGCATGGAAATAGACTAAAATGTCGTTGTGGCAAATGTACTGCTAATCTATATACTGCATGTGATCTATCATGCATTTAAAATTTTAAAAGCCGCCACATAGCTTCTGGTGCACTTACATAGCGAGCATCTACATGAGATGCAAGTTCATCATGTACTAACTCACTACATTCAGGGTTGTCTGCACTTTTGATAACTACAGTAGCTGCATCGTAGCCATTGTAAATATATTTGTAGACATATTTAATGGATTTGATGGAAGTTCAGGCTTCTACGTTAATGTGGGCATTGTACTTCATGAGTAAATGTGGATTGTAGGGTACTAAATATCTATTGTCCACTTTTTTTCCACAAATAATGGCATCTCCTTCTCTTCTTTTATAAAGTGGATAGCCATCACAATTTGCATAGGTTTTGTCTCTATAATCTTTTGGAAATTCTTTGGAACATTTATTATTTTCCATACATGGTGATTGTGGATTAAGGTCACCACAGGGTCCATGAATCATGCGATGAGTAACAATCTCATATAGTCTACCATATAGTTCTGGATCTGGTAGTTAAGCAACTTTTTCTTGAAGTATTATGAGAAGATGTGCATGTAGAAGGCCTCTTTTTAGAAATTCAATGGTATATACATAAGCAAGACATTTGCCAAATAACTGATTTATAGTGAAGTCACGTATTAATTCATTTAATTTAATCTTAAAAACTCTGGCTACTAAATCTGGTCGATCGGAAGCAGTTTGTCCAAGAAGTAGATTTTGTATAATTTCTGGCCATTGTGGATTACATGTAAATGTCAGAAATAAATCGGGTTTGCCAAATTTGGTGACAATAGCCATAGCATCATTGTATCTTTCTCATATTTCGAGGAGATCCTTGAAAGGAAGATGGTAAAATGATGGCTTTGCCAGCTGTCATGTCTCTGCTTGTAGCCACGTCAGCAACATAGTCCATTAGTCCAGAATATTGTTCTACACGTAGTTTATCTTGTTGATATTTTATAAAGTGTAAATTATTTGCCTCAACTTGCAAATAGGAATCAATAATCCATTGTTGTGTTAGTTTTCCACTACATAAAATTGGATTAAATGCATTTCGAATGGCAATTTGAGCTACTTTAAATTCAAGCATAGAAACATTATTTCGGATTCTGGCTTTAGCATTTGGGTAACTGGGAAGTGTTAATTTTGGTTGCCAACCTGCTTCTCTGTGTGGGAAAAAGATGGGATATGTCATTGGATCTAAATTTGGACTTAAGATACTCATATTAATGAATGGTTGCTCCTCATTTCTGGGATATATTCTAATGTCTCTTTGAAATGGTGGTTCTCCTTCATCATTTTGAAACACCATTGCAACCTCATTTGATGTTGGCAAGTTATAACAACGTTTATCAGTATGTCTGTCTCTTTTAAGCACCATATTAACCTTTGGCATTGGTAATTGATGTCTTTGTGCATGAAGTAGTTGTTCATTTTCTACTTCTGCCAATTTTTTATAAGCTTTACTGTAGGGGTTATTGTCCATAATGTTATTTAGCTCTATAAAAACACTGGGTAAGCATTTTTTATTTTCTTCCATCTGCATACGTTTGTCAACATAGTTACATAGTTACATAGTATTTAAGGTTGAAAAAAGACTTTCAGTCCATCAAGTTCAACCTTTTAAGATCTCCTTTGATCTGCAATATTCGGATTAACTATTAATTCATTAGTTGTTAATTAATTATTAATCAATTATTTAATGTTTTTTTTTTTTTTTTCTTTTTTTATTATTATTAATTAGTCCAGAGGAAGGCAAATAGAAAAAAAATAAAATAAAATAAAACAAGCGAGACTTAGCCAAATGTCTAATGGGGAAATGTTAAAAAATTGGATCATTACTGTCTTTCTAATTATCCATGATAACCCTGAATACCCTTTTTAATTAGAAATAAATCTAGTCCCCTTTTAAAGTTATCTATCGAATCCGCTGTCACCACCTCCTCTGGTAGAGAATTCCACAGATTAACCACCCTTACTGTGAAGAACCCTTTTCTTTCTTTGAGGTGGAATCTTTTTACTTCTAACCTCAAGGGATGTCCTCTTGTCAGTTGAAAACCTCTTGGCACAAACAGCTTCTATTGTATCTAGAACATATAGTTGAGTAAATTTTCTTTGCTCTCCTTCCTCTGGATGTAAATGGGAAGTGCGATGATAAATTTGGCCATGGACTTTAAAACAGTAAGGACCATGTCCTGGTACATTAGCAGCTTATGTTGCCCCCATATATGCAAAGGATATGGCACTATTATCTTATGTTTGTCTTAAAATTTTTGTAGTTTGCAAAAGTAGGTTCAGTCATAATGTTTTGTAAATAGATAGGAAATTCTTTCCTTTCTGGAAGTTTGAACTTGCCTTTTTGACAGCAACTAATAAATTGGCCATCTCTGGGTCTCTCCTGTTTAAAATAATAAGCCTCACAAAATTGACATTGAGTACTCATGTCCCCACAACTATGAACCTCTACTGCTAAAGACTTGAGTAAAGGACAATTTGCAAAGCGTATATGAGTTTGACTTTCATATTCATCAGGTGAAATGTCATATAATGTTTCAACAACAGGTTCTAAATGCTTTGTTTTTTTCGTGGCTTTTCTTGGTATATGTTGTATTGGTTAAGGTAAAATGTCATGTAATGTTTCATTAACAGGTTCTAAATGCTTTGTTTTTTTCGTGGCTTTTTTTGGTATGTCTTTTATTTTTTCAGGTAAAATGTCATCTGATGTTTGAGTAACAGGTTCTAAATGCTTTATTTGCTTGGTAGCTTTTTTTGGCATATCTTTAATTTGTGCAGGTGACAGTCTTTTGCTTGCAATTCTTTTGCGTTCTTTTTCTCGTTGAATTTCCTTCTTCTCCGGTGTTTGCTGGCTGTCTGCTCTCTGTCGTCGTTCTCTAGATTGGCGTCTTTTCTTTTCTTGTTTACTCTCGTTATCAGCCATGTTAATCTGTAAAAATAAAATAATGTATCATTAGTTTATTTTGAGATGTTAAGTTTGTTTTCAGCAAAAATTGATATCAACAGTGTGTTTACGTTTTATACTTAATCAATTTCAATTTGGTCAATTGAATAGGGGTCTAAATAAGGCCATAAGATATTTTTTAAAGAAGTTTTTAGTTATTAAACATGTATCCAAAAGCAAGGTTTTCACTAAGTAAAAACATATTTTAAAAAATATGTTATGTTCTTATTTAGAGCACTATTTAATTGGGCAAATGGCAATTCAATGAGGGTCTAGGACTGGAAATTTAGAATGACAAATTGTATATAGTCTCTGTTTTGAGCATTTTTTAGACTATGCAATTTTTTTTTTTTTCTGGCTACATTGAAGTTTGTATTTACTGTTAAAGATTATTGGCCCTAAAAGACAAATAAGAGATAGATGATAAATGTGTTAGTTATATTTTTTTAAAGTTATAGTTAATGGTGTTTTTTTATTTTATATTTTCTGTTGACATCGATGCAGAGCAAAGATATTTATTAATTTTTCTGTTTTTTTACTTGTTATACTGTACATTGGTTGAAGTTTGATTTCAATCAGAATCTTTGTTGGTCCTGTGTTGAAAGTCCTCGTCCGATGGTGTAGTCCTCTGTTGAAAGTCCTCGTCCGCTGGTCTGGTCCTCTGTTGAAAGTCCTCGTCTGATGGTGTAGTCCTCTGTTGAAAGTCCTTGTCCGATGGTCTGGTCGTCAGTTGAAACTCCTGGTCCGATGATCTTGACGCAGTATCTGTTGTAAAATAAAAAATAAAATGTTATTTGATTTGAATGCATTTGTAGTAAGTAAAAAATGACATTTTTTTGTGTATTGTATGTGTTATGGTGAATTTTTCTGCTATTTATTTTTTTGTGCAACCTTTTCAAAATAATGAAAATGTATTTTTCTATTCCATCCATAATTTTTTTATACTGCAATTATTTTTTTGTAAATTTTTTTGCATATGATTGCAATGGTTTTCGTATTATCGTATTTTGTGTCCAACACTATAGTAATGCTTATTTCGGCTTGTGTGTAAGGCTTATAGGTTCTTAAACATTATTGAAGAATATTAATGTAGTTTGCTATGTGTTTGTGTGAGTTTTTGTACAATCCTGTTTTGTGTGTACCACTTTTGGTATGCTTATTTAGGCTTCTTTGTAAGGCTTATAGGTTCTTAAACATTAAAGAAGAAGATTAATTTAGTTTGCTATGTGTTTGTGTGAGTTTGGTACAATCCTATTTTGTGTGTACCACTTTTGGTATGCTTATTTAGGCTTCTTTGTAAGGCTTATAGGTTCTTAAACATTAAAGAAGAAGATTAATTTAGTTTGCTATGTGTTTGTGTGATTTTGGTACAATCCTTTTTTGTGTGTACCACTTTTGGCATGGTTATTTAGGTTTGTTTGTAAGGATAATAGGTTCTTAAAGGTTCTTAAACATTACAGAAGAATATTAATTTAGTTTGCTATGTGTTTGTGTGAGTTTTTGTACAATCCTGTTTTGTGTGTACCACTTTTGGTATGCTTATTTAGGCTTCTTTGTAAGGCTTATAGGTTCTTAAACATTAAAGAAGAAGATTAATTTAGTTTGCTATGTGTTTGTGTGAGTTTGGTACAATCCTGTTTTGTGTGTACCACTTTTGGTATGCTTATTTAGGCTTCTTTGTAAGGCTTATAGGTTCTTAAACATTAAAGAAGAAGATTAATTTAGTTTGCTATGTGTTTGTGTGATTTTGGTACAATCCTTTTTTGTGTGTACCACTTTTGGCATGGTTATTTAGGTTTGTTTGTAAGGATAATAGGTTCTTAAAGGTTCTTAAACATTACAGAAGAATATTAATTTAGTTTGCTATGTGTTTGTGTGAGTTTTTGTACAATCCTGTTTTGTGTGTACCACTTTTGGAATGCTTATTTAGGCTTCTTTGTAAGGCTTATATGTTCTTAAACATTAAAGAAGATTAATTTAGTTTGCTATGTGGTTGTGTGATTTTGGTACAATCCTGTTTTGTGTATACCACTTTTGGTATGGTTATTTTGGCTTGTTTGTAAGGTTGATAGGTTGTTAAACATAAAAGAAGAATATGGATTTAGTTTGCTATTTGTTAGTGTTTTTTTTGTACAATGCTATTTTGTGTGTACCATATGTTGCATACTTGGGGCCTCATTCAATTGCGATGTGGTCAATTGAATAGGGTCCTAAAGAAGCACATAGCATATTTTTATTAAAGAAGTTTTTTGTTAGGGAAAACCTTTCTTTTGGATAGATGCTTGCTAACTAAAAACTTCTTAAAAAAATATATGTTATGTGCTTATTTAGGGCCCTATTCAATTGGCCAAATTGCAATTGAATGAGGGTCTTGATTTACTTAATTAGACCCTAAGGCCCTCATTCAATTGCAATTTGGCCAATTGAATAGGGCTCTAAATAAGCACATAACATATATATTTTTAAATAAGTTTTTAGTTAGTAAACATCTATCCAAAAGCAGGGTTTTCACTAACTAAAAATTTCTTTAAAAAAAATATGCTATGTGCTTATATAGAGCCCTATTCAATTGGCCAAATCGCAATTGAATGAGGGCCTAATTCAATAGCGATTTTGCCAATTGAATAGGGGCCTCATTCTATTATCGGCCGTAAAACGGCCGTAAGGCTGCGATTCCGGGGTTCTGTTATCTTGGAATTCAATTATACGGCCCCGCAAGGATCTCCCCTTATGGCCGGCCGTATATCTTGCAACCGGCCGTAAGCTCAGAAAACTTAAAACGCAAAAATAAATTCAAGACGGCACTGTACAGCTCTGTAAATGCTAGGGATCATATTGGGGGCATGAGGATTAATAGCACCCCCCTCTCAAGCTTGCACATCAGCCCAAATCCGAGTTTACATTAACTGTTTATTTTCCAGCCGCAGCGTGGGCGGGTCTGAGGTGCTCCAAGCCCTCGGGACTTTTTACATGGATTTTTGACATAAATTAAAAAAATTTTTTTTACGGATTTGAGTGTAGGGGAATGTTGTGCTATTTTTGCTAACACCTACAATCACTTTATAGTCTCCTCAGAGTGCAGGATGGCTTTATTTTGGCTTTATAATGTGCTTAATTGGTGCTAGCGGAACCTTTTTCCTGCAAGTAAGCAGCCGGCTCGCTTTTAGCCTTGCAGAGAGGGTTCCCGGAGTAATAGAATAGCAACAGGGCTTTTCTTGCGGCCGAAACTCTTGCGGCCATTTTAGATCAAAGGCTTTCCTCCGGGGCGAGCGGCCGCAAGGGATAGCAAGGCGCCGGCCGCAAGCCTGCTGGAATCCCCGGCCTGAGGGGAATAGAATAGCAGAATAGCTTGCGGCCGGTCCTTGCGGCCCCGCATCTTCTGCGGCCGTTAATAGAATGAGGCCCTAGGGGTGTAAATAAGCACATGACATATGTTTTTTAAATAGGTTTTTAGTTACTAAGGCCCTCATTCAATTGCAATTTTGCCAATTGAATAGGGCTCTAAATAAGCACATAACATATTTTTTTGACAGAAGTTTTTAGTTAGTGAAGACCTTGCTTTTGGATAGAAGTTCATTAACTAAAAAGTTCTTTAAAAAAATATTCTATGTGCTTATATAGAGCCCTATTCAATTGTGCAACTCGCAATTGAATGGGGCTCCAACAACTTATTTGAAAAACATATGTTATGTGCCTTTTTAGAGCCCTATTCAATTGTCCAAAATAGCAATTGAATGAGGGCCTTTGCTTGCTGCATTTGTTATATTGGCGGCCATTAAACATATATAGGTCCTCATTCAATTAGAATTTTGGCAATTGAATAGGGCTCTATATAAGCACATAACATATTTTTTGACAGAAGTTTTTAGTTAGTGAAAACCTTGGTTTTGGATAGAAGTTCAGTAACCAAAAAGTTCAGTCACATTTTTTTGTATGTGCTTATATAGAGCCCTATTAAATTGGGCAACTCGGAATTGAATGAGGATCATAGTTGGTTTCTTTTTTGTACTTTATACTTTACCTTGATTGAAGTGTCGAATGACAGAGGGTCCCCTCCTACCAGTCTTAATCCTCCGGTTTTCTTGTAGTGTCTGTTTGAAAAAGAAAGTGAAATGGTTAATTGTATATTTCTTCTTTTTGATTTAGCAAATCATGGTCTTTTTCAGCATGTAATGTATTTTTCTATCTTACCTCTTCTTCTTTGTTGGTGTTCTTTAAAATGGATTGACGCTGTTGATGCTGAGTCTGTTTGAGTATAAAAAAAAAGGAGAAAGATTGAGCTTTAGGTTATATATTGAATTGCAATAAATTAATGTCATTTAAATCTACTTCTGTAATTATTTTCAATGAACATTATTTTTTTGGGGGGCCTACACACATAAATGTCACATACATTGAGGTTAAATGTAATTTTTTTTTGGTGCGTGTCACATCTCACTATACATGAATCATATTGTAATTGTTAAATGAACCTTATTTCTTTTTTGGGCATACACACATAAATGTATGTGTGACATGTGACTATAGATGATACACATATTTGTGCGTGTCACATATCACTATACATGAATCATATTTTAATATTACAATTTTTTTTTTTGTAATGCCATTTAAATGTAGTTGTTTAATTTGTTTGTTTTAAGATCAGTTTGTTGCAGGGCCTATACCCATAAATGTGCGTGCCACATGTCACTATACATAAATTACATTTTCTTAGTTAAAATGTTTTTTTTGTTTTTGTTAAATGAACCTTATTTTTGGGGGGGCCTACACACATAAATGTGCGTGGCACATGTGACTATACATAAATCACATTTTCATAGTTAATTTTTTTTTTTGTCCTGTCTTGATAATAACATGTAATATATTATAGCTTACCGCTCAGTTTTAATTTACACAATGTAAAGTAGTAAATTAGGAAAGAATTGTCTTCTCAAGTAACAGCAGCATTTAACTCTGAAGTCACTCCGTTCATCACCTGAGTAGAAATGTAGACATTTTTGGAAAGTATGCAGTATTTATAACCTTGTAGACATTTCTGGAAAGTAGGCAGTATTTTTAAACTTTCAAGTGCCTCAGACCGTTAGAACGCAATACGCATGCGCTATTTGCGTTCCAGCTTACAATTTGCGTTCCATCCGCCATTTTGTGCATAGCAGGGTTCAAAATGGTGTTTAATATGTGTGTGGTACGTTCCGTATAGTATCTATTTCATTCTTGCGAGTTACTGTAGTGTAGTTACGTCTGAAGCCTCGTTTTCGTTTTGTTCGGCGGCCATTTTTTCTCTCGCTTAGGCGATTTTCTGCAGTTTAAACTCTTTTTTTTGGACTTAAATGGACGTGTAAGTTAACTTTTGGAGGTGCCGGATGCCCCCCTTGCTGTAAGTAAGCTTTTTATGTGTTTGTTGTGTTTATTTCTTGTGTTTGTGATGTTTTGATGCGCAGCGTTTGGAATGGATCGTTTCGCGGCCGTATTTTTTTGCAATGCTGCCGTATTTTGTTGCGATGCGGCTGTATTTTTTTGCAAGAGACGCAGTTGGCTTTTACGTGTACGACGCAGTGTATTTGTTTCTAAGTCGTACGTATGTGTGTTAAGAGAGTGTGAGGGGCCTTTTGGGTATTTTTTTTTAAAGTCTTGCGTGTGTGTGTGTAAGCGGGTAAGAGGCGCCTTTGAGTTTTTTTTTGTTAAAAAGTCGTGTGTGTGTATGTGTGTGTTAACACAGCCAACGTTGGAGCCTCCACCTCCGCAAATGCGGACCCTAGCTTCGCGAGGATCCGCATTTGCGGGGACGTTACGTTGGGTTTTTGTTGGCTGGGAGGTTGTTGTTTTTTTGTTAAAATGTCGTGTGTGTGTTTGTGTTAACACATCTGACGTTGGAGCCTCCACCTCCGCAAATGCGGACCCTCGCTTCGTGAGGATCCGTATTTGCGGGGACGTTGGGATGCTCCACCACCACAAATGCGGGCCCTCCCCTTCGCGAGGGACGCAGTTCTTGTGGGCTTGCTGCGCGAGCCTGCAAGCATTAGCAACGGCCCGGACACTCACAACTATATATGTGATGTTATTCTTCTTATGTTGATGACAACATCAGTAATAAGCATTCAAATGGACATTATCTTTCTAAAAACCATGTGGTACACCCATAAGTGAACATTTATTCCAGCTATTATTCAATTGGAGGATTTATGAAAAGCAGTAATTTATTTAGCACTGACATGTGCTTGCTAAATTCACACACTTCATGATATTTTTTTTTTTCAAGATTTAGTGACATTAATATATCCTAACTGAATGGGTTTAGCCAAATACTAATATGGATAGTACTTCTGGTCCCTGGAGATATACATTTTTTTTGTGGTCTTGTGTCTTCTGTTAGCGTCTATTCATCGTCATATGTGGCCTGATGGTTCTGAACTCCTACTAATAGTGGTGTTGGTAGTGGTGGTGGTAGTAGTGTGGTTTGATCAAATGGAATGCATTGTTTTAGTTAAATGTTTGGTAAGACCTTGTGCAGGGACAATGTAACAATAAAGGCAAAATGGGTTTATTTACTAGCTGCTTTAAAATAGGATTTTATGAGTTTAGAATAAATTACAATAATTTCAACGAATTTTTGTTTCTGATATTCTTGGACTTCCCTGTAAACACACATTTAAAATTAAGATCCTGTGGTCTGCTTAATTATCCATATCATGTGTCAATTACATTAGAAATATGTGTATCCATAGCAATGAAATAACCTTTTTGGCTATACAGATACTTTTAAACAATATTCTGAAGGCAGTCATTTTATGAACTCTGTTGCTCATGTCTATTAACAGAAGGCTTTTTATGGATCATCACAACTATTAAAATATTTATTTACAGTAATAATGCTAATTTTTGTTGCTCAAATGTTATTCATAAGAGTGCCATGCAAGTGTCATTATTGTTAGCTCTGCAAAGTAAGGTAATTAAGAAGTAACATGCACTCTGTGGAACTTCATCAAGTATTTGAGATAATGCAGTATTGGTATCACTGCTTGGAGATCAGCAGTAGCCATGATAATTACTAGAAACACTTATGTTAATAGATAACATTTTAGATACAGTATATATCATATTATTATATCTGATTATTTTTCCAAATGCACGTTTGATCTTTGTATTCCTCACCTTCATTTTTTATGTTTACGTTTTTTGACTAATCTTTGTTTAAAGCAGGTGAATGAAATTCCCTTCTGTCTGATAAACCTTCTGATTTATGGACCAAATATATATACCATATGGACATAATATATGCACAATATCTGTTACTTTCATTTTATGATTTCATAGAAGATGATTATTTGAAAACTGTATCACTTTGTCTATGCTTTCATTGAAGATAATTATTTGAAAACTGAATCACTTTGTCTTTGCTTCAAATGGGTCAATGATATGTTCATATACATTTGATAGTAGATGACATCCTAAGTGTTAGCATTAACACCTGCATTCCGATTAAAATTGGAGTCATTGTTGGGATCCCAAGCGTACAATAGTATTCATACATAACAAACTGAGACTTCCTTTATACTAAACAATAATACATGCCAGAGAATATGCAAATAATGCTTACACAGGATTACAGATGAGGGGTGAAAAGAGGTGTTAACTCCCAGGGATGTGTTTCGTACAACAAAAGTTTAACATTGGTCATGTGATGTTGTTTAACCACTATGGCCATATTCTGTTAGCTGCTCACAAATGCCTCAAACTCATACATTTGGTTGTGGGTGTTTTTTATAAATGTTTAGATGTATTCTTTTGACTCAAGCCCAAATTGCAACCTCAAGGCTGAACTTCCAAACTGCTGGAGTGGCAAGTCTCTAACCGTCTTACCAGCTTTTTTTCCTCTAACTCCCTTCTTGACACCTTGCAATCCGGCTTTCCCCAGCACAGACAGCTCTCACTAAAGTCACCAATGACATGCTTACCGCCAAGTCAAAAGGTCACTTTTCAATTCTCCTTCTTCTAGATCTAAATCTCTCTCTGCTGTCTTTGACACTGTGTTCATTGCACAAGTGCTGTGCGTGTTAGTGCCCTAATGGCTCGCCTCACTACACGAGGCTCACAGGCGATGGCACCCATTGTCTAAGTGCTGTGTTGTGAGTTTTAGTGCCTTAACAGCTCGCTATGCAAGGCTCGCAGGCGTTGAGCGCCTTTGGCGCTCATCGCCTAAGTGCTGCGAGGCTCGCTGTCGATGAGCGCCTTTGGCGCTCATTGCCTAAGTGCTCCGAGTTAACGTCTCGCCTCACTTCTCTCATCGCCTAAGTCGTACGCACCACACAAAGCGAGACAATGTCTCGTAGTTCGACAATTATAATATGTGATATTAAGAGCAGTTGTAAGTGTGTATAAGTTTACAAATTGGCCAATAGAATAAGGCCCTATATTTTCAAGCATAAATAAACATGCTTGACTGGCGGGCCTCCAAGAGCCAAACACTTGAATCTAATCTGTAGGCATTCTAAAGGGTGGTAAATAAATAAATAAAATATGTTTAATTGTGTATTCTAGAGTTTCCTCCTGTATATGTGTGGGGTGGCAAGAGATAATTATTATTTTTATCCCTGATCCCTCCTTATTCTTCCCCACAATCATCTGTAATCTGTCCTGATCTCTCCAGCAATCTTCCCTGTGATCCTGCTAATTTTCCACATCTCATCATCATTAAATCCCATTCTGGCCCCTGCCACTTACCCTCTTCTGGGGAGAGGAGATCATTAATGCTCAGAGGGTGAAGAATGCTTTCCAGATCGCAGATTCTCACTCCTTATTTGTGCCCATTCCTCTTTTCTACCCTCAACCTCCGTATACACCTTGCACCCCCTTCATACCTCTCTATCTCCCTCACTCACAGCTCCATTCACACTCATATCTACCTGTAGCCATTGATCCCCCCTTATAACCTAACCCTTGCATACTTCTATATAATCTCCCTACTTGCCCCATCCCCTTTATAGCCCCTATAGCCCTATGAATATAGTTAAGCGGGCGGGGAAGGAAGGAGAAGGCAATGTGAGAGAAGAAGGTTGAGGAAAATAAGGGGAAAGGAAAGAGAATTTGTGGAGAAGAGAGGTGAGAAAGGGAAAATAATGGAAGAGAGGACAGTGAGGAGAAATAAGGGGAATTATGGGAGATAGGGGTGGGGAGATAGAGAGAGAAGAGACAGGGTAGAGGTTGGAGATTGGGGATAAAGAGGGCTTGGGGTGAGAGAGAGGGCATAGGTAGAGATTGGGGAGAAACAGAGAAGATAAAGAAAGAGATATTTGGGAAGAAGAGATGTAATTTTGTTATTTTAAAACTAATATATTTTTCTTGTAACCTTTAAAAATTTTAGTAAGCACTGGTGACTGTATGATTTTAGAGAATGAACCAACATGGATATTAACTTTATACATTTATGTTAATTGTCACGATACTAAGGTAGGGGCTATACAAGCCCAGAGCCACCTGCTATAGACTACAGGTTATCGGACCATTGGGTTCTTTGCAATCTCGGCACCAGCACCCTGATATCTGGCTTCTGTATAAGTCAGAGTCTCTCCATAAGGAATCAGTGCTTCCAGGAGTTCCAGTAACCTTCCTGTGGTAGTGACCAGGACAGGTTACTTGTATGGTCGAGATAGGTTCAGTATCACAGCCAACAGGAATCAAATAAGAGGACATACAATTTCCATCTTTAGAGAACCACTATTAAAGAGGACCTTATCACTTGGTATGCAATATATTAAACATATTTGTATTGGATTAGAGAAGCTGCAATGGAATCTGTTAGGAGCGGCTTGAGTCTCTGGATGAGACACAAGACCAGTTGTGGGCAGTGGGCCATGAAGCATTGCTTTTCTTGATATAGAAATATGTTGGCCATGCAATGACTTGCTACTTATTCTTTGCAGGTAAATAAATAGGCAATGATGAGGATCACATGAATTAAATGAGGTGACTATGGACTCTTGATGAGACATTGGGAATGAAAAGGGAGACAGGCTAGTAAGCGTTGACTTGCGTAGGGATTGATGAGCAATGAAACCAAGGTTTCCAAAAATCAAAAAAAGGCTGAAATGTTCTAATGTTGGACTGTAGGTTAGTGGAGCGACGATGGAGGATCTTGATTTGAGACTATTATTCAGGCTTAGCTAGTGGTTAAAAGCGGAGGACCGCTCAAGGGTCAAGTGGTGATAGCCTGGAGAATGAAGTTGGATAAGAGATAAGTGGACTAATAGATGTATGTGAGCTGATATGTGTGAATGTGAGGACTGGCTTGATAGGTGATAGATTGGGGTGAAGAAGAGGCCATGGTGAGGCCCACAGAGAGAAAAAGAGATGTCTTCTAATTAATAATAACAATATATATAATGATATAATTGGTTGGACAATTTGGCATTTAGCCAGGTCAGTGAAAAGAGGTTTGTAGCCGTGAAGGTTTAGAAAATGTAGGAGCTCACCTGAAGCATTGTATTTGTAAAACAAAATGTGAAGGGCATGACTTGATTTTGCACATTCCTATAACTGAATATAGTATATCTCTAACAATTTTTAGGCAATTCTTGGGCAATCTAGGTACTAGTGCACAAGTATGTAATGGCAACATCGTAGTAGCTAGATAAATTCAAATTGAACTGTGTAGTGTTTGTAGAAAGTGTTAGGTTTTCTTATCCCTAGTGACTGGCATGTACGGCCTCAGGGCCCAGCAACAGTCCTAATACTGTCTGTAGTAAACCACTAATATAGAGGACTTTATCACTCAGTATTTAATATATTAAACATAGTTTATTGATACCAAAGAAATGTAAGTGCAACAACAAATTAGATATGAAACTTAATGAAAATGCAATAGATAGCTGGCATGTAAGGAAAAGGAGGAGTGGAGGAACGAGGCAGAACAAGGGACAGGCGACTGGGCAGTAGCGCCCAGAGGCAACAAAAGGCAGCCGGGGGGATGACGGAGCCAAGCAAGAGGGCAACAATGAGACAAGAGTGACAGAAGCAGACCAAGCTATTGGGGCAGTGGTTGAGTATGCCACAGCAATGGGGAAGGGAAGACATAAAGGAGAGGTGAGAAAGGCAACAGCAGCGGGGAAATTAGGGAGCTAAACTGGCAGAGCCCAGATGATTCCTGCAAAACACGAAGCAAAAAACCAGAGAGCAAAGTGACTGACTTGCATATAAGCAGCATAGCATGAAAAGCACCAAGCAGCATCATGGAGGAGTCACAGGTAGCAGCACAGAGAATGACTTGCAGCAGCATGTATGAGCGACAAGCAGCACATGACCAGGTAAAAGACATCTGCATAGAGGTAAATGCCTGAGGGTTTTTGTAGTGGTTGTGAGAGAGAAAGCCCTTCCCACAACTCCAGGTTAATGTATCCTGTTATTTGTTATTTTCACACATAACATTTTAGAGCATGCTATGTGGCCTAAAAACTGTGAGGAGCTGCCATACGTGTTTGCACTTATTTCATACTTACAGGGCAGTTGACACCCATTCAGAACTTAAATCTCTATTCTTCCAAAACTTACTTAACTGTTCCAATATTTACTAAATGAAGCCTCTATGACTCTAGGGGCCTCATTAAATTGCGATTTTGCCAATTGAATAGGGCTCTAAATAAGCACATAACATATTTTTTTAAAGAAGTTTTTAGTTAGTGAAAACCTTGCTTTTGGATAGATGTTTACTAACTAAAAACTTCTTAAAAAAAGATATGTTATGTGCTTATTTAGAGCCCTATTCAATTGGCCAAATTGCAATTGAATGAGGGCCTAGGTCAGTAAAATACTTGCTGGATGGGAACGGGTGTTTTCTCTAGCCGTGTTGTAAGTGTGAAGTGATCAGTGTGAAGATGAATAGTTCAAATCAAATTTAAACAGGGGAAGGAGCAAACCTGAGAGCTTGCAAGCAGTTTTAGTGTAAGTGTGTGAGTTTAAATAAAAGGAGGGTGTGCAGTTACTGATAATGAGTTGAATTAAATAGCAGGGGAACACATACAAGAAAATATTGATCTGATTAATTTGTATAAATATCCATATATCTTCATGTTCAGAGGACAACAGTAAATTAGAAAGCATAAGTGCCCTTGGCAGAGTATCCTTGCTAGCTATCAACTATTAAATAAACTATTGGACATGTATTTTATAGCACTAATTTGCAAATCAAAACATTACAAAACTGAAATGTTGGCTTTCCCGCCTAAAATAACAGTTTGGTCTTGCGCACGTAGCCTATATATACTGCACACTTGCCACATTGCTGACATTTTCTCCTCAGTTGATGACAGTCTGACTTGACATTTTCTGCTGCCGGAAAATCCAAAGAGATTGTTAGCTCTTCAGGATATTGATTGCTGCCTATTAATTATAAATATGTAAAATCTATTAATTTATTTATTAATTAATTATTAATATAAATTAAAAAAAAATATATAAAAAAACAAAAATTTTTTTGACGTTGAGTTATTTTATGAAGAAATAAATGCTTTGCTCTTTCAAATACATTGATTCATTGATTAATTCATTATTCACATATATTAATTTAATAATTATTAATTAATAATAAAAAACATTATATTTTCTACAGCACTAAAAAAAATGTATATTTTACACTGTATTTATATGTCTTTATTATGCTTAGCTCTTCCTAATACATTTGATCATTTATTACATAATTATTAATGTACATTAATAATTAATAATTACTTAATAAAAAAATAAAAACATGTTTTATAACTCAGGAAGAAAAATGTATATTTTACACTGCAAGTATATATATATATCTGTATTATGCCTAGTTCTTTAAAATACATTTATTCAGTAATTCATTATTAATAATCTCAAATTCATTTATTAATTGAGAAGTACAAAAAAATAAAAATAATTCCACTGCACTAAAAAAAGGTGCCTTTTACATTGCAGTTATATATCTGTATTATGCTTAAGTCTTCCTAATACACTTAGAGCCTCATTCAATTGCGAGTTGGTCAATTGAATAGGGCTCTATATAAGGACATAACATATTTTTTATACAGAACTTTTTAGTTACTGAACTTCTATCCAAAATCAAGGTCTTCACTAACTAAAAACTTCCGTCAAAAAATATGTTATGTGCTTATATAGAGCCCTCTTCAATTGGCAAAATTGCAATTGAATGAGGACCTTAGGCCCTCATTCTATTATCGGCTGTAAATCGGCCGCAAAGCTGCGATTCCTTGCGGGGCTCCCGTTACCTTGCAATTCAAATAGACGGCGCCGCAAGGATATCCCCTTACGGCCGGCCGCATATCTTGCAACCGGCCATAAGCTCAGAAATCTTTAAAAGCAAAAATAAATTCAAGACGGCACTGTAAAGCTCTGTAAATGCTAGGGATCATAATGGGGGACATGAGGATTAATAGCAACCCCCTCTCAAGCTTGCACATCAGCCTAAATCCGAGATTTCATTAACTGTTTATTTTCCGGCCGCAGCGTGGGCGGGTCTGAGGTGCTCCAAGCCCTCTGGACTTTTTCCATGGATATTTGACATAAATTAAAATAAAAATTATTTACGGATTTGAGGGTAGGGGAATGTTGTGCTATGAATGCTAACACCTACAATCACTTTATAGCCTCCTCAGAGTGCAGGATGGCTTTATTATGTGCTTAATTGTGTGCCTGCGGGACCTTTTTGCTGCAAGTAAGCTGCGGCTCGGTTTTAGCCTTGCAGAGAGGGTTCCCGGAGCAATTGAATAGCAACCAGGATTTTCTTGCGGCCGAAACTCTTGCGGCCGTTTATGATCAAAGGCTTTCCTCCGGCGCGTGCGGCCGCAAGGGATAACAAGGCGCCGGCGCAAGCCTGCCGGAGTCCCGGGCCGGAAGGGAATAGAATAGGCAAATAGCTTGCGGCCGGTCCTTGCGGCCCTGCATCTCCTACGGCCGATAATAGAATGAGGGCCTTATTCATTAATGTCAATTAATTGATTAATTACTTATTACAATATTTTACACTACACATATATCTGTATGAATGCTCATTGCCTGACAGCAATAGGACCCTGAAATATGTTTCATACTGCAGGAACAAAAATTTATAGTTTACACTGCACTTATATATCTCAATTATGCTTAGCTCTTTAAAATATATTTATTAATTAATTTATTTATTCATAATCTCAAATTTATTTATTTATTGATAAGTACAACAAAAAACTAAATTTCCACTGCACTAAAAAAAAGGTGTCTTTTACACTCCAGTTATATATCTGTATTATGCTTCAGTCTTCCTAATACACATTAATGTCAATTAATTGATTAATTACTAATTACACTATTTTATACTACACTTATATATCTGTATTAATGCTCATTGCATGACAGCAATTAGGCCCTGTAAAAAACATAAATGAATATTTTACACTGCAGTTACAAATAAGAATACATTGAAGTGCACTTACTTCAGTCAGTTTATTATGCTCTGAGACCTAAAGAATGTATATTTCACACTGATCTTCCTTAAATTAGTTTATTATGCTCTGAGACCTCCAAAATATATATCTTTTACCCTGCAGTAAAAAAAATATATGCTTTACAGTGCAATTATTTACATCAGTTTATTATGCTCTGGACCTCCAAAAAAATAGATATTTTACACTGCAGTAAAAATATATATATATTTTACACT
This sequence comes from Discoglossus pictus, assembly GCA_027410445.1. Classification (NCBI taxonomy): domain Eukaryota; kingdom Metazoa; phylum Chordata; class Amphibia; order Anura; family Alytidae; genus Discoglossus; species Discoglossus pictus. Next base: position 331,878,969 of record CM050164.1, on the reverse strand, counting down.
GCACTTATGTATCTGTATTAATGCTAATTGCTGGACAAGGATAGGAAGCTCAAAGCAGTTACATATTTAAATCAGTTTATTATGCTCTGACACATGCTACATTTCATACTGATGCTTAGGCCTTTACGTTTTGCATGTATGCAAATTAAACATGATACTTTCGTTGATTAATGAATTATTTGAATCCAAACATTAACAATGCTTTTCATATCATTTTACAGTTTGCTCATCTCAGTGAGCACTGGGCCTGGATGAACACAGACCCGGAGCTCTGCAGCATTTCATCTGCAATTACATCCCCCTTACAGGTATATCATTTAATGATGCCCTTTTTTATGAAAATATGATTAAGTATTTTGGTTTTGCATTGATGAATTAATTAATGTATGTACAATAAAAATGCACAATATATCTTACAGATTTGAAGACAAAAATGAATACAACTTCAATACCATCAGGAAGTGGAAAGGAAGTTAATCCTTTAATACTTCAGGTAACTAAGAAAAATTGTTAAGAATGTGGTGATTCATGTTGTTTCCTGTACAAGAAAAAATAACAATTGAAACTAAAATGCCTGTATTTACAATTCCAGATTAGAATGTCAGACAAAGCAGAAACAAAGAAAGAACCGAAAACAAGAGCGGTAAGAGAACATAAGCAAAGATGGAGAGATACACACTCTCCCGAGACTTCCCAAAGACTAAGAGAAGAAGACCGACAGACACTTGCCAATAAAAGAAAAAATAGTGCAAAAGGACAAACTGAGTGTGCTGGACCTTCAAAGAAAAGAAAAAGTAACCAAAAACATGTCTGTGAAACATTGCCTAATGACTCAATATTGCCTCATGATATCAATGTTGATACATATGACATCCTTGTTGATATACACACTGGTACTGATAGCTATGTTCAGAAAGCTCAGGATAGTCCTTTATTTACATCACTAACAGTAGACACTCATTAGTGGATTGATGAATGACTTCCACAAAGACACACATTTCCTGAATATTTACAAAGTATAATAAGCGATACAACATTTCCAAATTATACTAATTTTTAAAAAAACATTAGGTCTTATAACAGTGCAATTTCATTTGCATTAATGGGTGCTACATTAGCAGAAAATGTGCCAGGACATGGTCCTTCCTTTTTTAGAGTTTAAGGACAAATTTACTACCGCACTTCACATTTACACCCACAAGAAGGAGAGTAAAGGAAACTTGCAAAGTTATATGTCTTAGATACAATGGAGGCTGTTGAAAAACAGATGCCGCTTCTTGAAAATAAACAGTGTTTGCGCATAGTCTTTGAACAGCTGGATAAAATTATGGCCTACAACCCATACAGTCAAGCAGACAAAAAATTAGCAGAGGTTGAAAAAGAACAACAGGAACATGCTCAAATACATTAGTTGCCAATGCCAAGAGTAAATATGGTTTTGAAAAGAGATCGCACTACTGATCAAAGACAGTATCATTTACCAACAGTAAATGATGTTGCCATGGTCTTTAAAAATAAGGATGGTGAACCCCCTTTCCAGCAGGATATTAGAAAATATCCACGCAATGAAGACCAACCTTTTATAAACATCAATATATTAAGTTGTAATTTGGATCCAATGACATATCCAATTTTCTTTCCAAATGGTGAGCCAGGAGGCGAACCACAATTACAATTGCAAAGTTATCCCAATAGTAAAGTTTGTGTTAGAAACAATATTTCTATTCTGGAATATAAAGTGGCATAAACTGCTATTCTCAATCATTTTAATCCTATTTTATGTGGGAGAAAACTCACACAATTATTGATTAATTTCTACAAGTCGAAGCAAATAATCTAAATGTTATCAAATTTCAATAAAACAAGCTTTTCATATAACAATACTGTGGATCGATGGATTATGTCGCTGAATTGGCTACCAACAGAGACATTCCAGCTGGAAGAGCAATCATTTTGCCATCCACTTTCCAAGGATCTCCTCGCAATATGCAAGAAAGATAGAATGATGCCATGGCTATTGTGACACAATTTGGAAAACCTGATTTATTCATTACATTCATATGTAATCCACAATGTCCAGAGATCAAGGACAATTTTAAACTTGGCCAAAATACTTCTGACCGACCAGATTTAGTGGCGAGAGTATTCAAAATAAAACTCAATTCATTAATACACGATTTAACTAAAGCAGATTTATTTGGAAAATGTGTGGCTTTTGTCTATACCATTGAATTTAAAAAAAGAGGCCTGCCACATGCTTACATACTTTTAATCCTGCAAGAAAAAAAAATTGAATACTGCAGAGAAATTGAATTCAGTAATTACTGCTGAACTGTCCCATCCAGAAAAATATTCAAAACTTTATGACATTGTAACACACAAAATGGTCCATGTGTAGATATCAATCCAAATTCACCATATATGGAAAATAAAAAAAAATGCACAAAAGAATTCCCAAAACAATTTAGAATGCAGACTTTTGCAAATTGTGATGGATACCTTTGTATAAAAGAAGAGGACAAACTGCTACTATTCGTGGCCAGAAGGTCGATAATGGATATGTTGTTCCTTTAAATCAATATTTGCTGATGAAGTACAATGCACACATAAATGAGTGGTTTTACTTCCAGGACGAACAAGAATGTCACTGGGACTCTTTTTAGAGGACCACTATTTCACTTAGGAAACCCCATCTGCCTTTTTACAGAGCTACAAGAATAACAAAAATAAGTAAAAAAAACTAAAACAAGAATAAAAAGTGGTTATATCTCATAGACAAACTTACAAGTCTGATGGCTATTTTCAAGGGAACCACTTGGTCATAGAAAAAAATAAACAAACTGGAATGTCTTGGAAGTGGCCTCTTCGCATGATTGGTTCCACAAAACAGTTATGTTGCATTTTCGTAAAAATTCAAGGCTACATGTTACTACATTAAGTTACTGTTTATAATGTTAAAATTTTATTTTACAAGGTGGAGAAAGTTGTTTCATTTTGTATAATTAAGAGTTCATGCTAGTACGATGATGACCATTTGTTGTTAAATTTACATGTTTAATTTCGTAGAGTATTGATTCAGGGAGTCATCTGATCGCCAGTTAATGGGGTCAGGAAATAATTAATTTTTTGACCACTTTGAAAAAATTGACCAAGTTTCACTGTTTTTTTTTTTTTTGGTTTGCCTTCCTCTGGATTCAATATTCAAGATCACTGTATTTTTTGACAATTAGAATTTAAATGTTAATAGATTACGTTAATGTTTGCATTGTTAACATTGTATTTTACAAGTTTTTAAAAGTTGCTTTATTGGATCTTATTAGGGTTTATGTCAGTAGGAGCATAGTCATTTGTTCAAATTGATCCAGGGAGTAATCCAATTGCCAGTTAATGGCAAAAATATATGATTTGACAGCTCTTCAAATACAAGTTGAATGTTAAAAAAATAAAAACATTTATTACAATTGCTGTACTTCTTTTGCAGATAACAAAAAGGTTAAGAGTGTCAGAGATCCATATTATGTGGTAAACAGCATTCTCAGCCTTCCAATTCTATTGACGTCATTTTTGACGGGCAAGTCTCTAGTATATTTTTATATACATAAATATATTATTTATTTATTTATTTATATTTATTTAAATATAATATATGTTACAATTGTATTTATAGATTTAATATATATATATATATATATATATATATATATATATATATAATTGTGTTTATTTTGTGATCATATATTATATGTATATAGACAATGCATTATAGCATTTGTTCTAGTCCACATGGTTTCCTGATATGTATTGACACATTGTGTACTGGGTTGTGTTACCCTTGATGTTGTATAATGAAACAGACATAATATTAAAAGATCATATTTTTTAATTACACATATGTTTATATTGGAATGTTATGTGTCAAATAGTGATGAACTTTCATCGTTTTTTATTCTTTTTTGGCTCTATACTGTCTCTTTAACTACTTCTTTAGCACTCCCCAATAGCTTTAAAACAATCTGCGAGTTGTCTTTGGTACCCTTAATATTGCTAATGTGTTATATTTGTTTGTATGACATTCTAATAAATATTTAATCATCAGCCACAAGAGTTATTATTTTTTTTCTTCCTTTTAACAATTGTATATGTTCTTATAGAGAAAATGTTTTTACAATATATTTCCCCCTTCCAAATATAACACATCTGAAGGGAATATAAAAAGTAATTCAAATACAAATATAAAACTTCTTGGAAATAATTTTAAGCTCTAAGCCACACACTTGCTAAACTTTTCAAACAAATCCAGCAAGTGTAATTTGAGCTCAGTACAACAGTTGTATATTTGAGCAATTTATTTGAATAATCGATAGTTTAAAAACGTGTTTAATTTTGAAGTTTGCATAATCTGCAGCCTTAGAATTCTAATGTGTGTGTACTAAAAAACTAAAATGTTTAAAAGTGTATGTTAATAATTCTGATGAGCCTTGAACAGGAACTTTTCATACCTCCTCTGCTTTCAATCACATAATTATGAAGTGGCTGTCTTAAAGACCTCTGTGATCATAACATTAAAATATACTTTTTGAAGACCTGGACATAAAAGAATGTAAAATGTTTTTAGAATGTAAAATAAAATTATGCAGCCAGTTTACCTTTTATATGCAATTATGCTACAGTGGGATCTGCCATTTGGTTTCTGTTAATTAACTCCTTGAGTTTGGAGAATATTTTGAATGCAGATAGATTTTCTATTTGCACAAAAGGAATGTGGCAGTTAAATGGGAAGCTAATTAGTTTACAATGACACACTCTCCTGAGAAAGTTATAGACAGAAACAGTTGAGAACAGAAAATTAATCCTTGCAGTAAATAATAATTGGTAATAAAAGGTTGTGTAAAATATAAAGGTTGTGTTTATTGTTTTAATCTGTAAAACTTTTTTTACCCTTTCAAAAAATTTTTTTTTTAAATAAACATAATAAAATTCACAACAGTGGTGGTTTAATGATAGCTGAAAGTAAAAAATCTGATAATAATAAAGCTGTGAAGATCGTGACTTTTTATACAAAATTATACAATGTTCTATTGTTTTGGGGTTTTGTTTTCAAATTAAGGGTGGGTAGAATTGCGTGGAAAAATAAAGAGAAGATTACATGAACTTTGGAATTTATTTTAATGCCTTATGGCATTACAGAGGAGACATTTCCAGAATCATATCAGTCTGGCTACATCCAAAAGTTCAAGTAAGTTGAGAAATGCCAGACAAATTAGATTTTACTCTCTGGGCTTCTGTCACTAAAGTGCTAGGGATTTCCTGCCCTTGATGCAGTGAGCAAACAATTCACGTTGGAATCAGCCAAAATCCTTAGTGAGACACCAAGGACTGATTATGTATAACCTATTGAAAAAACACACTTGATGTCTACATACATGACTGGAAATTTGACAATTTGCTAAGCAAGTAAATGGTATATTTAAAAATCATAATTTTAATAATAAGAGCTACTGTAATTAGAATATGTTCTAAGTACTGGTGCTTGATTTAGCTGTGCAACTTAATATACTATATTTGCGTAATTGAGTTATTAATTATGCATTTTAGCTATAAAAATAACATTTTTATAATAACTAATTTGAATAAAATCACATCTGAGTATCTAAAACGGTAGAAAAATGGTACACAAATCTGAAATGCCATTTTATTAACCTAAAATGTATTCTGAATACATAAGATAAGGAATTCATATTTGCTATTACTTTATTTTAATAATACATATCTTCCTAAATAAGTCGCAGAAAGAAGTAAGCATAGAAGAAAGAATATGAGCTATTACTTTTTCCTTTCATCTTCACCCATAGCCTTTGGATACAGCACATTAAGTAAAAGGCTTACATCTGAGTCAAAAAAGGAGATTAAAAGCCTTACAAATTTTTGCAGTGATCGTTCACATAATGTACCTAATTTATTTATGTTATAAGAATCCCCTTTAGGGGATAGCATCAGATTTAAAATTTAGTGAAGTTTTTCATTAGTATATTTTCAACAAATTATAACATGGATTATATTTTATTCTACTAAATCTTTAAGATTTTGTATGATACTGTAATGGACAGGTTTTTTTTTTATGTGGGAATTTAAGCATTAGCGATTCAAGCAAGAAAAGAGGTTAGGTTTTTTCATGGATGAATTTGGATGTGGTGATCCATCATGATTTTTCTAAAAAATATTTTAATACAGAGTAAGCAAAGGTTTGTGAGCTAGAGAAACAAACTGGATAAGTGGCCTATGTCTCTTTTCATGACCTTAATATGTACAACTTAAAAATGAGAATGGAAGAATCGTGATGGGAAAAAGAACCATACAATTTAGTAAAATGACTCATAGTGATTTTTAATTTTAGTAAATCCATAAAAGCATTCAAATAAATGATCAATTGTACTATGGAATGTATTAAAGTTCAAGACATACAAATTTATGTTAAAAACAAGACTAATGAAGGAATCCTAATGTTTTGAAAAATCACATTATCTTTCTCCTTTGTTAGCCATTAAATATATATCTTGCAGAAACATATGTGCTCAATTCTATATAAAAATAAATATGAGTTATGATTCATTGGAACATAGTAGATTCCTATGCACTTTGTAAATATATTACTTTAGACAAAGGTTAAAAGATACATGGAACAACTTCCCAGTTGAAATTTGAGGTATAAATATAAGAATGTTTGAGATATTCAAGAGGATATCCGTACTTCCATGTAAAAAGAAAAACATTTTGCAGATCAGGAGTTAACTGAATATGAAAATCATTTATAGTTAGAAGTATTGTAGTTTTCTTTTAAATGTTTGTAATAAAAAATATACTGAAAATAGATCATTAGATTTCCAAGTGTTTAACACTAATATTAGACTATACATAAATAATTAAAATCTTTATTTGTGCTCAAATCATGCCAAATTAAAACAAGAATGCTTTCGGCTATTGGTGGGTTAAAATGAGCATGAATCTAAAAGGTTATATACTTTCATATATTACATGTTGGGGATTATGTACAGACAGGAAAAGTGTGGTTTATTCCAAACACATGATAGGTAAGAAAAGGTAGAACTGTGTGATCCCCAAAAGATTCCTCCTAGGCTCATCCTAGGCTGATATCCCAATTTCTGGCTAAATCACCCGACTGTGAGAAGTTGGTTGTCTCATACTCTCCCAGAAAGTATTCAAACTCAGAATAAAAAATCAAACTATGGAGCGCCAAAAGGGTCTATATTAAAAAAATAAGTTAACATTTTTTTGAAAAGAGTATATATATATATATATATATATATATATATATATATATATATATAAGGCTCAATGTGCAAAAAAAATATTGCGAGAGGCACACATGGTTTTCCATGCTGAGTATAGGAGCTGATGTTATTATGGGATATTAGGGAAAATTCACTTCCTCATATTCCTCATATTCCCAAATGTGCTCTTTCTTTCGTAGTGCCCCTTTAAATTTAAAGCATCACCACTGTTCTAGAGAGAGGCCAAAATATTGCAGAATACTTTACTGCATTATTAAGGACAGAGGCTCTCATCTACTACAATTAAAGTGGCCCTTTCTGGGAACCTCACAACTTATTTATGTTTTAGTAATTATGCATCAGACAATAATTTAATAAATAGCCCTCTACAGCTGTCCTACTTATTTTTTGTCGCATCCAGCGGCAAATTGCATATGATTTGAGAAGTTCTTCCAGAAGGAGAAGATTATTTTTAAAATTATAATCTATATTCTATCTATCCTGGAATGATTCACTTGCAAATAGTTCCAATTTTGGATATGGAGGTTTTCGATAGTAGAATAAATACGGTAACTTGAGAGTAAATGAAACAGACACTCTTTGTACATTGTCTTGATGATATTACCTGACCATCAATCTATATAAAGGCAATGAAGGGGTTTAATAATTAAAGAAGGGGTTTATGACCCCTCCATATATGACCAAGTATTCTCCATGAGCTTAGATATCACATGGGACCCTCCTCAAAACCTATGTTTTTTTTGGATGGGGATACATTTACCCCATGGAGGTCCCTATGGACCTATTTGTGGTCTCTAACCATATTCATTGAGGTCCCTATGGACCCCATGGTAATCTCATGTAAAACGATAGGGTCCTAATATTAGAACCTATACCATGGGGTCCATAGGAACTCCTAAGTATACTATATTATAACCATGGGGGTTCTTATGGAACCTAATGACACCTAATATGAACACCTTAGAGACCGCCAAGGTATAAGATTGTATAGGATTTGGATTTCAGATTTTAGCAATCCATGCTTCATGCAGGCATTTGTCTGGCTTTAGAAATGGTTGAAGGTACCTGGAAGATATTTGTAAATTTGAGTAAACCTAAGACAACTCTGATATCATTCTGGAAGCCATGTGATAGTGATTTTGAAAATGTCTATTGGACAGCCACTTCTGGTATTATGGTATTATCAACATAGCAAACACTTGGATGTCAGTTATCAGATGACAGTTTTAAGAGTGTGATGTGATAGCTCCATAGTGTTTTCCTAATAAACATTAGGTGGATTTTAGCTTGGAATACATGGAATGGAGGCATATTACAATATGCTTGAAGAAATCACCTATAATTTTCAATGCCCAGTTAATCATGTACAATATTTTTTTTATTTGCCCCTCTAAAGGTTGAAAATTGACTAATTATTTTCTTCAGATTTATAAATGTATAAACAAAGCAGGGTCAAAATATTCCAGAAGTCAACAAATAATTGAACTTCTTTTTAATTCTTGTGTTAATAAGTCAATTTATGGTACTCTGAATCCATACTTAGACAAGAACATAGTATACATAAGTATTTATTAATTAATTTGTTTGAATACTACTTTTCTAATCTGATATAAAGCTGATGTTTTCAGAAATATACAAATCATTTTTAGAGATTCCTATAAAAGAACATCACTGACATACACAGTAACACTTTAGATTAGTTTGTTTCTTTGTTTTATCATAGGTCATAATTATTATTTTTTTGTACAGAAAATGGTGTGTTCAGGAAAATTTCATTATGCCATATTTTCCACAAAACATTGCTATACTGAACAAAATTATTTTTTTAGGCATCCAGCAGTCAGGAGCACTTTTTAACTCACATGAAAAATGGAACCAAAAGTAATGTGTGTCAGCACAGTTAGTGCAAACAGGGTTAAACATGTAGCTTTGAACTACAACATATTGCATACAATTCTTCACTCAGTAAAATAATCATCAGCTCTGCACTCCCTCCCAATTTTTTATCTTGCAAGCCATTATATCAACCAAACCTAGCAGTGATTAATGAAGCAGTATATTATTAACTCTGCACCAAGAACAGCTGAAGTTGACAAATAGTTTATCTAATCTGTCTAAAACAGGATAATATTTTTCTTCACGACCCTGACATTTATATTCACTTAGGGTTGCTACATATAGAAACGTAAATTTGGACATCAAATAAGAACCGGTTAATCAAGTGTATCCATTTTCCAATCTAGCTCATATATTAGCTTTATATCTTTTATAAGACATTAAGATTTTTTAATGTGCAGCATTTCATAGGATCTTTTCTCAAGGAATAAATCACCTTGTTGGAGAACAATTCCAACTCAGATTTTCACACTGCTGTGAAGCAGATTAAATATTTTAGATTAAAAGACTGAAACCAGACACTGCTATATAGGAAATACATCTGATAATATCCGTGACCCGCGGGGATAGGGTTAGGCTTAGGGTGTTAGGGTTAGGCTTACGGTTATGGGTCATTGTTAGGAGGGTCAAGGGTGTTAGGATTAGTCTTAAGGTTAGGTTTAGGGTTAGGGGTGCTATGGTTAGGCTTAGGGTTAGGGATTTTGGGTTAGGCTTAGGGGTGTTAGGATTAGGGGTGTTAGGGTTATGCTTAGGGTTAGGGGTGTTAGGGTTAGGCTTAGAGTTGTTTGTGTTAAACTTAGGGGGGTTAGGGTTAGGCTTAGGGATAGGGGGTTAGGTTTAGTCTTAGGGGTGTTAGGGTTAGTGGTTAGACTTAGGGGTTTTGGGTGTAATGGTTAGAGTTAGGCTTAAGATTAGGGATGTTAGGGTAAGGGTTAGGTTTAGGGGTGTTAGGATTAGGCTTATGGAGTGTTAGGGTTAGGCTTAGTGGTGTTAGGGTTAGAGGTCTTAGGGTTAGGGGTGTTAGGGGTGTTACACATTACAACATTGTACACTTTTAACTGTGCGCATTTGACAGCTATTTTAAACAGGGCGCACTTGACGGGGTGCCGATAATGTCAGTAATCCCAATATTTTCTATTAACAACATACATATATGACATGAACTTTTTCATTCAAAATGAGTATTTCTTATTGGAGTGGACTCTCAAATTGCTGACATTCTTCTTTCTCCTGAGAGCTTACTTCATGTACTCTTTATTTTCCCTGTGTCTCAACCGTTATGTTTCTTTTAGCCACTAGTTCTTCCATTTAACTAGTTGCATATACAACAAAATATAATTTTTATCTCATTGATTATATAATTCAATATAAAATGACCACTGTATGAAAAGCAGGATAGAAACCCCACTGCTGCACAGAGTTAAAAGAGTGAAGGTTTGACCTGGCTAGGAATTCAGAGGACCTATTTCAATTATTCATTCATAATTTTGAAATTAGGGAGGGGTTATTATATAATGGTAATGTAACAGGGGCTAGCTTATATATACTACCTCACCTCCCTTAACCTAGTCAGTTGGGTCCAGAAATCTAATTGCATATCACCCATCATTCAGGCACATCAGATATGTATTGCGTAAGTAGTCAAATCAGGTAGTGGACAGATAAATGCAGTTATCTGGCTACTACCTGATTTGACTACTTACTTACCTTACGTACCTGAATCGGTCACTTGCCTACCTGTATGGCATTATGGTGTCTACATTTGTGGATGGGCTTATAGCACAGCTTAGGCAATAGACCTTGGCTAGGGGCCATGCATGGCTGGCTACTATTGTTGAGCAAGCCAGGGCATCTGCCCAAGGGGCTTCTTCCCCTCCTTCATCACACTTACACTCTTACTCACATCAACTCCATAATTTTGCCCCCACTCACCCACATTCAGACATTTATGCCCCTTCTTAGGTGCCTATTTCTGCCCCACTTGCCACCCCAAGGTGATCCAATAATTTTATTAGGGCCCCTGAGCACCAGCACCCTCACACGCAGTCACCCCCATTCAATACACCGCAACCACAATATGGGCCTCATTCTATTATCGGCCGCAGCCGTTGCGGGGCCGCAAGGACCGGCCGCAAGCTATTCGGCTATTCTATTCCCTTACGGCCGGGGATTCCGGCAGGCTTGCGGCCGGTGCCTTGCTATCTCTTGCGGCCGCTCGCGCCGGAGGAAAGCCTTTGATCTAAAACGGCCGCAAGAGATTTGCAATTCAATTGCTCCGGGAAACCTCTCTGCAAGGCTAAAAGCGAGCCGCAGTTACTTGCAGGAAAAAGGTCTCGCTAGCACCAATTAAGCACATAAAATAGCTCAAATAAAGCCATCCTGCACTTTGAGAAGACTATAAAGGGATTTTAGGTGTTAGAAAAAATAGCACATAATTATCCTATACTCAAATCCGTAAAATATTTTATTTTTAATATCCGTAAAATATCCATGTAAAAAGTCCACAGTGCTTGGAGCACCTCAGACCCGCCCACGCCGCAGCCGGCAAATAAACAGTTAATTTGAACTCGGGTTTGGGCAGATGTGCAAGCTTGAGAGTGGGTTCCTTTTAATCCTCATGTCCCCCAATATGATCCCTAGCATTTACAGAGCTGTACAGTGCAGGCTTGAATTTATTTTTCAGTTTTTATATTTCACAGTTTACGGCCGGTTCCAAGATATGCGGCCGGCCGTAAAAGGAGATCCTTGCGGGGCCGTATAATAGAATCACGAGTTAACTGAACCCTCGCAAGGAATCGCAGCCTTACGGCCGATTTACGGCCGATAATAGAATGAGGCCCTATGACTGCCACCAGGGGATGCTCCGATCACATTCCAGTCTGGAACGCATGGAGGAGGATGCAGCTCAGCCACAGGATACTTCACTCCCAGTGCGCCAGGGCCAGCAGTCCAGGCCCATTAGGTAAAAGAAGGCCCTAACCTTTTACCCAATGGCGGACGTTCCTCTGGGAAAGGGAGGAGCAGTTTGGGGGCAGGATTAGGGCAGGGAAGGATGGGATTAGGGTGGGGAGGGATGGCATAACAGACAGAGAATAAACAAGGGAGGGAGGGGAAAAGAGCTAGGCAGGGCAGGGATAAGGCAGGGATTAATAGTGTAGAGTGGTTTCAAAAAGATTTAGGGGTGGGAGAAGATGCCTGGGAGTTTTCACTGGTGGGAAGGGGAAAGGAGAGAGGCTAGGAGTGAGGGAAGCAGGGCAGCAGGACCTCAAAGAGGATTACAGCAAAGCTGCATCAGAGGTTCAGTCACACAGCAAAATCTGTACAGCTAAATCTAAGCAGGCCACTGGAAAGGGCATAGCCGGGGATGTTAGTAGTGAGTCTGAGTCTGATGGCATTGGATCTCTGCAGTTGAATCTGGAGTCAAGCTCATCCCTTTTTAATCTGGAGAATAGGGGAACAGTCTTAGGTCTGAGAGAGCAACTGGGGGAGTTGGATAATGCATTTGATAATAAATGAATGTGCTTATGTCAATCCTAATCCCTATTTAATTCCATGTGAGGTGGTGTACTAGGAGCAGCATTCCAGCCAGCAGTCTAATGGATGGAAGAAAAGGCCTGGCAGGGTGGACACATCCCGATCTTTGGCTAAGGGGGGGGGTTGTAAGGAAAAATGTGGGGAGAACACTGGTGCAGGACAATAGCATATGGCGTGGGTCTGGGCTCAAGAAGCCTAGAGAGAGCAGGAGCCAACCCCACAGGAAGAACCATCTGGTGAGTCCAATACTATTTAATTCTCATACTCCTACACTGCTTAGTTTAAGTGACAAACTAAATTCTGTATTGAGGGGTTCAGGTATTGGGGAATCATCAGCTGCTAGGGCTTGGATATCTCCTTATTCACAGGTAAGGGATGTGCAGGGTAGCTGCCATTTTGCTGAAGGTAGGGAAAAGTTAAAAAATAAGAAGAATGAGATGCTTATTGTGTCTGATACAGTGAGGGCTAGACCACCATTGTGCCAATTTGGTCCTATTGGTTTGCTTGTCCCTTCTGATATTAAAAAGAAAATTTGGAAAAGGAAATTTATAGAGATATTTTCTCTCCTTCCCCTTCATAATTATTTTGAGGTAAAGGATAGAAAGAATGAGATTAAGAAGGAGGAGAAGGAAAGGAACATATCCCCTAAGACCTTCTCGAACTGGCTGCAAGCCTACATAATCATGGCTAGCATCTTTGGGGAGAAGTACCCTGAGTGCAGTTCTGCTCTCTTCTGTTATCTTGATGAGTTAGAGAGCATTTTAAGGACATATGGGGGCATGGCGTGGTGGTTCTATGATAAACAATTCCGACAATGCCTCGCGGTCAACCCCTCCATGTGATGGGATTAGTGCGACATGTGAATGTGATTAAAGACTGTCACCCCAGCAAAAAGTATGGTTCAGGGTTAAAGGAGTTATTTTCTTTTCACAGTAGGTAGGAGCAATAACCAGGCACAGAATTTGACAGACAAAAGAGGTATATGCTTTCAAATTAAAGAAGAAATTTGTAGGTGGGATGCTACCTGCAGGTTCAGGCATTAATGCTCTGATGAGGGGTACAATCACCCCTCAGTTAGATGCTTCAGGAGAAACAAGGGATTTGGGGCAGCGGACGTTGCCATGGCTAAAGCTACTATTTAGGAATCCTTGAACAACCAACCAAGGTTGTACAGAAACACCTTTTATGCAGCCTTTATTTTAATTATTATTGCCACATACTAATTTAAAAAAATCAACCTTTATTTATACATTTAAAAATTTTTAATCGTTGCATTGTTAACAACATTTTAAATGTATAAATAAAGATAGATTTTTTTAAATTAGTATGTGGCAATAATAATTAAAATAAAGGCTGCATAAAAGGTGTTTCTGTACAACCTTGGTTGGTTGTTCAAGGATTCCTAAATAGGATCCACAGGACAATAATTTTCTACGCATTGAAGTAATAACACCTAGGCCTAAAAAATAAACTAAGATCATTTTTTGAGTATTATCATGACTAAACCTATATGCAAGTAAGCAGTGTTTTGAACATAAGGTGGATCAGTTATTATGTGGTTTCAGTTCGTGTTTTGTTATCCCATGTTATAATTTGTCGCCATCTCTATTTACAGGTAATCTGTTGTCAACCAAACAATTTCCTGACATGGTTCAGGAAAAGCTCAGGAAGGAGGTTGCTCTAGGGAGGATGGCAGGTCCTCATCTGTAGCCAACTGGTTCTGGACTTAAGGGTATCCTTAAGGGACTCATCATCATCTATCATTTCCTAAAGGAAAATCGGTGAATGATAGAATTGATAAGCAACTATTCTCCGTACGTTATGCTTCCTCTGATCATGAGACTGGTCTGGTATGCAAGGCGGGATGAGGATGTTCACTAGCAAAATATGATATTAAGTCAGCTTTCTGGCTATTACTGGTTCATCCAGTCTGGAAGGTTTCTGAAGCAAACAAGATCACCCTAAAGGAGATGCAATCCATGTTGGAGAAGTTACATCTTGCATGTAGAATCATACTAATGTGTGGAATTTTCAACAGAAGATTGTCTTTGGCTACTGTTGGAATTAAGTGATCCCATCATTTCAGAAGAATTACTCAGGCAAGACTTTTGTATTTGGTCTGCTTTCCTTCAACACTTCAATGGTAAGTCCTTCTTCATGGCAAGGCAAGTTCTGAGTCAGGATATTGATCTTTACTCAGTTTCTGCGGGTAGTGTCGGATTCAGAGCATATCTGAAGGGGCAGTGGTGTGCTGCTACATGGCTGGCATCATGGAACAGTTCTAGGTTAATCAAGAACATGGAGATCAACAAACTGACATCCTCTTCATTGCCAGTGACACAATTGCTTCAGAAGGTAGTATTGCGTTGCATGGTAAAGACTTTTCTATGCAGAGCAGTGCATGTGCCTGGTTAACAGTATCACTGACGCTCTATAAAGGGGCATTAACTATTCTTTTGTTTTTAAAAAAAGGAATGGTTATTAATAATATTCTAAAATTACAGGTTGGGTTATATTGATTTATGTAGTTATATCTGATTGTAAATGAGAATTTTGTTAATAAATCAGTTTATCCTTGTTGTCTAACTATATATATATATATATTTTATAAAAAAAATATAATTATATATTTTATAAAAAAAATGGTTAGCTAATGGTATTCTAATTGTAATTTTATCCTCCGGCAGGCACACTTCCTCGGACTGCATGAATTCTTGGCAACTCATACATGTATTAGGCACGTAGAACTGAAGTATAGAAAGATGGTGATATTCAGCTTGTTTTCAGCAAATCTGAGTTGTTGGTGAAATGGTTCGGCATATGTGGGATAAAGTGGGAGTGTGTCAGTAGGGGGTTAGTGCAGTATTCCCAGTTAGTGGGTCCCCCTGACATCTTAGGTATTCATGCAGGGGTGGGGAGGTATGATCGAGCATGCCATTAGCGGCACTAATTACATGCATAAAATGTGATGTGGATAGGTTGCACCAATTATTCCCTGATCTACATATTATATGGTCTGAGATGGCGATCCCCATTCCAACCTGCTATACTAAATAAATGCAGGAAGAAAGTTAATAAGATGATGTCTAGCCACATTAGAGGAATGGGTGGTACGTCACTATGTCATAATTACTTGGAAGGGGATGTTGTGTTAGCATTTTAGAAAAGGGATGGGGTAAATCTCAATAAGTTTGGATCCAATCTATTTTATTTTGGCCTTTAAAAAAAACATTTGTTTAGTACTACATGGTTTGGAACGTCGTTAGTAATAACGACTACTTTTGGTCAGGTTAGCAGCAGCTCTATGTTATATGGTTCGGAGCATTGTTAATTTACTTGGTGCTTCTGTGAAACTTTGAACGATAGTTGCCCTCATTTCAATAGATGTCAAGGAACGGGCTTAGTTGCAATTGCATGTTTCCTAACTGTAGATGGCATGGAGCATACTTAGCCTTAAAATGTGTGTGTCTAAGGGACTGTGTTTCTCGGTCCCATAGATGGCAAGGGACGTGCTTAGCTGTAACTGCATGTTACCTATTTTTAGATTGCTAGGAACTGTTAGGCGTGCATTTCCTGTAGGGGGACGGGTGCACTGTGTTTGGTGCGTCTGTGGTGGGGGTGTTTGCCCACAGGTGATTAGTGAGCTTCAATGTGCACTCATTTTGTTATACTCCTGGGGCATGGGGTCCCCTCGAGCCTTTAAGTGTGGGTGGACAGGCACCTCTTGTCATTTTATGTGTGCTGTTATTGTTTAGAATAAACAGATCTCTCTATTCAGTGTTATGCACAAGGTGCATACACAATCACATGATCACACAAGTTGCTTGTACGCAGGTGACTGCAACGGAAAGCCTCACTTGGCGCCTTGTGAATGACACTGAATAAAGTTGATGTGCTATTGTAGGAAGAGTGGAACTAGTGAAGGAAAGGGTTGGAGCAGGGAGGGATATGGATGTGGAAGGAAGAGGTTGGTGCTACAATGCTAACAAATAAGTAGAAAATTTAAATTAAAGAAAAAAAATGAAATTTGATAAGCAAGTACTATCCAGACCTTGAACTATAAAAATATAAAAAATATACTTTTGTTAATCCCTATAGAGTGAGCATATGACATAGACTTACTTCATAGTGATAAAGTATAAAAACATATAATTACAAGGTTTAAAAGTGTATGCATAAAAATTAGGTACAAAGGGATATAGCACACAAAGGAGAATGGAATCTTCAAACAATATTCTAAATAATGACTTAGGAAGAAGTAAATATTAGAAACTCTAAAAATTAAACAATGTTTATTGAAAAAATAAAAAATAAAAAAACTATTAGTATGAAAACAGATTTATTCTGTGATTCCTTGGACTCCATCCATAATGAAAAATATAGATGAGTCAGTAATTTGACATAAAAATAATGTTGCTAAGATATATATATTAAAACCACATCTAGGGTATAACTAAATAAATGAAAAGTTGTATCATTTCGAACCATTATAATGAATACCCTTCTACTATACATATAATGGCTGGCACAGGTGAGAATAATGATAGGAAAAATAAATGAAAATTTGGAGAAGGGTGACATAGATAGAAGATGGGGACAACATAGTTGGGTGAGGAAGAGTGTATTTTTTTATTTATTTAAAATAGTGATATAGTAAACAAGTGATCATTTATTTCATTATAATTATCAACTGAGACAAACATTTGACAGCATAATTGTTATTTTTTATCACAATCATTCTTGTTTACAAAGCCATGCTGTACACATTATGATACCAGGCTGTAATATGTATTTATTTTTTATTTTATTTTGCAAACAATACATGGAGTATGTAAAAGTAAACCCATACAACAATATAAATAAAAGGACATTTCAAAGGAAATATCAAACAAATGTTGGTGGGATATTTGGAAGGAGTTATATGTAGTGTCGTGTGTTCACTCTTTGCCAACACCCTATTCTCCATATATCAGGAAACATATTTACCCAGCAAGTCTACAGATCTGCATTGTTTTTTTTTTAATATAAAATTGACCACAGAAATTAATATGCTGATAACTTCTGATTCAATTTCAGTAATGCATAATACAATATCCAATAGCAAAACTATTGAATTATATATATATATATATATATATATATATATATATATATATATATGCAGTATATATATATATATATATATATATATATCACATATTATAATTGTCAAACTGCGATTCGTCATCACGCTTTCGAGGAATCACAGTTTGACATCAATTGCGCGCGGGCGCAGAGCTCGGCTTGAGCGTAATGAGCACATGCGCAGCACATAACAACAGGGAAAACAAACAGAGGGGGGGGGGGAGACACATATGGGGGGAGACACAGAGGTGGGGGAAGAGACAAAGGGGGAGAGATATAGAGGGGGGAGAGACACAGAGGGAAAGGGGAGAGAAGAGACACATATAGGGGGAGACACAGGGGTGGGAAGAGACACAGAGGTGGGGGAAGAGACATGAGAGGAGAGACACAGAGGGGGGGAGACACAGAGGGAGAGGGGAGGGAAGAGACACAGAGGTAGGGGGAAGAGACACAGAGAAAGAGGGGGGAAGAGACACCAAGGGGGGGGGCACAGAGGGAGGGAGGTGGGAAGAGACACAGAGGGAAGGGGGAAGAGACACTGATGGGGGGAGACACAGAGGGAGGGGGGAGGGTAGAGACACAGATGGAGAAGGGGGAAGAGACAGAGAGGTAGAGGGGGAAGAGACACAGAGGGAGGGGGAGAGACACAGGGGGGAGAGACACAGAGAGAGAGGGGGAAGAGACACTGGGAAAGGGGGAAGAGACACAGAGGGAGAGGGGGAAGAGACACAGAGGGAGAGGGAGGGAAGAGACACAGAGGGAGATGGGGAGAAAGAAACACAGGGGAGGGGGAAAGGGACGCATGGGAGGGAGAGGGGGGAAGAGACATGGGGAGAGGGGGAAAGAGATATGGGGAGAGGGAGGGAAAGAGATATGGGGTGATAGAAGGGAAAGAGACACAGAGGAGAGGAGGGAAAGAGACACAAGGAACGGGGCGAACAGACACAGGGGGAGGAGGACAGGGGGAAAGAGATACAGGGCAGGGGGAAACATACACAGGGGAGGGAGGAGGGTTAAGAGACACAGGGGAGGGGGAAAGAGACGCATGGGAGGGAGATGGTGGAAAGAGACACAGGAGGGAAAGAGACACAGGTTTAGAGATACGGGAGGGATGTAAAAACACAGGGGGGGGAGATACAAGGGAGGGAGAGGAGGGGGAAAGGGGACACAAGGGAGGAAGAGGAGGGGGAAATGAGACACAATGGAGAAAGTAGACAGGGGGAGAGACTCACAATGAGCTCCAATGGTGCTCATTGCGAGGCCCGCGTTCAGCGCCAAATGCGCTTATTGCGAGGACAGTAAAGTAAGCGGTGGGAGAGGTAGGGGGGAGCCTTCCAATAAGCGCCAATGGCGTTCATTGCGAGGCCCGTGATGAGCACCCTTATTGCGAGGCCCATGATGAGCGCCAAAGGCGCTCATCGCGAGGCCAGTAAAGAAGAGGGGAGAGGCTATCATTGTCAAACAGCATTGCAAGGCTTCACATTTTATTACCGTCATTTTTGATGGGCAAGTTGCTAGTATATATATATATATTTATATAAAGATGTTGGTCATTCTTCAATACATATATTTTATGAAGAACAGAAGTAAAAGACATGCAAAAGAGCTGAAGGTTTTTAAGACTTGTTTTTTATCGTTAACATTATTATTATATTTTATTTTTAGAACACCAGCAGATACTGCATAGTGGTACAATAAATAATGAATAGTCATTTACAGACTTCAGAAGGCAGAAAAGACAAGACAGCACATTTGTATTTGTACATGAGTGGATAATGGCCCTGCTCTCAGGAGAGCTTACAATATAAGAGGTAATAGGGGACAAAAACATAAGGCAAGAGGACTGTTGGATGAACCAGTGTTCTAGTGTGATGAGGTAGAATATGTGTACACCAGAAATTATAAACTTCTAAATAGTTGTAGATGATTGTGTTAAGGAGGCAAGTGGTATGCTTCTCCAAACAGGTGGGTTTGCATAGAACATTAGAATAATTGATGACTGGGGGATAGTTCTCTAGAGCAATGTATGGGCTTAACTTGTATGTGGTAATAAATCTAAAGCAGTCCGCTTAGAAAAAATAATTAAAGGATAGCCATATTTACAATATACTTTATTCTTTAAAATAGCATTAATGAACAAATGCATTTATTATTGAATTACTAATTAATACGTTAATGACTGCATTTATTTCATTTTTTTTTTCTAAAACATTTTGATCATTATACAGATTAGTCTTTCAAAATACAATATTACTAATATAGAATTATTTACAACAAGTTTTCATTTTTACATATTTAAAAACCATAGTAATTTGTCTATATGTATAAAATGAGCTGTCTCGTTCTAAAGAATCGATGCTTCAGTATTGGTTTAATTAGATAAACTGCATATAATAGAACAAGCACTATAATAAATTTTGTTAATTAGATTTACTTTATTATTATCCAGCTCATCAATTAACAATTCTGGCAAAAAGCCTCAAACTTGTTTTATAATTTTCATATATTTTGCATATAAAATATTGATATTTCTTTTGAAAAATTAAGAGATAGGTGTTTTATATTTTTTACAGAGAGCACACGATTTGCAGGTAAAATATTTTAAAATTCATTAACAAGCAATGGGAAACATTGCCCTTATAGATTTGCACATCAAAATATTTCTTAATAATGCCTTTGAATAAAATCCATAATTACAGAACAAGGTCATTTCACTGTTGCCCAGAGGCAATGGTTTGCAATATCACTGCAGCTGCTTTGAGACTTAATTAAACATGAAAGATGTTCAAATATTTCTAATGGGAATACTTCATAGAGACATTACTTAATGTTTTAACACTTTTGCCCAGTATTGTTTTAACATTGTTTTTCCCTTCTTAAAGTTTCTTGGCCTTGTGAAACACAATTTTATTATCAACAATAATTGTGTTTGAAGTAAATCAGCTACTGTAATTGTAGGAAATTAATATTACATAATTGGAAGGCTGTGATTACTTTATGACAACTCATCAAATGTATTAGTATAAGAATAAGAAAATGGAAACAAGTTGCACAATTTTACCTGCTTTATAATGAACAGTGTGGAAACGCTTTTATTTTTTTTTAAACTCTTAGCAGTTAAATGAGCCCACAAATATACTTTTTTAATGAGACACACTGAGAACTTTAGATATTTTCCAGTTCTAAAAATATGACCAATAAACGTAAATGAGCATATCAGCTGATTTAGGTTATTTGGCCTCTCCAGGTCATATATTAGGTTTAGCTTACTACAATTATAAGACATCAACATTTTTTTTAATATGCAGCATTTCACTTTAAGAGGCACCTGTTCTTCTTTGTTTTTGATGGAAAAGTGTATATTTTCTTAAATAATCATTGCAGTGTTGTGTGTATAACTTTTGAAGAGCTAGTTCTAATAATGCTAAAATAATTGTAGAAAATAAACAACGTAATTAATATTATGTGTAAACCCTTTAAAATAAAACTGAATCCAAGGTCTCTCCATCTCAGTAGAGGAATCAGGTTTACAAAACAAAACCAACAACAAAATAAAAATCATGGTGGCCCTTATTAAGTTCTATCACATATAATATTTAAAAAATTAATTACAAAAAATCTATATTTATTTATTTACTATTTTTAAATTCTAAGCCCTACTATCATGTCAAATAAGTCAAACAAATATTTAACATATATGTCTTTAGGATTTGTTTAATCATATCTAATTTTAAGCAAGTAATATTTACACAAAGATGATTGCACAAAAAGAACTATACACTCTTGTTAAAAAAAAAAATGGGAGCAGAAAAAATGGAAAGAAAAAGGAAGAAAAAGAAAAAAACGATATATGTATTTCAGAATAACAAATACATATAACAAATACAACCCTCCACCACCAACACCACAGATGAGCGCTGAAGACGGTCATTGCCGAAGGCGCTCAGCGAGAATCACAAAGTGAGCGCTCATTGCAGGTCTCACGATGAATGCCTTCAGCTTGTAAATTAGAGGTGGGGAAGAGGCTTGCAATGAGCGCCGAAGCTGCTGATTGCAAGACATGAATGTGGCAAGTTTGCCAAGACCTGCTATGACTGGCAAAGCCCGTAAAGTAGACGGTGGGAGAGGCTCGCTATGAGAGCCAAAGACATTCATCTGGAGTCCCACAAGTTAGAGGGGGAAGAGCCTTGTATTGTGTGGCAAACAGCATTGCCAGCCTTCAAATGTTATTGTCTGTCATTTTTGACAGGCAAGTCGCTAGTACTGTTAATTGTATTTATAAGAACACTAATTTTATTTGCACTTGTTGATCGCTAAATTGCACAATTTCTGAAATATCTGTAAATGCATGTAGTTGCAAAAAGTTGTTTTCAAGAAACACCCTAGTACCTCATATTTTCCCATTTCTTACAGGGCAAGTCAGATAATTAGCAAAGAGTTCTCCTAATGAAGCAATTTGTGCAGACACCACAATGCCATCAGCCAATAGTGGCACAGCTCTGCTAGGCATATTAATATGCAAGTGGGAACACTAATAACCATGTGAAGTGACAGAGCTTTAAAGCAAGAAGATTGTCAATTAAGTCTGATTGTAGTAATTGTACTACTGTGTTGATAAAATTGCTCTTCTCTTTTGTTTTATCCATATAATGTCTTGTCAATATGTCTGACATCCTCACCTTTCTCAAGGACACACACTTGCATGAATATTGTATCTTCCATTCCATAGCTGTGGCCTACTACTGCAGTGGAACAAGTAACAATTCTTGCCTCTTTAGGCTACAGAATTTTTTTTAAACCAACCTAATATCTCAAACTAAACTAATGATACATTTTTTTCTTTTACAGATTAAGATGGCTGATAACGACTACAAACAAGAAAAGATAAGATTGCAAGCTAGAAAACGACAACAAAGATGGGCAAACCAGCAGACACCGGAGCAGAAGGAAATTCGACGAGAAATAGAACGCAAAAGAATTGCAAGCAAAAGACTATCACCTGCAAAAATAAAAGATACACCAAAAAAAGCCACTAAAAAAACAAAGCATTTAGAACCTGTTCCTGAAACATCACATGACATTTCACCTGTAAAAATAAAAGATACACCAAAAAAAAGCCACTAAAAAAACGAAGCATTTAGAACCTATTCCTGAAACATCATATGACATTTCAAATGATGAATTTCAAACTGAAACTAATATTTGCTTTGCAAATTGTCCTTTACTCAAGTCTTTAGCAGTAGTTGTTCATAATTGTGGGGACATGAATACTCAATGTCAGTTTTGTGAGGCTTATCATTTTAAACAGGAGAGACCCAGAGATGGCCAATTAATCAGTTGCTCAACTATATGTCCTAGATACAATGGAAGCGGTTGACCAACGTATGCAGCTGCAAGAAAATAAAAAATGCTTAACCACTGATTTTATAGAGCTAGATAACATTATGGCCAATAAACCCTACACTAAAGCTTATAAAAGATTGGCAGAAGTAGAAAATGAACAACAACTTCATGCAGAAAGACATCAATTATCAATCCCAAAGGTCAATATGGTGCTTAAAAGAGATAGACATACTGATAAACGCCGTTATAACTTGCCAACATCAAATGAGGTTTCAATGGTGTTTCAAAATGATGAAGGAGAACCACCATTTCAAAGAGACATTAGAATATATCCCAGAAATGAGGAGCAACCATTCATTAATATCAGTATCTTAAGTCCAAATTTAGATCCAATGATATATCCCATTTTTTTCCCGCACAGAGAAGCAGGTTGGCAACCAAAATTAACCCTTCCCAGTTACCCAAATGCTAAAGTCAGAATACGAAATAATGTTTCTATGCTTGAATTTAAAGTAGCTCAAATTGTCATTCGAAATACATTTAATGCAATTTTATGTGGTGGAAAACTAACACAACAATGGATTATTGATTCCTATTTGCAAGTTGAGGCCAATAATTTAAACTTCATAAAATATCAACAAGATAAACTACGTGTAGAACAACATTGTGGATTAATGGACTATGTTGCTGAGGTGGCTACAAGCAGAGACATGACATCAGGCAAAGCCATTATTTTACCATCTTCTTTTCAGGGATCTTCTTGAAATATGAGAGAAAGATACAATGATGCCATGGCTATTGTCACCAAATTTGGAAAACCTGATTTATTTATTACATTTACATGTAATCCCCAATGAAATTACAGAAATTACACAACATTTACTTCTTGCCCAAAGTCCTTCCGATAGACCAGATTTAGTAGCCAGAGTTTTCAAAATTAAATTAAATTAATTAATCCACTATAAGTCCCTTATTTGGCAAATGTCTTGCTTATGTATATACAATTGAATTTAAAAAAAGAGGCCTTCCACATGCACATCTTCTCATAATCCTTCAAGAAAAAGATAAATTAGATACTAGTGACAAAGTGGATTCAGTCATTGTTGCAGAACTACCAGATCAAGAACTATATGGTAGACTATATGAGATTTTAACTCATCGCATGATTCATGGACCATGTAGGATAAGCTTAATACACAATCACCATGTATGCAAAATAATAAATGTTCCAAAGATTTTCCAAAAGATTATAGAGACAAAACTTATGCCAATTGTGATGGCTATAGAAGAAGAGAAGGAGATAGTGCCATTATTCGTGGCAAAAAGGTTGACAATAGATCTGTGGTACCCTACAATCCACATTTACTCATGAAGTATAATGCACACATTAATGTAGAAGCCTGCACTTCCATCAAATCCATTAAATATGTGTACAAATATATTTACAAAGGCTATGATGCAGCTACTGTAGTGGTCAAAAGTGCAGACAACCCTGAAAGCACTGAGTTAGTACATGATGAACTTCCATCTCATGTAGATGCTCGCTATGTAAGTGCAACAGAAGCTATGAGGTGCCTTTTAAAATTTTAAATGCATGATAGAACACATGCAGTATATATTATTATTATTATTATTATTATCTTTATTTACATCGCGCCAACATATTCCGTAGCGCTGTACAGGGGTTGAGTACATAGCAGAAAACAAATTAAACACCTTGTAAAGAATGGAGGGCCCTGTTTTTGAGCATAAAATCAAATGTACATAGAGCTTGTTTCCAAGGCCTGACACAAGATTGAAAACTCGCAAACTTACAATCTAAGGGTTTAGGTGTGATACAAGAGGGTGACAAATACAATTGAAAGCAATTGGTTCAGTAAAGTGGAGGGGTCTGTGTGTTGTACTGTAGATTGTGGGTGTGAGTGTTATTAAGCTGTGGAATGTTCAGTTGTACATGTTAAGGCTGAAGATGATAAGATTTTTTAATATAGATTAGCAGTACATTTGCCACAAAGACATTTAGTGTATTTCCATGCTGGAAATGATAGTAATGCATTGGCCCAAAGTGAGCATCGTTACACTACACTAACTGCATGGTTTGAATTAAATTCTACAGATTCACAAGCAACACAATTCTTATATATTGAAATTCCATATCACTATGTTTTTGGGAATGGATTATGGAGACCAAGAAAAAGCAGAGGAAATAAAATATTCCCAAGAATTTACACAGTCAGTCCAAGAGACCTTGAACGTTTCTGCTTATGACTATTACTTTTAAATGTTCCTGGAGCACAACGTTTTGAACACTTAAGAACTGTTAATGACATAGGATATGAACCCTTCCAATTAGCTGCAAGACAAAGAAACTTACTAGCTGATGATACAGAATGGGAAAGATGTCTAGAAGAAGCAGCACAATGTCAAATGCCACGGCAGATGAGGGAACAATTTGCATTCATTTATATCTTCTCAAATGCTCCAAATGCATTAGCTTTGTGGGACACATTTAAAAGTAATACAGCTGAAGACTTTATGCAATGATACAATGAACCTATTGCACACTTAAAAGCATTAATGGAAATCCAAGAAGTATTTTTAACTCATGGATTAAGTTGTGCAAGTTTTAATCTGCCTAATCCAGGTTTTATAGATGACATAAACTTTGAAGACTATGACATTCAACTACAAGTACAAAGGACAGAAGAAAGACTTGCAACTTTAAATATGTTACAATTGCAAGCATTTAATGCCATCAAAAATGCACTAGGTGATGACATGGTCAAAGAGCGTTATTTATATCTTGATGGACCTGGCGGATCATGAAAAACATATCTATATAATTTAGTTTTGTACGAGCGCAAGGTCAAATAGCACTGGCATTTGCCACATCTGGAATTGCTGCGCTTTTGTTAGATGGTGGAAGAACTGTACATAGTGCGTTTAAACTGCCAGTGCGTATTTTAGAAACCTCAGTGTCAGATATTCACATGACATCATTACAAGCAAAAAAATAGAAAAAAGTAAATTAATTATAATAGATGAGGCCACAATGATGTCATGCTGTGCCCTCTAATGTATTGACCATTTGCTTCGTGAAGTCATGGATAATACTTTTCCATTTGGTGGAAAGGTAATGTTATTAGGTGGCGATTTTAGACAAACATTACCTGTCGTTGTACATGGAAATCGAACTGACATTATCGAAACATGTATAAAGTCAAGCACACTATGGAAACATTTTACCCATCTTCAACTGAAACAAAATATGAGATCAGAAGGCCAAAATGATTTCAATGATTGGCTTATTAAAACTGGAGAAGGCAGAACAGAAAAAATACCAAATTTACCTGACGACACTGTGAACATCCCACCTCATATAATTTGTCACCAAGATCTTATATCAGCTATATTTGAAGGTGCCATAAATAACCAGGTATATTCAGAGCTTGCCAACCAAGTCATCCTAACCTGTAAAAATAAGAATGCATTAATCCTCAATAATGAAATCTTTAAAAAAAATTAATGCACCCCAAAGAAATTATCACCGTGCTGATTCTGTACTTGCTGATGACAAAGAAAGTCAGGCAAACTTTTCCACTGAATTCATGAACTCATTAACTACTTCTGGAATGCCACCACATATTTTGCAGCTAAAGAAAGGTGCAATTGTCATGTTACTGTGAAATATGAACCCCAAAAAAGGCCTATGCAATGGGACAAGATTAATTGTTCATCAATTTACGGACCATTTCATGGATGCTGAAATTTTAACTGGTACCCATAAAAGAGAGAGAGTTTTCATACCAAGGATAGATTTGGCACCAAGTGAAAGTAGTCTCCCTTTTATACTTCAAAGAAGACAATTTCACATCATTATGGCATTTGCTATGACCATTAATAAATCACAAGGACAAACTTTCAAATCTGTGGGTATTTCCTTAGAACAACCAGTAATTGCACATGGCCAATTACACGTTGCCTTATCACGGTGCAAAAATCCACAGGCTATTAAAGTTTACATTGAAAACAATGAAAGTCAAGGTGATTTATTAGAGGATGGACGCATTTTTACTAAAAACATTGTCTACTATGAAGTACTCTAACTTTCCATCAAACAATCAAAAGCCAGGCAAAACCATTTTAAAAGCAAACACAAAAACCTAAAAAACCTCAATATAACCACAAAATTGTATAAAAACTGCACACAACTGTCCATTTCCTTCAAAAGGTCATTATTACGCTACATAAATTAGGTTTACAACAACAATATTTTCCTATTAAACTACATGAAATTGTCAAACACATAGAGAACAGTAGTTACACATCGCGGAACAACCTTAAGTTCTCGCGTTCTCTTTTTAGAGAACCACTTTTCCACAGATGAAACTCTATGTGCATTTAAAACAATTACTACAGCAAGAAACAAAGGTCAACCATTGAAAACTACAAATCAATAAAGAATTCAGTCATAATTCATGGAAGTACTGTTTATGCATGATTAGCCTCACAAAACACTTGCCTTGCATTAAATTCTGTTCAAATGTTAATTAACTATGTTACTGTTTCTAATGTTACAAGTTTAAAAAAAATATTTTCAAGTTCCTTACTTAGACACATTACAAAGTTCATGTTAAGAGCACAACCACGTTTTGAGGCACAATCTAAATGTTGTCTTTTATGTTAAACATTAATCCAGGGAGTAATCCGATTGCCAGTTAATGGGGTCAGGAAGGAATTAATTTTTCCCCCGCTTTCATACAATTGGCTACGTTTCAAAGAGGGTTTTTACTGTTTGCCTTCCTCTCGATTCAATGTATATTTAAGTTAACAATTCTTCACAAAGAACTTGCATGTTAAAAAACCATTACCTCCAGTGCACAATACTGATTAATTTAAAGTTCAACTGTTCTTACAGTCAAATATTAATACTTTTGCTACAAAACGCTTTAACAGTTACTGTTGAACAAAAGAAAATTTTACAAAAATAAATGTGCTTAATATCACAATAGTACTTAATTCATCATAACTAAAACCTTACAAGTGTCAAATACGTATATTAATAACTAAACAACTTTACAAACATACACATCTCATTACCGTCATTTTTTGACGGGCAAGTCGCTAGTATATATATATATATACACTAGTCATTTGCCTGCCATAAATGATGGGATATTATTCTTCACCCACCGCCTTCCCCTTTATCTCTTCCCCCACTCCCTCCCCTGTGTCTCTTCCCTATCCCACCCCTCCGCCCCTCCCCCTCTCCCTTCCCCTCCTCTCTGCTCCCTCAAACCTCCCTCTTCCTCCCCCTTTCCCCATGTCTTCCTCCCTACTGTCCCCTTCCTCTTCCTCCCCCCTATGCCCTCCCTCTTCCTCTCCCACTCCCCTGTGTCTTCCTCTCCCCTGTGTCTTCCTGTACCACACCCCACCCTCTGCCTTCCCCTCTCCCCTTCCTCCCCCTCTGCTGCTCAATGCACACGCACTATGTGTGTGCTCTTGCAGCCGCTGCTGCAAGCTGCACATGCGCAGTTCTTCTGCGCAATGCACGCGCCCATTGTGCGCGCTCTCGCAGCGTCTGTTACACACTTACAACAATTATATTATTGATATATCATTTAATTTATTATTGCCAAAAGAACGATAGTATCCCTCTACCGTACAGTAGTACATTAAATAAATAGTACATTTGTGTTCACATTTGGATGTCTAAAATAAATTAAAACATACTATTGTATATATCCACAAAGGCTTTGCATAATCCATCCTTGTATTTGCTTCAAGCTAAATGCTCTCTTTGTCTTATCTATCTATGTTTCCAGCCATCCTTTGCTTGTGTCCATTCTGTGCCCCCTTAATATAACATCTGAGTGAATTGAATTGTTTTTAAATATCACTGGAGTTTCCAGTAAATGCTAGACTATTTTGAATAACCCACAGAGATTGGCAGGGGTATCCGATAAATCACAAGACTGTTGAGTGTATGATCAAGCTATTTCTCATACCTTTGCGAAGCTCTATATCTAAACGTAGACTAAATCGGAAGCATTTAAGCTGTTCAAGCTTTTTTCCCCCTGGAATGTTTTTGACCTATGCGCCTAGCTGAAGAAGCTGAATTAAAAATATATGCTTAGTTAACGCTCAAATCTGTTATGTTTATTTTGCAACTTAATATTAATTATGTACAGGCAGCATATAAATTAAATAAACATTTAAAAAAGCACATAGAATTATTCAAATGTATTTTTTTAAAGATAGTCTATATAGCATGTGAAAGGTTTGAGATGCTTCTCCCACATGCTATTTAAACTTTTAAAATGTAGGGAGAAACAAAACAGTACTGAGTCATGCAAAACCAACTTGGGGTGCAACTTCTGGTCCTTTGTTGGTGAATTATCACCCTTTCCTTCTATAGGTGTAAGATGTTCCTCCCAAGTGCTTTTTAGTCTTAATTTGTTTAATTAATCTGTTCATTTAATATATTATTTATTTATGCACTTTTATTCTTTTTCAGTATATTTGCTGCTATCGTAGTATCTGCTAGTATCATTATTAGCTCACTCATAAAATACTTGACTTGAGCTGAGAGGGATAACTAGAGAGAGCGAGGGATAAAAAGGTAGGGGGGTGAGGGGGTAGAGAGGGAGGGATAAATAGGGAGAGAGTGATAGAAAGAAATAGAGGGAGGGATAGAGAGTAGAATAGGAGAGATGGATAAAAATCTAACATGTTCATATGTGTTCTACTTAGTTATTTCATGTCATCAAAAAAATGGAGGAAATTCCCAGCATAAGGAAAGTGAGCAGAACCAGCACCACCTCACCCTCATCAAGAAAACTGAGGCACTTCCCAACATAATAATAGTGAGCAGAACCAGCACTGTCTTAGCCTCATCAAGATAATAAGTAAGTAAAGTGACGGGGGTGGGGAGTGGGTGGAGTCTGTGTTACTGAGCAGGACCTATACAAATAACATGTTGTGAAGGGGGAGGGGTTTATACTGTAGGGTAGAGTCAATGTAAGGGAAGGGGCTAGGTCTCTGTCTTCCACTCCACCAACTTAGAAAATCACCAGCCACCACTGACTCATACCACTGTAGCTCAAGAAAAAGGACTCTTCTTTATTATCTATGTATATAATATTATTAGCTGTATAATCTAAAGGCATAAAAATATTTTTAGAAAAAATTATTTTTATTCACAAAATTAATTAAAGCGATAAATGCCAGCTTATGCAAACACACTTCCACCAAAGTATTATGAATACCTATAGGATCCAGCAGAAGTATAAAACTTTATTGTTTTCTGGTTAAAAACTAGCTTTATAACTATAATTTTCCCTGCTTAAGACAGACCCAGCTTTTTACACACACACATAAAGGTAAAAACAGACAAAAAAGTTGAGATATGTATATATGAAATAAATAGTACATCTGTGTTCACATTTGAATATATAAAACAAACCTGCTTCCAGCTCAGAATTCCAAGAAAAACAGTTATTATACTGCATTCTGGAAAGCTGAGCTGGGACATGCAAATCTCTTTTGCCCTTATCTCTAATTACATCTCTTCTTCACTCTTTGAGCAATTGAATAATGGTTTATTGATGATGTCATGGGCCTAAAGAGTACATATATTTTGATAGTTCTGTATTAATAGAAACATTTAGATAAGAACAAAAAAGGCCTATGTGATGTACCCATTCTGTCTATCTAAATATTTGGCTTAATTAACCCTCAGAGTATTCTTATGCTTATCATAGGCATGCTTAACTTATTTAATTCTATTTGACGCTACCACTGAAGATAGTTCCACTTATTTATTACTCTTTTTGTAAAGTAATACTTTCTCATATTACTCCTAGATTTTCCATCTCTTCTTGCATTCCTCTTTTTCTTAAAGATGCATGGCCCTTGAGCTTTAATAAATCATTTTATATATTTGAAGTTTTATCACATCACTCCATTCCCTTCTTTCCTGTAAGCTACACATGCTCATGTCATGAAGTCCATCCTGTAGTTACTTGAGTCTTCCCTATTACCATTGTTTTTTATATAGCAGTTTTCTGGAACTACATTAATGTATATAATTAGTGATGTCCCGAACAGTTCGCCCGTGGACTATTCGCTGCGATTTTGGCATGTTCGCGTTTGCAGCGAACGGCGAACACATGCACTTTTCGGTCCGCCCCCTATTCTTTATCATTGAGGAAACTTTGACCCTGCACCTCACAGTCAGCAAACACATTCCAGCCAATCAGCAGCATGCACTCCCTTCCAGAGCCTTCCATCTGAAGGACAGCCTCCATTTTAGAATCATTCTAAAGCTACATTCGTTGAGAGAGGACATATATTGTAGCTGCTGCTGATTTAATAGGGAATTAGATAGCCAGGCTGTGTATTTAGCTTCCACTACAGACCTGAAGGACTCATCTGATATCTGCTGCAAGGACAGCAACCCAAAAAGCCCTTTTTAGGGCTAGAACGTCATTTATTTTATTTTATTATTTTTTCTGTGTAATCTAATTGCATATGCCTGCCTGCCAGCATGTGTGTGTGACAGGCTAACACCTAAAAGCTTCTATTGTGCTCAGTGAAATAAAACAACACTTTTTTGACTGTAATAGATTGAATAGCAATTGTCAGCCTACAGGCATGTGTGTGAAGCCTATTGCATCTACTCTGCCAACTTTTGCCAGTGCACAGTGACACTCATATCTGTTGCAACCGTAGCCTACAGTGACATTTAAGAACCCTTTTTTGACTGTAATCAATTGAATATCAGTTGCCTGCCTACAGGCGTGTGTGTGAGGCCTATTGCATCTACTCTTCCAACTTTTGCCAGTGCACAGTGACACTCATATCTGGTGAAACCGTAGTGTACAGTGACATTTAAGAACCCTTTTTGACTGTAATCAATTGAATATCAGTTGCCTGCCTACAGGCGTGTGTGTGAGGCCTATTGCATCTACTCTGCCAACTTTTGCCAGTGCACAGTGACACTCATATCTGGTGAAACCGTAGTGTACAGTGACATTTAAGAACCCTTTTTGACTGTAATCAATTGAATATCAGTTGCCTGCCTACAGGCGTGTGTGTAAGGCCTATTGCATCTACTCTGCCAACTTTTGCCAGTGCACAGTGACACTCATATCTGGTGAAACCGTAGTGTACAGTGACATAAAACAACACTTTTTTGACTGTAATCGATTGAATATCAGTTGCCTGCCTACAGGCGTGTGTGTGAGGCCTACTGTGCCTACTCTGCCAACTTTTGCCAGTGCACAGTGACACTCATATCTGGTGCAACCGTAGTGTACAGTGACATAAAACAACACTTTTTTGACTGTAATCGATTAAATATCAGTTGCCTGCCTACAGGCGTGTGTGAGGCCTACAGCGCCTACTCTGCCAACTTTTGCCAGTGCACAGTGACACTCATATCTGGTGGCACCTTACATTGCACGCGCAGTGCCCCAAATTTGAAGTGGGAGGACCAACCAAGCATTTTTTCATATCTCCCTGTTCCAAAATTCCATGCCATATACACGTCCCCTAATAGTGGACGTAACAGGGATTAAACCGATAGGAATAGTACTAATTAACAGTACACACCTTATAATAACGCAGACAGAGGCAATGCAGAGAGAGGAGTCTGAAGAAGAGGAGTCAGAGGAGGAAGGTGGCTTTGAGGAGGTGGAAGACCAAACACAGCAGGCGTCCCAGGGGGCTTGTTGTCACCTTTCGGGGACCCTTGGTGGCTGGGTGGAGGAAGAGACCTTCAATGACATCAGTGAGGACAAGGAACAGGACATGGCTAGCTTGGTATCCAACCTTGTGCAAATGGGGAGTTTGCGGTTGTGCAAAGGGACTGTTTGCGTTTTTTTGCGGTGCATTAAACGGGGAGATTGGTCTGTTATTGTGAAGCGGGTGTAACCCTTACACTACCTGATCGATACAACATCATACCTGATGTTTTAAAGCATGTTATTCCAAACAATTTAGGAATGTTAGGTGATTTATGCCCTTTATGGCTTAAAACCAGACTCTGCATCAACTATGGAATTTTCCGTGGGAGTTTTGCCATGGATCCCCCTCCGGCAAGCCAAAGTTCAGGTGTTAGTCCCCTTGAAACAACTTTCCCATCACTATTGTGGCCAGTAAGAGTCCCTGTGGGTTTTGAAATTCGCCTGCCCATTGAAGTCTATAACAGTTCGCCGATGTACGCCCGTTCGCGAACATTTGATGAAATTAGCGTCCGTCGTTCAAGAACCGAAAATTTGATGTTCGCGACATCACTATATATAATATAAAAATATCAGTTAGCAGGGCAGCAAGCATTAATCTAAGCACCTACCATACTAGTGGATACACATGGTCTTTGTACATTGACTAGTTTTAACTTTGATAATGCTAGGAAAACTAGTGACAGATTATTTAAACAGTTAAACGTACTGCCATAGACTGCTAAATACTGTCCTAGCTTAGGATATACACACATGTATGTAACTGTAAAATTGAACAGGTGTCCACTGAAGGGAAAATTATCATAGTAAGGTAGTGAATTGTTATTTTTTGATCCAGAGAGAAACCCTTCTGAAACACTGGCAATTGTCTCATAAGGGGAAACAAGGTTCCTTCCTGACTCCTAAATACCAACCAAGGGGTATTGGCAGGTAACACTGACTGAAGCAGCAAAATAAAAAAGACTTATGGACAAGCTCCTGTGTACCCACAGTGAATATGTTTCTGCATATTTGAACAACATAATAATATACACCGCTGATTGGATTTTGAAAAAGTATTGGATACAATAAAAAAAGCAGGTCTGACGGTTAATACGGCCAAATGTAACTTGGGGCATGCACAGACAAAATATTTGGGATATGCTGTCGTACGTGAAGCCACAGTTGAATAAAATTGAAGCCATTTGAGCCTGACCAAGACCCATCAGAAACAAACATGTTCAAGCTTTTCTGGGCATTGTTGGCTATTACCAATGTTTCATATGCAATTTTACCATGATTGAAGCTTCCTTAATGGATTTAATGAAGGCAAGGGCTCAAGGTGCTTTGAATTCAAACCTGGATGCAGACAAGGCTTTTGAAATGTTAAAAGTAGTGCTATGCAAGAACCTATCTTGGTGACACCAGATTCCAAAATATGTTTTTTTCTCCAAATTGATGCATCTGATGTGGGACTAAGGGCAGTGTTGTCACAAGTGATAGAGGGGGAAGAACACACAGTTATGTTCCTGAGCAGGAAACTACTTCCAAGAGAAAAAAATACTTGTTGCCTGGTGATAAAGTGGGCCATGGATGCCCTAAAGAATTACCTTCTAGGAATTCAATTCACCCTTGTCTCAGATAATGCCCCACTGAAATTGAGGCAACACAAATTGAGGAGAAACCAATGCTAGGTTGATAAGGTGGTTTCTCTCTTTACAACAATATAAGTTTGATCTGGAACACAGGACAGGAAAAGGAGCACACCAATGCAGATGCCCTCTCAAAAATCCACTGCCTCTCAGCAGATGCTTAACCCCCTGGTAAAAAGCTGAGGGGAGGATGTATGAAAAAGCTGTACTGATATATGGAAGAATAATAGAAAGCAGGTATGTGAGCCTGCTACTTAACAAAGCTTTTTGTCTAATCCAGTCCTGAAGTATTTATCCCGACCAGATGTAGTTATTAGGCCATTACTTGTCTTTCTTGTTTTTTTAAGATCATTCCTAAAGCTTATATTGGGTCTTTGGATTGTTATTGAGAGAGGTGTTATAAGAGGACAAGAGGATTCTGAAGGGCTAACTTGTCACACCATGCTTAGCTACTCACTTTTCACTTGCATTTTGGGGTTCATAGCATTTTCATACCAGTGCTGTTTCATGTTTTTTTTTTTACATACAGAGATAATTCTCTTTCCCAAGTTATACAAGCTACTAGTAATTATACTTTCCTGGTAAAGGTACAGGGAAGTTCAACAAAATGAATAAGCTGAATGGAGGGCATAATCTATGAAGAAAGACTAATTCAATTAAACTTATTTTCGCTGTAAAAAAGAGGCCTAAAAGAAGATATAATTACCTTTTATAAACTCATCCAGGATTAATATAAGAATTTTTCAGGGAAACCTTTTGTGCTAAGATGTTGTCAGCTAACAAGAGAACATCCACTAAGATAGAAAAAAAAAGATTGCACCTTAAAAAAAATTAAATAATTCTCCATAGTAAAGGCAATCAGACTGTTGAACTTGTGACAGAAGATCAGAAGATAACTTTAAAAAGAGTATTGATATATTTTTGAATAAAAGACACATACAGTGTTATCTTGGATAACTAGCTAAAAAGGGTTATTGATCCAGGGAAAATCTGATTGCCAGTATATGTGTTTAGAAAAAAAAATTGTTGTCCTCATGAGACAAGCGACAATGTTTCAGCGGGATTTTTTGTTTGTTTACCTCTGAATCAACTAACAATTAATTAGCATAATCCAAGGATCAGAAGAGATATTAAAATGTTGACTTTGAATAACATCAATTACTATGTTACTATGAAGGTGAAACCTCTTTGCTTCTAACTTGAAGGGGTGAAAGCTAGTCAACTATTACCTTTTGGGCAAGAAATGTTCACCTGACAAAGTCTTATATTGATCTTTGATGTCTTTATATGTGGTAATCCTATCAACGCATAGGTAATTTTATTTATAGAAAAAATAATTTTATTTTGTTGGCCTCTCTTCATAGATTAATCTCTCTCTTAATCTCACTAAAATATTTAGGACTAACTTCACCTCTGAAACAGTATATACAGATAATATATTTACAGATAAGGTACCATTACAAAACTATAACCAATAACATAAAATTGGTGGTACTTTTTTCTGAAGCACATTTAACATGCATATCTCATCACTCATGTGAAATGTCTAAACACAGGACTTTATGTAGGTGGAACAGGACAATCACTTCTTAATATAATGAACACACACAGATTTCGTATTAATAAGAAGAGAACTAAAACTCAAATTGGATCTTATTTCTGTACAAATTTACAGTTTCTGTCAGAGAGACAGAAATATTTGTGAAGTTAAATTTATGAGGGAATATGTCTCTTTGACACTGCTTAAATCATGTCTAGAAATCCCTGTCATATTATTCTATATATTTTTGAATGTATTCTGTTGTTATTATTAAATCACAGTATTTTAGGAGGTCCTAAAATATTTGTGTTCATTTTATGTCACTTAGTAAATCTTAAATCTTCACACAATCACTGTGCTGTTCATCATATTTGTCTGTACAATATAAATGAATGTCATATCCGGATATATATGTTATAGGAGATTATTCTGTCTTTATTTAATAAATATTGCCTGACAAAGGGATTATGAAATCACGAAAACTTGCACTGTAAATCCTACTAATTAGCCATTAAATATATAGTGTTCTACTCTACTTAGTTTCCTGTTCTTTACATAATACAATACCACTCTATTTACTGCTGTCAAGACTAACATTAAACTGTTTATAAAAACAAGAAATAATTACATCAGTGCATATGTGATTAATTCAGTTTTAGAGTTATAAATATCAGATTGAATCATGAAAACATCATAAAGTCATATGTCTCAAAAGTTAAATATTTGTGCCTAGAAAAATGTTGTTACTTGGAACTGTTACAAAAATCTTCTGTTCAATTTACTTAATTTTATATGTGGCCAGTAGACAATTTACATAGTTCATTAAATTTTAAGAATCACATTTCATGTCAAATATTTCTTACTATTATAGATTGCTACCATCAACTGCTCTAGCAAATATTTAGAAGCCTACAGATGTTGCTTTTGACTAAAATAAAAACAAAACATTTCAAACACACGAAACAGATGGTAAGTAATTTGGCTTGCAACTTGTGTACGCTTAGATAAAATTTTTCATGAATAATAGTAACAATGAATGTGCCTCCAAGCATCACAGTTTCCTAATGCAGCTCTGAAAAGCAACTTATATGACTTGTGCATATTTATTCTGATAAACTGTTTCTTATTGTGAATATATATATAAAGAGTGAGGTATCCGTGAATAATCTAGATGAATAATCAGAGTATTGCAGTATACAGTGATACCTTTTTACTGGACATTGGAGAGATAACCTCTCTTTATCAGT
The DNA here is from genome assembly GCA_027410445.1 of Discoglossus pictus. Taxonomy (NCBI): domain Eukaryota; kingdom Metazoa; phylum Chordata; class Amphibia; order Anura; family Alytidae; genus Discoglossus; species Discoglossus pictus. Next base: position 331,841,598 of record CM050164.1, on the reverse strand, counting down.
ACTGCTTTTTACTTGATAAAGAGAGGTTATCTCTCAAAAGCTTGTCATAATGATTATGAATATGTTTGTCTAAAAAAAAAGGTATCACTATATGCTGCAATACTCTGACTATTCATATATATAAGCAGGCAAGAGCAGTGACGGTGCTTCAGGTGGTGACCCTACAACAAATATCCAGTACAATGAGCGAGAGAGGACCATCCCATCATATACCCACATATGTATACCACACACACATAGATAGCACACATTCCATGTAAATGCTGCCCACCAATGAAAGTGATATGTAAGCTTCATGAATTTGACTTGGGATTAATCTATAAACTATTCTTAGTCAAATCCTGGAAGTTTTCATGTCACTTTCATTGGTGGGCTGCATCAAATATGAGTAAAATAATTAGAAATTACACTTAACAATGAGTATCAAGGCCAAAATATATTTACAGTAAGTACACATCCAAAAGAGAGTCCATGTATGGTTGTGCCCACTGCAGCATATACAGATATAGATTCTGTAGGGCTGGATGTGCAGTGTAGTTTACTATCCTTTCTGAGACTACATCTTAGCAGCATGTTACTAACTATTTCTCAGAGATGGTCACAGATTGATCAGTATTACACATTGCACAGCCAGTTCATCAGTGTATGTGTCTTCATGAGATGCAGAGGGCAGACACAAACATGATTAATTAATTAACTTTTTATATATTATATTAAATATGAGTTAACCGAGCTCATAATACAATGCAATTATGTATCAAATAATAACTTTACATCATGGTATTAATGATTTTATTAATCATTAAACATATCCCAATACATATGGCAGCCAAAACAAGGGTTGCTAGCAAAATATAAAAACAAAGGATGGCGTCTATGATACAAATATATACAGATATGTCTCACAAAAACAATCAAAGACATACAATAGGAACATAAAGTAGTAACTGCAATTATAATGGTGTATACACATGGAGATCCTTATAGATCTAACAAATGAGACCACAACCAGCTAAAGGGTAACATCTCTACAAAAGGATCACAGACATGGGTAAAATGTCCTTATCAAATATAGTGGAATTCCCTATCTGAAGCAACAGGCTATTTTGGAGGACCCACTATTTATCCTCTACATGCCTATCCATAGATAAGCTAACTACTTCTTCTCCATCTAAAAAACATCTCCATTCGTGAATTTGTCACTATCTTACACAAGACAAAACTAAAATCCTTATACACTCTCTCATCATCTCTCAAATAGACAACTGCAACTTGCTTCTTGTTGGCCTACCCACCACCCAACTATCTCCACTTCAATCCATTATGAATGCCTCTGCTAGACTAATTTTCTGTACACAACGTTTGGTGTCGGCATCACCTCTCTGTCAATCACTCCACTGGCTTCCCTTAGCCTCAAGAATAACATTTGAAATCATGACACTAACTTACAAAGCCCTCAATAATAACTCTCCCCCATACATCTCTGCTCTCATCTCCAAATACTCCCCCACCCGCCCTCTTCGTTCTGCTAATGACCTTCTTTCTACAACTCTTGTCACCTCCTCTCACTCCCGACTCCAGGACTTTTCTCATGCTGTCCCTAGTCTCTGTAACTCCTTGCCTCACTCCACCAGATTATCCTCTTGCCTCAAAACATGTAAAACTTTACTTAAAACGCATCTCTTCAAAGAAGTGTTTTACCTTCCACCCTAACACGATTATCACCTCTTTCTCCCTCTTTTACCATTCACTATACCTTAGATTATAAGCCTGCGAGTTTCTATCCTAAGTACTTTGGGAATTCACCATGGACGTTGGATTCCTAGCTCAAAGACAGGGCCCTCCTTGCTTTGCTATATGTTAATTTGTATTTATCTTTGTCTGAACTTAATTTATGCAAAGCGCTATGGAATATGTTGCCGCGTTATAAATGAACTATAATAATAATAATAATAACTACACTATATACAGTCCTATCATCTGTGATCCATACAAGAAAATATATATATTCTTTGCTCCTATATGTATAACCACAGAGACATACAAATTAACTGAGTAACTCAGTATTAGCCCCCATGCAACTGCTACATTACAAAATGTACCCGTAACTCCAAATTTACATGTTACAAGTATTAAATTAGCACTATAACATTGCAGCGGACTTGCATGGTAAGATGCAGGGCGTCCCAGAACAGGCTACGTGCTAAGCAATGTGGAACTTCGTCCTGTAAATCCTTTTATCTGTCCAGCCCGTAACCGCTACTTGTTCAATTCAGCTATTGAATTGCAATGTGGTCACTCACGAGCAAGCACGTAATACGCAAATGGAGCCCAAAGCCCAACATGTGCTCGAGAGCTCTCACAATCGGGGTAAGGTCCAATACATAGCACTTGTAATGCAAATAACAACACTCTACTCTACATTTATTATAAAGGGAAGTGGTGTTAGGTCTAAGAATTAATAGCACAACATTCTCAAGCCCACAAATTGGCCCCCAAAAATACTTTATTTCATGTTTATATTTTGTGTTATATCGATCCCTGCAATCAATGTGTTAAGACATATACTGTAACTCGCATGTAATAGAATATCATATTTCCGGCTTTATTAATATTGCATTATATCTGGACTGTTGGTCCAATCCCAAACTTTAATTGAAGCACATAGGACCTCGAAATCTACCCTTCCCTTTTTCAGTGATGTAACGCTAACAATCTCTTTTTCCATTGGCTACGTCTGAACCCCTAACTACGGTCTACACTAATTGATCGTCAGCATGGCCGCAAATCCAATGTCTGACAGATGATTTATGATTTTGCCTCTCCGTCATGTAGCTCACAGCTTGTTCCAATTTAATAGTAATGTAATTAGCCAGAATTTCTAGCTTGCAGCCATTGCAGGTCTCACGTTGCACTTACAGGTTTACAATTTATTGAGGCTATTGGACAGCTGATCCTCTTATGGATAAGTAGACTGGTCCTTATGTATAACAATTTTTTTTGGTGCGCTGAGTGAGGATCAACATACGTTCTTCTAAAAATAATTGACGCATCCATGTTCTAAAAATCATGATGTCAAATATGTAGGAACACACAACAATCATATGATCATACATTATTAATATCGATTACTATTGTTCTCTCATTTCAGCAGCCAGGAGATAAGGTTCCTCCATGGAGCCTGAGGTGGGCGTGTGGGCTCAGGTTGAGCCAGATGTGTTTAGGCAGAAGAAGTGATAGGGGCTGCAGCTATTATTTACCTTCTCAAAAGCCCTCCTCTGTGAAAATCTATTGGTCAAAATGTTAACATAGTCATGCTGATCTACAGAGTAGTTGATAATGGCCTATGTGATGGTGATATTTTGTAACAATGTGGCTACCTACCATCACATAGTGCAAAATCCTCTTTGCTGTGGACACATATGTTTATGGTTGATATTTCACCAGTTGATATTCACTTAAGAATGTTGTTGATAAGAGATGTTGTAGTCCCTTTTTTATTATTTCCCTTACTGAGTACCCTGTATTTTTATTTCACATCCATTTTGTTCATCTGCATGTAGTGCTATCAAATAATGTAAATAAACTATATACACAGTGGCTTTCAGATAGTAATTTCATCAATGACATCTCCACCCCCGCAAAATAATCTCCAAAACCCTTAAATATTTGCCTATTTCATGTTGTAATGCCCATGTTTGTCATTAGATTTAAATTGTACCAATGTACAATGTGTTGCTTAAGCATGTCATCCTCTTAACAATATGAAAGCAGATTCTTTTGTCTGATCTAATTAACAGATATTAAGGTTGATGGCTTTTGTTTTCATTCAATAATAATAGATATATGTTCAAACAATCAGTAGAGTATGATAACTCATGTGTACCTATTACATGTGATACTAGTGTGGATCTAAAAATATTATATTGAGATGGTGATAGTATTCTTGGCCCACTGAATGTGGTCACATTTAAGTATTCCTTGAGAGATCCCACATCAGGGGATTTCTTATCACAGATATAGCATGGTTTGCATGGTTTATTTTTACAGTAACAGTATAAAGCACTGTAATATTGCTACATATTTTCCTTCTCTGACTTTGTTTAGATTATTACCATATTTGTTTTCTTTTTCTGATTTTGTATTGTTACTAAACACACTGTATTCTTGTAATTGAATTGGATTACTTAATCCAGGAGTTAATGCATCCATTTAATTGAGCAGATGAACACATGATGTAAGTGCTATGAGCATTACTTGTTACTTATTTTATGTGAAGTGATGAATGATGAGATGTATACTCATCTAATTATCGTCACTGCGGTGTAGTAACCATATGTGACTCTAGTAGATGCTCTACCTCATTATTGTTACACAGTATTAATGTAACCCTTTAACCCATTTTTCACAAAACCTCTTATTCTCTTGGGATTCACAAACACCACACAGATGAGATTAATGCACAGTTAGATACATTTATAAGTGTGATCTGTGTACATAATAAACATGTTTTATTAATAATAATAATAAACATGTATTATTATACCAAAATCAATATGTTTGTGTGTTTTAATGGTTAATGATTTGGGACATCAGCATATATTATATTTAGTTAAAGGACCACAAAATTCACCCATATGTGCTTTGCACAATTAGATAGAGTGTGAAAAATATTGTGGAAAAAGTGTTTTGATTTTTAAAATTGATACTGAATAACTGACGTTATGATCAATAGAAGTCATGCTATTCCAGTGTGTTGTCTCTGTATGTAACATAATGAATATTAATTAGAATCAGGTGTAGAAGCTTCGACTGAGGCAGTGGCTGAGTCATTATAGCTATTTCACTATATTTTAGCAGCTAATAGAATATCTTAGCAGATAGCTCAGTAGGTAATGTAGCAGTCTGTCGTGCTAAAGGTCCTGTGTTCCTTTCCCCACATAATCAGATATTTAGCCTATTTATTTAAAAAACAATGCCATGTTAACAGTATAAGCCATGACAGTGACATGTGTGGTTGTCCAGATGTGGCTTGTATTAATATTCCAAAGGTTTGTTCAAGCAGTATTTTATACATTATGAGAACATACTGTATTTCTACATTATGCATGAACACTGTAATACTGTTTTTTGGAAGTAATACTACCCCGTCCTAATAGTATAACACTGTTCTGGATAATCATAACATTCACACATACCACATGTGATTTTATGTATAACATAATAAAACAACACTAGATATGATTTAAAATATGTATTATTGGTATACATCTTCACACATGCACAGCAGAAATGTATTGGTACTTCACATGACAGGTGTACCCAAGATTTCTGGTGATCGAGGTCCATTTCCTGGTGCTCTATCTTTCTCTCCACAGCCTCCTTGTGCTGTTGCTTACCTTCCTCAACAGCTAATACACAATGCAATACAATGTGTCATGATTCATCCTTATATCTCCATATGCCTGTGCCTTTTACAGCTTGTTCCTTACATGCTCACTATAATAATCCTTTTTGTCACAATCAGTGTCATCCTCTCTATTCTTTAAGGATAGAGGCTGCCCATGATGACATTTCACATGCCCAGTGTATAACACCCTACATTATTGTGTTGATGACATGCCTTTCCGTGGATGTGATGTACGTGATTGCTCTCAGTACTGTTATGTGATCTGGATAAATACTGTTGATGGATATTGCTTGGTTTGTGGCTAGCCCTTTAATAGCCAATGCATTAGAGCACCTGTTGTTGGCCATGTGGGCTTCCTGATTTGAATTAACCTCTTTCAACCTGAAATCTATGTTACCCTTGAAGCTCATATGTGTTATTTGGAGATGTAATTTTGCAAATAGTTGATGTTTCCATATATATACTGATTTAAAAATATGAATTAAATAAACAAATCTAATTCAACACTTGTGCATGTGGGACTGTTAAATATTAATACTAATATGCTTTTTAGTATTATATTCTCTGTTTAACTGCTTTTGACAGTTCTCAGCAAGGCTTTTGAAAACATTTGTGGCTGTATTTTTTTCTGAAATCTCATAAACTTAAGTAATTTGTGAGTGCAATGTAAGTTAAGAATTGAATGGCTTATCTGAATATTTTCACTCAATTATTTTTGAACCTTCACTTAATTTACAGTTCACATTTTATTTATTAGAGAACAAGATACATTTAATTATCTTGTAGAAGGACAGCACAACAATGCATGAGAGAATTACTGAGATATGAGTTATTCGATGTTTGGAGAACACTAGATCCAAATACAAGACTATACACAGAACCTATATTAGAATAGATAATTTTTTAACTGATCTTCGAACATTGAATAATGAGAAACTAACTTGCATTATACAAGATAAGATGTTTCAATTTTATAAGATTTGGGAACCCTGTTTAGAATCCCCTCTTGGCACCTCATTGATGTGACTTGATTCTAGAATATCAACACAACTTAATAAGAGGAGAACTCAGGGCGGAGGAGGCTTGGGACTCTGGATATACCCTACAACATGGGTGGCTTGACAGGAGGTAAATATTTAAATGCTTGCTTATAAATCTACAACTATTTTTTAACGTTTAAACCCAGCCTTTAATAGAAGAGCTAAAGACCTTTTATAAAAAATGTATATGGGAGCTATGTTAGAAATTTTTAGATTTAGATTAGATTTTTCTTTCTTGAAATTAGCTGTGCTTACTTTTGAGTTTACAAGAGGATCTGTTATTTATATATACACAGTTGTACATGTTTATTTCATTTTTTTTTTTTTTTTATAGTTATTGTTATGGTTCAATTATAATTTAAAATTTAAAATTGAAAGGCTTAGCCAGCTTAGCAAGTGCAGTATTTTTTTGTTGAAGAAAAATAAAGTAAGATGTAAATATTGTTTAATATGTTGGAATTTTGCTTATGCCTTTCAATAAAATTATTATAAAAAAAAACAAAAGAACATTGAATAATAGAATCTATAGAAATTGCACTTGTTCACATCATTCAAAGATTAGTCTGAATGATAAGGATATTCAAGATAAAATACATGTAAACAATGGAAGATGGCTGTATCATTATTTAATTCTCAAGATCAAATTAATAAAGTAAAATAAGAGATTGTTAACTTATTTGAAATAAATAAGAAGTCAGTTAAAAAGTCAAGAGATCAGTCAATTAGAGATTAATATTTAGAGCTAAATAAACTTCAGATGATTAATACGCTTTCCCCTAAGAAATACATAAGTTGTCAGTTAAAATTATCTTACAATTACAAACAGATAATTTGATTTTGAGATTTCAGCAAAATCATTACGAGTCTTGAAATAAAGCTAAGAAACTTTTGGTTAATGAAATAAAAAATAAAAAAATGTGAATAGAATTCAGGCTCTGAGAGATAGAGATTATGAGCTAAGATCCCAACCAATAGAAATAGGGAAAATGTTTAAGTCTTATTATAGTACCTTATATTTTTCTAATATTTTTCTTGAATACAATTTGGTTATGTTATTACAGCAGTTTGTATCACATGTTAAGCCATACATTACATATATGGCACTTGTATAATTTTCCCTGATTGCTTAAGAAAAGAGAAATAAACTGTTTGTGTTCATCTTTTTTTTTTTTATATTTATAAATTGAAATATACATCATATAAACATAACAATAAAAATCAATACATTCATATGTCATTCCTCAATTATAATTACGATTTTCATATATTTTCATTTCATATTCAAGGAAGAGATAAACAAGCAACAAACCACATCACAGGTAAACCATACCATTTACATTCCTCATTCTATCTCATGGTTTCCATAATATGCGTATATCCAATTTATCAATCAAAGGGTTATTTCTCTATTTATTCCATCCCCATTTTTAAATGCTTAAATTACACCAATCCTTGTTTCTTTACATATTTGTCCCATATAGACCATTTATTCATAAGAAGTTTATTCTTCGATTTTGCTTGTTTCCAATTTCTCTCAATTTCTCTGTCTCTTAAAATCCTAGCTTCAATGCTACCCCATGATGGGACATTCCATTTTTTTATCATCATCCATTTTATAATTAATAAAATATGTGTTATCAAATATTTATTAGATGGATAATATGAAAGTAATTATCAGATTGGATTAGTTTTCCAATCCGGGTTATATCTCTACAATTTCTGTTATCAAATCCTAAATATTCCAAACTTTTCTTTAATCACAAGTACCCCAGCCACGTAAAATTTCTAATATTACATTTTTTAATTATCTGTCCATACTCCAAAATAGCTTCCTTATAAAAAAAATCTCCTATCCTGGTGATACCACTTTTTATCAAGGATGACACATCTAGGGGTTTTGTTGGACAATCCAGTATCTCTACTGGTGCCCCTAACGAAGGGTAAAGTGAAAAATACCTCTTTAACCTATTTTTATACCACAATTTTAATAACGTTTTTAATCCTTTTGGTAAGTTCATAAATTTTACATGTTCATATTTTGATTGCCAAATGACCATTTTAATAGCATTGTTTCAATCAGTGCTTCCTCAATGTCTATCCATATAGGTTTAGAGCTCTTAGGTTCCATTTTATAATATGAGAAAGGATATGTCTATTAATTTTGGATATGTAAACCTCCATTGTGAAATTTCTTTCATCTAATATTGATATTGATTCTTGATTTACTTCCATTTAATATAAATTTATCCAACATACTCTGAATATCTTTCAATATACATTTTAGTACTATTTCCGCAATGAACCTGAAAACATATGACATTTTGGGAATAATACTAAGTTTTGTTACGGCAATCCTTGCCAGCCATGACAACCTTACATTTTTCCAGTCTTGAAATGTTAATCTAATCTGGTTAGACATTATCTTTAAGTTCTCTTTCATTATTTTGTCTATTTGATAAGATGTCTTAATTCCCAAATGGGTTATAAAGCTTGTATCCCAAGTATAAGGGTATATCTTTTTGAATATTGATATTAGTTTATTTTTTATTTTTCTACAGATAGCGTCTGATTTGGAATAGTTCATTTTCAAATACGATATCTAATTAAATTCTACCAAGATTTTATCTAACACTTCTAATGGTTGTTCCAGGTTACTTAATGTCAACACGACATCATCTGCAAAAATTAGAATTTTATACTCCCTACCTCCAATCGTCACTTCTCGCACTTCCTTTGAAGATCTTATTAGTTCTGCCAATGACTCTAGTTATAAAAAAAAAAGTAAACGGGATAGAGGACATCCCTGATGGGTACCGTTTTTAATAGAACATTTCTCAGATTCAAATCCACAGCCAATAATTTTGGTACTAGGATTAACATATAGGGCTCCTATCGACTTGGTTGAAAATTTCAATAATACTAATCTTAAAAATTCCCAGCTGACTCTGTCAAATGCCTTTTCAGCATCTAGTGACAGAGTCAGCATGGGAATCTTTCTTCTAACTGAATATAATACATCCATCAGTCTCCTTATGTTATCTGGGCCTTGACGCCCTTTAACAAATCCAGACTGATCTGGATGTAACATAGTAACATAGTAACATAGTAATTAAGGTTGAAAAAAGACTTTCAGTCAATCAAGTTCAACCTTTTAAGATCTCTGATCTGCAACATGCAGATTAGTTATTAATTAATTAGTTGTTAATTAATTAATAATAGTATAGTATTTGAGGTTGAACAAAGACTGTTAGTCCATCAAGTTCAACCTTTTTAGATCTCTCTTGATCTTTTTAATATGTGGACTATTTGTTATTAATTGTTAATTGATCCAGAGGAAGGCAAACAGAAAAAAAAACCCATTGAAACTTTGCCAATTGTCTCATAAGGAAAAAAAAAGCAAAATTCCTTCCTGATCCCAGAAACTGGTGATCAAATTTCTCCCTGGATCAATATTCCTTCACTAGTTATATAACCTTGAATGCCTTCTTTACTCAAAAATATATCTAACCCCTTTTTTAAATTATCTATCAAATTCGCTGTCACCACCTCCTTTGGTAGAGACTTCCACAGTTTAACCACCCTACCTGAGAAGAACCCTTTTCTTTGTTTAAGGTGAAATCTTTTTTCCTCTAACCTCAAGGGATGTCCTCTTGTCAGTTGAAAATCTATTGCTACAAAAAATGCACTTGACAAAGCTTTATATTGACCCTGGATGTATTTAAATAAAGTAATCATATCCCCTCATAGACACCTTTTTTTCTAGCAAAAATAAGTTTCATTTGGTTGGTCTTCCTTCATAAAGTAGCCCCTCCATTCCCCTTATTAGTTTTGTTGCCCTTCTCTGTACTTTTTCCAGCTCTAAATTGTCCTTTTTATGAAGTGGTGCCCAAAATTGTACTCCATATTCCAAATGAGGGCGTACTAGGGATTTGCATAGTGGTAGAAGTATATTTGCTTCCCTTTCTTCTATACCCTTCTTAATACATGATAATATTTTACTTGACTTTGCATCTGCTGCTTGGCATTGAGCACTGCTACCTAGGTGGTTGTCCACTAGTACTCACAAATCTCTTTCAATATCTGATACCCCTAGATTTGCTCCATTAAGATTATAAATTGTAAATTATAAAATGGCTATTTTTCCTTCCCAAATGCATAACCTTACATTTATTTGTATTAAATCTCATCTGCCATTTAGCCGCCCATTTCTCTAATTTATGCAAATCCCTTTGTAGGGAAAGTACATCATTATCTGATTTTATTACCTTGCACAACTTAGTGTTATCAGCAAAAATGGTCCTACTTCTACGTCATTAATAAATAGGTTAAAAAGGAGAAGACCTCATACTGAACCTCGAGGAACCCCAATTACCACATTAGTCCAATCTGTGTATGTTCCATTTACAACAACCCTTTGCTTTCTGTCTTTTATCCAGCTCTCGATCCATGAGCAGATATTTACTGCAATTCCTGTATCCCTTAGCTTGCTCAAAAGTCTCCCACGAGGCACTGTATCAAAAGCCTTTGCAAAATCCAAAAAGACTACATCCACTGAGTTGCCCTGATCCAAGTTCCTACTAACCTCCTCATAGAAACTAATTAGATTGGTATTACATGACCTATCCTTCCTAAATCCATGTTCACTGCTACCTATGATCTTGTTCAAATAGACATATTCTTGTATTCTGTCCCTTATTAACTCTTCTAAAAGCTTTCCAACTACAGATGTGAGGCTCGCTGGTCTATAATTCCCGGGATTTGCTCTAGATCCCTTCTTAAATATAGGTATCACCTCTGCTTTTCTCCAGTCATCTTGAAGAGACCCTGTGGTGAGTAAGTCTTGAAAGATTAGATATAATGGTTTGGCTACTACAGAACCCAGCTCCCTCAGTACTCTTGGATGTATTCAGTCAGGACCTGGGGCTTTATTAACATTTATTTTCTCCAATCTCTTTTGGATTTCTTCCTGAGTAAGCCAATTATTTAGTGATGGTAGTGTAGCTCCATTTTGTTGTGGTGTCCCAACCACTGGTACCTACCTTATGTATACCGATGAAAATAACCTATTTAGCTCATCTTCCTTTTCCTGGTCACTAATTATCAGATGGCCTGTGTCACATTGTAATGTTCATATAACTTCCTTCCTCGCCTTCTTCCCATTAATATATTTAAAAAATACTTTAGGGTTAGTCTTACTTTCCTTTGCAACTGACTACTCATTTTCTATTTTAACCAGTCTAAAAGCCCTTTTGCAAGCCTTGTTGATTTCCTTATAGTCACATAAAGCTGCCTCTGTTCCCTCCTTGTATAATTTAAATGCATGTCTCTTTTTCCTTATCATGATCTTTAAGTCATTGTTAAGCCACATGAGATGTGATTAATCCTATTCATTTTATTTCCACATGGTACATGCCGATGAGTATGATTATTTAGTAATGATTTAAATGTTGTCCATTTATTTTCAGTATTTATCCCTGTAAGTTTATTGTCCCAGTCTATACGTAGTATTGCTGCCTTTAGCCCATTAAAGTTAGCCCTTTTCAAATTTTTAGTTTTTGTTGGCCCTTACAACTCTATTTTTTGTATTCAATCTCAAATGAGACTGTGTTGTGATCACTGTTCCCCTAGGGTTCCCCTATTTTAACATTTGATATTATATCAATATTAGTTGTGATGACTAAATCCAAGATGGCCCCATTTCTAGTAGGTTCTTGTATTACCTGGGACAGATAATGATCCCTGAGTGTACTCAAGAACCTGCTCCCCTTAGCTGAGCTGCTGGTCTCATTTATCCAGTTTATTACAGGGTAATTAAAGTCTCCCATTATTAGAACTTGCCTGTGCTTAGCTGCATTTCCAATCTGTAACAATAATTGTATTTCCTCACTTTCAATCATATTTGGGCGTTTATAGCATACTCCCACCAATATGCATTTAGAATTAGCTCCTCCACTATTTAGCTCAACCCACAAAGATTAAATGTTGCCGTTAGTTCCAGCATAAATATCTTTTCTGACTATAGGCTTAAATTCAGGCTTAACATACAGACAGATCCCTCCTCCTCTCTTACTATTTCCCCTATATTTCCTAAATAGGTTAAAACCATCCATATTAACAGTCCAGTCATGAGATTCATCCCACCATGTTTCAGTAATGCCTATTAAGCCCCATTTTTCTTGTACTGCTAATAATTCTAGCTCGCCCATTTTCCCAGGCAAACTTCTTGCAATAGCAAGCATACACTTTATGTTGCTATCGCTCTGCCGTTGTGAAATGCTTGCCACTGTATTTGAGGCCCCTGTTAATACCTCCCTACTGTCTATTGTAACCCTCCCCTTCTCCTCCCCCATGGGTAACTAATTCATCCATTTCCCTCTCTACCCTTTTTACCTCAATACTTCTATATAGTCCCTCCCCGCCACCTACAAGTTAAAAAAACTCCCCTAGCCATTATACCATCCTATCATCTAGCACAAAAGCTCCCTCATCATTAAGGTGCAATCCATCCCTGCTATAGAGATTAAACCCAAGTGAGAACTCAGCCCAGTGCTCTAAAACCCCAAACCCCTCTACACTGCACCACTTTTTTAACCATGCATTAACCTCCTTAAGCTACCTCTGTCTCCCTGGACTAGCACGTGGCACTAGTAGAATCTCAGAAAATACTACCTTGGAGGTCCTTGCTTTAAGCTTATTCCCTAGTTCTTTAAAATCATTCTTTAGGGCACTCCATCTTATACTAACTTTGTCATTGGTACCAATATGTATCAAGACCGCGGGTTCATTACCAGCCCCTCCCAATAATTTATCCACCCGATCCACAGCATGCCTAACCTGAGCACCCGGAGACAGCAAACTGTTTGATTGCTGGGATCTGGGTGAAAAATCACCCTGTCTACCTTCCTAATAATAGAGTCCCCTACCACCAAAACCTGTCTGTTGCTCTGTCTATGCTGCCCTCCCACTCCTCCAGTAGAACTGTTCTCCCGGCTGTTAGAGGGTACAGCTCTATCTGGCATTGCCATTCCTGAATGGACATCCCCAACGGTTTCACTCAATCTGGCAAATCTGTTGGTGTTTGCTAACACAGAACTGGCCTGCCTCCTCCTGTTCCCCCTGATTCCCCTTCTAACTGTAACCCAGCTACCTCCCTGGACATCCTGACTAGCCCCAGCTCCTCCCTCCATGCTTTGATCTCCCTAAAAAGACCTAACATTTTTGCAAAACAACTTAATAGCCCTGTTAAAAGAGAGCCCAAAAGATAACATCAAGAAGGCTCCCAAGGAGTGTAAGAAGAAGAAGTATGTTGCATAGTATGAATCAAATAGGTATGAGACAGCATGGTTTCTATATAAGGAGTAAAAAGGGAAAAATGAAAGCAAATTACTATCTGGATGACACCTAAGGAGACACATTGGAAGGAGGGCATATCTTACAAACAGAAGAATAAACTTTATATGGACAGCATAGATTCTACATACTCCTCTGAAGCTAGAGGAGTATCAATTATATTTAAAAAAACATTAAAAACAGAAGAAAAATGTAAGGATATTGACCAACAAGGTAGATATATAATTTGGTCAGGTAAGATAAATCAGCTGCACATCACAATAATTAACATATATGCACCAAATGTAAAACAAATATATTTCCTCAATAAAATTATTAAACTGAATTAGAAATTTACTGAAGGTTCTACAATTATTTGAGGAGACTTTAATTTGATCATGAATATTTCAGCAGATAGATCATTGGCAAATAAGTTGAAATCAGTGAAAGTGGCTGAAAATCAGGCACAAAAGTTCAACCAGATAAAAATGATAAAAATTCATGCATTAGCTTGAATATTGTTAAGATAAAACTTGAAAGAGGAGGCTTAACTGCCCCCCTCTTTCAAAGATATACATGATAACTCTTCTTCTCCTCACCCTCTCTCTGTCTGTTGGCATAACCCAAGGATAAGTCCTAGCCCCCCCTCTATATATCCTCATTTGGTACCCTAATAAACTCTTTTGCAGATGATATTCAAATATACCTCTCATCACCAGATCTATCTCCCTCTCTTGTAACACATGTTTTCTACTGCCTCTCAAGTATATCCTCTTGGATGTCTGCCCATCATCTCAAACTCAACATATCTAAGACTGACCTCCTAATCTTCCCACCCTCCATCATCACACCTACCTTCCAAGCCTGTTGTCTTGGGGTTCTACTGGACCCTGCCCTCTTGTTTATCCCTCACATACAATCACTAACAACATCTTGCCTTCTCCATCTAAAAACATTTCCAAAATACATCCCTATCTTACACAAGACTCAACTAGATTCTAATACATTCTATCATAATATCTTGTCTTGACTTCTGCAACTCGCTTCTTGCTGGCCTGCCCACCACCCGTCTATTCCCACTTCAATCCTAAAAACAGTCAAAACACATCAAATACTCACAAAAAATACATAAAAAGCTTATTTATAACAAGGGGGGGGGCACTCAGGACCTTTGAAAGTGAAGTTACACCTGCATTTAAGTCTAAATTCCCTAGTTCAGACACACGAAAATCCCCTAAGCAAGAGAAAAAATGTCCGCCGAAAAAAACGAAAACGAGGCTCAAAGCCCAGGACTATACACACACACACGCGACCGCGGAACCAACCTTAATGGAACAAACACCCACACGCACAAAAAATACAACCATAACGCGTACCTAAAAACAGTCAAAACACACCAAATACTCACAAAATATACATAAAAAGCTTACCCGTAGCAAGGGGAGGGGCACCCAGGACCTCTGAAAGTGAAGTTACACCTCCATTTAAGTCCAAATTCCCGAGTTCAGACACACAAAAATCCACTAAGCAAAAGAAAAAATGGCCGCCGAAAAAACGAAAACGAGGCTCAAAGCCCAGCCACGTACAACTTTTACCCAAAAAGGGATCCGAGATATACTCGGAAACCCGAATTAACCCCACGGGATTCCGAGATAAGCTCAGAGACCTGCATTAACCCCACATTAACCATCGCAGTGAGGGTCGCGATCGCACGCGATCGGGGACCCCCGCTGCAATGAAAATTCTAAATTCCCGTGTTATGGGTCCTTAAAGACCCCGTTATAAAAGAAAACAAATATATCCTGTCACTCATGGGGGTCAATACAGATCCCCATAAGCACTTAATTAACTCCCTTACTCATGGGGGTCAATACAGACCCCTATAAACCCCTAATTAACCCTGTCACTCATAGGGGTCAATATAGATACCCATAAGCACTTCATTAACCCTGTCACTCATGGGGGTAAATACAGACCCCCATAAGCACTTCATTAACCCCTCACTCATGGGGGTCAATACAGACCCCCATAAACCCTAATTAACCCTGTCACTCATGGGGGTTAATATAGACCCCCATAAACCCTTCATTAACCCTGTCACTCATGGGGGTCAATACAGAACCCCATAAACCTTCATTAACCCTGTCACTCATGGGGGTCAATACAGACCCCCATAAGCACTTCATTAACTCACTCACTAATGTTGGTTAATATAGACCCACATAAGCCCTTCATTAACCCTGTCACTCATAGGGGTCAGACGCCCATAAGCACTTAATTAACCCCCTCACTCATGGGGGTCAATATACACCCGCATACACCCCCATAAGTTCCATAAGCCCTTTATTAACCCTGTCACTCATGGGGGTCAATACAGACCCCCATAAGCACTTAATTAACCCCCTCACTCATGGGGGTCAATACAGACCCCCATAAACCCCTAATTAATCCTGTCATTCATGGGCGTCAATATAGACGACCATAAGCCATTCATTAACCCTGTCACTCATGGGGCTCAATACAGACCACCATAAGCCCTTCATTAACCCTGTCACTCATGGGGGTCAATAGAGACCCCCATAAGCCCTTCATTAACTCTGTCACTCATGGGGGTCAATACAGACCACCATAAGCCCTTCATTAACCCTGTCACTCATGGGGGTCAATATAGACCCCCATAAGCCCTTCATTAACCCTGTCACTCATGGGGGTCAATACAGACTCCCATAAATCTTTATTATTCCTGTCACTCATGGGGGTCAATACAGACCCCCATAAGCACTTCATTAAACCCCTCACTCATGGGGGTCAATACAGACCCCCATAAACCCCTAATTAACACTGTCACTCATAGGGGTCAATATAGACCCCCATAAGCCCTTTATTAACCCTGTCACTCATGGGGGTCAATACAGACCCCCATAAACCCCTAATTAACCCTGTCATTCATGGGGGTTAATATAGACCCCCATAAGCCTTTTATTTACCTCCTCACTCATGGGAGTCAACATAGACCCCCATAAGCCCTTCATTAACCCTGTCACTCATGCGGGTCAATACAGACCCCCATAAGCACATAATTAACCTCCTCACTCATGGGGGTCAATATAGACCCCCATAAGCCCTTCATTAACCCTGTCACTCATGGGGTTTAATATAGACCCCCATAAGCCCTTAATTAACATCTTCACTCATGGGGGTCAATACAGACCCCCATAAGCACTTAATTAACCCCCTCACTCATGGGGGTCAATACAGACCCCCATAAACCCCTAATTAATCCTGTCATTCATGGGCGTCAATAAAGACGAGCATAAGCCCTTCATTAACCCTGTCACTCATGGGGCTCAATACAGACCACCATAAGCCCTTCATTAACCCTGTCACTCATGGGGGTCAATAGAGATCCCCATAAGCACTTAATTAACTCCCTTACTCATGGGGGTCAATACAGACCCCTATAAACCCCTAATTAACCCTGTCACTCATAGGGGTCAATATAGATACCCATAAGCACTTCATTAACCCTGTCACTCATGGGGGTAAATACAGACCCCCATAAGCACTTCATTAACCCCTCACTCATGGGGGTCAATACAGACCCCCATAAACCCTAATTAACCCTGTCACTCATGGGGGTTAATATAGACCCCCATAAACCCTTCATTAACCCTGTCACTCATGGGGGTCAATACAGAACCCCATAAACCTTCATTAACCCTGTCACTCATGGGGGTCAATACAGACCCCCATAAGCACTTCATTAACTCACTCACTAATGTTGGTTAATATAGACCCACATAAGCCCTTCATTAACCCTGTCACTCATAGGGGTCAGACGCCCATAAGCACTTAATTAACCCCCTCACTCATGGGGGTCAATATACACCCGCATACACCCCCATAAGTTCCATAAGCCCTTTATTAACCCTGTCACTCATGGGGGTCAATACAGACCCCCATAAGCACTTAATTAACCCCCTCACTCATGGGGGTCAATACAGACCCCCATAAACCCCTAATTAATCCTGTCATTCATGGGCGTCAATATAGACGACCATAAGCCATTCATTAACCCTGTCACTCATGGGGCTCAATACAGACCACCATAAGCCCTTCATTAACCCTGTCACTCATGGGGGTCAATAGAGACCCCCATAAGCCCTTCATTAACTCTGTCACTCATGGGGGTCAATACAGACCACCATAAGCCCTTCATTAACCCTGTCACTCATGGGGGTCAATATAGACCCCCATAAGCCCTTCATTAACCCTGTCACTCATGGGGGTCAATACAGACTCCCATAAATCTTTATTATTCCTGTCACTCATGGGGGTCAATACAGACCCCCATAAGCACTTCATTAAACCCCTCACTCATGGGGGTCAATACAGACCCCCATAAACCCCTAATTAACACTGTCACTCATAGGGGTCAATATAGACCCCCATAAGCCCTTCATTAACCCTGTCACTCATGGGGGTCAATAAAGACCCCCATAAGCCCTTCATTAACCCTGTCACTCATGGGGGTCAATACAGACCCCCATAAACCCCTAATTAACCCTGTCTTTCATGGGGGTTAATATAGACCCCCATAAGCCTTTTATTCACCTCCTCACTCATGGGGGTCAACATAGAACCCCATAAGCCCTTCATTAACCCTGTCACTCATGGGGGTCAATACAGACCCGCATAAGCACCTAATTAACCCCCTCACTCATGGGGGTCACAATAGACCCCATAAACACCTAATTAACCCTGTCATTCATGGTGGTCCATATAGACCCCCCTAAGCCCTTCATTAACCCTGTCACTCATGGGGGTCAATATAGACCACCAAAAGCCTTTCATTAACCCTGTCACTTGTGGGGGTCAATATAGATCCCCATAAGCCCTTCATTAACCCTGTCACTAATGCGGGTCAATACAGACCCCCATAAGCACATAATTAACCCCCTCACTCATGGGGGTCAATATAGACCCCCATAAGCCCTTCATTAACCCTGTCACTCATGGGGTTTAATATAGACCCCCATAAGCCCTTAATTAACCTCCTCACTCATGGGGGTCAATACAGACCCCCATAAACCGCTAATTAGCCTTGTCACTCATGCGGGTCCATACAGACCCTCATAAGCCTCTATTTAACCCCATCAGTCCCATAAGGGTGTATTCAGACCATTATGGGCCTGTTACATCCCAACATTAACCACATAAGTGCCATGACAGTCCTCAAGGACCATCATGACACTAAGTATAAACACTACACTGCACTATACCCCCCCAATAAAACCTTAAATATCAACTAAACACCCTCTACACTAACCTATTAGCAGCTACACTACCTACCTACCCCCTAATAACCCCCACCACTCTAATTACAGGAAAAAAAGCCTAAAGTCACAAAAAATAAAAAATCTACATTACATAAAATAAAATACCTAAGTCACAAAAAAAAATCTACATTACAGAAAAAAAAAAACCTGTCACAAAAATAAAAAGGAACATTACAGAAAATAAAAAAAACACATTACAACCCCCCCCCCCACTACAGAAAAAAAAGAATTACACACCTGAAAAGGAAATACATACAATACAATACATACAATATAATACATACAATACATACAAATAATACATACAATACAATACAATACAATAATACAATATAATACAAAACAATACAATTAAATAAATACAATACAATACACCCCTATCAAATATACAATACATTCTATCTATCTAATATACATCACACAATCTATGTAATATACAATAACTACTATCTATCTAATATACATCCTATCTATATTATATACATCCCCCAATCTATCTAAATAAATACCATAATCTAATATACATCCTATCTATATAATATACATCCCCCAATCTATCTAAATAAATAACACAATCTAATATACAATACATCCTATGCTATCTATACAAAACACATACCCCTAGCTAACATACAATAAATCTATATATAAAATAATCTAATTCTAAGCTAAAATAAAATAATTAAGACCACTTACCTTTGCAGATGTCCATTCTGATAAGCCACTTAGGGAAAAAAAAAATATATATATTAGTGCAACACATTTACAGTACATAAATAAACATTCTAAACATTCTAAATATTCTGCTCACCTTTCCGGCATGTCCCGTCCTTATTCTTTTCTTCTTCTCCATTGCGGCATCTGTTAAAAAAAGCATAACATTAATACACATACATAAACATAAAAATAAAATAAAATAAACATAATCTACATTGTACTTACCTCCCCACGATGTCTCCGGCCTCCTCCGCCTCCTCTTCTGCCACGCCCTGTAAAAAAAAAAAAGTACTTACATCCGCACTCACTGACATCTCCGACATTAATGAGGCTCCCGGAGACTTTTACGGAAGAAAATAGGCAATGGCGCCTTCTGATTGGTTGAAAACGCTGTCTATCAAATTCACCCAAGCAGGAGGCGCCAATATGTGAGCCAATCAGAAAGGGATACACCCTAAAATCCCACTCTGATTGGATAATGCACCTGTCAATCTTTATTTAAACAAATCACAAGGCGCAGATGCCTTCAGCCAATCACAATGAAATACACCCCCACAGGGTGATGGGCTGGAGGCATCTGAGTATTCTGATTGGTTGCATTGACAATAGCCAATCACAATGGAATACACCCCTACGTACTAATTGGTGAAGGATTTGCGCTTCTCATTGGCTATTGTCAATGTCAATCAGAATTACAGCCAATGGGAAGGGGCACATGTCTTCACCAATCAGTACGTGGGGGTATATTCCATTGTGATTGGCTGATGGCAATAAAGCCTTCGGATTATTTCAAATAAAGATTGATAGGTGCGTTATCCAATCAGCTTGGTATTTTGGGTTGTATCCATTTCTCATTAGTTCACAATTGGCGTCTTCTCATTGGCGGAATTTGATAGACAGCGTTTTCAGCCAATCCAAAGCCGCCATTGCCAATTTTATTCTGAAACACTCTGTAGGAAGCTCATTAGCGTCAGGGACATCCGCCAGGGCGGACGTGTGTTGTTTTTTTTTTTAAACAGCGCGGATGCTCCCAGGGCCCATCCGGGGCAGAACACCAGGAGGCCGGAGACATTGCGGGGAGGTAAGTACAATATAGATTGTGTTTATTTTACTTGGTTTTATGTTTATGTATGTGTACTAATGTAATGTTTTTTTTTTAACAGGGACCGCGCCGCAGAAGCAAAGATGGAGGACGTAACATGCTGGAACGGGACATGCTGGAACGGGACATGCTGGAAAGGTGAGTAGAATAATTACAATATTTAGAATGTTTAGTTATTTTATGTAAACGTGTTGTATTAATTTTTTACATATTTTTTTACCCTCGGTTGGTGATCTGAAGAAACATCTCAAAGGTAAGTGGTCTTAATTATTTTATTGTAGCTTAGAATTAGGCTTGCTATATAGAGACAGCATGTACTGTATATAAGATAGATAGGGGGATGTATAGTACATAGATAGTATTTATTGTATATTAGATAGATATGGGGATGTATATTAGATATGGGGATGTATATTACATAGGGGGATGTATGTTAGATAGGGGGATGTATATTAGATATGGGGATGTATATTACATAGGGGGATGTATATTAGATAGGGGGATGTATATTAGATAGATAGTATTGTATATTAGATAGGGGGATGTATATTAGATAGGGGTGTATTGTATTGTATTTAATTGTATTGCATGTATTTGTATTGTATTGTATTATATTGTATGCATTATATTGTATGTGTTATATTGTATGTATTGTATTGTATGTACTATATGTATTTCCTTTTCAGGTGTGTAATTTTTTTTCTGTAGTGGGGGGGTTGTAATGTTTTTTTTTTCTGTAATGTTCCTTTTTTTATTTTTTGTGACTTAGGTTTTTTTTTCTGTAATGTACAGTTTTTATTTTTGGTGATTTTAGTTTTTTTGATTTATGTAATTACAGTGGTGGGGAGGGGGTTATTAGGGGGTAGGTAGGTAGGTAGTGTAGGTGTTAATAGGTTATTGTAGAGTGTGTTTAGTTGATATTTAATGTTTTATTGGGGGGGTATAGTGCAGTGTAGTGTTTATACTTAGTGTCATGATGGTCCTTGAGGACCGTCATGGCACTTATGTAGTTAATGTTGGGTTGTAACAGGCCCATAATGGTCATAATATACCCTTATGGGACTGATGGGGTTAAATAGAGGCTTATGAGGGTCTGGATAGACCCCCATAAGTGACAGGGTTAAAATGGTGTAGTGCTTACACTTTGGGTCATGAGGGTCCTGGATGACCCTCATGGCACTTATAGTGTTATTGCATGCGTTCATTAGTGTGTTAAAGGGGTCTATATAGTTGAGGCACACAGTACACTCACATTGTGTGGCAAACAGCATTTCAACACTTTCTTTTATTGACAGTCATTTTTTGATGGGAAAGTCGCTAGTAATAATAATAATAATAATGCTACAATGATTAATCATTTGCATGGGTGGAATATCACTCAAAATAAGGTGAAATAGAAACCTATAGAAAAGGATGTAGTTAATGCTTTCCTGGCCAATTTTCTGTGGCTTCCTAAATGAGAGAGAGAGAAATTTAACAATTTACCTCGTTTTATTTCTAGTCTTAAATTTTTGTATAAAAATAGAGACTTACTTGACTTATCATGTTATTCCTCTTTGTTGGTTCCTATTGATATTCTCTCATATGAAAAAAAGTTATTTATTTCATACTTATTGGAAAAATTATAGTATAAGATCTATAGGAGATTTTTACTCTAACAATGTTCTTTAAACAAGGGATATATGGATAAGTACTGCTTTAAATGAGTTTCATGGCTAGAGTTTGTAGCAGTCAGCCTCAAATTAATAGATCTGGGCTATTACTTGGATAAGAGAATATTCTCAATTTGAACAATTATTTGTAAAGGAACAATTATCTCAAACTGTCTTGCGTTGCCATAAAATAATAGGAGTGAACAGAGATTTGGGTAAATCATATCGGATGCTTGGAAATAGGTATGCCTTGGTCTGAGGATTAGTGTTATAAAGCTTGTTTATTAGTTAAGAAATCTTCCCCATGCTCTTCCTATAGAGAACCTTTTTTTAAAGTAATAGAGAGATGGCATTTGGTACCTATTGTACGATTAAATTTGACTCTGAGACTCTGAGGGGCTGTGATAAATTACAAGCTTTTTGGGATCAAGGTATTTTTCAGATTTCTAGTAAGATAAACATTAAAGTTCTTCTTAGACCTGAGGTGATACTTTTCCATATGTTCCCAGCCACAATTCCTATTAGTAGCAAAATGGCATATTATTTAATCATGGAAATCTGATTATGTCGCATAAGGTGAAGATATAAAGAGAACAATGTTTAGAGATAGAGAATTAGAGAAGGGTATGTTGTATATAAAATGTAATGGCCAGTATATTTTTAATAAATGGCAATCTTGGGATAAATATATGTTATTTGTAAACTGTTGAAGTCATTTGGATGTGTTGATGTATGCATGTTTTTGTTGTTCATGTTGTTTTTTAAAAAAGAGCTTTTGAGTTAAAATAAATGGAAAAGCATCTTTAAACATACTAATGCTTGAAAATCAATGGAAAACCATCTTATAAAATTACAAATATGGGTTGTACTAGAGATTTTTATGTGGCTCACTTGCAGACGTGAAAAGAAGAGTGAATTGATTAGCTACATTACATCTTTGAGCATTTACAAGTGGTATAACTGAAGAATATAGGGAATTGAATAGGGCCCTAAGTTTAAATAGTCAACATGGAATATAGTTTTGGGTTACAGTAAAAAATGTCTTAAAGTAAAAAGAAGTGCACATTTGAGTGATGCTTTAGGGTAGGGGGAATCACCAGCCGAGAGACTGAACATGATAAAAAATATTTAAAGTAAGGGAAAGGCATGGTATTGTGGTAGAGGCAAATCAATGTAGATTATTCATTTTGTTGGTAGGCTGATCACTTAAAGTTCCCAAACATTGGAGCATAAACTTCTGAAGGCAGAGCTGTCTTTTGCAATTCTTATTGTCCTTCATCATAGATTGCTACTGCTTAGGAAAGGGTACTGCCCAGGTACATAAAGTGGTGCACTGCTTGCAGTGTCTGTCCATTTACAGTTCAGTTTATGAAGCATGGGAAGCTGACTAGTGCATGACCTCAGTCTTCCCGATGTTGATGGCAAGATTGAAGTTTCTGCATGTAGATGAAAACTTGCCCATACTGGCTTACATTTCTTGTTCTGTGCAAACATTCAAAGCACAATCATTAGCAAAGAGAATGTCTTGCAGCTTCCTTCACCTTGTGATGGCAAGTAGTTGTCTCAAATTAAAGAGCTTGCCATCAGGTCTGAACTTCAGGCCTACTCCTTCCGCACAGTGCTGAAAGGTATCAAAGTGGCAGAGAATACCACTCTGAACAATGTGGGTGCTAGAACACATCCTTTTTTGATGCCATTGGTAGATGAGAAGATATCAAATGTTTCCCCATCATCCAGGACACAAGTCCTCATACACTCAAGAAGCTGCCATATATTAGTATGAATCTGTAAGGACAGCTGAATTTCAATATGATCCTCCACAGTCTCTGACATAATCAATGCTTTTGTAAGGTACACAAAAGTTGTGTAGAATTCATGATTCTGCTGTTGACACTTCTCCTGTAATTGACTTGCACCAAAGTTCATGTCAATGGTTCCATGATCCTTGCAGAAGCCATGCCCTATGTGAGACCCTTCTGCAGAACTCGCACAAGAACCACATTGGAGAGCAGCGAGATTCCAAGGTGATTGTCAAAATCCTGGTGATTCACCTTCCTCTTATCTCAGTGGTATAACTGAAGAATATAGGCAATTGAATAGGGCCCTAAGTTTAAATAGTCAATATGGAATATAATTTTGGGTTACAGTAAAACATTTCTTAAAGTAAAAAGAAGCGCAGATTTGAGTGATGTTTTAGAATAGGGGGAATGAACAGCTGGGAGACTCAATGTGAGAAAAAAAATTAAACTAAGGGAAAGGCATGGTATTGTGGTAGAGACAAATCAAAGTAGATTATTCATTTTGGTTTAGAATAATTGAAAGGATACTGTAATCATTTATTTACCTTCCTAGAATCAGTATACAGGTATGTGTTTTACAATAGAGAAGTCAAAAAGCTAATACAAACAAAATATTTTTAAGATGATTGGGACTCACCATGATATTAAGTAACAAGGAAACCAGGTCCAAGTGCTTGTCCAATTGTCATCTTCACACTTAATTTAGGGATAGCTTACAACATGATTATTACATTAGTTTTATCTATTATTTTGTTAATTTAAGTTTACTCAAGTTGATTGAGCCGTTGTGCATGACTTGTGTCCACTTGTCACAGGCATAAAGGAACATATACTATTGTATATGTAACTCTTCTGTAAACAATAACAGCAGGTGTTTGGATTCTCACTGCAGCGCTGCGGAATATGTTGGCGCGTTACAAATAAACAATAATAATAATAATAATATGCAAGGAGATCAGAAAAAGAGGTCCAAAGGCATAAATTATAGTCATAATAGTCAGTGGTGCACTGCTTGTAGTGTCTGTCCATTTACAGTTCAGTTTATGAAGCATGGGAAGCTGGCTAGTGCATGACCTGAGTCTTCCCGATGTTGATGGCAAGATTGAAGTTTCTGCATGCAGATGAAAACTTGCCCATACTGGCTTACATGTTTTGTGCAAACATTCAAAGCACAATCAGTAGTAAAGAGAATGTCTTGCAGCTTCCTTCACCCTGTGATGGCATGCAGTTGTCTCAAATTAAAGAGCTTGCCATCAGGTCAGAACTTCAGGCCTATTCCTTCAGCACAGGGTTGAAAGGTATCAGAGTGGCAGAGAATATCACTCTGAACAATGTGGGTGTTAGAGCACATATCAGATGTTTCCCCATCATCCAGGACAGAAGTCCTCATACACTCATGAAGCTGCCATATATTAGTATGAATCTGTAAGGACAGCTGAATGTCAATATGATCCTCCACAATTCATGATTCTGCTGTTGACACTTCTCCTGCAAATGGTTCTTTGCTTCCGGAAGGACTGAAACAACTCAGTGAGTTCCATAGCAGCACTGGACCACCAACCTTGTAAAGCTATGCTGATCGGAGATATGAGCCTGGTGCTTTGCCACTTGACAGCTGACTGATGGCTTTCTTCATATGATCCTCTCCTGGTAGAGCATCCACTAAGGTATCGACAGCAACCTCAGTGGCCTTATCCTTGATGACTTAGAGGCAGTTGGGAACTGCTTCAAAGTGCTCATGCCATCTCTGGAGGATTTGTGTCTTCTCTGTAAAGAGTGTAATGCTATCTGAACTCAGGAGGGGAGAACTCACAGAGAACTATGTTCCATATAGTGTGTTGAAGGTTTCATAACACTTCATACAGTCACATCTCATCTGCTTTGGCACTCGATTCCTGATGTGACTGTTCTTCAGCTTTGACACGTTAATCCCTGTGATGGCTTTTTAAGGGCCATCTCCTTTGAGGGTCTTATATAAATATATATACAGGGCCTTGCAAAAATATTCAGCCCCCCTTGGCATTTTTCGTGTTTTGTTGCCTCACAACCTGGACTAAACATGGATTGTTTGAGGATTTGAATCACTTAATTTACAGAACATGCCCACAACTTTGAAGATGTTTTGTTTTTTTATTGTGAAGCAAACAACAAATAGGACAAAATAACAGAAGAACGTAGAGCCACCTTTTGTGGCAATCACAGCTCCAAGTCACTTTGGATAAGTCTCTATGATCTTGCTACATCTTACCACTGGAATTGTTCTCCATTCCTCCTTGCAAAACTGTTCCAGCTCCTTTAAGTTGGATGGTTAGCGCTTGTGAACATCAATCTTTAAGTCCGACCACAGATTTTCTATTAGATTGAGGTCTGGGCTTTGACTAGGCCATTCCAACACATTTACATGTTTCCCCTTAAACCACTCAAGTGTTGCTTAGCAGTGTGTTTAGGGTCATTGTCCTGCTGGAAGGTGAACCTCTTTGGGTGATGTGATGTGTTGGGATTGCACCAGACCTAGCATTTATTTGATGGCGGAAAAGTTCAATTTTAGTCTCATCAGATCAGATTACCTTCCTCCAACCATTTTGGGAGTCTCCCACATGCCTTTTTGCAAACTCAAAACATGCCATTTTCTTTTTTGGTGAAAGTAATGGCTTTCTTCTGGCCACGCTGCCATAAAGCCCAATTCTATGGAGCGTACCGCTTATTGTCATCCTATGTTCAGAAACTCCAGTCTCTGCTGTGGAACTATGCAGCTCATCCAGGGTTACCTTAGGTCTCTGTGCTGCTTCTCTGATTAATGCCCTCCTTGCCCGGTCCGTGCGTTGTGGTGGGTGGCCATCTCTTGGCAGGTTTGCTGTTGTGCCATGTTCTTTGCATTTGGTTATGATAGATTTGATGGTGCTCCTGGGGATCATCAAAGATTTTGAATTTTTTTATAACCTAACCTTGACTTGTACTTCTCAACAACATTGTACCTTACTTGTTTGGCGAGTTCCTTGGTCTTCATAGCAGCTTTTGGTTAGTGTTGCCTCTTGCTTAAGTGTTGCAGCCTCTGGGGCTTTCAAAAAGGTGTGTATATGTAATGTGAAACTTAGATTACACACAGGTGGACATCATTTCACTAATTATGTGACTTCTGAAGGTAATTGGTTGCACCAAAGCTTTTCATGGGCTTCATAACAAAGGGAATGAATACATATGCACATTTTTCTGTTTTCTATTTCGAAACAAAAGTTTTATGTATATATTGTTCTCATTTTACTTCAACAACTTAGACTATTGTGTTCTGATCCATCACATAAGGTTCAGATTAACAAAACATTACACTTAAGGCTGTAATGTAACACAATAGGTACAAAGTCAAGGCGGATGAATACTTTTAAAGGGCACTTTATATATGGATCTTCATTTTGGACACACTGAGCCTGTGCTCCATCCACCAGTTTGCACCACAAATAGCTTTTATCGCTCTGACATACTCTTTGCCCCTTCTCCTGATGATGACATAGTTGATTAGATGCCAGTGCTTGGAGCGGAATTGCATTATTACTGGTATAAAATAATAAAATGAAGTTTGCTTTATAATAAATGTCAGATTTCATATTCTAATTTACTTCTAGTAATTATTGGGAAGAAATTATGATTAGATGATCTAGTAATTTAATAAATTGTATTGTAAAATGTTTATATCTGTTTGCAGAAGATAAAACTGTAAACATAGAAAGGCAAAAACAACATGCAATAGTATAACAATGATATACTATGTGTAATAATATGGCATTAGACATAAATCAGTAATACTAGTGCTTTCATACTTTAATTCATAATTTTGCACAGTTAGTAAATATGTTGTTACTGTATGTATTAGGATATAAATTAGACAGACAAATACTTATTTTACATTTGGCAGGAAAATGTATACTCTGTTGCATACAAATATAAGTAAAGGAGCATATGAATTTATCTGGTATGCTGCAGAGAAAATTAAGTCTTAAGCTGCAGCTGCAATGCAAGCTGTGGATTATAATATTTTGGCTCAGTTGCACATTTTATACAGTGTTAATCAATCTTCTATAGACTTAGTTGTACAAAGATAGTAACAGAAAAACATCTGACAGCTCAAAGCAAACATGCTATGTATATCAAATCATAAATATAATGACAAAATCGAATTCACTAATAGATATAGCAAATCAATGCTATGTGAGTACCTGCATTGATTTACTGGAGTCCTGAGAGAATTAACTTGGACAGAGCAGGCCCTCATGGACATCTCAAAGGGAACAAAACAAATGCGCAAAAAGTAAACAATAAATTAAGCAATATAATTACTGTAGGAAGGTTTTGTTTGTCTTGGAGAACTCTTATGAATGTAAAACATCTCTCCTCCTAGTTCAAGTTTCTGAAATAACTAGGGAAAAATATAAAGGTGGAAAGCATCACCAAAAACATGCATTGTTACATGAAGGTAGAATTTCAGAAGCACAGATGCATTCTGATGTATCACAACAATTGCTTGCACACAAAAGTATGTTTCCAGAAATACCCTTTTAAAATTAATAAGGGGAATTGAGGTATTATGCTATGAAGAGAGGCTAACCAGTCAAGGCTATGTGAATCATTCTCTTGGCACTGGGCTTCTAGTAAAAGGTATTTACTATACTAGTGGTACCATGTTCAGCTCTGGGTGTATTCACAGTGCCATAGACATGGTTGGCATAATGGATGCATTGTGTTGGTGAGCAACAGCTTACACTCAGATATATAGTTGTCGTAATTGCGGGCTTGCCCAAAGTCTTTACATAGTTACATAGTAACTTAGGTTGAAAAAAGACTTTAGTCCATCAAGATCAACCTTTTTAGATCTCCTCTGATCTGCAATATGCAGATTTATTGTTAAATGATCCAGAGGAAGGCAAACAGTAAAAAAAAAAAAAAACACAGTGAAACTTTGCCAATAGTCTTAACAGGGAAAAAAATATAAAATTCCTTCCTGACCCCAGATACTGGCGATCAGATTCATCCCTGGATCAATACTCCTTCTCTATCCAGGATACCCCTTAATGCCCTTTTTATTTAAAAATATATCCAATCCTTTTTAAAAGTTATCTATCGAATCCGCTATCACCACTTCCTTTGGTAGAGAATTCCACAGATTAACCACCCTTACTGTGAAGAACCCTTCTCTTTCTTTAAAGTGAAATCTTT
This sequence comes from Discoglossus pictus, assembly GCA_027410445.1. Lineage (NCBI taxonomy): Eukaryota > Metazoa > Chordata > Amphibia > Anura > Alytidae > Discoglossus > Discoglossus pictus. The sequence continues at coordinate 331,812,002 of CM050164.1, read as the reverse complement.
TTACTTCTAATCTCAAAGGATGTCCCCTTGTCAGTTGAAAACCTCTTGGCACAAAACGTACACTTGACAAAGCATTGTATTGATCCTGGATATATTTATAAAAGGTAATCATATACCCTCATAGACGCCTTTTTTCTAGAGTAAATAAGTTTAATTTCGTTAGTCTTTCTTCATAACTTAGCCCCTCCTTTCCCTTTATTAGCTTTGTTGCCCTTCTCTGTACTTTTTCCAGCTCTAAAATGTCCTTTTTATGTAGTGGTGCCCAAAATTGAACTCCATATTCCAAATGAGGGCGTACTAGGGATTTGTATAGTGGGAGAATTATATTTGCTTCCCATTCTTCTATACCCTTCCTAATACATGCTAATATTTTACTTGCCTTTGCAGATGCTGCTTGGCTTTGAGCATTGTTACCTAGGCAGTTGACCACAAGTACTCCCAAATCCCTTTCAATATCAGATACCCCTAGATTTGCTCCATTAAGATTATAAATTGCATGGCTATTTTTTATTCCCTGATGCATAACTTTACATTTATTCGTATTAAATCTCATCTGCCACTTAGATGCCCATTCCTCTAATGTATGCAAATCCCTTTTGGAGGGAAAGTACATAATTTTCTGATTTAATTACCTTGCACAACTTAGTGTCATCAGCAAAAATGGAGACACCACACTCCAATCCCTCTTCCAAGTCATTAAATATGTTAAAAAGGAGGGGACCTTATATTGAACCCTGAGGAACCCCACTTACCACATTAGTCCAATCCGAGTATGTTCCACTTTACAACCCTTTGCTTCCTGTATTTTAGCCAGCTCTCAATCCATAAGCAAATATTTATGTCAATTTCTGTATACTTTATTTTGCTCAATAGTCTCTCCCATGTGGCACTGTATCAAAAGCCTTTGCAAAATCCAAATAGACTACATCCACTGAGTTGCCTTAATCCAAGTTTCTACTAACCTCCTAAACTAATTAGGTTTGTTTGACATGACCTATCCTTCATAAATCCATACTACTTATAATCATGTTTGAATACGCATATTCCTGTATATTATCCCTTATTAACCCTTCTAAAAGCTTTCCCACTACCGAAGTGAGACTCACTTGTCTATAATTCCCCGGATTTGCTCTTGCTCCCTTTCTTAAATATAGGTATCACCTCTGCCTTTCTCCAGTCATCTGGTAGAGACCCTGTGTTGAGCGGTTCTTGAAAAATTAGATATAATGGTTACCTTTGGATGTATTCCATCAGGACCTGGGGCTTTATTAACATTTATTTTTTTCAACCTCTTTTGGATTTCTTCCTGCGTTAACCAGTTATTTGGTGAAGGTAGTGTAGCCTCATTATGTTGCAGTGACCCAACCACTGGTACCTCCCTTGTGTTTACCAAAGATAAGAACCTATTTAGCTCATCTGCCTTTTCCTGGTCACTAATTATTAGACGGCCTGTGTCACATTGTAATTTTCCTATAGCTTCCTTACTGGCCTTCTTCCCATTAATATATTTTAAAAATATTTTAGGCCTAGTCCTATTCTCCTTTGCAACCAACTTTTAATTTTCTATTTTAGCCAGTCTAATAGCCTTTTTTCAAGCCTTCTTGATTTCCTTGTACTTATGTAAAGCAGTCTCTGTCCCCTCTTGTTTGTATAATTTAAATGCTTGTTTTTTACTCATCTTCATCTTCAATTCATTCCTAAGCCACATGGGTTGTGATTTACTCCTTCTACTTTTATTTCCCCATAGTATATGGTGATAAGTATGCTTATTTAGTAAGGATTTGAACGTTGTCCATTTATGTTCAGTATTTTTACCTTTCAGGTCTTTGTCCCAGTCTATACATTGTATTGCTGCCATTAGGCAGTTAAAATCTGCCCTTTTAAAATTAAGAGTTTTCGTTAGCCCCTTACATTTTAGTTTTTTTAATTCAATCTCAAATGAGACTGTGTTGTCATCACTATTTCCCAAAGGTTGCCCTATTTAAACATGTGATACTATATAAATATTATCTGTGATAACTAAATCCAAGATAGCCTCATTTCTAGTATGTTCTTGTATAACCTGGATAATGATCTCTGAGTGTACTTAAGAACTGCTGGTCTCATTTACCCAGTTTATTTCAGGGAAATTAAAATCTCCCATTATTAGAACTTGCTTAGCTGCATTTCCAATATGTAACAATAATTGCATTTCCTCACTTTGAATTATATTTGGGGGTTTATAGCATACACCTACTAATATTCTATTAGAATTTGCTGCTCCTCTATTTACCTATACCCACAAACATTCAACATTACCGCTAGTTCCACCATAAATATCTTCTCTGACTATAGGCTTAAATGCAGGCTTAACATACAGACAAATCCTTCCTCCTCTTTTAACATTGCCCCTATATTTCCTAAATAGGATATAACCATCCAGATTAACAGTCCAGTCATGAAATTTACCCCACCACATTACAATAATGCCTATTAAATCCCATTTCTCATTAACTGCTGATAATTCTAACTCTCTCATTTTTCCTAGCAAGTTTCTGGCATTAGTGAGCATAGACCTTATTTTATGAGTCTGTAGTTCTGAAGTGCCTGTCACTATTCTTGAGTTACTTAGCAATACCTAACTATTGACTGTACTAATCCTCCCCATCTCCTCCCCATGACTAGTTAATGCTTTCCTTACCCCTCTACACTTTCTACCCCATTACTTCTATCTCGTCCCCCACCTACTAGTTTAAAAACTCCCCCAGCCATTCTACCATCCTATCCCCTCGCACAAAAGCTCCCTCATCATTAAGGTGCAATCCATCCCTGCTATAGAGTTTGTACCCAAGTGAGAAGTCAGCACACTGCACTAAAACCCCTCCTTAATGTACCACATTTTTGGCCATGCATTAACCTCCCTAAGCTCCTTCTGAGGTCCTTGCCTTCAACTTATTACCAAGTTCTATAAAATCATTCTTTAGGACATTCCATCTTCCACTATCTTTGCCATTGGTACCAATATGTACCATGACCGAAGGATAATTTTCAACCCCTCCCAATAATTTGTCTACCTGATCCACAACATGCCAAACTTGAGCATCCGGGAGACAGCAAACTGTTAGATTCCTGGGATCTGGGTGACAAATCACCCTGTCTACCTTCCTAATAATAGAGTATACAACCATTGCTACCAACCTGTTGCTCAGCCTATTCTCCCCTCCCACTCCTGTAGAACTGTTCTCCCGGCTGTTAGAGGGAACAGCTCTGTCTGGCATTGCCATTCCTGAATGGGCATCCCCAACAGTGTCACTTAATCTGGCAAATCTGTTGGTGCTTGCCAATTCAGAACTGGCCCCTCTCCTGCTCCTGTTCCCCCTGCTTCCCCTTGTAACTGTAATCCAGCTACCTCCCTGGACATCCTGACTAGCACCAGCTCCACCCTACATGCTTGGCTCAGCTAAACTGTGCTCTGTGAGCACCAACTCCCTTTCCAGTGGAGCAATATAACTAAGTGCCGCAATTCTCCTCTCCAGTTCTCCAATTTGAGTTTCAAGATGGGCAACATGCTCACACCTCTCACAGAGGTATGGACCCTGGATCATTTGTTCCAGTAGTGCATACATATGACAGGATGTACACTGAGTGAGGTTGCCACTGAACTGACTAATAATTACAGTGGGTAAAAAAAATGTATAAAGCACTACAAATACTACTCTCCCCCTTTGCACTTCCTCCTTTTATTTAAACTCCTACACTTATACTAGAACTGCCCTTATGCTAGAAATGTTCACACCTTGTTTATATTAGGTTCTTACTACTCACCTGCCCACTCATCACTGAACAAGTAAACACACTTACTGTTCAGGAGTAATCACAGAACAGATGCAAGCAGATCACAAAAAGTCACACACTGATATACCTCTATACAGAGGTTCAACAGAGGTATTAGGTTCATACTACTCACCTGCCCACTCATCACTGAACAAGTACACACACTTACTGTTCAGGAGCAATCACAGAACAAAGACAAGCAGACCACAAAAATTCACACACTGATATACCTTTACACATGTAAAAATACACCCGCTCTCAGGTGTCCACTAAGCACTGCACAAGTTCACAACACCCTTCATGTTCAGGAGTAATCACAGAACAAAGGCAAGCAGACCACAAAAAGCCACACATTGATATACCTTTACACAGGCAAAACCACACACCCTCTCAGTTGTCCACTAATCACTGCTCAAGTACACAACACACTTACTGTAATGCAATGTTAAAATTGCGGGTTCGCACAGCGGATGTGGCCAGGCAATGAGTGATGAAAACACTCATTGTGCTTGTGGAAATGAGCACCATAAGCATTGATCCCTACGACATGCGGGACTTAGGCAGTGAGCGCCAAAGTTGCTCTTTGCACTGGTGGAGATGAACGCTTTAGGCGCTCATCCCTACGACCCTCGGAACTTAACATCAAAATTACGGCCTGTACAACTTAGGCTCATCCCTACGACCCACAGGACTTAGGCAGTGAGCGCTGAAGGTGCGCATTGCACTGGTGGAGATGAGCACCATAGGCATTCATCCCAATGACCCACAGGACAACCTCAAAATTAACGCCCTCGCAAAAATACGTCTTTAGCGGCTGAAACACCAAACTGGAAAGACCTTCTAAAAAACACAAATAGGACTCAAATTAACTTACACACTCACACACAGCACAGGGGGAGAGCCAGGTAGTCTGTGAGTGAGGTTGCAAGTTTATTTGAGCCATATTTTGTGTATTTGAAAGCACAAAATTTGCCTTTGCGAGAAAAAAAATGGCAGGCAAAAAAAAAAAAACAACGAAAATGAGGCCGCAACACGTAAAAACAATCACCGTACTCGGAACACTTACCCTAAGCCAGTAACACATCGTGAGGCACTTAGCACATAGAAAATCAACACCATTTTCTATGGAGCAAGCAACTAAGTTGCACCAAATGGCGGCTACAACACAAATCGCTCACTATGTTTTAACGGTTTCTACCGGAGCTGGAACTTTATAAATACTGGACACTTTCTAGAATTTTCTCCATTTCTCCTTCAGGTGATGAACAATGTGACTGTACATTTTTCTGGTGGTGTTACTTCTGAAGCAGCTTGATTATCACTTTAGAAGTTGAAAACTTGCAAATGACAGCAAATAGGTAAGCTAAAATGAATCAATAATTCATTAATAAATTAATATTGAAAACATTTTTTTTTATGTTTTAAAATATTGCAAATAACTACATTATTCATGTACAGAAGGATTTATAAGACATTATTCATGTATAGTAAGATTTAAAAGAAAGATACATTTTTATAATTAATAATTTAAAAAAAAATTGAAAGATTTTAATTGCGAATAACAACATTATTCAGGTACACAAGATTTAAAAGACAGATAAATGTTTATGTGGGGTAAAATGGTGTAAATTTAAAAATAAAGAAAACAGGAGACAGTTAAATAAAAAAAATAGCTTTAATTACCGTATATACTCGAGTATAAGCCAACCCGAGTATAAGCCAAGGCACCTATTTTACCATAAAAATACTGGGAAAAATGAGTGACTCGAGTATAAGCTGAGGGTGGGAAATGTGCTGCCCCCTGTGTCCCTCTTGAGCCCTCTGTGTCCCCCTCTTATGTGCCCTTTTCTTGTCTCCCCTCTCTCTCTCCCGTGTGTCTCTTCTTCCCTCTCACATCCCTGTGTCTCTTCACCCCTCTCCCTTCCCTGTTTCTCTTCCCCCCTCTCTCTGCCCTGTGTCTCTTCCCCCTCTCCCTTCCCTGGGTCTCTTCACCCCTCTTGCTTCCCTGTGTCTCTTCCCCCTCCCTTATCACCCTCCTCAACCCCCCTCTTCATTATCAACCTCCCTCCTCAACCCCCTCCTCATCCTCAACCTCCCTCCTCATCCTCAACCCCCGCCTCAACACCCTCCTCAACACCCTCCTCAATCTCCCTCCTCAACCCCCCATACTCATCCTCAACCTCCCCATCCTCAACCTCCTCCTAATTCTTAACCTCCCTCCTCATCCTCAACCTCCCTCCTCAACTCCCCTCCTCATCCTCAACCTCCCTCCTTATCCTCCCTCCTCATCCTCAACCTCCCTTCTCAACCCCCCAATCCTCAACCCCCTCCTCAACCTCCCTCCTCAACCCTCCCATCCTCATGCTCAACCCCCCATCCTCAACCCCCTCCTCAACCCCACTCCTCAACTTCAACCCCACTCCTCATCCTCAACCCCCTCCTCAACCTCCCTCCTCATCCTCAACTTCCCTCCTCATCCTCAACCTCCCTCCTCAAGCCCCCTCCTCATCCTCAACCTCCCTCCTCATCCTCCCTCCTCATCCTCCCTCTTCAACCCCCACATCCTCAACCCCCTCCTAAACCCCCCTCTTCAACCTCCCTCCTCAACCCACCATCCTCATCCTCAACCCCCCATCCTCAACCCCATCCTTAACCCCCTCCTCAACCTCAACCCCCCTCCTCATCCTCAACCCCCTCCTCATACTAAACCCCCTCCTCATACTAAACCCCCTCCTCAACCTCCCTCCTCAACCTCAACCCCCATCCTTAACCCCCTCGTCAACCTTCCTCCTCAACCTCCCTCCTCAACCCCCCTCCTCATTTTAAACCCACCTCCTCACTTTACCCCTCTAAATACCTCCCCCTCCCCCTTTCCCCTCACTTACCTTCATCTGCAGCTTCTCCTCCAGGCCTCCACGCGCCTTCCGGCGTCTTGACTCGGCCAATGCTAATGACGTGGCGAGCATGTGACGTCACGTCATTCGCATATACCGGGTGCCGATGCAGGAAGGAGCGGAGGCCGGAGGAGAAGCTGCAGATGAAGGTAAGTGAGGGGAAAGGGAGAGGGGGAGGTATTTAGAGGGGTAAAGTGAGGAGGGGGGTTTAGATTGAGGAGGGGGGTTGAGAATGTGGAGGGGGAGGGTTAGAGAGACACGGGGGGTAGAGAGACACGGGGGGGTTAGAGAGACACGGGGGGGTTAGAGAGACACTGTGGGGTTAGAGAGACACGGGGGAGTTAGAGAGACACGGGGGAGAGTATAACTCAGCTTATACTCGATTATATACTCTAACACATATTTTCAAAAATAAGTTATGCTCTTTGCAAAAAAAAAATATCATTAATATTTACAGTGAATTTCAACATTTGCATATTTCTGTGATTTTCCACATACTCTGCCTGAAGAACTGTCACTCACTAATTTGCAGCACTGCACCTTTTAACACAGACTGTAAACTCTTCCGAAATTTACAGACAAGAAATTACACAGAACAGGTAAACTACATTAATTTAACCAATTTAAAACAAAATTGACTTACAAAAAGTAGTATGGGCTTAGTCAAAAAAAAAATTAAATGGAAAGTTATTCTAACATTTGCATCTCTCTCATTTTCAACAGACACTGAAGAGTGTCGCAGGAAGATTTGCTGCAGGGGATGGTTACAAACACACACCTCTGTCATTTATAGACAACAAATACAAGACAACAGGTACAGTATTACAAGTAAAAAAAAATAAAAAAAAATAATAACAACCCTGTAAGCCTAACCCATTACCTAAAACAGTGCTGCACAAAAAACAGGATAGGACAACAACAAAAAAAGGTACCCTATCTCCCTAATGCCAATACTGGCGAACACAAAACATGATAACACAATAAATGTTAACACATATTACATAGTTACATAGGGCCTCATTCTATTATCAGCCGTAGGAGATGCGGGGCCGTAAGGACCGGCCGCAGGCTATTTGCCGATTCTATTCCCTTCCGGCCGGGGACTCCGGCAGGCTTGCGGACGGCGCCTTGTTAAACCTTGCTATTCAATTGCTCCGGGAACCCTCTCTGCAAGGCTAAAACAGAGCTGCAGCTTACTTGCAGCAAAAAGGTCCCGTAAGCACACAATTAAGCACATTATAAAGCCATGATAAAGCCATCCTGCACTCTGATGAGACAATAAAGTGATTGTAGTTGTTAGCATTCATAGCACAACATTCCCCTACACTCAAATCCGTAAATAATTTTTATTTTAATTCATGTTAAATATCCGTGGACAAAGTCCCGAGGGCTTGGAGCACCTCAGACCCGCCCACACTGCGGCCAGAAAATAAACCTTTAATGAAATATCGGATTCGGGCTGATGTGCAAGCTTGAGAGGGGGTTGCTATTAATCCTCATGTCCCCCATTATGATCCCTAGCATTTAAAGAGCTTTACAGTGCCGTCTTGAATTTATATTTGCTTTTAATGTTTTCAGACTTTGGGGCCGGTTGCAAGATATGCGGCCAGCCGTAAGTGGGATATCCTTGCAGCGCCGTCTATTTGAATTGCAAGGTAACGGGAGCCCCGCAAGGAATCGCAGCTTTGCGGACGTTTAACAGCCGATAATAGAATGAGGCCCATAGTATTTAAGGTTGAAAAAAGACTTTCAGTCCATCAAGTTCAACCATTTAAGATGTCCTCTGATCTGCAATATGCGGATTAACTATTAAGTGATAAGTTGTTAATTCATTATTAATCAATTATTAAATTATTATTATTTTTTAAATTATTAATTAATCCAGAGGAAGGCAAACAGAAAAAAAAAACAAGCGAGACTTTTGCCCCAAAGAAAAAAAAAAAATTCCCTCCTGATCACAGACACCGGCGACCGGACTTCTCCCTGGATGAATACTGTATCTCTAATTATCAATGATAACCCTGAATTCCCTTTTTAAATAGAAAAAAATCCAGTCCCCTTTTAAAGTTATCTATCAAATCCGCTGTCACCACCTCCTCTGGTAGAGAATTCCACAGATTAACCACCCTTACTGTGAAGAACCCTTTTCTTTCTTTAAGGTGGAATCTTTTTACTTCTAACCTCAAGGGATGTCCTCTTGTCAGTTGAAAACCTCTTGGCACAAAAAGCTCCCTTGACAAATCTTTATACTGACCCTGGATGTATGTATATAAGGTAATCATATCTCCTCTTAGACGCCTTTTTTCTAGTTGTCCATACAGGCTCCTTTTTGGACCCTCTGATTATACCAAAATGGATTTATAAATTAAGAGCATAAGTACCTGATGGTCTAAATGAAGGCTTTTCTTATACAGCCTTCATTTAGCTTATGTGTTATTTTCATCTCACATAAGTTGTCCATACAGGCTCCTTTTTGGACCCTCTGATTATATGAGAAATATAAATAAGTAATTCCTGAATCAGGATCATGAAATATGCACTTTATTCATTGTACATATTTTTCACTTTTTATTATTATATATAATTTTTATCCACTGATACCACTTTCTAGGTAGATGTGGTTCACTAATGCGTCATACTTTACTCTAAATAGAATTATTTTTTACACCTTTGATCTCTCATGACCACTATTTAGTGGTTCACACGACTACACTCACACATTTTTTGTCTTTATCATATATGGCCATATTAGATTCCTTCCTTGCCATTTATCCATTCATGCACTAAATCACTTTCCACTGTGGTCTTACTAATATGACAGTTTTGACCTAGTTATGTTTCATAACTTGAGTCCGTATATCCTGGATACTTTATGCCTTTATACAGTGGTTTTAATTTATCCAGTTATTTCCATGCACAACAGGCACTTTATCCCTTTGCACCTCATGATATACTATTATATTTGCTCTTTTTAATATCCAGTCACACACTTATCTATTATTGTTCCCCTATCTGCGGATGTTGTTCCATCCACTATGCTACTATTACATATGGATCATTCTTTTCTTTGTCCAGTTTTATCTTCCCATCCACTCATAGGGTTAACTGAGGTGTAGCAATATAGGTAGTACAGGTAACCATGGCTACCATATCCTCCAGCCCCTACACACAACTTAATCCTTTGAAAAAGACGTTGAACACGTAGAAACATGTTAGGACGTAGGCTAGCGTAACGTGACGTCATTACGCACGATGCAACTAGACAGCGCGAATCTCCCAGCGCAGGGAGACGCTGAAACACTACACATGAGCAAACAGAGAAGTGAGCTTGCTTGAAATGGCCTAAAATTATACCTATACCACTAAAATAATCGTGGCATGATACTCTAATAAGAGGAAACAAAGTATTTGGGTATCTAAGAGCCAAAGTGCCTGAATGGCCTAAACTATACTTATACCACTCAAATAATTGTGGCACTGCACTATTATAAGAGGAATTGTAGTATCTGGTTATTTAAGCGCCAACTATAGAGTTTTTTTGTATGCAAATAGACCTGCTGCTCAGAAGCATACTACCACCCTATCTACATCATCTTTAAGCTACCCTAGTTTTTGATATACTATAGGGGAGTATATTTATATGTAACATAATTGGATATAGGAATGTTTGGCCTCATACTCTAACCATTTACAGCTCTCTTTGTATATAACTTTTAGCCAGTACCCAGCCATTCTCTGTACTCATTTACAATACTGCTTAAAAAAAACCACTTTATAAGTGATTTTTGTCCAGTGGTCATTAGGTTTGCAGTTTTTCTGTCCAAAGGATTTTGTACAGCTTGTTTTTATATCTTTTCCCTTTTTAAAGTTTTTAATCGTCGGTGTTTTCATCCAACTAATAAAGTTTAACATTTTACCATTGCCCACTCTTTTTGCTATATATATTTAGAGTGTTATGCACTAATGGGCTCTATTCCCTAAAGATTTTTTTCTGCCTTTTTTCTTGAGAAAATAAGTTTAATTTGGTTAGTCTTTCTTCATAACTTAGCCCCTCCATTCCCCTTATTAGTTTTGTTGCCCTCCTATGTACCTTTTCCAGCTCTAAAATGTCCTTTTTATGAAGTGGTGCCCAAAATTGTACTCCATATTCCAAATGAGGGAGTATTAGAGATTTGTATAGTGGCAGAATTATATTTGCTTCCCTGGCTTCTATACCCTTCTTAATACATGCTAATATTTTATCTTACATACAAAATGGAAAGATCTATCCTGTTTTGTGTGCACCACCCTCTAAGCCGAACCCCATACCACTAACCCCCTAATGCCAACACTAGCGCACACAAAACAGGATAGGACAAAAAAAATACCCTAACCCCTAATACCAACAGTGGAGCACACAAAACATGATAGAACAACAAATGTTGTTAACACATACAAAATGGAAGGATCTATCCTGTTTGATGTGCGCCACCCTCTAAGCCTAACCCCATAACATAAACCCCTCATGCCAACAGTGGCACACACCAAAGAGGATAGGACAAAAAGAAAAAAAAAGTTACCCTAACCCCCTAATGCCAACCGTGGCATACACAAAACAGGATAGCAGAACAAATGTTGTTAAGACATACAAAATGGAAGGATCTATCCTGTTTGGTGTGAGTCACCCTCTAAACCTGAACCCATAACCTAAACCCCTAATGCCAACAGTGGCGTACACCAAATAGGATAGGACAAGACATTTTGTGAACACATACAAAATGGAAGGAAATATCATGTTTTGCATGGTCTTAGTAAAAAAAAGGGGATTGAAAAGTTATTTTAACATTTGCATCTCTCTCTGTAATTTTCAACAAACACTGCTTGAAGAGTCTCATCACCTCTACAGGAATGTATACACAACAAATTGAAAACAACAGGTACAGTATTACAAGTTTAAAAAACATAAACAAAATTACTTGTATTGCAATTTACACATATAAAATGGAAGGACCTATCCTGTTTTGTGGAAATGCGCTGCAACTTAACTAACCCTCTAACCCCATAACCCTAACCCCCTAATGCCAACATTGGTGCACACAAAACAGGATATGACCCAAAATAAAAATACCCTAACCCCTAATGCCAATAGCGGCACACACAAAACAGGATAGGACAAGAAATGTTGTTAACACATACAAAATGGAAGGATCTATCCTGATTTCTGTGCGCCACCCTCTAAGCCTAACCCCATAACCAAAACCCCTAATGCCTACAGTGGTGGACACAAAACAAAAATACAAAAAAAAAAAAAAATGCTGTTTACACATATAAAAGGGAAGTAACTATCCTGTTTTGTGTGCGCCTTTGTGGAAACGCACTGCAACATAACTAACCCTCTAAGCCTAACCCTAACCCCCTAATGTCAACATTAGCCCACACAAAACAGGATACGACCCTAAAAAAATTAAGGGTGCCCTAACCCCTAATGCCAATAGCAGCGCACACAAAATAGGATAGGATAAGAAATGCTGTTAATACATACAAAATAGAAGGACGTATCCTGTTTTGTGTGCGCCTTCCATAAAATGCAATGCAACCTAACACTAAACAGGATAGGAGAACAAATAAGCAAAAAAAAAAAATGGATTTCCAAAAAAAATTTAAGAAAGGAACAAAAGTACTAATATTTACTTATATTTACAGATTACTATGGCGGATAACAAAAACAAAGAGGGACAGAAAATATGTCAAACACAAAAACGAGTACAAAGATGGAAAGATCAACAGACGCAGGAGGAACAGCTAATTCAACGACACAAAGAACGCAAAAGAATCGCAAGTAAAAGACAAGCGGCTGAGAAAGTAACATCCTAACCAAAGGCAACCCAAAAACAAAAACATGTAGAAAATGTATCAGAACAATTTGATAGAAATTGTAATGTAGATTTACAGAGTCAGATTGATATATGTTCTCAGAATTGTCCTTTACTTAAATCATTACCAGTAGAGGTTCATAATTGTGGTATGATGAATATTGTCTGTCAGTTTTGTAGGGTTTACAATTTCAAACAGGAAAGACCCAGAGATGGTGAGTTTGTTAGTTGCTGTCAAAAAGGCAAGGTAAGACTTCCACAAAGACAACAATTCCCACCATTATGACAGAGCCTACTTTCCTTCATTACTAAAATTTAAAAATAAACATAAGCTCTTATAATAGTGCCATTTCATTTGCCTCTATGGGTGCAACATTAGCTGCTAATGTGCCAGGACATTGCCCTTACTGCTTCAAAGTGCAAGTACAAATTTACCACCGTACTTCACATTTACATCCAGAAAAAGGAGAGCAAAGAAAATATGCTCAACTATATGTCCTTGATACAATGGAAGCTGTTAAACAACGTATGCAGCTTCAAGAGAATAAAAAAATGCTTAGCCATTGTTTTTATAGAGTTTGATAAAATTATGGCCAAAAACCTGTACACTCAAGCTTATAAAAAATTGTCAGAACTATAACAAGAACAACGAATTCATGCAGAACTCAATCAATTACCAATCCCAAAAGTCAATATGGTTCTTAAAAGAGATCGCCATACTGATAAACTTAGTTATAACTTACTAACATCAAATGAGGTTGCAATGGTCTTTCAAAATGATGAGGGAGAACCACCATTTCAGAGGGATATTAGAATATATGTCAGAAATGAGTAGCAACCTTTCATCAACATAAGTATCTTAAGTACTAATTTGGATCCAATGACATATCCCATTTTTTTCCAAATGGGGAAGCCGGATGGCAACCCAAATTAACACTTGACAGTTACCCAAATTTTAAAGTATGTGTCAGAAATAATATTTTCATGCTTGAATTTAAAGTGGTTCAAATTGCAATTCAAGATGGATTCAATCCCATTTTATGTGGAGGAAAACTGACACAACAATGGATCATTGATTCATATCTGCAAGTTGAGGCAAATAATTTAAATTTCATTAAATATCAACAAGATAAACTACATGTAGAACAGTATTGCTGACTGATGGATTATGTAGCTGAGGTAGCTACAAACAGAGAGCTGCAGATGGCAAAGCCATCATTTTACCTTCTTCTTTCCAAGGATCTCCTCGCAATATTCAAGAAAGATACAATGATGCTATGGATATTGTAACTAAAGATTTATTTATTACATTTACATGTAATCCACAAGGGCCAGAGATTGTACAGAATCTGCTAATTGGACAAACTGCTTCCAGTAGACCAGATTTATCGACAAGAGTCTTTAAAATCAAATTAACTGAATTAATACATGACATAACCATAACTTAGTTATTTGGCAAATGTCTGGCTTATGTTTATACAATAGAATTAAAAAAAAAGGCCTTCCACATGTACATATTCTTATAATCCTTCAAGAGAAAGAGAAATTATTGGATACTGGTGACAAAGTGTATTCAGTGATTATTGCTGAACTACCATATCCAGAAATACATGGTAGATTATATGAGATTGTAACTCATCATATGATTCATGGACCGTGTGGAGATATTAATCCACAGTCACCATGTATGGAAAATAAAAAATGCACTAAAGAATTTCCAAATATTATAGAGACAAAACTTATGCTAATTGTGATGGCTATCCATTATATAGAAGAGAAGGCCAAAATGCTAATATTCATGCAAAAAAGTAGATAACAGATATGTGGTACCATACAATCCACATTTGCTCATGAAGTATAATGCACACATTAAAGTGGAAGCTTGCACTTCTATAAAATCCATTAAATATGTCTACAAATATATTTAAAAAGGCTATGATGGAGCTATTGTAGTGGTCAAAAGTGCAGAAAATCCAGAACAAACTGAGTTATTAGATGATGAACTTGCATCACATGTAGATACTCGATATGTAAGTGCACCAGAAGCAATGTGGCATCTTTAAAAAAATGCATGATCGTTCACATGCAGTATATCGATTAGCTATACATTTGACCCACTTTAATGCTGGAAATGAAAGAAATGCTTTGGCACAAAGTGAGCATCGACAAACTACACTAACTGCGTGGTTTCAAATAAATTATAACGACTTAGAGGCAAGGGAATTGTTATACATTGACATTCCATATCATTATGTTTTCATTAATGGATTATGGCAAAAACGAAAAAGGCGTGGAAATAATACAATACCAAGAATTTACACTGTAAGTGCAAGAGACCCAGAACTATTAATGATATAGTTTAGGAAACATTTCATTTAGCTGCGCGACAAAGAAACTTCCTGGCTGATGTTACAGAATGGGAAAGATGTCAAGAAGAAGCAGCACTATGTCAAATGCCCTGACAGATTAGGGAACAATCTGCATTTATTTGCATCTTCACAAATGCTCCTAATGCATTAGCTTTGTGGGACAAATTTAAAATAAATATGCCTGAAGACTTTTTGCAATGTTACAAGTCAATTGCAGAATTAAAAGCATTACTTGAAATTCAAAAGGTCTTTCTTTCTCATGGATTAAGTTGTGCAAGTTTTAATCTGCCAGATTAAGGACTCATAGAGGAAATCAACTTTAAAAACTATGACACTGAGCTTCAACAACAAATAACACAAAAATAAATTGCAACTTTAAATACATTACATTTGCAAGCATTTAACTCCATAAAAAAAGCACCAGATGTTGACATGCTCAAAGAGCGTTATTTCTATCTAGTTGGACCTGGTGGATCAGGAAAAACTTATCTATATAATTTATTGTTGAGTTTCATTCGAGCACAGGGTCAAATAGCACTGCCATTTGCAACAACTGGAATTGCCACACTTTTGTTAGACGTTGGAAGAACTGTGCATAGTGGATTTAAACTGTCAGTTCCCATTCTGTAAGCATCAGTGTCAGATATTCAAATTACATATTTACAAGCAAAACATTAAAAAAAAAGTTAATTAATTATAATAGATGAGGCTACAATGATGTCATGCCATGCCCTACAATGTATTGAGTGATTTGCCAGTTCCTGGAAAGGTGATGTCGTTGAACATGGAAATCGAACAGGCATTGTTGAAACATGTATAAAGTCAAGTACACTATGGAAACTATTTACCCATCTTCAATTACAACAAAATATGAGATCAGAAGGACAAAATGAATTCAATGATTGGCTCATTAAAATTGGAGAAGGAAAAACAGAGCAAATTAATGATTTAACCGATGATACAGTGGAAATTCCATCTGAAATAATTTGCAAACAGGGCATCATTTCAGTTATATTCCAAAATACAATAACTACGCAGAGTTTGGACACAAAGTAATATTAACATCCAAAAATAAAGATGCATGCTTCTGAATAATGAAATATTAAAATTAATAAATGCACCACAAAACAAATGTCACAGTGCTGATACTGGGCCTCATTCAATTGCAATTTGGCCAATTGAATAGGGCTCTAAATAAGCACATAACATATATTTTTTAAAGAAGTTTTTAGTTAGTAAACATCTATCCAAAAGCAAGGTTTTCACTAACTAAAAACTTCTTTAAAAAAATATGCTCTGTGCTTATTTAGAGCCCTATTCAATTGGCCAAATCACAATTGAATGAGGGCCCCTGTACTTGGTGATGACAAAGAAAGTCAGACACACTTTTCAACTGAATTTATTAATTCATTAACTCCCTGTGGAATGTCACCACATATTTTGCAACTAAAAAAAGGTGCAATTGTCATGTTACTGTGAAATATGAACACAAAAAAAGGACTATGTAATGTGACCAGATTAATCATTCAAGAATTAAAAGAATATTTCATAAATGCTAAAATTCTCAATGGTACCCATAAAGGTGAAAGAGTTTTCATAACAAGAATAAATTTGGCACCAAGTGAAAGCTTACCTATTGTACTTCAAAGGAGACAATTTCCCATCATCGTGGCATTTGCTATCACCATTAATAAATCACAAGGAAAAACTTTTAAATTCGTTGGTATCTTTTTAGAAAAAACAGTATTTGCACATAGCCAACTGTATGTTGCATTTTCAAGATGCAAAAATCCAGAGGAAATTAAAGTTTATATTGAAAAAACAAAACAAAGTCAGGGTGATTTATTAGATGGTAGGAGAATTTTTACAAAAATTATTCTCTACTATGAGGTGCTGTAAGTTAAATAAAAAAAAAAGGATAACAATACAAAAAAACAATAAAAAGAACAGTGCTTTTATCTCAAGGACAAATTCACAAAAAAAACAAAACAAATATAGAGAACAGTAAGGGTGGGTTTGAGGACACATTTTTATGTCACTCAGACTCTTTTTAGAGGACCACTATTTCCCATAGGAAACTTTATGTGCCATTTACAATAACTACAAGAATAACAAAAAACAAGTAAAAAAAAAAAAACAACAAGAATAAACAGTGGTTATATCCCATAGACAAAGTTACAAGTCTGCTGGGCTCTGTTTAGAGGAACCACTTGCACATAGACAACTCTATGTGGTATGTTACATAGTTACATAGTTACATAGGCCCTCATTCTATTATCGGCCGTAAAATGGCCGCAAAGCTGCGATTCCTTGCGGGGCTCCGGTTACCTTGCAATTCAAATAGACGGCGCCGCAAGGATATCCCCTTACGGCCGGCCGCATATCTTGCAACCGGCCGCAAGGTCTGAAAACTTTAAAAGCAAATATAAATTCAAGACAAGACTGTAAAGCTCTGTAAATGATAGGGATCATAATGGGGGACATGAGGATTAATAGCAACCCACTCTCAAGCTTGCACATCAGCCCAAATCCGATATTTAATTCATTGTTTATTTTCCGGCCGCAGCGTGGGCGGGTCTGAGGTGCTCCAAGCCCTCTGGAATTTTTCCACGGATATTTGACATGAATTAAAATAACAATTATTTACAAGTGTAGGGGAATGTTGTGCTATGAATGCTAACACCTACAATCACTTTATCGTCTCATCAAAGTGCAGGATGGCATTATTATGTGCTTAATTGTGTGCTTGCGGGACCTTTTTTGCTGCAAGTAAGCTGTGGCTTGGTTTTAGCCTTGCAGAGAGGGATCCCGGAGCAATTGAATAGCAACCAGGATTTGCTTGCGGCCGAAACTCTTGCTGCTGTTTAAGATCAATGGCTTTCCTCCGGCAAATGCGGCCGCAAGGGATAACAAGGCGCCGGCCGCAAGCCTGCTGGAGTCCCCGGCCAGAAGGGAATAGAATAGGCAAATAGCCTGCGGCCGGTCCTTGCGGCCCCGCATCTCCTACGGACGCTAATAGAATGAGGCCCATAGTATTTAAGGTTGAAAAAAGACTTTCAGTCAATCAAGTTCAACCATTTAAGATCTCCTCTGATCTGCAATATGCGGATTAACTATTAATTAATTAGTTGTATTTAAAAATAAGAAATAAATAAATAATCAATTCCCTCCTGATCCCAGACACCGGCGACCGGACTTCTCCCTGGATCAATACTGCCTCCTGAATTCCCTTTTTAATTAGAAATAAATCCAGTCCCCTTTTAAAGTTATCTATCAAATCCGCTGTCACCACCTCCTCTGGTAGAGAATTCCACAGATTAACCACCCTTGCTGTGAAGAACCCTTTTCTTTCTTTAAGGTGGAATCTTTTTACTTCTAACCTCAAGGGATGTCCTCTTGTCAGTTGAAAACCTCTTGGCACAAAAAGCTCCCTTGACAAATCTTTACACTGACCCTGGATGTATTTATATAAGGTAATTATATCTCCTCTCAGACGCCTTTTTTCTAGAGAAAATAAGTTTAATTTGGTTGTCTGTCTTCATAACTTAGCCCCTCCATTCCCCTTATTAGTTTTATTGCCCTCCTCTGTACCTTTTTCAGCTTTAAAATGTCCCTTTTATGAAGTGGTGCCCAAAATTGTACTCCATATTCCAAATGAGGGCGTACTAGAGATTTGTAAAGTGGCAGAATTATATTTGCTTCCCTGGCTTCTATACCCTTCTTAATACATGATAATATTTTATTTCCCTTTGCAGCTGCTGCTTGGCTTTGAGCACTGTTACCTAGGTGGTTGTCCACAAGCACTCCCAAATCCCTTTCAATATCCGATACACATAGATTTGCTCCATTAAGATTATAAATTGCATGGCTATTTTTCCTTCCCAGATGCATAACTTTACATTTATTCGTGTTAAATCTCATCTGCCATTTAGATGCCCATTCCTCAATTTTAGGTAAATCCCTTTGGTTGGAAAGCACATCACTATCTGATTTAATTACCTTGCACAATAGAGATGTCCCGAATAGTTCACTGGCGAACTGTTCCCGGCGAACATAGCATGTTCGCGTTCGCGGTGAACTGCAAACATATGCAAGATTCGACCCGCCCACTATACTTTATCATTGAGCAAACGTTGACCCTGCATGTCACAGTCAGCAGACACATTCCAGCCAATCAGCAGCATACACTCCCTTCCAGGGCCTTCTAACTCATGGACAGCAGCCATTTTGGAATCATAACTAACTTGCAGTCTTACTGAGAGGAACTTGAGTGTAGGTGATACTGCATCAATAGGGAAAACCATAGCTAGGCTACTGTACACAGTGTGCAATACAGTCCTGAAGGACTCTTTTGATCACTGCTGCAAGGACACCCCTGTGTCTCTTCCCCCACTTATCATCATCCTCCCCTCACCTTAGCACCCCTCACACTTATCCCTAACACCCCTTACCCTAACCCTAACACCCCTCACACCTATCCCTAACACCCCTCACCCTAACCCCTAACCCCCTCACCCTTATCCCTAACACCCCTTACCCTAACACCCCTCACACTTATCCCTAACACCCATCACACTAACCCTAACACCCCTCACACTTATCCCTAACACCCCTCACCCTAACACCTATCCCTAACACCCCTCACCCTAACCCTAACACCCCTCACACTTATCCCTAACACCCCTCACTCTAACACCTATCCCTAACAACCCTCACCCTAACCCTAACACCCCTCACGCTTATCACTAACACCCCTCACCATAACACCTATCCCTATTAACCCTCACCCTAACCCTAACACCCCTCACACTTATCCCTAACACCCCTCACCCTAACCCCTATCCCTAACACCCCTCACCCTAACCCTAACACCTCTCACACTTATCCCTAACACCACTCACCCTAACACCTATCCCTAACACCCCTCACCCTTATCCCAAACACCCCTCACACTTATCCCTAACACCTAACCCTAACACCTAACCCTAACACCCCTCACACTTATCTCTAACACCTCTCACCCTAACCCTAACACCCCTCACACTTATCCCTAACACCCCTCACCCTAACACCTAACCCTAACACCCCTCACCCTAACCCTAACACCCCTCACACTTATCCCTAACACCCCTCACCCTAACACCTATCCCTACCACCCCTCACCCTTACCCTAACACCCCTCACACTTATCCCTAACAACCCTTACCCTAACACCTATCACTAACACCCCTCACCCTAACCCTAACACCCCTCACACTTATCCCTAACACCTAACCTTAACACCTAACCCTAACACCCATAACACTTATCCCTAACACCCCTCACCCTAACACCTATCCCTAACACCCCTCACGCTAACCCTAACACCCTTCACACTTATCCCTAACACCCCTCACCATAACACCTATCCCTAACAACCCTCACCCTAACCCTAACACCCCTCAAACTTATCCTTAACTCCTAAACCTAACACCCAACCCTAACACCCCTCACACTTATCCCTAACACCCCTCACCCTAACCCTAACACCCCTCAGTCTTATCCCTAACACCCCTCACCCTAACACCTATCCCTAACACCCCTCACCCTAACCCTAACAGCCCTCACACTTATCCCTAACACCCCTCACCCTAACCCTAACACCCCTCACACTTATCCCTAACACCCCTCACCCTAACACCTAACCCTAACACCCCTCACCCTAACCCTAAAACCCCTCACACTTAGCCCTAACACCCCTTACCCTAACACCCCTCACACTTATCCCTAACACCCCTCACACTAACCCTAACACCCCTCACACTTATCCCTAACACCCCTCACCCTAACACCTATCCCTAACACCCCTCACCCTAACCCTAACACCCCTCAGTCTTATCCCTAACACCCCTCACCCTAACACCCCTCACCCTAACCCTAACACCCCTCACACGTATCCCTAACACCACTCACCCTAACCCTAACACCCCTCATACTTATCTCTAACACCCCTCACCCTAACACCTAACCCTAACACACCTCACCCTAACCCTAACACCCCTCACACTTATCCGTTACACCCCTCACCCTAACCCTAACACCCCTCACACTTATCCCTAACACCCCTCACCCTAACACCTATCCCTAACACCTCTCACCCTAACCCTAACACCCCTCACACTTATCCCTAACACCCCTCACCCTAACCCTAACACCCCTCACACTTATCCCTAACACCCCTCACCCTCACACCTCTCCCTAACACCACTCACCCTAACCCTAACACCCCTCACACTTATCCCTAACACCTAAACCTAACACCTAACCCTATCACCCCTCACACTTATCCCTAACACCCCTCACCCTAACCCTAACACCCCTAAGTCTTATCCCTAACACCCCTCACCCTAACACCCCTCACCCTAACCCTAACACCCCTCACACGTATCCCTAACACCACTCACCCTAACCCTAACACCCCTCACACTAATCTCTAACACCCCTCACCCTAACACCTAACCCTAACACACCTCACCCTAACCCTAACACCCCTCACACTTATCCCTAACACCCCTCACCCTAACCCTAACACCCCTCACACTTATCCCTAACACCCCTCACCCTAACACCTATCCCTAACACCTCTCACCCTAACCCTAACACCCCTCACACTTATCCCTAACACCCCTCACCCTAACCCTAACACCCCTCACACTTATCCCTAACACCCCTCACCCTAACACCTCTCCCTAACACCACTCACCCTAACCCTAACACCCCTCACACTTATCCCTAACACCTAAACCTAACACCTAACCCTAACACCCCTCACACTTATCCCTAACACAACTCACCCTAACCCTAACACCCCTAAGTCTTATCCCTAACACCCCTCACCCTAACACCTATCCCTAACACCCCTCACCCTAACCCTAACACCCCTCACACTTATCCCTAACACCCCTCACCCTAACCCTAACACCCCTCACACTTATCCCTAACACCCCTCACCCTAAAACCTAACCCTAACACCCCTCACCCTAACCCTAACACCCCTCACACTTATCCCTAACACCCCTCACCCTAACACCTAACCCTAACACCCCTCACCCTAACCCTAAAACCCCTCACACTTATCCCTAACACCCCTCACCCTAACACCTAACCCTAACACCCCTCACACTTATCCCTAACACCCCTCACCCTAACCCTAACACCCCTCACACTTATCCCTAACACCCCTCACCCTAACCCTAACACCCCTCACACTTATCCCTAACACCCCTCACCCTAACCCTAACACCCCTCACACTTATCCCTAACACCCCTCACACTAATCTCTAACACCCCTCACCCTAACACCTAACCCTAACACACCTCACCCTAACCCTAACACCCCTCACACTTATCCCTAACACCCCTCACCCTAACCCTAACACCCCTCACACTTATCCCTAACACCCCTCACCCTAACACCTATCCCTAACACCTCTCAACCTAACCCTAACACCCCTCACACTTATCCCTAACACCCCTCACCCTAACCCTAACACCCCTCACACTTATCCCTAACACCCCTCACCCTAACACCTCTCCCTAACACCACTCACCCTAACCCTAACACCCCTCACACTTATCCGTAACACCTAAACCTAACACCTAACCCTAACACCCCTCACACTTATCCCTAACACCCCTCACCCTAACCCTAACACCCCTAAGTCTTATCG